>JABWTJ010000009.1:4297500-4925677 GCA_016801875.1 Solanum sitiens
TGTTGATATATAAATTTATACAGGTTGATTCATAAAATACACCAATTCACACATTAAGCTATTAATTTGGTGTCAGTTCGTAGCAACAAATACACCATCATATGTACCAGATCACCTTCCAAATCAATTTTTCAAATTGGTATTTTATTAGAATACCACCAATCTAACATATGAATCGTTTTGTTGATTATTTTACACACTAACTTAATAAATATATTATGGAAAAATATGTATCATATTTTCACAAAATTTGAGAGCTTCAATTTACAACCAAATCATATGAAGTTGTTTTACACCAAAAAAATTGTAAATGCTCCGATCAATGACGTAATAAAATCCTAATTTTATGAATTCAATTTCACCAAAATTGACAAATTAAACTAAACGAATATCTATAAAAAAAATACAAGATAGATATTGGTGAGAATTCAAATATAATCCCGTAATAAAATATCATGCGAACAATTCTTTTATATAATTACCTGATGAGTTTCATCACCCGTTGTATTGAATTAGAATTGAGAAATTGTTGGTATTCATTTTCGTTGTCGTTTCTATCAGAGAATGAGAATTGTGTTCTGGGAGAAAACGTCTAACCTCTACTGAAAGATAATTATAACAAATTCGAATAAATAAGGAAAAATAAAATAATCGTAGCAATTTATGGGAATAGTGATAGGCGTGGCTGAGTTGGAATATTATTTTTTAAAATTTCAATTGTACTTTTGAAAAAAGAATTGTTATGTAAAGGCAAAAAAAAAGTATTGTTATTTTGGTGTAAATACAATTCTTGAGTTGTATAGTTAAACAATTGGGCCTTTTCTTGTCTATCTATATATAATAGGAAAAGAAAAATAACATATGCGCTAGCGACAGAATTAATCTTAAAATTTTAATAATTAAAAATTAAATATAAAAAATAAATATGACTTTTTTTATAAAAAAAAAAAAAAAATATATATATATATATATATATATATATATATATATATATATATATATATATATATATATATATATATATATATATATATCAGCAAATTGTATCTACATTTTTACGTTGCTAAAGAATAGGATTCGATTAACTAATAAAAAAGTTATTTTAAGTTTTATATTTTAAACTCAATTATCTATTTTTTAAAATACATTTAAAAATAAAACTACCTATTCAACCGAATTTAGACTTCCTTACGCTTTTAAAAGTTCTAATTTAAAAATCTTTTAAATTAGCCAAAAATATATATATAAAAAATAAGAGACCAGATAAATAATTCGTTTCTTTTAAATATAAATATAATAATATAATAATAATTTGGATAACAACGCTTTTGAATTGAATATTTGAATTCATGGTTACATGTTTTTAACTTTTAATTCTTTTTAAAGTTTCCACGAAAATTGTTTTAAATTTAAATTTTCAAATTTCCTACTTTAAGATACAACTATCTTTAATTATATTAAATAATAAATTACAATTTTAATTTGGATGACAATGAATTTGAAATGCATATTGGTTGGTTCCCACGAAAAATTGTTTTTCAATTTGAATTTTAAAATTTCAAATTTTGAAATATATGTTAAAAATAAAGTGAAAATTTCTAAATTATAATAATAACAATAATAATCATAATAAAACGAAAATAAAATTAATAATTTGGATATTAAAATATGACAATTTTTTAAATTAAAATTAATTATTTAAAACATCTATAGGTGATAGCATTTTAAAAATAAAATAAAAATAATAACTTGGATTTTAAAATATGATAAATTTTTAAATTTAAAATTAATTATTTAAAACATCTAGGTGATAGCGTTTTTAAAATTTTAAAATATCAATTAATTAATTACTAATTATCTTTAATTATATTAAATAATAAATTACAATTACAATTTGAAAAACAAGACAGAAATTCAATACAATTTCAAATATTAACGTAACAGTTTTTTTAAAACTAAAAACATATAAACCTAACAAAACCTACATTTATCTAACTTTCCATTTTTCTTGCCCGCTTCTTAGTTTTCTCTGAAATGAAAATTTTCATTAGAGAAATAGTTTACAAAATAAAAATATTGAAGTTGAAAATATTTTTTCAAAATAAATTTAAATTTTTTTGGGGTGGGGGCTGGTAAGAGGGATGAGTGGGGTGGGAGGGGGTTTGAGGGTAGGGGTGAAAAAACAAAATTTTAAAATTGAAAATATTTGTGGGGAGCTGGGGGAGGGAGCCGAGGGTAGGATAAAAAAATGAATTTTAAAGTTGCAAATAATTTATAAAAGGGAAAAGGGTCAAAAATGCCCTTAAACTATTTGAATTGAACAAATATGCCTTTCTTTTATAGTTTGGCTCAAAAGTGCCATTGCAGTCAATATTTTGGCTCAAAAATGCCCCTATAATTACAAAATGGGTCAAAATGGCCTTTTTTCAGATAAATATATTATTTTTTCTTTTTAAACACATTTTCTTTCTAATTAAAATATATTAAGGAAAACTATTTTTGTTTTCTTTCTTCTAAAATCACTTTAACGAATAAAATGTAGAAAACATTTTTCTTCTTCTTAATCTCATTTTATCAATCAAAATAGAATAATTTCATGTACTCTTTCGATAGATAATATATGTCATATATATAGGATTGTAGTATATCTATCATTAATTTATATTTATATAACGATGAAAATATTGATAATAAAATAAAAAAAATACTTTCATTTTTTATTTTTTCTGAATTAAAGTAAGATAAATATTTGCTAATTTTTTTTAAAAAAAATATTAATTGAAAAAAATATGTCAAAAAGAAAATAATAATATATTTATTTGGAAAATGAACTTTTTTGACCCATCAATTAACAATAAGGATATTTTTGGACCAAAGTATTGATGGCAAGAACATTTTTGGACCAAACTACAAACGGGGGCATTTTTGTTCCTTCGCATAGTTTAAGGGCATTTTTGAACCAAAGTACTGACGGTAAGGGCATTTTTGAGCCAAATTATAAACGAAGGGCATTTTTGTTCCTTTCACATAGTTTAAGGGCATTTTTGACCCTTTTCCCTTTATAAAAACAATCATAAGTTCTTTTTGGGGGTGGAGGGGAGGTAAAAAGGTAAAAAAAATGAAATTAGAAATATCTTTTAAAAATGTTTTTTAATATTTTTTTTTGAGGTGGGGGATGGTGGTTTGAGTGTGGGGACAAATAAATTATTTTTTTCGATAAAAAAAATATGTAATTTAAAGTTGGAAGAGAGTTTTGAAAAATGTTTATGAAGGGAAGTCATTTTTCCTAGATTTGAGGAAAATGGGTTGATTTGAAAAACATTTAACTCAACTAAACATGAGAAAATTGAAAAACATTCTCCGAAAAATATTCTCCTTCCTACCAAACACACTCATAAATTAATGTAAACATATATAATAATATAAAGCTGAATAATAGGGATGTTGATATGGCATGCTTCTAAAGCCAGGATTCATTTTTTTTGGTTTTTTTGACATTTTTTTTTTGAATTTTCTTATTTTTTTCATTATTATTTATTTAATAATTTTAAAATATATCATATTTATTATATTCAATTATAATAGATGAGTTACCAAAAAAAACTTTCATCTTTTTGCATTCTCCACTTAAATAACGTGTCTTCTCAACTTTCTTCTATTTTATTCTTAGACTCAAACAATTTATAAATAACAATCATATATGGAGTTGTTTGATAATTATTTTCATGTTTTCCTTCTATTTTTTCATTTTTCTTGATTTTTTCTTCATTTTCTTCATCGATCATGTATTTAATAACCAAAAGAGAGAATATAGAAAAAGTGATCTGAAAATAGCATGACCACTATGTTCATGAAGATTATAGATATATTTAACATAATTTCTTTTTGTGTCATAGTAGCCAAACACGAGGATAAGGTGAAGACCTTTTTTTATGACAGTGTTAGATTAATTTTGTTCAAGTTTGATAAAATGAAGAACTTTTTTGGCGGTGAAAGTTTCATCAAGAGAGATGATCATATTAGTTTGATAGAACTGAAGTTTGAATGATTTAAAATATATAGGATAAACTTATTGTTGCTTATTTTTAACAATTTGAATTAGTTATTTTTCAAATATAAGGTATGTATTCTCCAAGAACAATATTGTTTGATAAAGTTTGGATTGTTACATATATAATTCTTTTTTTATCGGGTAATGTTAACTTTTTCTTCTAAAATAATGTGTTGATTTTCCTAGGAAAGAAACTGGCGATTCTTAAAAGTCTATCTATCTATCTATCGATATAATAATTGTTGGACTAGAATAGTGTGGTACTTTCTCTCTATACTTCGGTTATTGTTTTTTCTTTTTCTTCCAATTTATTATTGAACTTAGAGAAAATAGTCAAATGCCCTCTTAATCTATTACCGGATTTCCAACTACACACTCATACTTCACGGGGGTCCTAATACCCCTCTATACATTTTTAAAATTGAATATATAGCCTCCTAGAACGTCACACCCAGATTTGTGTTAGAAAGTGAACACACTCGCCTGCCACGTCATATATATTATTTTTTAATAAAAAATTTATTATCACTTTCTTTGTTCTATTTTCATTTTATATTTTTTTCTTTTCCAGCACTTTTGTTCTTTTATTTTTTCTTTCTTCTTTTTTTTTTTTCATTGAAGAGAAAATTTCAAGTTTTATTTAGGGATAATGCACAGTACCCCCTCAACCTATGTCCGAAATCTCAGAGACACACTTATACTTTACTAAGGTCCTATTACCTCTCTGAACTTATTTTATTAATAATTTTTACCCCTTTTTGGCCTACGTGGCACAATCTTATGGGCCCAACGCTGATTGACTTTTTTTTTCAAGTTAGTGCCACGTAGGCCGAAAAGGCATAGAAAATTACTTATAAAATAAGTACAGGGGGTAATAGGACCTTAGTATAGTATAAGTGTGTCTCTAAGATTTCGGACATAGATTGAGGGAATCCTTGTGCATTTTTTATGATAGTTTTAAGCTTACATTTATGGAATGTACATTTATGAAATTTCAAGTTTTATTGTTAAAAGGTAAAGTTATAAATCTTTGATAATCTTTTATTTTTTGCAATTGAATAATCTTTTTTCCACCATTTTCATCTTCTTGCAAACATCAAAAGTTTATCAATTTTGAAAGGTAAAATTTAGCGAGAATTTTATTTCTAACCATTTCATTCACTATTTGATTGATATTCAAGTTCTTTTCATGGATGAATTTGTTGAATTCTTCAAATTGAGGTAATGGATACATAACAATGGATCTTTTCATTTCTATTTTCAAAATCACATATGGGTTTCGTTGACAACCCAAATTCTTTCTGAACTTGAATTTAAATTATTAAACTAGGGGACCAAAAAATCAATATAAGAATTTGCTAACCCATTTGCCCACGTGGTTAGACATGATGATTATCAATTTTAATAATATTAATAAAGAGTTTATTTTCAAAATTTCATAATTTCATAATTTCATGCACAAATTGAATAAACAAAATTCTAGAATAATGAAATTCCATGGTGAATTCAAGCTTAGAAAAGTTGAGTGGTGGAGAGATTTGGTTTATGTTGTTGTGAAGAAGAAATGAAATAAATAAGAAAAAAAAAATAATTAACACATATTTATGAAAAGAAATTTTTAAAAATAAAATTTTATTATTTGCTTTGGTACTCACTCTCTTTGAAAGATTGAGATACACTCACTGTCCCGCATAAGCGTTTAGGAAGTAAATTATATTAATTTTAAACAATTGAGATGGAAAATAGAACACCCGTGAAGTTGGAGTGTGTAGTTGAGATTTCAGGTATAGTTTGGGGGGACTTTAGATCATTTTCTCTTGAACTTATTATAAAAATAAATGTCTCAATAACTCTATTTCGAATTGTCTTATCATTTTCTATGATTAATATTCATTATTTTGTGTCATAATATACAAATGTCAAAATATTAAAGTCACATTCTTAATCCTTTTAATTACAATGACTCTTCATTCTTAGGAATGTACATATTGAATGTAGTATTAATTTTAAATATGAAATATACTCTTAGTATTTTTTATATAAGCTAAATAAAACTAGAAGAATAAGGAATTTGTGTATGCCATTTTTTTTCAATTTTTTTGCATAGCTAATTCTTTTTTCCCCCTCTTTTTTGTGTATTTTTAAATGTATTTTCTTTCTAACCTTATTTTGTTTTTTAATTTTAATTAAATTTTTTAGTAATTTTGATATGACAATATTTTAGGTTAGTGAACATACAAATACTAGAAAGTAAGTAGTGATGAAGTTATAACAAAGAGGAGGAAGAAGTTCGAATTTATAAAAAATGATGTAAAAAACTAAAAATTTCAATTGAAGAGTATGTACCTCCTCATAGATGACTTGAAATAACAATTATTACAAAATATAGATATATTTCATTGATTTTTCATAACTTATATAGTATAAAATTTTATTTTAATTCATTTCATTATCGCGCGAAGCGTGGCTAAGTACACTAATTTACAATAATCACGGCCATCAGGTTGGTCTTGCTTACTAACTATAGCCTCCACAGAGCTATTTCTGAAGTTGTTTTATTTAGGTGACAAATACAGAACAATATGGGAACAGGAATGTCATTGTCAAGCTATATTCTACTCCTACTTACTTTCAGTCTCAATGGTGCTCATTTTAACACGCATCAAATATAACATAAACTCGAAATGGAAGAAATGTCTACTGTGAGAAGAAAATTTTCTTTTTGGTACAGTCAACAGTGCAGCTATCCATTGCAAAGAGATGTGGATATCCTATTGGAGGGTACAAGGTTGCTACTAAGAATATCAAAAGAACATCAAGCTTATGTCCACATTGTGTAATAATTTCAAATCAATTACAAAAACTTGGAAAGAAATCCTGCCGGACAGATGAAAAAATGACTAAATACATGTCCATCGAGCAATATTCAATCTTCCCTTCAAAGCAGTTTGGTTGATCAGCAAAGGTCAGCTAGGAGATTAACCATCATGCCTGACCATTGGACCAACTTGAAATCTGCCTTGTAGCTCATTGCCTCTTCTTCGTTCACCAACAAAGGAAAGAATCGAGGCAGAGAGGATGTATAGACAATAATCATTTCCATTTACTTAGTCCACTGCACAGCCGAAAAGAGGTTAAGAGTTTTGCTAGGTTGACCTTCCTCCGAATGCCTCTTTCTCTTCTCTCAAGTATACAACAAACAAGTGTGCTCAGAGTTTCTTACAGGTTACAGCAAGCTTATTAAATTACATTGGCATATCTCTGGCTTTACTAATGCTGCTGGCTCAATAGTGGCACTAAGTCCAGTGCCGAATGGATCGGTCAATCCCACAAGACACAAATGCAGCTTCTACTGGGGAATGCTCAAGCCAACGGGGTGCACCAATATGATTGGAGGGCCATCTAGCCACTATTTCAGTTGTCAGAGAATCCCATGCAACAATCTGTGACCAGCATCCTAATTAATCTCCGTAGTGTTACCTGTGTATGTATTAAAGGAAGACAAACTTACCTCATTTAGAGATTCATCAATTGATAATACAAATTCTTCTGTATCATTGAAAACAGCCTGCATTGAAAGCAATTTTCAACTGTCAATTGTCAACAAGAATGTGAGAGCAAAATACAAATAAAAATATCAAAGCTCATAGTAAAAATTAAAAAGAAAACGAAAGGAAAACACTTTGATTGGTGCATATATTAAATACATCCTAATTACAGAAGATGAACATAAAGATGCAGGAAATCCATGTGGAACACTTCCATTAGGTGTTCTCTCTGACTATCACATCTCAAAATTACCTGAACTTCAATCAAGAAATTAACATAAGTTTACTGATTCCTTCATCTTAAGCGAAAAACTATTTTTCCTTTCCATGAGACAGAATATTGGATTGAGATGGGTCTAAATGGGGTATACCTGGATAGTGAAGATTCATATAGACGACCCAACTAGCTTGGGATTGAAGCATAGCTATTATTGTTGCCATGATACTCCAAATGTATT
Source organism: Solanum sitiens (assembly GCA_016801875.1). Lineage (NCBI taxonomy): Eukaryota > Viridiplantae > Streptophyta > Magnoliopsida > Solanales > Solanaceae > Solanum > Solanum sitiens. The sequence continues at coordinate 4,305,558 of JABWTJ010000009.1, forward strand.
AACTTCTATTTTATTCATGCAATTCCATAATGATCATGATAGTTAAAGAATATCCAAGAAGCAGTTAGGAATCAAAGTAGAAGCTTTCACAAGAATGATAAACTGACGACAGCAGCCTTGCCATATGATACCATGTATTGCATATTCAATAATGAAAAGCAGTCGATATTTGCATAAATATGTAACTCCAGATTATTGTTCTGTTTAAGCCTATATCGGCTCAACTACAGGGAGCAGCCAAATTAGGCTTTGCCAATAGATAATGATAAAAAATTGCGAATAAAACAAATAGATGATAAAAAGTGTGACATGAAACGTGAACTCTTCAAAGCAAACAGTGAGCCTGACATACCTGGCAGCGCAACTGTGTATGTGTAGCTCCAAGATATTGTTTGACCAATCTTCCTGTGCCAACTTCCCAAAGCTTCACCGAAGAGTCTTTTGCCGAAGAGAGAATATACCTAGGACATATTTGAAATAAACAAGCTTCAGTAGGCATTATAGCCCTATATACTATAGCATGCTGTACTACCCTGTACAAATCATTTCAAAGGTGTTTTAACCAGGAGACTTAAACAGGTAATTGGCGGATTAGTGGGATGCTCCCAATCTGCGTTTGATGAAGGGAGACATTATTGATAATATATTGTTTAGTCATGAGATTTTTAAGTGCTATTCTAGGAAATGGATTTCTCCAAGGTGTGTTCTCTAGGTGGACCTAAGGAAAGCTAATGACACTTTGGAATGGGGCTTTATAAGGAAATTGTTAATAGACATGGGGTTTCCTGCCAAATTTATTCATTGGATTATGACACGTGTGCCTATAGTGTCCTATTCCTTGATGCTTAATGGAGGATTGACTCCTCATTTTATTGCCAAAAGAGGCATTAGACAAGGGGGCCGTATGTCCCCTTATCTTTTTGTCTTGGCTATAGAGTACTTGGGAAGAAAGCTGAATCAATTAGCTAGGAATGGGAACTTCAACTTTCACCCAAGGTGCAGGAAGTTGGGCAGTGTACACATTTGTTTTGCAGATGATCTATTGATGTATTGCAGGGCTGGCATTATTTCTGTTATGTTGCTAAATGAAGCATTCACGAAGTTACCCAAGGCATCTGGATTACAGGCTAATGTAGCTATATATTGTTGGGGTTGCCAATCACACAAAAGAAGAGATTCTTGAGGAGCTGGGATATCTTGAAGGTGTCCTTCCATACAGATATTAAGGAGTGCCTTTAGCATCTAAAAAGTTCAGTGTGAACCATTTCTTGCCACTTATTGAAAAAATTACTGCAAAGATCACTTGTTGGTCTGCTAAAATACTATCCTATGCTGGAAGAGTACAATTGATCAAGTCAGTATTATTTGGGGTGCAAGCTTACTGGTCCCAAATATTTTTGACTCCTAAGAAGGTGATGAAGAGTATTGAACAGAATTGTAGAACTTTCTTGTGCACTGGAAATGTGACCATATCAAAGAAAGCATTGGTTTCTTGGGAGAATATTTGCAAACCTTTTGCAGCTGGGGGCCTGAACATTATAAATATATGTATGTGAAATAGAGCTGCAACATTGAAACAATTATAGAATATAGCAAGAAATAAAGAATGCTTATGAATCCAGTGGGTACACAACTATTTTTCTAAGATGAAAAGATAATGAAACAGTCCAAATACCTAGAATGCTTCTTGGGTTGTGAGGAAGATATTGGAAACAAGGGAATGGATACTACAGGGACAAACAACACAAGGAGACTTGAGTTCAGCTTTTGATGCAACCCAAGCAGGTGACAATTTCTCCATACATAAGATGTACACAAGACTGATGCCTCAATTTCCTAGAGTTGACTGGAAGGCCATGCAATATACCCCAGGATTCATCCAAGATTCAAGTTCTTTGTATGGCTAGCTGTTCAGAAGAGATTAGCAACTGTTGACAGGCCGATTAAGCTTGGGATTCAAGTCCCTCCTGATTGTACTTAGTGTGGATTGACATTAGAAACATTCAGCCATCTATTATTTGAATGCCAGGAGACAAAGGCATTGTGGAATAGATTGTGTGTATGGCTGGGTTTTGTCAAGCGCTATTCAGGACTGGGAGACAGAGGAAAAATGGGTATGTATGATGGCAAAGAAGAAGTCTGAACTAACTGAAGTTGTAAGCAATGTTTTTGGTATGCTAGTGTATGTCATATGGAGAGAGGAACTACATCAGATTTCAGAAAGGGAGCATGAACGCTGATGAAGTGTTGAAGGAATAGTGATGCATATGCACATCAAGAGTCAGACCAAGGCAAAATGGATGCACTTCAACAACTCAATGTTTATCCTTAGTTTCTGATTAGATACAGATAGCAATAGATCACTAATCTATATTAAAAGTACTATATAGAAGGATATGGGTTAGTAGAATCTATTTGTATAGATGAGTGAGAAGGTAGTCCAATACTGCTCTGTTTGTAAGGACACTTTTGGCTAGGAATGAAAATATGGAGTTTACCAAAACCAAAAAACATCAAGACTATCTCATTGTCAAAAAAAAAAAAAATATCAAGAATATCTCACATAAAAGTAAAGCAAGTTCCACGTGTAAATAAGAGATAAAACTTGATGTCAAATAGACCACACAGGTCGCAAATAACAATTTGATACAAAAGATGAATATCATTCTTTTTGTGTAAGAGAATGAGCAGCATACCAGATAAACTTGGTAATCAAGCAAGCCATAGCTCCATACTTTACTGGAATTTCTTTGTGATAAAACATGAAGATAAGATTCTTTTTTGTTTTGATTACCGTTGTGTCCGGCCAACTTTCGCGCACCTCGACTAATTCCACGGGATACCTGTCACCTCCCACCACCATCGACAGGTACCAGGTAACTCTGTCCACCAAGGCTAGGACAGATGGGAAGAATCACCTAGTGTTTTTGTCTCCGTTGGGATTCGAACCTGAGACCTCATAGCTCCCATCCACTTCATTGACCACTAGGCAACACCCTTGGGTGCGACGAGAAGATTCTCATTGGCAGCTCTTTTCACAAGTTCCCCGCCCTCCACAGCGTTAAAAGAAACAATAAACCCTATTCATACCTAGGCAGTGGTTCAAGTGGAATAAACCTCTTGTTCTTTTTTCTTTCTTCGTCTTCTTTTCTCTAATTGAAGAAAAAGTTCCTGGTCCTAACTTGTAAGCTGTATCTATTAGGGATCTCTTACCTTTGATCCTTTGTGAAATTTGCACTTGTAGCCTCTGCCGCTCCATGTGCACCATCTATAGATCGCACACAGCTAGCTGTTACCCCATCCCATAACCGAATTGCACCATCTTTGGATGCAGTTACATACATTCCACCGGTAGATGAATACCTAACCTGTAAGGAAATATAATGGTGAGTAAAGAATCCTCTGACCAATGCATACTATGATACCCAATTTTTTTGACAAAGATAATGTTAACTATGATACCCAATTTACCTGATTAATAGCACTATTGACACCCATATCTTTTAAATTTGGTGGCAGGTAGCATTTGAAAGTGTTAATGTCATATAGGTGGGGAATCGAATGATCAGTTCCTGTAACAACCAACATTATCATGAGACAATTTAGCCAATCCGCATAATGCAAATCGTGTTCAATACTGCTGCTGCTTCATCTGAATGAGTTAGCAGTAAATGATAATCTTATGATACATAATCGAATAATTGCTTCTCTAACCAATTTTAACTGGTTAGATTCCAAGTCTTAACAAGAAAGCTTACGGTCCACTATGTTGGGAATTTTTATTAACAGTTTTTGTACTTGGAAGTAATTTCACTAATGTGAATATTTCCTAATGCTCTCTCTCTCTCTCTCTCTCTCTTCTAATGCTCAATGTCATTGAACGGTCTTCTTCCCCTCCCCACCTCCCTTGGACCTAACTCCGGGTGGTGACCACCAGGAGGCTGCACCAGGTAAGTCATCTCCTCTTCTCTCTCTTCTTCTCAGACCGCTTCTCTCTCCTCTCCACCCCTTCTTCTCTCCTTTGCAGAAACCCTAGCTGCTAATCTAGGGTCTGCAACAGTCTTATTCCCTCTAGACTCTAGTTTATCTCTTTTTCTTCTTTTCTTTTTTCTCTTCACCGAGAACCATAAACCACCAGCCCGCTGCTGTGGTTTTAGTATCAGCCACAGTCATCGCTCCACCTTCTCTGTCCTCTTGTTCTTTTCCTTTTTAGTTGCTTGTTTCCTCTTCTATTTCTTTTTCTTTTTCTTCTTTCTTGTGGTCTGGTAGTACAGGTGCACACTGAGCAGCGAACAGTAATCTCCAGTTGCAGGGGCAGCAGCAGTATGTGTCGGAGCGTGAGCGTCGGCAAATCATTTCAGTCTAGACCAGCAGAGCGTAGATATCTCCAGCCTACACCCACGTTCTATCCCCCAGGAGTTGGTACCTCTGGTTGCACTTGTCAGCCCTTATCTTCCGCCCTTGTAGAGATATATATTGCATTAGCATAGTGTAGTGTTGTGTGTAGATTCCATTGTCTTAAGACACTTCTCTTTTTGTATTAGTGGTAGTGTTAGTATCTTGGAACATAGGGTGGGTATAACTTGTGCTCAGGAGACCAGATGGGTGGGTTCTAAGACTAGGGAAGTTATCGGGTATAAGTTATGATATGCGGGCCAAGGTGGAAGTTGCCTCTGTGGTGGACAAAACGGGAGGCTAGGCTGACAAGGTTCAGACATGTCAAGAGGAGATGTACAAATGCCCAGTGAGGAGGTGTGGGATGTTGACACTGGAAGGCAGGAGGGAAGGTAAGGACTAAGGGTAGCCGAAGAAGTATTTGGGGAGAGGTAATAACATGGCAAGACTTTAGCTTACCAAAGACATGACCTTGATGGGAGGGGTATGGAGGTCGAGGATTCGGGCAGAAGACTAATAATAAATAGTTTTGCATATGGTCTTTCTGGCTAGTAGCATTAGTACTATTTTTGATATATTTATTGTTTTACTGTTTGTGTATTGTTATTATTCTTCTATTTCTACGTGTCTTGCATGCCTCTATTTTCTTACTATACTGCTATTTTTTATGCATTCATAAATGTTGTGTTTATGCTTTCTCGGAGTCTAGGGTCTTTCGAAAACTCAGGTAGAGATAAGGTTTGCGTACACTCTACTCTCCCCTGACCCCATTCGTGGAACTATATTGTATGTTGTTGTTGTAGTAGTTTTTGTACTTCATATTAAGTAGTTACAACTTACAACACCTTTGGATCTATAATTCCTCTTAGTTGAAGTTGAGAACAATCATCAACAAGCTGCCCTCCGGAGCTTCATTTCTCTTTTAAGATTTATAAGCCAACATCACATGTTGATTCAATCAAACCAGGTATCATATCATAGATAGAAGGCTTTTTTTCCCTTAACTGCCTTAACATTCCGTTTAATTTTCATTTTTTTTTTTTTTTGAAAATGGTAATTGTTTCTATTTCTGTACAACAGTACATAGGTTGTATTGAAACCCGTATTTACACAAGGAACTCTAATAATACTGACTTATCCCTATAATGAGTCTAAGACATCAATGATAGAGACGGTATCATTAGAGTAAATTTGATTACACCAAAAACACCGAGTCAAAATGCAATTCAGTTTAAATTGTTGCATACTATTCTCTCTATTCTCAAAAGCTCTAAGGTTCTTCTCTTTCCATATTGTCCACCAAATAGTGGCAGGGACTTCTCTAGTTACTTCTGTTTTTTGCTCGTGTCCCTGCATAGCTTCTGAAATTATCCTAGGCATGGACCAAGAGATGCTTTTAAGTCTCAGGAACAAATTCCACAGCTGGCCAGTGACTTCACATTGCATGAACTTCTGCAGTTTTCCCACAGAATAAACATCTAGAGCAAAGTGTAATTCTCCTCTTCATTAAATTCTCTTGTGTCTATACTGATTCTTTAGCCAATAACCACACAAAGCAAGACACCTTGTAGGGGATCTTGGCTTTCCATATGTCTCCAGGGCCACTTGAGTAACTGCAAATTTTGATGGTTCAACTTCTCGTATGCTGCACCTACTTTAAAAATCCCTTTACTGTTTCCCAACCACTGCAATCTGTCCCACCCTATTTCCAGACCACTAAACTGATCAATGCTTCTAAAAAATATGTTACTTTTGGAATTTCCCAGTCATTGAGGTGTCTTCTAAATACAAAATTCCACACTTGAGGAGTCCATAAGTCAGCTATAGTACTTTGTTGCTGAAGAGCTAAATTATGGATGTCAGGGAAGAGAGTCTCCATATTTCCTTCTGCATGCCAATCATCCTTCCAGAATCTAGTTTTTATGCCATCTACCACTTTGATCTTTGTGTTAGGTTGTATTCATTCCAAAGTTCTCGAATGGATTTCCATAAGCTAACACCATAAGGGGTGGTAACCTCCTTTGTCATCCAACTATCACTCTATTCATATTTTGCCTTTATAATTAAGCCCCATAAATTCTGATTACCATTTGAGTGTTCCCAAAGCCACTTAATCCTCAAAGTTTTGCTCTGGTTCTTCATGTTCTTGATCCCCAGACCCTCAACTCTCTTTTCAGTGATCACAGTTTTCCATTTGACTAAGTGATACCCTCTCTTTTTCCTTGTTCCGTTGCCATAAAAATTTTCTCATGATGCTATCCAACCTATTGATGATTCCTGGTGGGACAGGAAACAATGACATCATATATGTTGGAAGTGCACCAAGCACATAATCAATCATAGTTAGTCTTCCCCCTAGTGAAAGGTACTAATACTTCCACCTTGCTAGCCTCTTCTCACACTTCTTAATCACCCCATCCCAGATTTCCATAGACTTGGATTTTGCCCCCAAAGGCATACCCAAATATGTGGTTGGGAGGACAGCTACTTCACATCCTAATATTGAATTCAAAATTTCCATGTTTGGTACTCTTCATTTACTGGATACAAGAAGCTTTTCCTCTAGTTGACATGTAGCCCAGATATAACTTCAAAAATAACTAGAGTCAGTCTTAATATTTTAAGGTGGTCTTTATCAGCATAACAAAAGATCAGGGTGTCATCTGCATATTGTAAATGAGTGATCTCTAGACTTTCCCTTCCAGCTCTAGCAACTTCAAAACCTCTCAGCCACCCTTCATTGCATGCATTCTTGATCATATTGTTGAGTCCCTCCTTGACTAGTATGAAAAGGAAGGGTGATAGGGGATCACCCTGCCTAAACCTCTATGTGACCTACAATATCCTGTTGGAGAGCCATTTACCAATACTGAGAAGTTCACTGAAGGTACGCAAAATTCTTCTCTAGCATACCCATAAGAAAGTCCCAATTGACATGGTCATATGCTTTCTCAATGTCTAATTTGCATACATTTCTTGGTCATTTTTTTAGACTAACCTGGAATATACAACTTCATTAGCTATGAGGACTGCATCCATTATATGTCTCCCTTTAATAAAAGCTAATTGTTGTGAACCGACAAGCTTGTTTTTCAGTAAAGATCCTTTGAGCTAGTTTTCAGTAAAGAGTCAGTGTTTTCACATTGAACAAGAAAGGAAACTGAGATTTTCAAATAGCCTTTGAGCTAGATGTATATATATAAATACACTTAACTTCTGTGGGAGTTTCTCTAACCGACAACCATCACTTAAGAGCTAAAGTGATGATACATCGATCTACATCACTTTTTTCAGCCTTTCGGTAAGACTTTTGAAAAGATCTTATACATACTACCTAAAAAAGCTAATAGGTCTGAAGTCCCTCAATTCTTTTCACATTTCTTCTTTGGGATTAGGGCTATGAATGTAGAATCAGACTTCTTTCCAACCTCCCTTGTTCATGGAAGATTTGAAAATTCTCCATTATGTCACCTTTCACCATTTCCCAACATTGGTGCTTTATCAATTGCACACTGCTTTAAACACCTTAGAACTTCCTTGTCAAAGCTTATATCAAGATCCTCCTTTCCCTCCCCTGTCAACTTTGGGCAATTCAAAAAATTGGAACAAAGAAATATATTGGTACTAGATTGACCTAAAGTCTTTCGATTTATCCAGCTAGAATTCAAATAGAAGTGAAGGAAAATGAATGTGATAAGACAGAACAAAATTTTATTTGAATTCCAAGTTCTAATAGAAATTTTTTATTGACGAGCTACAGCAATTGCACCTATTAAAGAAACTAAAAGGATTATGGAAATAAGTTCAAATGGGAGGAAAAAAATCTGTTTTGCAGGTCTCCACTGCAACTCCTCTGTATAAAGCGTCTAATAGAACTACACTATTTCCCCTTGGATTCTTTTTGGATCTTGGACAATGTTCCCCTGGACTAGCAGTTGCTATACGTTATGGTACCTCTTGTGTGCATTAGCTATCTTATGGAAGAATTTGGCGTTCTTATCCCCTTCCTTTAACCAAATTGATCTGATCTTTGCCTCCAGTAGATCTCCTCTTTTTTTATCAAATCCTCCAAGTTCAAAACTAAACTTGCCTTTTCTGTTGCCTCATCCTCATCCTCAGTTACACCTTTATCAGTAGCAATCTTTTCCATAGCAGCCAACTTTTCAAGTAAAGATCTCCTCTATTGGCCAAGATTCCCTCGCTCACTTCTGCTCCACTCCTTCAATTTGTGTTTCAAGGCTATTAATTTGGATGCAAGGATGTAATCAGTCCTCCCAATATAATCAAAAGAGCTCTACCATATCCTTACTCTGTCATTTGAATGAAACCTTCACCTAACCACCCGTTCGCAAACATAAAATAGCTCTTGCTATTCTTCTGGGAACTACCTTGGAGTGTGATTGGAGAGTGGTCGAACACTATTCTCTGTATAGTGCATTGTTTCAAGTTGCTAAAAGCATCATCCCATTCTTGAGATACCAAGACCCTGTCGATTCTTGAAGCTATCAGGTGGTTATCTCCTTTGAACCATGTGAACTTTGCATTTTCGAATTGAAGATCAACTAGGTTTAGATCCTCGATCAAATCAGAGAACTCCCGCATCCCTATTGTTCTCCTGATACATCTCCTCTCCTCTTTTCTGAGACATATCTAGCCTCGTTAAAATCACCACAAACTGCCCATGGACCTTCTATTAAACCTCTGATAGAGCAAATTTCTTCCCATACTAGTCTTCTTTCCACATAGCAATTTGGAGCATATACTCCTGTTATATGGCATGCCGCATGAGAAGTCCTGCACCTGTGATTCAAACTTACAAACTTCCAGATAAAGGGTATATGTCCCGATCTATAAAACTTCCCCTTTCCATATTCTACTATCCCAAAGCATCATTATCCCTCCTCTTGTCCCACTAGCTTCCAAACATGCCATTTTGATCCATCTACCACCCTTAATCTGCATTACTAGCCCCATAAGACCCTCTCTAGTTTGGTTTCTTGAACACAAATAACGTCAGCTTTCCAAACCTGCATAATGTTCTTGATAACCCTCCGTTTGTCCCTAGTGTTCAAACCCCTTACATTCCATGAGACAAGTTTAAATTGCATCAAGAAATAGTTACGCAGTTTCTCCCCTTATCTCTACCCCCCCCCCCCCAAACCACCACCACCACCACCACCACACACACTTTTGAACTTCACGCCAAAAGCTACAAAACTTTTCAATTCATTAGAGCCCTTGAACCTTGTCTTCTTGCATACAGCTACAGCTTCTTGGTGTCTGGCTTGTCTGTCCACCTGTAGTAACAGTTCCTTAGCTTCCTCTTCATGACCTTGGAAATCAGCCCCAAACAATTTTCCCAGTCTGATCAAATTTTGTTTCACCCAAGCAGAAACTTCTCTCTTTTTCATGTGATTAACAGTTGTTGCGTGTATAGTGGCTCTGCTTCTTCGACTTCCCATTCTTCAACAGAGGTCAAAGTTCTCTGGTCTTCAATATTGCATACCTCGTTTTCCTCCCTCCCAATCATCACTTCCCAAATTGGAACTTGTGCCTCTGATTCTTCCATATTTAGCACAACCACGTCACACAAAATACCACTTTAATCTGTTGTTGTTATTTCTTTCTCAGTATTCAGTTGTGCTCCCAGCAATGTCTTTGAGCAGAACCGTGTAACTTTATCTTGATGAGTCCAATCTTCTACTGGATTGGGCTGGGTGGAATTGGATATGCTATTAAATAAATATGCTTGCTGGATCTAACCCATTATACTCTTCATTTAATTGTTTTGGCCTAGACCTAAGGCCCATAATAGATTCCTTCATTAAAGAGGTCACATGGTTCTCATATGACACAGTGGGTACCACCACAGCTGTCAACTTTCCATTCCGCACATGGGTATATGTACTAGGATCCCTGGTAAAAGGGGATATTTGTACTATTGTACATATGTTACTCCTTATTATCTTCTGGTCCATAACATACCCTGATTTCATATTGTTATCTTCTTTTCCGACGAGATTCAAAACTTTTTCCGGCAAGATTTCATATCTTGCTTTGCCTTCGACCCATATCAGAAAATGGTATCCGACCACGCGAATACCATTTTGGCCTAGACCACCACAGCTGTCAACTTTCCATTCCGCACATGGGTAATGATTGTTGAATTCATATGGTTCTTCAACTCGTTGCCACCCAACCACCACAGAGTTGCCCTATTTCTTTTGAGAATTAGTACTGTTGTATTCTTCAGCATTGGGAATGCTGGCCACCATCAGAAACAAGTTACAAAACAAGTAGACTCTAGCTTTAGAAAGCTCCTAGAAATTCTACTAACTCCTCTATTTCCTCTATACAGTTATGTTTACATCGAAAAATTAAAGTCTCCAGGCAGTTCCATTTCACATCATGGACTGGTCTGATTTTGTCTTCAAAACACCTTCCATTTCTCTCCCTCTAGACTGACCACCATATGCAAGAGGGTATTATCCTCCACCATTTTTTCTGACTTTTCCTTCCCCCTCTTTTCATCCAACAATCATTAGATCGGCTATATGTTCCAGCATTGTCCACACTGTCTTTGTGAGACTGAAAAACATGTTCCACAATTGGGTAGTGAATTTACAGTGTAGGAACAAGTGATTGTTTGTCTCCCTAGTCTCATTGCACAAAAAACATCTAGTCACCACAACTCTCCCCTTCTTTTGTAACACTTCACGGGTAAGACATGCCTTTCTTACCACTAGCCATGTGAAACATTTCACTTTTGTAGGGGCTATGTTCTTCCATACATTTCTCTATATCTTTAGCTCTTCCTCCTGCATAATGCTATTCTCCCTCTTGTACACCTTATTTACAGTGAAACTTTCCTTCTGAACTGTGTCTCCATCTAAGTCTATCAGGCTCCATTGTTGTCCCACCAAAAGTATCCACTTCTTTTAGCAGGTCAACTACTCTTTCTACCTCCCAATCATTTAAGTGCCTTCTGAAGTTTAGATCCCACCCCTGGGGACCAGCAATCAGACACAACAATTCCAGGGTTGCTAGATAGTAACATGAGATCTGGAAATTTATCCTGCACTGGTATTTCTCCTATCCAATTATCCTTCCAAAACCTAACATTGTTACCATTGCCCACTCAGCATTTAGAATTCTCCTGGAGCTTTGACCATAGACCTCTGATGGCCCTCCATACACCCGTCCCATAAGTGCAATTCACTTCATTTGAGCACCAAGGACTGTTCTGTCCAAACTTTTGAATATTACTTCCTTCCAGAGGGAAGTTTCTTCATCGCAGAATCTCCAAAGCCATTTCATCAAAAGGCACCTATTTTGAATTTCCAGATTCTTTATTCCTAATCCTCCTCCTCCTTTTCTTAATTGAGTAACCTCCCATTCAACCAGATTATATCTTCCCCTCTCTTTGTTGCCTTTCCACAAAAAATTTCTTCTTAGTCTATCTAGCTTGTTCACTACACTAGCAGGAACAGGAAACAAAGACATCACATATGTAGGTATAGAGTCCAACACTGAGTTTATTAGTGTGACTCTTCCCCCAAATGACAAATATTGTGCTTTCCACCGTGCTAGTCTCTTTTCATACCTTTCTACAATGTTGTCCCATATCTCTACTTCTTTGTATTTCCTGCCTAGTGGCATACCCAAATACACAGTAGGCAACATGCCCACTTCACACCCCAACACACTAGCCAAGGACTGAACATCTGTTACCTCTTTGTTAGGGAAGATACTACTTTTCCTCCAATTCACCTTTAGGCCAGAAACAACTTCAAATACCACCAATATGACGACTCTAACATAGGTAACTTGTTCCACAGTAGCTTCACAGAAAATAATGGTATCATCTGCATATAACAGATGGCATATCTCCAAACCACCCTCCCCTATTCTAAACCCTTGAGCCAATTGTTGTGAATTGCTATTCTCATCATGCTACTGAATCCTTCCATAGCCAAAATAAACAGGAAAGGGGATAAAGGGTCCCCTTGTCTGAGTCCCCTTTCCGAAGGAAAAAAACCAACAGGTTCTCCATTCACTAAAACGGAGAACCTAACAGTTTTAATACAAAAACCGATCCAATTCAACCACCTATCCCCAAACCCCATTTGTTTCAGAACACTTAGCACAACCTATTTCTTCAAATACTTGTTGTGACCACAGATGTAGGGGGATCCCTATAATTTTTATTCCAAGTTTTTTTAACTTCCACGGAGTTCGGCATGCAGCCTACAACTAGGCTCCACCATTCTAGGTTGAAACTTAGGTTTCTCCATTTCCACTGACCTTGAAGAGTTTGTTCCGCCACGAATTTATTGGGAAATTCAAAAAGGAACATGTCTTCGTATAAGCTCGTGAATATTGACACTGAAGGCCTTCTTCCATTCAGAAGATGACCACCTTCTTATTTCAGACAAAGAAGGTTTCTCTTTGCTGGCCTTCTCCAGATACCCTACAAGACACCTAAGCAAAAGCCCATCCTCTTGCTTTTCTGCTGAGCTTGTCTCCTTGTGGGTTTTTTATAGCCATTTGCTGTCCATTACAGCCTTTGAGTAGGGGTATCCGGAGTTCACAAGTCTTGGTAAACTCGTTGGTATTGACCGGGCAGTTAATGAAGTTCTCTATCTTAAATGCTAAATCGTACCATCCAGCAATCAAGACTGGTTCTGGAATAATGATAACAGATCTAACCCCCACATTAATGGCTACAATGCTCATATATCTCCCATATTCATTATGTTTCCTAGTGCAGAAGTATTCCTCTTTTCTTTCAATATATCTCCATCTCCTTGTGACTTTCTTCTGATCAGTGGAAGCTTCTCTTAGAAGGAAACAGATCCATTTCATCACCTTACTGCTCACGGTAGTTCTTCTCATGATTCTTTGACTTCTTTCCACCCACTCGTACCAAACAGAGCCTTCATCATTCCATTTGGTAATATCAAAAGACTTGAAACTAGCATTAAAACAAATCCTATTTCCCCCTATGGCTTGACTAAGCAAGAGAGTAGAAAGAAAAGGAGAATAATCACATGAGGTAATTACGAAAGGCAATGGGTGCCGGAGGAGAGAGGGCTCTCCCACCTAGGGAGGAGGAGCGAGAACTGCCTCGAGAACTGTGCCAGAGAGCATTTCTAATTTAACTTTGTTAACTGTAGTTTAATTTTCATTTTGTGGATGATGTAAATGATATTTAGGACTTCATAGGCTCTGTACATTTGTTATTGGGATGGCTTTACTCCTGTTATTCACAGCATTTTCTTAGTGCTGAGTTTGGTGAATAATACAAAGTTACATTTCTTGTTCAGCGGTGAATAATGCAAAAAAAAAAAATACTTAACAAAAAATCAAAGTTACCTATTAAAAAAAAAAAAAAAAACTAACAAAAAAGAACCTAAAAATCTAGTTAGAAGTAACCGCACAGAATGGATTAGCATTACGAGATTTGATCACCAATACTGAAAAGATGGACAAACAGATTTTTACACTTCATAGCATAGGCATAGATTGCTCGTTTTGTTCTGGTAGAAACCTGTAAAAGTATGACTTCCCTATTTCTCCAGTATTTCGGCAAAAGATCATAGATAACTTCAGGGATAAAAGTTGTCCGACATAGCATGATTAAATCAGGTTTAAATTCACCTCTAAAATAGCATCATCAAATAAGTTTTAAGTTCACCTAACTAGTAAATAGTAGCCCACAGTACAGTATCTAACTTGAAAGAAATTTACTTGCCTGCCAGAAGATAGTCCCCGGAAGGATGAAATGACACCGACCTTACATTATGTGTATCCTGTTGAAACATTTAATCCAAATCAAGTAGAACAGTTAGTATATTTTCTAAGCTAAATTCAAGCTTAATGTTTGGTTTCAAAATTTAATAACATTTGAGTGACCTGAATCACTCTAAATGCTCTCTTTGCTACCGCTTTGGAAAAATCAAAGAACCTGAGAGAAGCCAAAGGAAAAAGTAGTTAGGTAATATTCCAATGACAAACATATTAGGAAACTTCACAGTTAGTAATAAATCCTACTTGATGGTGCGATCTTTTGATCCAGATATGAGTACTGTATTTTGTGGATGAAAATCCAAGTCATTTATAGGCTGCAGTTATGTACAGGTTTTGGGTAAGAAACAGGGAAAATCCTGACATAATCACACATCAGAAACTGAGATTCATAGGAATAGAGAGGGTGGAGGTGCTATCAATATTTAAAGGGAAGCACACCATCACATCGCCAGAGATAATATGACGTTCAACTTACTCAGCTATATACTCCCTTTAGAAAAAATGATAAAAAAGATGCTTCACTTTTTATATTTTTTTACCATTTTAATGAGAGGAGCATCCACAGGCAAAAAATCATACAAACAAGTCCAGTGAACTTTAATTTGGTAGAGTGATCCAGTAAACGTCTCACCTATATAGTGGATAATGAGAGATTTTTTGAACCAATGTTCAAATTAACAGACCCAAAAAGTTTTATACCGGGACACCTGACTCAAGAAATGTAAGTATCACACAATCAAGATCTTACTTGTTGATGATCATAAAAAGTCCGTATAACAGGCCTCACTGGGCCATCCCTTGCTTCTGGCTGCATCATTTGCTTAACTTTTGCAATCTGCACAAGTTAAAGCTTTTGCATTAGAAGTAGAAGAATGGAAGTTAAGAGTTCTAAAGAAATGATACAATACCTCAAACAATTTAATTGATGTGTCTGCACTTCCAGTAGCAAGGAATCTTCCATCAGGACTAAATCTGGCACACCTTGCAACATTCTAAAAGAAAATTCTTGTGTTAAAACTTAATGCTGGAAATTGGCAATTGAAACAAAGACAAGAGCTCATACAACCTACAGTTCTGTTTAAGATACAACCTTGTGCTCAGAAATATGTCGTGACTCATGCTTTGGGATATTTTTTGACGGCCCTTTTGTATCGTTCATGCTACTGTTGCAGAGCAAACAGATTATCAAAACTCCAACAAATGACAAGCTTAACATCATTCATAAATTTATTACAAGAACAAAGAAATATTTATCACACAGATGCAGATCAAGCCAGCAAATGGTCTTTACATGGTCCAGAGACAGATAAGTTAATTTATGGTGAATCCTGAAATCTGAAAGTGAGCCCACTCTGGAAATCTTGAGACATTCTTCATAGGTCAAATGACTATGAGATGCATTTTGATGGCTCGCTATAATGTATAAGCCACTGCTAGATCTCTTGATGCACGGATCAAAAGGATATCATGAAGAATCAAACTTACAGTGTCTACAAAGAAGAGTTCTATGATTGACATGACCTAGCTCAATATGGAAGCTGTTACACAATAAAGGTTCACCCTCATGCATAAATTCAGTACAGAACGTAATAATATACAGAATAAAAATTATGATTGGTTCAAAAGGTGCAGCAGCTAATCAGTTAGAAAGATGTAAATAATGAAAAAAGGAAAAAAGATGATCAATCCGATACTCTAGTTTTTCCATACATAGTAACAGGCAAATCATTCCCTATTAGTTATTACTCTTGATTACAGAAGATTAGAACTCAAGTATCCAAAACATTTCCTACAATCACCAGATAACTTCCCCCTTTTCACTCACAGACCACAGTAGAACTTGTCAACTGCATACATCAGCATGGGACAAGGATTTTAAACTCATGGTCAACCGATAACGAATTAATTGCACTTCAACACTCGAACTTATAAAACAGAACTTTTAAACCCTTTAGGTTATTAAGAAAATAGTTTAATGGGAGAAAAATTGCCTGAAATCAATAGAGGCAGCCCGAGGGGCTGGGATTGAGCCATATCCAGCAGTTACGATTGGATCAAAAGGTACAGCTGTAGAAACTCCTCTCAGTGTCTCATCTTTGTCCACTGCAAGACCCTGTTAACGGCTTAGAGTGATAAAGAAGTTTCTATACATCTATTCTCTTACCCCATGTTGAGCAGCTGAAGATCAGTGAAAGCATAACAAAGTCAAACGCTACCAACTGATACAAACCTTTGCGACCAATTCCAGTAGCTTATTGGGAGGAGCTTCAACATTCATTGGTGTCATTGTAGCTGAAGCTACAGCACTTGCAGCCTGTCATACATGCATAGCAGAATTCATCAAGACCTCTAAATAACTTAGCTTAGCTGCATACCATTTCTATTCAAAACATGTATAAGACACACAAGCTGATGTGCTCAACTTTATTTTTTTGAATCCAATCATAGTGCTCTAGATCAAGCAGTTAAACCCAGGAAAAGATGACTGTGTTAGGAGACCTCACTTGCAGCCCATATGTTATTACAGATATGCTATGGAAGGTATCTGCATCATGTATCAGAGACAGCAAGAAACATGCAGCACAATGACCAAGGAAAACCAAGAATACATATGCTGGGCTCCGCAAAGAAAAGTTCAAAGTCAAATTTTGTGGAGTTCTTGTAGATATTTTCTTGTTCTAGGGGATAATTGCAGTGTGAACCCTAGAATTTTGTGAAATTCTGTAGCAAGGAAGCTAAGTTAGTCACGGGAGACTCCTATTAGCTGAAACCGCAAAAAAAACACCAAGTGAGGCTTGAATATCAAAAACCTTAGATATGCAACGTAGCGATAAATTCCAAATGCCATGATAGCAACCATGATCATTTGTTCAATCCCCAATAAATTTCTCTATACCACCTTGGAAGCTTGCTGCCCAAGGGCTATTTTGGTCATTTCGGGTAAAATAGTTACTTACTCTGTTTAATTTGTTCGTCTGATTTTTCTTTTTAATTTGTTAAATATTTGAAAGTTAGATAAAAATTACTATAAATTACTTAATGAGCAACTTAAAATATTTAAAAGACATAAAAAATTCGATCGACTCTTGAAATTCTATCGGTACCCGATAAATTGGGACAGAGGAAGTAACATGTTTTATTTGAAATGCCAGAAAAAAATATTATAAATCACAATAATAAATAACTTAATAAAAGACATAAAAAGATTAAATGATTCTCGAATTTCTATCGGTGCCACATAATTTGAGATAGAGAGTAACATATTATTTGAAAATTATAAAAATGTACTATAATTCACAATGATTGACAACTTAAAATATTCAAAAGACATAAAAAATTTAATTGACCTTTGAAATTCTATCAGTGCCACATAAACTGGGACACAAGAAGTAACATATAAAAATGACATAAAAAGTACTATAAATCAAAGCACGATAATTTACAACTTAAAAATTTAGAAGACATATAAAAAATTGGTTGACACTTAAAATTCTATCAGTGTCACATAAATTGGGACAGAGGAAGTAACATATATTATTTGAATATTATGTAAAAGTATTGTAGATCGTAATAATTAACAAATTAAAATATTTAAAAATTTGAATGACTCTCCAAATTTTATATGTGATATAAATTGTAACCAAAAGTAATATATTTTGGGCCCATGCTAGCACAGGCTCCTGTATCTAGTATTACAAGACATGGCAAGTCTGTTAGAATAATTTCTCTTATGGTCTAAGGGGTATGATAAGCATGTCACGGTGAGCATTGAGTAATTGAGCATCACGGAGGTATGAAAACAGACCATGAATAGAGGACAAATAGGAGAAGCACTTCCCAAAGCTATGCAACCTTCATAGGTTATATGTAAAAGCTTTTTACTCCAGCAAGTCTAGAACTAATTACAATTGCAATGAGGCAACGAGAATTGTAGTATTTGAGGTACGATTTAAAGACACTTTCTTCTGAAAGACAGTAAAAGTTGCAATTAAAGTTCCCATTTTCTATAAGCATGCAATTTTGGTCATCGCCAATGTCTTAATTGAACTGAGTCACTCAATGACCTAACACTCCAAAACCTCTTATGACATAGGGGTACCCTTGACAACTTACTAAATATATACATATATCTCAAGTACAAATCTCCAATTACCCGCCCCCACCCAGCAGTAAAGATGGAAATCGTTCTTAATGGCACTCAAAGATGTGGCCTAGTGGTCACTGGTATGGGTAGAGATTCATGAGATCTCAATTTCAAATCTCATCGGAGGTAACAAAATTAGTGACTACTTCTCATCATTCAAAGCCTTGGTGGATAGAGTTACGCGGTACTTGTGTTGGTGGGAGGTAGCAGATACCCCGTGGAACTAGTCAAGGTGTGTGAAAGTTGGCCCAGTCACCAAGGTTTAACATAAAAAAAAGATATGATACTATCCATTCAATGTTTGAACACTTTAAATTCTTCTTAAGGTGATGTATGCATTAATTTGTACTTCTGTACGCATAAATCTGCTTTATTTGAGATTTATTATTACTATAACAATTATTCTACCTCTCCCTTTCCATTTTCTCCTTTCTTCCAAGGATGACATACTCAGTTGTCTTTCCTGGCTATTAATCAAATAACTTTTTAACATGAGCAACTATAAACAAAAACAACTCATTCTAAGATATGATTTGATGCCACGACCTTATCTACACTATAATTTGATTTAGTTCAAAGGTTAACTAGAACTTCCTTGCATTTAACATTCCCTAACTTGCACGGCATCAAGTTAGGGAATGGTCACTAAAAAGTATTTTCTAACTTGATGCTCAAACAAATAAAGCCTAATCTCTCACACATTCTGAGAAGTTGTTTATCCATCAAGCACCTAAGGGTGCCTAGCCTAATGGTCAATGAAGTGGGTTAAGAACCATGAAGCCTCAAGTTCAAATCCCATCCGACACAAAAACTAGGTGATTTCTTTCCATTTGTTCTAGTCTTGGTGGGCAGAGTTACCCGATACCTATAGTTGGTGAGAAGTGACAGGTTTCAGAGGAATTAGTCAAAGTGCGCACAATTGGGCCCAGACACAACGATTATTTTTAAAAAAAAAAGTTGCCTATCCATTGGTCTAACAATAGCTTGAACAGTGTTGTTGAGAATATAATTAAGCAAATAAAAGTTTTCTCTCTAACAGTTTAATCCTTTAGATGAGATGGTCACATACTTCAACATGGTACCGTAGCAGGCAAAGGTCATGGTACTGAATCTCACCACCACCCATTATCAAAAACAATTTCCATGTGTTTGGCCATGAAAAATGAATTAGAGCCAAACGTGAGGGGACGTATTGAGAATATAAATAAATAAAAACATGCTCTCTCAAACAACTTAAACTTTTAGTTGGGATTCATACTTCCAAAAGTGCAACATAATAAGACTCCCAGAAATCTACCGTGATAATAACATCCATATATTAACAAATTAACTAGCATGATGTAATTTTATGTATCATCTACAATTCAATTCCAAACTAGTTGGGATGCCTACATGAATGCTGGTATTCATCATAGTTTGACTATCTTCTACTCCTACCTTCCTCATTTACCTAGGTATAGTTGTTGGGAACTACTACATTGAAACTTAATAGATATAAGATAGTAACGAGTAATCAAAAAAAATGTGGTGTCGTGGCAAGCTATTGCCTTGAAAGTGATTTTAGTCCGACTAGGATGCACATTGTTCTAATTGGTAGCTCCTCAAGTTTCCACAACACTCATGGCTAGAAGCTATTAGAAGATGAATTGCCTAGGAAAAAAGAAAGAGAAGAACAAGTGTGGAGAAGAGAGAATATTTTTGAGGTAGAGGAATAGGCTTGCAAATGGTCTGCTTGTATAGACAAATTTCCAGAGTTGTTACAGAGGGGATTAAATGAGTTGTACCATTATTAAAATGGATGTTATGAGAGTGATAAATGTTATTACATAATTTATTCTAGTAATGTATCTGGATATATTCTTGTAAGAATGTATTTGGACACTTTCTGGTAGGTTTAAAAAGTTAAAATTACTTTTTCCCAAAACTAAATTTAGAGTAGATCTCACATATATTTTGCTCAGGCGAGCCCAATCAACCAATTTCGCCTTCAAGTGTTTTCTCCTGTGCACAAGACCACTCCCACTAACTCTTTACAAGCCCAATAAAGAATAATTTAATATATAAAGAGAAGAAACAAATTCTTCTTAATCAATGAGGTACTTTTGTCTTTTACATAAGACAAGTAGTTACAGAAAATGGACCCATAAGAATTCTTTATTTTTTGTATTATTAAAAAGAAAAAAAAAAGAATAATTCCAGCAACCCTCCACTAATGCAAAGGTAAAAAAAATAAACACTAGTTTTGGACAAAGGAAGGATATATATTTATGTGTCGATATCTTTTGATTTGAATTGATATATAGTGACATGGGGCAACACAGTGTTTAGGAAAGCGAGCGCTAGCGAAGCGATGCGGGCCTTCTACGCTTCACAGACTAGAATCAGTATGTGAGCGCTTGCGGGGCCTTATCGCTTTTTACTGCTTCACGCTTCCCTGAACACTAGGGCAACAACCAATATGCACAAACTGAAGTACTCTTGAACTGAATGGACTTTAGTTGAGACCCCCACAATACATGTTATCCTAAATTTTTAGCAAACTCCACAATACTTACAAAGTGCATTTATGGTCACGCTCATACCTTGGGTCTCTTGAGTGCTTTAGAAAGGCAACCCAAATCTTACATGGAAGGCACCCATACTTTTACACACTCTTAGATAATTTCATCAAGTCTATCTCAATATAGACCACCATGAGGCTATGGATCCATTAAGAGCAAAATAAGATCAACCTAACAAAGCACTGCCATACGCCATAGGATTATGAAATGTAGTGCATATTGAGGGCTTATATGGCTTTGTTTGACCACAAATGTGTATCCACCATACTACCTCAATCAATGGACTTTAGCCCCATCCCCTTTATGTTTGAAGGATCATTTTCCTTGCCTAACCTTTGGTTAAAGGATTAGCTAAATTTCTTTTAAACCTTACATAATCTAGGTAAACCAACCTTAGTAAAACACTCCCATACTTTTAAAAATTTCAAGTTAGGGGCAAGCTATTTCCATGAGATATAGAGTCTTGCCCAACTTCTTTTGAGGGGCTCTATGAAGAACATGGCATGCAAAAAAAACTTCTCTCCACATGTTGCCAGATCGGGCTTCTAGAGTGCTAGTACTACTTGAACCGTATCAAATCTAAGTCTCTCAATTTTTCCTGTCCAATTGGCTTTCCACATCTATTTTGAGTTTCAAATATATACTCTCAACCACATTCTTAGACTTAAGAAGATATAACATATTGTATCTAGAGAAATCATCAACAGAAGTGATGTAATACTTCATTTTATCAAATCAGTTAAGCCTACATGTATTAGTTCAAGCAATTCATTCTTTCAACTAGAAATAGTTTTAAATGGTTTCTTGATATTTTTGTATCTATACATGGGATGCACCGAAAAAAATCATCCGAATTTATCCCAGGGATTAATTTCATTTTTTTAAGTCTTTAATAAAAGCAATATTAACAACCTAGTCTACCTGACAAAAACTAGCAGACTCAACAATATAAGCAGATCTAGAGTTACTTGCATTATTGACAACTTCTTGAACCATATTCCGCACAAATATACCTTTATTAAGGTATCCCTTCCCAACAAATCCTTTGTGAGAAATTAATTATTTTATCAGCTTCAAAAACAAGTTTAAGACATGCTTTGTAGAGAAGTGCTAGTGAAACTAAGTTTTTACAAAGGGAGGGGAATACAGAACATTGTTTAAGGCCAATGTTATTCCAGAAGTTAACTTAAGCAAAATTTGCATGTACCCATAACTCTAGAAATGATGAAGTTACCCATGTAGACACACTCATCATCAGTGGACTCCTCAAAATAATGAAACAACTCCTAGTTGATGCAAACATGTCTTAAGGCCCATATGTCCAATACCCAATCAATCTTGTTAGGTACAGAGTTTGCCTCGACAACAATGGTAACCATCTCTTCATCACCCTCAACAAGGTGAGCTTAAATAGAAGCTTGTCCTCCCTGCTTCAAGGTTTGCCCTTATCTTTGATAGCACTAGGCAGCCTTTCCCCAAAATTTGATCTTATTTTTGACCTTTTGCATTAGTGGGGGTTGATGAAATAATTTCTTTCATTACCCTCAGCAAGGTGAGTTGGATAGAAGCTTGACCTCCTTGCTTCGAGTTTCACCTTTGTCTTTAACAGCATTAGATAATCTTTTCCCAAACTTTGTTCTCATTCTTTACCTTAGCATTAGCATTAGTGAGTGATTGTTGGGATTATTTCTTTATTATTTCTGTTCTTTGGCATTATTTCTTTTTAAATAATGCAAAGAATAAAGAATGCTTGTAGGTTCATTTTCCCCGAACTACTTTCTTGTCTTATGTGAAACAAAAGTCACATTAATTAGAAAAACACTGTTTTTCTCCTTATTTTGAATCGCCCTTTATTGGGCTTGTAACGAGCTAGTAAAAAGGACTGGTCTTGCGCACATGAGAAGTGGCTTGAAGACAAAACTGATCAATGTTCCCCTGCTTGCTGTATATATGTGAGACCTATCCCAAATCTGATTTTAAGAAAATATTTTTAGTTTTATTATAATTTACGTATAAAGTATCCAAATACATGTTTACAAGAACATATCCCGATATATTACTAAATAAATTTTGTAACAACAGTCAATCACTATTGTAATAGCCATTTTTAATTAGTAACTACCAAGTTAATTGTGACAATCAACTTAATTTTGTTACAGCTCACTAAGCCCCCTTTATAACACCTCCAGAATTAACCTATATAAAGCAGACCATTTTTGACCTTTTTCCTACCCTAAAAAAATTCTCTCTTCTCCTCCAAATTTTCTCCTCTTTATGTTATTTCTGAGCTGTGGAACCTCGGAGAGCAACAGTTAACAACTATGTGCATCCTAGTAGGACGGAAATCGCTCTCGAACGCCACAACATAAGATTTGTTTCAATAAAGTTGTAATTTTTCCAACAACTATAATGTTACATATTTACAGTCACCAAAGATTTCTCTTTTCCCAGCGTTCTCAAGGAACCCAAAGAAGGTAAGCAGTTTCATAAGGTTAAATGTGTATATATAACCAAAGAATTGAAGAAAACAGTACCTGATTGAGATTATTATCGCGAAGATGAGCGACTATGAGAGAATTAACATGACGGAACAATTTCCCCGCTTGCAGTTTGTGCTCCAAGTTATCATTGTTATGGTCGCTCCCCATTTAACTTATTGCTGCCCTAATTTATTCAATGAAACAAACAGGAATAATACCCCCCAGAATCTTTGTTGATTCACAAATTTGGCTTTGCAGTGTTGGGGATTGAAAGAGAGAAAGCAATAATGGTAAACTGCAAACCCTTCTTAAAGCTCGTACAGATTTTTGGAAGAGGGTGAAACTGAGGTACAATGAGCTTCAGAACTCTACCGCCGCCATTTGAGTACACTACAATGCTTCTTGGCAGTCCAATTTGGATTTGCTTTTGCAATTTATTTAGGAAAAAGTAAATTTAGGTTTTCTTTTTAAAAAAATTGGAGTGATTTGGGTATTCAATAAGCAAGTTGCTATTAGTCATGTTATTAGTATGGTATCCGCGCGATGCGCCCATATTATTACTCCGAAATTGTTTATGTAGCATTAGTACTAATGAATTGCTTTGTCGTTATGAGCGAACTATATCTAAACGAAAATGGGTGAGAAAACTTTTGATTTGAAAAGTTGATAATTTTCTTGGTCGAAATTTGAGTAAAGTGAGGTCTGGGGTAATCCAAGAAAAGGATTGAGAGAAATGTTTAGGTAAAGTCTAATTTCCTTGTTGCTAAGACATTATAAGACAATATGGGTTTTCGGAAGTGAATTTGGGTGAATAGAATTCCTATCATAGTTACGAATTTATCGTAAAAGGGTTGGTTTGAAATGTCAAGCTTTGAAGGTGTGTTGCGAAATAGGCTAATTTTGAAGGAATTTCTAGTGTTTGTCTCTTGCAAGCCGGTATAGTGGGCGATACCCTTCTATAACGGTGTATTTAATTCCCGCTACAACAGCGCTACTATAGCGAAATTAGGCCGCTATATTGGGTGATACATTGTTATAGCGGTGTATCTAATTCCCGTTACATAATGGTAAGTAAACTACTCTCCTAACTTGGTAATTTGATTGTAGAGCCTTAGAATATGTGGTGATGATTACAGGGAAGGGTTTCTTTAACTTAATAGCGGTATAAACCTGATTTAGGTGGGATAGTTATGAGAATAGTTTGGGGTTTGGGATCAGGATATAATTCGAGTGTATTTAGATCATATAGGTATGATTATGTGTTATATTGATTGTTTGTAGACCAAGAATATGTATGAGGAAAAGTCAAGCTTGATTTGATGCAAGTGATGGTTAATTTGATTCACATTTATGTTATATGTGATTGCTAACTGCTTCTTTAATTATTTATATAATGTATGGTTAAGGAAATCGGAGGAGTATAAACTAAGATGATTAACTTGTGGCCAATCGCATATTGAATGTGATTACTTGAGTGTACAAGTGTAATTTTTATTTATTGAAATTGTGATTTTGATTGTGATATGTGATTGTTGGTTGGCTCGGTACCACGTCTAGTACATACTAACGGTTGGCACCGTGCCTAGTACATTATCACACTCAATACATATTTGGTTGACTCATATATCATACCTGATATGGATCATCTATATGGTTGGCTCTGGTATCACATCGGTGCAAATTACTATCATTGGCTCGGGTACCATGTCTGATACATGTTATTGTTTGTGTGTGGATTCCATGAGTGAATCAAGTTATCTTGTTGTAATGTTGGTGATCACATTTATTACGTATATTATTTGTTTAACTAAGTTGTAGTTACGTGTTCATATTTCATATAACTAGAGTTGGCTGATGATCCTACTAGTACAGTATGGATTTTGTGTACTGATATTGTACTTTCACTTTATTTGTTGAGTACAAGGCTTATTTCGACGTCTTTGCGACTTGAGTTGCTTCCTCCGAGATGCTATGGGCTCCTTTTTTCCATCTAGCTAGTCCATTTTTTGGACTTAAACTCTTATTGTTTTGGGGTTGCAACCCCCATATTTTAGGCTATGTAGATATTTTATTACACGATTGTCAGTTTCTAGGGGGTTATTTTATAATGTTTTGTTGATTATGTCTTGAAATGTGACTTTGTGTTTTAATTTATGAAAGACTATTTCCTTTTAGTTGTTTGGTGTATTGCATGTTAATACAATAGTTGGTTCTCCCACTAGAGATTTAGTGTAGGTGCCTCTCGCGACGGGTTGAGTCATGATAAAGTTGGTATTAGAGTCCTAAGTTCGTTGATTTCGTCGTACCAAATATATATCTAGTAAATTCTTGAGGAGCAGTAACATTTGTACTTTTCTTCATGAGGCTATAAGACTTCAGGATTTTTTCTCTTCGTTTTTTCCTTCGTGTCGTAACTTGTTTACAATTGGTATCTGGCAACCCAAAATGCACCAGACGAAAACAGAGTGAGAGTACCAGGCCAAGCTATAGAACTGGCAGTGTGGGGGCGAGGAAAGAGTAGAGACAGAGGAAAGATCAAAGGCAGAGGGAGAGAAACACCAACGAGGGGTAGAGCTTATACAGCAGTTGGGCCGAGTCCGGCAACCATTCCCCCACCCAAGATTCATGTTAAGGAGAATGTGGAGGTAGATTTTGAGGAGGGTGTTGAACCTGAGATGGCAACATAGGTTGAGGGTGCAGGTCTTCCTCCTATGACTTATGAGGTCGTTCATCATGTGTTGGCTTCTATGAGTGGGAAAGCTAGTACTGGAGTCATTCATATTGAGTCGGCTACTCAGGCTCCAGGTGCTCATTCGTATGAGTGGGAAAGCTAGTACTGGAGTCATTCGTATCCGTTGTTGAATTTATATGTAGGTGTTTGTTGTGTTGCATTCATATAAATGTATTTATTGTGTTGAATTTATATATAAATGTTTGTTGTGTTGCATTTATATAAATATTCTTGTTGTCTAAAGTTTATATATATGTTTTTATTGAGTAGAATTTACATAAAGATGTATGTTGTGATTGAATTTATAAATGTGTTACTAATATGGAAAGTATACAAACTAGTAAAATTCTTGTTTGAATTTATATAAATGTGTGTGGGGGGGTGGAATTTATAAAAATGTATGTTGTGATTGAATTTATATAAATGTGTAGTAAAATTGAAATAATAATTGTGGATTCAAAATTGTTACAACTAAAACATATGTGTCATTACATGTGAAATAATGAAATTTTTGTACTTTTGATTTTTGTTAATTGAAGATATTTTTAATTCCGGATAAATGGAAGAATTAAACTTTACCATGTCACCAAATTTAAGTGATTTGTTAGATGAAGAAGATAAACAACTAGAATAAAGTAGGTGAGAGCAAACTGAGAAAGGGTGGATGACTCTATGTCAAAAGCAGATAAATACATTTTAATGTATTACAAAAATTACTTATGCAAAGAACCTTGCCATACATCAACGCGCTCTAGATGTATATTTATTCAAGAGATATTACAATGAAATGAAACTCATTGTTAAGAAACTTTTCGATTAAATAAGACAGTGTTTGTTGATCTATCCAAAAAATTAAATGAAAAATATGGGCTTAAACTCACGGGTGAAATGTCTATACATGAAATGTTAGGCATGCTCTTAATGACTTGTGCACATGACGATATATCAAAGGATACAAGATGTCTTTCAACATTCAATGGGGACGGTTCATAGACACTTTCATAGTGTTTTACAAATCGTTTCAAAGCTTGCAAGAGACATTATTACCCCACATTTCAATTATAATGACGGCGTGGAAGCTCATAAGCCATGTAATGAATATTCGTCTTTCTTTAAGGTAAGTAACAATTTTTAGTTAGCTATTTTTTTTAGCATTACTTGCTATATTTCTTTAGTTCATGTCATTTTAATTTTTTTAAATTACTTACAAGAGATATTATTATTTATTAGAATATTTTTTTAGTATTACTTACATGCCTATATTTTTAAAATTGTATTGGAGCACTTGATGGTACACATGTTAAAGCTAGATTGCCACAAGGTTAACAAATACCTTATATTGGATATAAAGGTTATCCGACTTAAAATATTGTTGTTGTTGTGCATTTCAGTATGTATTTTGCATTTGCATGGGTTGGATGGGAAAGAGCAGCTCATGACAGTTGTATATTTGGTGAGACTCTTCGTAGAAGTGAACTCAACTTTTCACATCCTTTAGGAAACAAATATTATGTAGTGGATGCAAGATATGCACACGTGAAGAGATATATGGCTCCATACAAAGAAAATTGTCATGACCCAAAAACACAAGTTGTGATGCCATCTATGTTCCCCGCTGATAGATAAGCTGATTCAATAATTTAACCAATTTAACTTGAACCGTGGAAAGGTAAGTAACGAAAAAATATCTCCAATACTAAGTCTAAAAATAATAAAATACAAAAAAACTGACATACTATCCAAAGATTTAATGTCATAAGTACATGAGCTTCTACAGTATGATACAAGTTCAAAATAAATTACAAGCATAAACATAAGAAAGACTCTGTCTAAATACTAAGAAAACAAAATAAATTTAGAGATAAATAAAGGTGTGGGCCGCGTAATAGCCAAGTAGCTCACTACAACTTCAAGGTGATCCAACTCAGACCATAAAATCTCTAAGAGGCCTGCTTGTACTCAAAATCTAATCTGCACGCATCAAGTGTAGTATGAATACGAAATTAAATGCACTATCATAAAATCAAATGATTCCAGCACAGAGAATATCCACATGTCCAACTTATAATCATAAATTGATCTCAACACATACAATGTCCACGTGTGAGATATTTATGCATATAATATAATATTAGTAAAAAGGGATGATGAAGTATCTCAATAAATCAAATGTTTCTATGATATATAATCACCTTAATTATCACAAGTATATAGGTTTAGTTAAGAAACACAACCACACAAAAGAAACTAAGTCACTAATACATCAAGTAATGTCTATATGCTTTGGCATTCTTAGATTACAATCTATCATACTATGATAGCAAACTTTCCCTTTAATAACACCAGTACTCATACCAATTCCCGTCACCCCATATTTTGAATATTTCATATTTATCTTTAATTAGAACACGTCCCTCAACACAAAGTCCAGTAAGTCTTAACATACCTTGTATGTTGAACATGTATCATGATCCTCATTATTTTACCTTTTTCTTTCTTAACGCTTCAAAATATTTCCAATCTATCAGATATGCATTATTCATTAGTAAACAAGTCCATACACACCCATATTGCTATATTTAGTTCCGACTCAAAAATCGGGTAAAAAAGTCATCCTGATCAACCAAATTCGAATCTAAAATTTTCTTTCAGATTTTGTTCACCAATGATAAAAAAAACTTGCATGCCAAATTTCAACTAAAACAGATCATTATTCGTACTTCAAATCAAGATTTTGTTCAAAGAACCCTAGGGCTGTAATTTCTTAATCTCTTCATAATCACATAAAAGTTCCTTAGAAAAGATGATAATAATTACCTTGATGTTCTGAGACAAATTTTTCTTTTTCTCTTCTCCTTTTCCTTTTCCTTTTTTTCTCCAAATGTAAACTCGAAACTGAAAAAATTGCGCAGTGGAGAAAAAGAAAACAAAGGGAGAAAAGAAAAGGAAAAAAAGAAGAGAAAAATACGAATTTCATCCCAAAACATCAATGTAAATATTCTCATTTTTTAACGTAATGTGATTATAAACAATTTCTAAGTGTAGAAAAGTGTAGAATTTAACTGAATTAAGAAATTATAGCACTAGGATTCTTAGAACAAAATCTTGATTTGGGGGTCAAATAACAATCTGTTTACCTTAAATTAGGCATGTAAGTTTGTTTTATCATGGGTATACATAAGCTGAAATAAAATCTCTAATTCGAATTTGATGGCTTAGAATGACATTTTGACCCAATTTTTGAGCGAGAACTAAATATAACAATATAGGTGTTTAAAAATTTATTTACTTACGAATAAGAAATATTTGATAGATTAAAAATATTCGAAAGCTTTACGAAAGAAAAAAGGAAAAATCTTGAGTATCATGATACCTATTCGACATTCAAGGTATGTTGAGACTTCCTAGACTTCATTGAGGGAGGTGTTCTAATTAAAGATTAAAATGGAACAAACAATGGGTAAGGGCGAAAGATGAGAATCTCATATCAATGGTGTAATGAACATTGATACGAGTAGCAATGTTATTAAAGGGAAAGTTTATGACTATACTATGATAGATTGTAATCTTAGATTGCGAAAGCATATGGGCATTAGTTGATGTGTTAGTGACTTGATTTCTTTTGTGTGGTTGTGTTTCTTTATTTTATCCGTATATTTGCGATAATTGAAGTTTATATATCACAACGACATTTGATTTATTGAGATGTTTCATTATTACTTTTTATTAATATTATATTGTGCACATGAATTGACATGAGATTGAGTATAAGTAAAGGTCAGACACGTGGAGATCATCCGTATTCAGATTGATTTATGATTATAAGTTGGGCACATAAAGATCGTTCGTGTTGGAGATTATTTGATTTTATGATAATGCGTTGAGATCATCCGCATAGATACGTGAAGATTATTTGTGTTGATATATGGACATCACGAGTTCCCCATAAATCACAAACTCTATATTTCTGAGAAGTATTGTATATATACGGTTGAGAGAGAGAGAGAGTACTTGACATATGAGGAATATCATTTCATAGTGTTGCATTACATTACATCTCATTACATCCTTTATTCTTGTTTGATTATGTGTTTCATTATTATTTGGATATTTCGTGACATTTGATTATTTCTATTTGATGAAACTTTGCTGATAAGTGCAACGTAAACTTGTAAAATTAAAAAATGACTTTTTATATACTCGTGTCACTACTTCTTTGTTGTCAGATTTATGTTTCATATTGTGTACACGTGGTTTCGTACTCATACTATATGTTTTGTACTCTTTTGTGGTGTAGATTAGATTCTAGGTATGTGCACACCTCAAGGAACTTTTTGGGTCTGAGTTGGATCACCTTTAAGTTATAGTGAGTTGCTCTGCTATTCTGCGGTCCACAACTTCATTTATCTCTGAATTTATTCGGTTGTCTTAGTATTCAACAAAGTCTTTCTTATGTTAGGCTTGTCATTTGTGTTGGACTCGTATCATATTATAAAAGTTCATGTATTTATGATACTGGATCTTGGGATCATATGTCAATTTTTCTGCATTTTATTTTTTAGGATTGGTATTTGAGATATTGTTTGCTACTTACCTTTTCAGGTTTTAAGTTAAATTGGTTAAATTAATGGGTTGACTTACCTATCGGTTGGGAAAATAGGTTTATCATAACTTGTATTTTTAGGTCGTGATAATTTGGTATCAGAGCCCTATGTTCATCGGTTTCACGAGTACAAGAGCTAAGTCTAGTATAATCTTGCGGATCGGTGTAGAGACTTCTGTTACTTATCTTCGAGAGGCTAAGTGACTTTAGGAAACTACCATTCTTTTATTTTTCATCATGTGTATATGGTTTAGTTTAAGATCTAAACTCTATTGTTTCATTCTCTCGCCAATAGTGATGAGGCATTCTCGAGTTCACATGTCACTGATATTAATGATGCTATGTGGTATAATGTGAAATGTTGTTGATATGGCTAGTATTATGACTTGGTTATAAGCATTGCGACTTTGAATATATCAATTGAGAAGGTTACAAATATTAAGATTGCTTGAAGTGTTATTTTGATAAAAATATTTCAACTTTGTTGGTGTTTGTTATGACAATTTCATGGTAAGATATATCACTGGTAGATCAATAATTTAATATTACAAGGGTATAATATGAATGCTATTAAAATAAGTGTAATGTTAGGAGGATCAATTGATTTGGTAGAGCATTGTAATCATGATCGGGTTACAATGAGAAGTTGAGAAATAACAAGAATATAAGAGGTCGTCATTTATGACAAAGTATGAGATGGTAGTACTTTCTATAAGATTCGTATGAAACTATGTGGTACATTCATAGAGACGTGTATCTAGTCGTAAAGGATCGTCATACAATTCATGGACTAATATTTTGATAGTTGGAGATATTATATCAAAAATAACTAACTCTATTGGAGTAACTAAGATTGTCCCAAGTATTGTATGCTCTCGATTTTAATAATTTTATGCTACTATTGATTTATTTTTTTTAGGCACCCTTTTTCAGATTTGGATATATTTTGTGACTCTCCTTCTATGTTTGTACGTATTCAGACACCCTTAAATGGTTCTTAGTGGTGGATCGATTACATCGATCTTAAATTATTGATTTGGTAGCATAAAATAAATGGATATACTTAATTATTTCAGATATGCTAAATGTTGATATCACATTGAGTATATATATTAACTATTTCCATAGTATGCAATTCTACAGTGTTACACATAGAAAATGACCTTAGATATGTTAGGTATTCTTAAACTAAATTGGTCGATCACCCTTAGTATCTATCTGAGGAAGTAGTATCATTATAAAAGACTCAGTGTATGATTGAGAAAACATATCTCACATATTTGATTTATATTCATGATATGAGTATCAATATTTCTCCTTTAGAATCAATATCTGTGAAGAAGGAGTTTTTGGAGGTGTTTCATTTAATCATGATTTTGATATCAGTATTGACTTAGAGCTGAGAATTTACCCCATCTCTATCACTTTTAATTGAAATACTCTAACAAAATTAAAAGAATAGTAATAAGACTTGTTGAGTAAGTGGTTTTATTTAACTAAGTATTTCTACTTGAATTTATCTAGTCTTAATTGTGTAAAAGAAGGATGTGCATCGACTATAAAAAATTGAACAAAGTGATTATTAAGTACAAATATCATATTTCACGTATTGATTACTTGTCTAGGAGTTTTGATAATCTCTAAGATTGAATTGAGAGTTAATTACTATTGATTCAGGGTTAGGACAAAGGGTATCTTTAAGATAGCCTTCCAGACCTCTTATGACATTATGTGCTCTTAATTATAAGTTTTGGGATGACTAACGCCCCAATAATATTTATGGAGTTGATTAATGGAGTGTCCATGGCCTATTTAAATTTCTTTGTTATAACTTCATTGACGATATTTTGATCTACTATCGTAAAAGAAAATCATGAATAAACTTTGAGAATCGTGCTCTATAATTTGAAGAAAGAGTGTCATTATGCAAAGTTTTCTAAGTGTGAGTTCTAGCTCAATTTCATGACATCTTTAATCTTACTGTGACTAAAAATGATATTATGGTAGATTAGAAGAGTATTAAGATAGTTAGAGATTGGGATATGTCTACTTCATCTTTTCAGATTATAGCTTTGTGGGTTTGACCGGTTACTACATATAAAATTTGAATGACTTCTCTTTTATTGTGTCTCTATTGACAAAACTAACCTAAAAGAACTTGACTCTCCAATGATCTAAAGAGTGTGAGGCGGCCTTTCAAAAACCTAATACGTTGTTGACTTCAGACTCGATTTTGACCTTATCAATGAAAGATAAAGCATTCACGAAGTATTATAATGTTTCACGTGTTAATATTCATAGTGTTTTGATGTAAAAAAGTAAGGGAATAACATATACATTGAGATGGTTGAAGGTGTAGGAGAATAACTATCCTACTCATTATTTAGAGTTGATCACGATAATTATTTTTCTTTTAAATCTGGAAGGCATTATTTACTTGGAAAACAGTGTGAGGTTTTACGAATTATCACAACAATTTAATGTATTTGTAGTATGAGAGATCTAAATTTGAAGCAGAGGAGATGGTTATAGTTGCTTAAGGATTATGACATTACTATCTTGTATTACCCGAACAAGACAAACATAATTGCAAATGCATTGAGTCAGAAGTTAGTTAGTATGAACAAGTTGATTTTATTGCGAGAGGAATAAATGTTCAATACTTGCCTAATAGTTTTATGGGACTCGACATTTCGGATCCTGATATGATTGTTGCTTATAGTGAGGTACACTCTCTTCTAGTGGATTAAATCAAGGCTTGAAATTTTGAAGTTTAGAAGTTGAATATAATGCAATACAAGGTGTCAAAGGGTGAATATAAAGTTGAAATTTTAGATTTAAAATGTGTTCAAAGAATGAAGAATCATATTTGTCTTTTTAAGAGTTACTGATTTGACCAAGTTA
This sequence comes from Solanum sitiens, assembly GCA_016801875.1. Taxonomy (NCBI): domain Eukaryota; kingdom Viridiplantae; phylum Streptophyta; class Magnoliopsida; order Solanales; family Solanaceae; genus Solanum; species Solanum sitiens. Next base: position 4,339,186 of record JABWTJ010000009.1, read on the forward strand.
ATTATGAAAGAGAATTATAACTCTAAAATGTTTTATTCATTAAGAAGTAGTGAAAATGTATTATGATTCAAAGAATTATTGATGATATCGAATGGAGAGGGACATTGTAGAGTATAGTTCTCGATGTTTGAACTGCTAGCATCTAAAATATAAGCACCAAAGACTAGGTAGTAAGACACAGAAGATGTCTATACATAAGTGAACGTTGGAGTGAATTGCCATGAATTTTATGATAGGATTGACAAATATTTTGAGAAAGATCAGTGATACTTGACTTATCAAGGAGAGAATGAACGAATATACTTTTGTTCGAGGTTTAGACTTCATACATACAAAGATTTTGGTTAGAATTTACATTCAAAAGATTATTTGTTTTCATGGTGTGTTAGATAGATTTAATCAGTTCATATTTAATTTTTGATAACATATGTATAACAAGTTGCGTATTAGGGTATAGCTTAGCATAACTTTTTATACATAGATATATGGTTAGTCCGAAGGATTTATTCAAGTGTTAAAGATATGATACATATGTGTTTGATTCATTTGGGCATTTATTAGGCCTAATTCGTATGAGTCAAGAGTTTTCTCGTAATAACAGTTACCATTTCATCTTCTAAATTGTCCTATTTGAGGCTTTGTATGATAGAAAATATTATTCTTCGATTTCTTGATCTGAAGCCTTCGTGGTTAGACCTTAGAACATTGATCTCTGAGAAATTCGTTAGATAAGGTCAAGCTGATTCAAAATAGATTTCCCATAGCTTGAGGAAAAAAAAGGTATGAAGATTGAAAGATTTGTGATCCGAAGTTCATGATAGAGAGAAACTTTCACTGAAATTATCGCTCGTGAAGGGTGTTATGAGGTTTAGGAAGAAGGACAAACTCAACCTGGGATTTATTTATCCGTTAGAGGTACTTCTGCATTTTGGAGAAATGAATTATAAGGTGGATATGCCACCACTTATCAGTTGTTTATCCAATTTTCAATGTTTTGATGTTGAAGAAGTATTGTATTAATAATTGTCATGTGATTCAAAGTGACTCAATATAGTTCGATCAAGAATTTAACATTTGAGAAAGGTCCTAGAGTTATTATGTTTAAGCATCTTAGAATTCCACTTGAAAGGTTGAAGTCCAATACAGTGGCAAACCCAAGATTTTCACCAAGTAGGTTCAAGATTTAAAAAATAATTAAGCAAAAAGCAAACAAAACAAATTTTGATTAATCAAAATATATCATTACAATTATATGCTGCGCGTTTTTATTTCTTGAAACCAATTCATAATAATCTCATAAAAATAGTGTTAAATGTTCTTTTCTATACATAAGGCACCATACAATTACTCATGAAATCATTATCCATTCGATTTTGCAGTTCACTCTTTATCAACTTCATTGCCAAGAAAGCTCTTTCAACTGCAGCAATGGCAACGAGCAACACAAATTTTATAAGGCAAAACACAAAAAATAAATTTAAATGTTTCTTTACCTTAATAAGCTTTTCAAAAATATCACCAAGCCTTTTGAGACTGGAGAACCTTTTATAAATATCACAAATATTAATTATAGATGTCTCTACCTGATTCCTAAGAATAACCATTACATTTTCACCAAAATCATTACGAAATAATTCAGCCATTTTCAATATGTTCTTCATGTCAAAACTAGAAAATTAGTCAATTGGATTCAAGCAAACAACTCCAACAAGTAAATATGTTCTAACCTTATTAAAACAATCATTGAGTTCTTGAATCTGCCAATCAATAATATGAAAAATTACCTCCACACGATAGTGATGCAAGATAGTATAGTCAACAAATTTACATTGAGATCTTCCAAAATTAACGTAGAACTCATTACAATTATGTATGAAAATATCAAATGCAGACACATTCTCGACAAGTAGATACCATTCTTTGGTATGTAGCAAGAGACTTGAAAAGTCCTCTTATACTTTAGTGAAAAGATATTTGTCCCTCATCAGTGATGGAAAGAAAAATAGGAGAGTTTAAATATAGAAACACTCCTATAATTGTTAAAAGGGTTGGAAAGAGGGAACCCCCTCGCGCCGTCGTCACTCGCTTGGCTTCGGCTACGCCTACGACTTCAGTTTTGGACAAAGTTTGTTTTAATTATTTATTAATTAAATTAAATGGCCAAAATGTTTTCAATTAATTATTTGATGTTTTCAATTACTTAGTTGAAATTAACCGAAACATTTTAATTTTTGGTTGATCAACCTGACCTGACTCGGATTCGCGCGATCCGTTTTATTTAAATTTTTCCCATTTTTTGAATTTCCAATCGTTTGGAAATGTCTGATTTGAAAGGTTACAACTTTCAGAAACAGCCAAGACCGTTTGAAAGGTTGCAAACTTTTATTAATGGTCGTGTGGATTCTGAAAGGGGTGCAACCTTTCAAAACCTGTTCCTCTTACGTATAAATACCATTTATTCTTCAGAATTTTCCTTACGATTTTTTTTGATTTCTTCTTCTTCTTCTTCTCTTGCACAAAAGTTTCTTCGTGTACTTTACTTCTATTGAGTGGTTTACTGACACCAGAGTTTTGGGTATCAATACGCTAGTGATTGAGATCATTCTATCATGGGAAGACATATTCCAAATCAAAACCTCGGATACTAGAGGGGAATAATTTCCTTAAGGGGACACTGTGCATTCAGTGGGCTTGATCTTTTTCTGTTCTAAGTTTTCATATTCTGGTACGTTTACAGATTTTAGTTTTGTCTAAATTAATTTCTATTTATCTTTCTTATTGGTTCAATCAACTTTGGTTACTTCGTGTTTCTACAAAGTTTGTTAGAATCAGTGATTCTGTTTTTCAAACACACATTGACAACAAGTTAAGGAAATTATTTTTTATTTTAATTTGTATTTCTGGTGGAAACAAAAGCCTTCGTGGTTTTATACTCGTTTAAGTATGTAATTTTAAGTTATTGCTTACTAAGATTGTATCGATTTTTGTTTATTAGAAATGGAAAATAACAATGTTACAGTGGTTGTTACTGCACCAACCCGAACTGTTGTACCACAAGCAGAGAAACTGGATAAATTCTCTGGTGTGAATTTCAAAGGATGACAACAACGGGTATTTTTCTGGCTGACCACTCTTGGTCTGCAAAAATTTATCAGTGAAGAAACTCCAGTGCCTGCTGCTGAAATGCCAAATAGAGAAATATTCATGTTTATTGAAGCATGAAAACAGGCAGACTTCCTATGTAAGGGCTATATTCTGAGTGCTTTAGAGGATGACTTATATAATGCCTATAGTTCAATAACAACTTCAAAAGAGTTGTGGATGCACTTGAGAAGAAATATAAGACAGAAGATCCATGCTTGAAAAAGGTTGTGGTCGCAAAGTTTTAGACTATAAAATGGTAGATAGTAAAACTATTGGATTATAAGTGCAGGAATTTCAATTTTTTTCCATGATCTGATTGCTGAAGATATTGTAGTAAATGAAGCTTTTCAAGTGGCTGCAATGATCGAGAAGTTACCTCCTCCGTGAAACGACTTCAAGAATTATCTAAAGCACAAGCTTAAGGAAATGAAGCTTGAAGATCTTGTGATTAAGCTCAAGATTGAGGAATATAATAAAACAGCCGAAAAGAAGTCTTGTAAGAGTTTGACAATAACTGGAGTTAATATTGTTGAAGAAGCTTCTACCAAAGACAAAAAGAGAAAGAAGTCTAAATAGGACAAGAAGAAATTCAAGGGCAATTGTTACAATTGTGGTAAGGTTGATCATAAGTCTTCTGACTGTCGTGATCCAAGAAAGGACAAAGACAAAGGCAAAGGCAAAGGAAAAAGTCAAGCAAACATCGTGGAAGAGATGGAAGATGCAGATGACTTGTGTGCAATGATCTCGGAGTGTAACTTAGTTAGAAATTCGAAGGAGTGGTTTCTCGACTCAGGTTTCACTCGACATATTTTCTCTGCGAAAGAAGCATTTGCAACGTACACTCCTGCTAAGTACGATGAAGATTTGTTCATGGGAAACACAACAAGAGTAAGGATTGCAGGAACTGGGAAAGTAATGTTGAAAATGACATCCGACAAGGTGTTAACATTGAACAGTGTTCTGCATGTCCCTACTATTAGGAAGAACTTAGTTTCTACTTCACTACTCGTTAAGAACGAGTTTAAGTCTGTCCTAGTTAGTGATAAAACTGTAATAAGTAAGAATGAGATGTTCATAGGAAAGGGCTACCTCAATGAGGGCCTTTTCAAACTGAATGTAATGGTTGTTGACAATATTAATAAGAATTCTTCTTCTGTTTACTTATTAGAGTCAAATGAATTATGGCATGCCCGTTTGGGACATGTAAATTACAAAGCCTTGCGAAAATTGGTTACTTTATAAGTATTGCTTGATTTAAAATGCGATAAATCGAAATGTGAAATTTGTGTGGAAAATAAGTTTGTTAAACATCCTTACAAGTCCATTGAATGAAATTCAAAACATATAGACTTAATTCACACACATATATGCGATATGAAGTCGACACCATCTTGTGGTGGAAAAAAGTATTTTATAACTTTTATTGACGATTGAACTCGATTTTGTTATGTATATTTGCTTAACAGTAAGGATGAAATAATTGATGCATTTAAGCAATACAAAATTGAAGTGGAGAACCAATTGAATCTAAAAATAAAAATGATTTGAGGTGATAGGGGTTGAGAATATGAATTTCCTTTTGCAGAGATATGTTTGGAATATGGTATAATTCATCAAACTAATGCACCCTATACACCACAGTGAATGGTCTGGCAGAACAGAAGAACAGAACATTAAAGGAAATGATGAATGCCTTAATGATCAATTCTGGTTCACCGCAAAACTTTTGGGGGGAAGCCATCCTTACGGCTAATAAAATACTCAATAGGGTATCCCGTAGCAAAATACAATCAATTCCATATGACTTGTGGAAAGGAAGAAAACCCAACTTTAAATATTTCAAAGTGTGGGGGTGTCTAGCCAAGGTAGAGGTTCCTTTACCCAAAAGGGTAAAAATTGGACCCAAAACGGTAGATTGTGTATTTATTGGATATGATGTGAACAGTAAAGCTTGCCAGTTTTTGGTTCACAAATATGATAATCCTGAGATTCATGTTAATAGGATAATTGAGTCAGAGATAACACAGAGTTCTTTGAACACATTTATCCGTATAAAATTGAATGTGAGTCGACAAGTGAAATACCTAAAAGACCACGGGAAGAATCAACAGAAAACACACTACCTAGTGAGGATCCTAGGCGTAGCACTCACCAACTGAAACCCACTTCTTTCGAACCAAATTTTGTGGCACTGTTGCTTGAAAATGATCCTCAAACATTAAAGCATCTATGTCTTTGTCTGATTCAACTTATTGGAAAGAAGCTATCAATAGTGAGATTGAATCAATTTTAAGTAATCATACTTGGGAATTGACTGATCTTCCTCCAGGAAATAAACCTTTAGGATCAAATTGGATCTTTAAAAGGGAAATGAAAGCTGATGGAACTATTGACAAATCTAAGGCTAGACTTGTAGTCAAAGTATACAGACAAAAAGAAGGTCCGGACTACTTTGACACATACTCTCTAGTAACAAGGATAACATCAATAAGGATGTTAATAGCACTAGTGCTAATGTGTGATCTTAAAATCCACCAAATGGATGTAAAGACAATCTTCTTAAATGGAGAGTTGGAGGAAGAAATTTACCTGAAGGGTTTGTAGTTCCTGGTAAAGAAAAAAAAGTGTGCAGACTTGTGAAGTCGCTTTATGGGCTCAAGCAAGCACCCAAGCAATGACCTGCTAAATTTGACCAAACAATGTTGACAAATGGATGCAAGATTAACGAATGTGATAAGTGTGTTTACAATAAAAACATTCCGAATCATGAAGTCATTGTTTGACTGTATATTGATGACATGTTAATAATGAGTAAAGATATTGACGATATAAATGCTACTAAGCGCATGCTTTCTAGCAAGTTCGATATGAAGGACTTAGGAGTTGCTGATTTGGTCTTAGGGATCAGGATTTTCAAAACTCCTCAGGGACTAGCATTATCTCAAATCTCATTATATTGAAAGAGTATTGGATAAGTTCAAGTACTTGAATTTTAATGTTGTCAAAATTCCAATTGATTTAAGATTTACATTTCAAAAGAATGAAGGTAAAAGTGACTCTCAATTGGAATATGCCTGAGTATTGGGAAGTTTGATGTATATTATGAATTGTAGGCGACCAGATATAATATGTGCTATTAGCAAACTGAGTCGGTTCACTAGTAATTCGAATCAAACTCACGGGATGGCAATGAAACATGTCTTTGGGTATCTAAAACATGCACACCACTATGTTTTACATTATAATAATATCATGCTGTGATTGAAGCATATAGTGATGCAAATTGGATCACCATCTCAAATGAATTAAAATCCACAAGTGGTTATGTGTTTACACTTGGTAGAGGAGCAGTCTCTTGGAGAGCGTCCAAACAGGCATGTATCGCTCGCTCCACAATGGAAACTGAATTTATTGCTTTAGATAAGGCTGACGAAGAAGCTGAATGGCTCCAGAATTTCCTAGAGGATATTCCATTTTGGCCCAAACCTGTGGGACCTATTTGCATACATTGCGATAGTCAAGCAGCAACAGGTAGAGCAAGGAGCATCATGTACAACGGTAAGTCTCATCATATACGATGGAGACATAACACCGTAAGACAACTACTCTCTAGTGGAATTATCTCAATTGACTATGTGAAGTCAAGCGATAATGTGTCAGATCCACTAACGAAAGGCCCACTGAGAGAGGCAGTTGAAAAATTATCTAAGGGAATGGGTTTACGGCTTAGGACAAGTCAGCATGGCAGTAACTCTATCTAGCAGAATGGAGATCCCAAGAGCTAGATTCAAAGAGAAAAACAAACTTGTGACTGACGGTTCGACATTGTCAATCAACTCAATTCATTCTCATGATGAAAACAATGTTCAGGAACAAGGTTAAGACTTTAAGACTTGTTAATGAGTTAATAAAGCTTAAGGTTTTTAATGATTTGCTAAGTTTGGCAGATTTGACCACATAGAAATAACCTATGTGAGTGTGAAGTGTAAGCCGCTTCAAAGAGAATTTTATGTCAAAAGTCTATTCTCTATACACTCATGATACCAAGAGGTGTTCATGGATGAAACGAACACAACCGTAAGAACCATAAACAGTAAAACGTTAATTGTTTGACATATGGTTGTCTAGGTATATATACACCAAAGCTGTACGGTTCAAAGATATCGCATCTACTGATTGACCGAGTATATCCGACATATGTTTACTATGGAAAGTCCAAGGGGAAACCTACTTATTTAGATGCAATTAATCCTTGCCTGTAAAGTACACATTTGTCCGTGCATTCCTATTTTATAATAATTCCCCATTAATGTGGGGATTGTTGGATATGTATCAAGAATTAATGGGAAATGAAGGGAAGATGAAAAGAGAGGAACTTGAAAAGTTGGAAACTTGAAAAGTCCTCTTATGATTTAGTAAAAAGGCATTTGTCCCTAATCGGCAGTGGAAAGAGAAATAAAGAGTTTAAATATAGAAAACATTCCTATTAATTGTTAAAAGGGTTGGAAAGAGGGACCCCGCTTGCATCGTCATCGTCGCTCGCTCGCTCGGTTCGGCTTTGGCTTTGGAAAATGATTGATCGAGAGATTATTTTTTGGACAAAGTTTGTTTTAATTATTTAATTAAATTAAATGGACAAAACATTTTCAATTAATTAGTTGATAACAGAAACATTTTCAATTACTTAGTTGAAATTAACCGAAACGTTTCAATTTTTAGTTGATTAACCCGACTTGACTCGGATCCGCGCGACTTGTTTTATTTGAATCTTTCCCATTTTTTGAATTTCCCACCGTCTGGAAATGTCTGTTCTGAAAGGTTGCAACTTTGAGAAACAACGAGGACCGTTTGAAAGGTTGCAAACTTTTATTAATGGTCGTGTGGATCCTAAAAGGGTTGAAACCTTTCAGAACCTGTTCTTCTTGCCTATAAATACCATTTATTCTTCAAAAAGTTTTCTTACAAATTTTTCTAATTTCTTCTTCTTCCTCTGCACAAATTTGTTTTTGTGTACTTTACTGCTATTGAGTGGTTCGCTGACATCAGAGTTTTGGGTATCAATATGCTGGTGATTGAGATCATCCTATCATAAGAAGACAATTCCAAATCATACCTTGGACACTAGAGGGGAATAATTTCCTTAAGGGGACACTGTGCATTCAGTGTGCTTGATCTTTTCTGTTCTAAGTTTTCAGATTCTGGTACGTTCACAGATTTTAGTTTTGTCTAAATTAATTTCTATTCATTTTTCTTACTGGTTCAGTCAACTTTGATTACTTCGTGTTTCTGCAGAGTTTTGTTAGAATCAGTGATTGTGTTTTTCAAACACAGATTGACAACATTCTTCATTCCTTAAATCATGAAATCTTTTCTTCACCACTTTAAAAGTAGAATGACATTTACAATATCTTTTCTTTCTTTTGTAGAGATTCATTAAGCTCATTTGTGATCGCTAAAATATCTCTCATTAAATTCAATATGAAAACAATCTCAAATTTTTGACAAACTTTAAGATATGTTGTTGTCTTAGCTTTTCTTCAACATATTCAGAATCAACAACAAGAACATAGTAATAGAGCCAAATATACTAATGAATTTCTAAATGATTTATAATGTGAACCCCACGACTATTGGCAGCTCTAGCAAATCAAGTTCTTGATTCAATCCCTTACCACTTTTAACCTCACCCATATCAAGTGCCTCTTGAACTTTTTTTCTTGAGATTCTCGAATTTCATCCACAAGATCAAAAGAACCTCTCAATATATTTAAGACGTTAGAAACCAACAATACAATTTCTCTAACTTGAAGACATTCTTTTGAATACCCCAACAAGGGTTAACTGAAATTGGTGAGAAAAACAATGAACTGCATGAGCTGATCTACTTTCTTGTTGAATCAAAACTTTAAGGTCACTTAGACGCCCTTGCATATTGCTAGCTCCATCATAGCATTTTTCTCTATATAAAAGATAAACTCAAAGAATGTTAAGAAAGATAGTTATAATTGCTTCTTTCAAATATAAAACACTAGTATCATGTACATAAATAATTCCTTTAAACCGTTCCACCACATACCCATCTCTATCAACACAACGCAAAACAATTGTCATTTTCTCTTTACGTGATAAATCACAAGATTCATGAACTAACAATAAAAATTTATCACCATTTAGATCTCCATAATAACTTTAATTGTTTCAAGCTTACATGCAGTGACAATATTATTTTTGAATTTTATGAGAAGTAACCTGGTCACTTCTTGGATTCTTTTTCAATACAAGTCACTAATTTCATAACACCGCTTCTGTCATGATCTGAGAGCACCACCTAGTCGTAACCTGCATATTCGACCTCTCGAAGGTCTCATACAAGCCACATGGATCATTCATTGCATACAATACTTAAAAATAGAGAAAAATTTAAAACTTTCTTCACACACGAAGAATACTTTCATTAATAAGCAAGTGGAAGACTTTAAAACATCTAACTTTACAACTTGTCTCATTAAATCATCTAATAACATTTGATGTACAACATTTGGGACTAAGCCTATACAAGACTTAAAGTAAAGACTAAAAGGAAATAAAAAGAACATTGAGGTCTTGTCCTCGAATCTATCAGGACCCACCATACTTCATCTTCAACCCTTAGAAACCTATCCATCATCCATAGCATACCAAACCTCCAATCCCTACACTTTAGTCAAAAAGGGAAAAGAAGGGGTTAGCACATTAAGCACTAAGTATGGAAGCCATGCAAAATAATGCAAAAAAGGGACATTTAGTGTAGAATCATGCTTTCATGACATTTTGATAAAAACCTTCATAATAAGAGTTTAAGAGACATAATACAAGTCAACAATCACATATAAGACATATTCAACTAGTATCAACAAATAACACTTAATTCCATATGCATAAAGTAAGCCTTTTCATCATTTGGACTCTCTACCTAAGGTTACTCTAAGACCCACCTAAGTAAGACATGAATAGATCGCACATACACCCTCTTGAAGCACACCTAAGTGTTCCTCAAATCCACCCTAGATAAGGACCTTTCTATTCAACATACTTTCACTAAGTGAACATTATTCATTTAAACCATTTAAGATACAACTAAACAAATAGGGGACTTCACATAATGGTCTTAGAAGACCTAGGGAACTCACTTTAGTATCTTCAAAGCCTACTCGTGCCATGTGTAGATAACGTCCCATTCCACTACCTACACGTTGTAGAACCTATCTAATAACTAGAGTGTACATCTCACATGATGAGAATAGACATTAACCGACATAGACCATACTAGCTAGGTATGGAATCTGGTGTCATAAGACCCCACACCATGGAAGGTGTTCTACTTTCCAAAGGTAGAACTAGGACACATCCCATGTAGGCACATGGTTTAGGGATATCAAGAGCTTCTTTGTACTGTAGTATCATACTGCAAGTAGATCTACTACCACAATCATATCCACTCGGTACTTTGCCTTGGTACTCATAGAGTAAGTTCATTCACATAATAGTATTTGAGAAGGTACCATCTCTAAGTCCTACCAACTCATAATACCATTTCCAAGAAGGGGTCCACAAGGGCTGCCGATCAAGGTTCATTAGGATAACTCATTCATGAAACGGGTACCATTATAGGTCTAACCCATTCAATTCATTATAAACCTTCTTTTCATATTCAAGGTTTGCACATTCACTTAGGGTTCTAGACTCATCAAGAAGGGTCATCATTCTTAGGTCTACCGGTTCAACACATACTCTAGAATACCTCATTCATCATTCAAGAAAGGGCACCAACTTAGGTCTACCGATCCTAGACTTTCATTCATTCTTTCATTCTTTACTTAAGACAAGGATGCTTACCAAGTCAAGAAATCACATTCAACATAACTTTTATGCATTAAGTAGGGACAACTAGGTCTACCTAAACAAGACACCATATCAACATATAAAGACTCTTTATAGTCTATCATCATCACATACCAATATTTAGAGGAACATGCTTTCTTTCACCACTTCACTTTATACATTCATATATGCCATAACACCTTATGCATAGTCACATTACTTCACGTAACCAACTTCACATTATACCTTCATACATACCCTTACATGATACTACTACAATTCACGTAATAATACCAAAAATTCCATGATCACAATATGAACAAGAAGTAAACACCGTCACCATAAGTGGACCATACAACACAAGTGCAATTCTATATCAATTCTAAATTAGTAAGGGAATTAGGTCAACTTACGTGCTTCCAATAGCCAAGATCACCATTCCTTAAAAAATCCAAAAATTCACAATATAATATCATAGGTAACCATAGAAATCAACAATACAACATAAGCTAAACCCAATTATATCAACATTAGATCATAAGCAATAAACCCTATTTATAAGCCAAATTTAGGAATTTGAGAAGGTCAAGGGTTTATGAAGATTTTAATTGTAAAACATCAATTTAACATCAATAATGTCATATCTAATAATTTGAAATTGTTTCATGCAAGAACCTTTGAATTAGAGTGAAAATTGAACTCTTCCATAAACTTTGAAATCTTTGAAATCACTTTAAAATTGGCTCTAAGGTGATAGCTAACCTTATATAAATAAATCTCATACCTTATTAGAATAAATCCCATGAGAATTGAAGAATAAAGCCATTGGAATCCACAACCCTAGCTCCATCTTAACTTCAAGCTTACATGGAGTTTTGAGAGAACTTTTGGGAGGGAAGGGTTTTGATTTTTGGAAAAGTTAATAATGAATTCTAATTCTAGGTCTTAGTATTTAAAACAACTTAAAATACCCTAAAATAGGTAAAATAATTGTTCATACATTTAATTAGCCAAGGGTGGAATTTACCAAACCACCCTTGGCTTGGCCGACTCCAAGAAAGAATTGGAGGTGCTCTCTTACAGTTCCCACATATGGACCGTAGGTGGGTTGACGACCCGTCTTGCTGGACGTAGGTCTGGTCAGATACTTTTTCATGGGAGCTAAGTCTCCCTAGGCTATGTCTTGACCTACGGAGGTCACTTACTCCCCGTCATTTGACCAATTGGCCGTAGGTCATGCCAACTTTGGCAGTTTTGGGGCTTAACTTAGGGTTCTCCTCAAGGACCCTTAGGGTGGTCCTTGGGGAGTCGTACCTGTCCTTTTAACCCCTAAACATTACCATGGAGGTTATAGGGACTTTCTACAAGTCGCAAACATAAAAAAAACACCACATTCCATAACAACACATTAGAACACACTAGCACATAAATGACTAGTCTCCGAACGTCTTGGTCGTTCCTTGATGTTTAACCTCAAAACTACTCAAGCCTGCCTTTGGATACTATTTATCATTACTTTAACAAGTTCTTAACTCAAGAAACTCATGTGAAGCTCTAGTTTATCCTAGTTCATTTTGAGGGTCATAACAACTTCACATACCATGAAAGAATTTCAAGAAAGTTACCTTTGTTTAGCAATGATTCATATTCACTATGTCCATGAAATACCAATCCTTGATTAAGGGAAGTCTCACCAGTTCAACTAAAGCCTTTAAACGAATTTTGTGCTCAAGCTTTGTTTGATAGGGTAACTTAACAAATGCGGCTTGAATTGATTATTCTTGTCACATTAGATCTTCACACTTCTTCTTTTCTTGATTATACACACTGTTTGACTTATAAATATGCATATCTAATCTTTTATTTTTGTGCTAACTATTGAACTCTATACTTGAAAATGCTTCGCCTCCACCTTGATGAATGTTTTCATCTTGAAATAAATAACAACACAAACAATAAGTTGCATCTTTGGTCACACTATACTCCAACCAATCATTATATTTTCAAACCATTTATGATCAAAATGATGTTCAAATCCATAAATATTACTTTGAGGAAACTCGCAAATTCAAGGTTGATGAGGATTTCTTTGGATATATGCTCGTCTAATCTCATCACGTTCATCCGAATGATAGTCTCAAATGGATTTTTTTTTCTTTGTATCTGCTGATAAAAATCCAAATTTACTCCTTGTTTTAGCATAATGATGAGTTTATTCTAATTGGTTCAAGTTTTCTTCCAATCGAGGAGCATTTTGAGCGGATGAACTTGACTATGGTAACTTGGAGGATGCAGGAGAAAAAAATCTCTTCATTTGATTTTGAACTTGTATTACCAAATTAAAATTTTAATTAGGAAGTAATTAAGCAAATCATTGTAAAATAAATGGAATTTCAATTTATCAATATAAACTATAAACTAAGAAGATAAAAAGGAATACTATGAATGATTTCTCCTCGCACAATATTTCACAAATAAAATCAAAATATTAAACAAACTAATTATAAACTTAAATTCGAAAATGAATACATAGAAAAAATACTTAATATTATTTGTAATTTTCCTTGATTTTAGAATTATAATGATTTTTAGTTGAAGATATAAAAAATAACCACAATATATATATTGCACATGCGTTGCATGTGTAGGTTAAGTCTTGAGATCCCTATACATGATATATTTTTGTCTTTTATGTATATTTTAGGTTTCAACGTATCAGTATGTATTTAATATTACACTAAGTCATACTAAGTGAATGAACAATCTATTTTCCTTCTTGCTTGTTGGGCATGTAGTGACGAACGTCATATTCTTAAATTGTTATTAGCTATTTGTTAGTAAGTAATTGTGCAAAAATTAACAGTTTGCCCTCTTAATTATGTCGTGTCATGAACTATATGCCCCCTTTTAATAATTGAAATTTAGTGTACCCTGTATTTGAATAGCTTTATATATAAAATGTCTTTTGCGGTAGCTGTCTGGTGTTTTTGAGATTGTCTCCTCTTTCACCAAACCAAAGAATTCGTCCAATATAATTTTCATTAGCTATATGTGTGGTGTATGTCTTTTCCTGTTTGATCTCTTTTGGTATTAATAAAATCTCACCTAATACTTTCTTGTAGACAGTATTTCTTGTGTATGTCCCGGTGCATCAATCTGGTTGTTCAGTATTTGCATGCACTTTTTTTTTTTGGAATAGATATTCCTCTAGATAGTGCAACATATAGTTTTCCATGCGAGAAAGCATGTTGTGGTAGATATACTCCTACATTTGATATTGTTTCACCGTTAGCTTTTATCATCATGCAAAATCATATATGTATTGGAAATTGATTCTGAATAAATTTGAAAGTGTATCCTTCATTTCACGGGGAGGGGTGGTGGTGGTGGTGATATTTGTATTTTTGGAGTAAACATCACGTTTGTGCATATTGACCTGTTGTTTTTTTATGCAAGTATGACATTCTCGTCAAAGCCTCTACAAATCAACCATGTCCTATTTCATAAGCCATTTGAGGGGTCCAATTTTCTCAACTACATGATGAACACATAATGTATAAAATTAAAAGAATCATCCATTGTTATGTATATATAATCATGTAATTCTTTTCTTCTCTTTTGTACTATGAAGTATCACAATATAATAACTATAAAAGTTAGGATGCATTAGACAATGTACCTATTCGGCGGAGTCTATTGGGCGTTAAGGTGTTCAGGTATAAATACAAATCAAATCTTTACTGAGGTCAATTCTATGTAGTAATGCACGATGTAGCCTAGTAAATATTTAGCTGCTTCAAATAGTATAACTCGAGCACGTTGTTCTCCACACAAACTTCAAGTCGTTAGTAGTATCTGCTTAAAAAAGGGAAGGGGGTGGTTATAGTAGTATTGTTGGAGTAAACATTTGGTTTGTAGCAAATTGACCTGTTTTTTGTGCATGTATGACATTTTTGTTAAAGCCTCTACAAATCAACTATGTTCCATTGCATAAGCCATTTGAGGGGTCCAGTTTTCTCAGCAGCATGATGAACACATTTTCTTTCAAAACTAACCTTGTATAAAATTAAAAGAATAATCAAATGTTATGCATATGTAATCGTGTGGTTCTTTTCTTCTCTTTAGTGCTATGAAAAATCACAATAAGATAACTATAAAATTTAGGATGGAATAGACAACATACCTATGTAGCGGAGTCCATTGGACGTTTAGGTGTGTAGGTATAAATGAGTTCACATATTTACTGTGGTTGATATTTATCTGCTTCAAATAGTATAACTTACGCACGTTGTTCTCCACCACACACTTCAAGTCGTAAGCAATATATGTTTAAAAATGGAAGTCATTTAAAAGTTAAAGCTAGTTTGTTTTCTAATTAGTAAATGTAGAATCGAGTTTTTACTGAGTCTAACCTTATTTCATATTCTACATTCTCATTGTTGCAATTGTTACAAGATACAATATGTTCTGTCACTTTCACTTTTTTTCTGCACTTTTTGCAAGAAAAATGCCATGACTCATCTTTATTCAGTATGTTTGAACTTTTACAAATAATTCTATACGTTGTTAATATACCATATTTGTGATTATATAAGTAACAAAAATTAAACTAATATAAACTTCAAATATTGTTATTAAAAGTCATATGAACTTTTTTTTGTCTAAAATACTGAAATTTTAAGAAATCGTATATAAGTAAACAAAAGGGCAATGATTATATAGTAATAACTATTCTGAAAGAGTCTAAATTACATAATTAGCATTGATAAATAAATCATTATTTTGTCTTGAGCACAATAAACATATCGTCACAATTCTCTATATTTTGGAAAAAATATTCAGAAGCGCATATATCTAAAACACAAGAGAAATTGTTAACAAAAGCAAATGAATTTAGAATACATCATGTTAACTTCATAAATTGGAACATTACATACTAATGTATATATTGAGCAAAAAAATAATTATTCTATCATAAAAATTATATTATTTTCCTCAAGTACTCGATGTTATGGAATAAACCCTATTAGATAGAATGACTTACTTCATCAGAATAGTACCTCATATTCTGCTAAACTTTCAACTCAATCAACACTGATAAATCACATAAAAAAATTAAATGCAAGAAGATGAAGAAGAAGAAGAAGAAGAAGAAGAAGAAGAAGAAGAAGAAGAAGAAGAAGAAGAAGAAGAAGAATAGAAGATATGAAAAAATGTGGTTGAGAAATGAAAGGAAGTGTATTTGGGGGCTAGACCATCCGTTGCACGTGTATTCGATGCAAATAAGCAAAAAGGAAGACAATTGTATGGGGTGATTGTCTACATAAAATCGGTGAAACATGTGTAAGAATACTTTTAATTATAACATATATTCACTAAACATTATTTTTATTAATTCATAATTGAGTTTACAAATTGTTATTTAAAACCATTCCACAAAAACCATTTTGTTTTTGCAGGATGTGAGTATTTTAAATTTTAACAAGACATATTTGAACTATGAATTCAAGTATCTATAATAGTGACATTAAATATTAGTAACTAAGTTTTGAATAAATTTTGTATATTTACTAATACAATCAATGAATTTTGACTAAACTGTTAAATTTGTCTTTTAGGTACTATAATTAAATCAAGGGAAAAAGTTCTGAAATATATCCGAACTTTGACCGAAATTATTGTAACGATACCAAACTTGGAAAGGATCTTTTATCCTGTCACATCCAGGGAGCACCCCCTAGACGTGACCGGCGTCGTCGTCCTCGGAGAGGACTAAGACTAGCCTCTTATACATCATTACATTCATAGGTTAAAAATGCGGAAAATTTTAAACTTTTCTATATCTATCTTAAGGTTTACATAGACCTCTCTCATACACATAATTTATTCATATCGAGTATACATAGACCCTCCGTATAAGAAGATTACATAGTCTTCTACTTTTATTGCATATATATATGTATATGTATATATCTATATATATATGTATATCTATCTATCTATCTATATATATATATATATATATATATATATATATATATATATATATATATATATATATATATATATATATATATATATATATATATATATATATATATATATATATATAAGATACTAAGTATGAAACCATACGCACACACATCATAAAATCATGCTAGAAAAGGGACCTTTCATTAAAGAATGTTATTTTACATTTGGAAAACCTTATGCACATTCAAGAACCAATACAACTCATTAATGCATATTCATCAAGTCAAGATCATGTTCATTCACAAGACCAACCATATTAAGTCTAGCCAAGTAAATCATGCATACAAACATACTTGAATACATAATCAAGACAACTCTATCATCAAGTTATAACATCAACAAACATGAATAAGAGTTCATAACATCATAACAAAGCAAGACAATTACTCATGAACCCTCATTAAGTTCACTAGTGCAATAACTAAGCAAAGCCCCATAAGCTTACTCAATCAAGTAAACCTAACAAGAACCATAACCAATGTTCAACTTCACATATCATATCATTAAGAGAACATAACATCATACTTTAGCAATAGAGACCAAACATATATTCATAAGTGAATTCAACATCATATGGTGCCATCAACATGTAAGATCATCATATATCATTTACATTTATAAGCATATTCATACATAAGAACATCCTCCTAATACTCTCCTCAAGGCTAACTAGTGCAATGTATGGATAGAGTCCCATACCCCTACCTAGACTAAGCTAAACCTCTTAGGTCATCCTAGTTAGAGTTAATTCATTACTTCCTTTTACCTTTTAGGAACATCTTGCCTTAACCGACATAGACGACATGAGCTAATGTGGAATCCGATGTCATGGAACCCTACACCGAAAAAAGGTGGACTACTTTCCAAGGTAGTACCAAAACATGAACATATCAACTACGTGGATCCACTAGCTAGTATTCCTATGGGGTCAACATAGTTTAAGAACTAGGAGATATAGTTGGGACCCTCTTTATGCTACATGCATTATAGTCTCCAATCTTATGAGTACGTTAGTGATCCTACCTTCCCTATGTGGGAAGGGACACTCCTCACTCTAGTTCACTTGGTGCTAAGCTAGAGTCCCTTTTTGAAATGTATTTAATACCTTTATTAATCATCATAGCTTAATGTAGGTCATTAATTTACTCCACGAGGCTCACTGCCTCAAACTGGATTTCAAAAATAAAATCTGAAATCAGCCTCGCGACGCGGACCCACTTCCCAGATTTAAGCATTTTGACTTTACAAAAAGACCCATTTAAGTGAGGGGTGCTTTGGATAAGTTAGGGGGTTATTATATATAGCTTAAGGGTCAGTTTTAAGTCATTTTAACTCACCTAAACCAAATTCCCAAAACAAAACCCAAAAGCTCTCATCTCTCTCTACTTTCTCTCTCTCTCAAAATCCTCCATTTAAGGAAGAACAAAGCTTGAAGAAGAAGACCAATTTCTCTAGGATTTCACTTCAATTTAGTGGATTAATCTTCATTAAGGTATGCGTTCTTCACTCTTGGGATTCCTTTCCCAAGAGGTCCTCTCAAAGTTGATTTCTAAATTACCCAATTCCATCGGGTTTTCCAATTCTAATGGGTTTTCTTCTAAACTTCAAATTGATGATAAATTGTGATTGAATATGACTAATTAATTGTAGATTATTTGTTAATTGATGTTAATTATTCAATTTCATGTAGATCATTTTACTTTCCCCAATTTCTCCAAATATGGATCTTGCTTATAAATTCATGAGAATTGAAGAATGTATTGATTGTTAGACTTGTTTTATCTATTCTAATTCATTCATGGACTGCCTAGGGTAATGTATTGTTGGGATTGGATCTATTTCTTGAAGAATTTATGATGAACCCTGTTCCCTTCCCTAGGTTATGAATTGAAGTTAATTTGGATAGTGATGATGCAATTGACCTAGCTATTGTGTTAATTACTATTGTGTGATGGTATTACACCCATTGTTGGGTTGAATTGGATGGTTGATGGTAAAACCATGGATGATGGTTTGTGAAGGAGATTGGTAAGTCTTTATGATCCTAACCTTTACTTCAATTATTATTACTTGTGTTTAGTGATGAAGTTACATTGAAGTATACCTTATATTAAGATTGATAGGGTTGGTATGATGTTGAATTAAATGTCTTGATTATGGTTTGTGAGTTGTTGGCTAAGATGTATATGTTATAAGGATGGTGATAACTTACCAATGTGCCTTATTATGATGCGACTATGTAAATGTGCTAACCTCACAAGTATGAATTGTAATGAAAGGAAAATACTCATTCAATTCTTATTAAGCTATGATGATGATGATTATATAAGGATTAGACCCTATGACCTAAAATAAGCTATGATCATTAATAAAGGCATTAAAGACATTTCAAAAGGGACTCTAGCTTAGCATCGAGTGAACTTGTAGATGAGGGTGGCGCCTTCCCAAGGAGGGAAGGTAGGGTTCACCATAGTCCTTAGGGGGTGGATAGCCTTATAGTCTAAAAAAGACATAGAGTGATGTTTCCATGACAGCCCCCAAGCTCCATAAACTATGTTTCCACCATAGGAATACTAGCTAGTGGATCCACCTAGACGCTATGTTCATGTTTGGTCCTACCTTGGTCGGTAGACCACCTTCAATCGGTGTAAGGTTTTACAACACCGAATTCCACACTTAGCTCTTGTGGTCTATGTCGGTTAAGGCAAGTGTTCCCAAAAATAAAATGAAGTAAGGAAGTAAACACTAACTAGGGTGACTTAAGAGGTTTGACTTAGCCTAGGTAGGGGTATGGGACTCTACCTATGCCTTGCACTAGTTTGCCTTGAGGGAAGCCTTAGGAGGTTGTTATTATGTTCTATAATGTATATGTTATGTATGTGTTGACTCTTATATGTTAATGACACTATGTGATGTGGGTTCCATTTATGAACATGTGGTTGGTCTCTATTGATAAAGTATGATGATGTTATCTCTTAATGATATAATATGTGAAGTTGGGCATTGCTTATAGTTCTTGTTGAGTTTACTTGGTTGAGTAAGGTTATGGAGCGTTACTTAGCCAATTGTACTAGTGGACTTAATGAGGGTTCATGAGTAATAGTCTTGCTTAGATTAAGATGTTATGAACTCTAATGCATGTTTCTTGATATTATAACTTGATGATAGATTTGTCTTGATTATGTGCTCAATTAAGTTGATATGCATGTTGACTTTACTAGACTTGCTATTGATGGTCTTGTGTTGTATACAATCTTGACTTAAGGGTTATATGTTTATTGGCTTATATGAGTTATTGGATATACATAATGCTTTTCAAAGTAATTTAGCATGTTTTGAACAAATGTCCTTTTTAGCATGATTTCACTTGTTTTATGTGCATATACTTATACTTAGTACAAGTGTGTACTAACCCATCTTTTATGCTTACTACAAATGTAGGATATGGCTGTTGAACTTATAAAAGGCCTTTGAAGACTACTTGGATATTCCCCAAGAGTTCGGTAGGTCCTCACTTTCCGAGGACAATGTCATTATCAAGCTATTGATGTTGTTCTAGTTTTAAGACTTTTAGTTCTTTCCTTTTCATTTCAAGATGATTGTTGTATAGCCTATATGAGTCTCTTTGTTGTATTGAAGTATGGGTTAAGCCCAATTATTGAATTCTTTTTAGATGGTTTAATATGAGACGTATTATAAACTTCTTATGAGATTATGTTCCTATACTATGTATATGAAATAAAAGTAGAAGACTATGTAATCTTCTTATACGAAGGGTCTATGTGTACTCGATAAATATATATTGTGTGTAAGCGAGAGGTCTAAGTAAACCTCAATGTAGAAGTAGACAAAATGTTTTAAATGTATCCGCATTTTTAACCTATAAATGTAATGATGAATGGTAAGAGGCTAGTCTTAGTCCTCTCTCTCTTTATATATATATATATATATATACAAGCAATATAATCAAGAGGGAAAAACAAACTTGATGGATATTGGCTATTGATGAGAGATTTAAGATAAAGAGAGTCTTCTTGCTTCAACAAAAAAAATCAATCAAATTTGTGGGGATAGAAAGCGAGAAAGGCTCAAGCCTTCAACAAAGAAAAAGAAAAAGGGTCTTGAGAATTGATGAATAATAGGGATTAGTACCTTTTTAGTTTCAGGAAATGCTAGAGTCACAACTGAGTTTGCAAACCAACCGTTGAAATATGCCATGTACTCAACAAACAAAGATCAAGTGCAATATTTGTACACAAAATCCACAGTATATTTGTAGAATCAACAACCAACTTTAGTTATATGAAAGATGAGCATGCATCCACAACTTAGTTAAGCAGATAACATGCACAATAACGATGATCAACAACATTACAACAAGACAATACGGTTCACTCATGGAACACACACAAAACAATCACATGTACCAGACATGGTACCCGAGCCAACCATTAGTGATTTTTACTGGTGTGGTGTCTCGACCGGGGAGAACCCCCTACAATTAACATAGTGTACTTGACCTCTCAGAGGTCTTATACAATCCCATAGTCATCATTCATCGCATTTTCATAGGTAAATTTAGCAGAAAATTTAAAACTTTCATAGCACATCATTTGCTAGAATCATCATTTCATATATATAAAATATAAGTTATAATACATAGTTAGACTCTAAGCTTTTGCCATATTATACTCAACATCAATAGAGTAGAATAGGGACACGACCCTTATCAACATATAATAATAGCTAAGCTATTACATAACTTTAAATAAGAACGACATCAGCAATCCTTGAATCTTAAGGACTCT
Organism: Solanum sitiens; assembly: GCA_016801875.1. Lineage (NCBI taxonomy): Eukaryota > Viridiplantae > Streptophyta > Magnoliopsida > Solanales > Solanaceae > Solanum > Solanum sitiens. The sequence goes on from JABWTJ010000009.1 coordinate 4,361,031, forward strand.
TTTTCTTGATCTTGGAAAACATCTATCAAGCCCTTCACTTTAGATACATCCTTTAAGCATGCATAACATACACTTTGTGTAAAAAGGGTGAAGAAGAATGATATTAGTACAAGAATGCACTAAGTATGACAACCATGCAAAAGCATGCATTTAAAGGGGACATTTGGTTAGAAAACCATGCATCATGCCATATGTAAAACTTCATAAAATCTTGATACAACAAGTACAACATAGCTCATATACTTCACATAGGCTTTGACACTATTCATAACAACACACCAAGTCACATATGTTGCATTCTCATATAGACATGTACAATAGTTACAACAACACATGAAGCCACATCATTTAAGGCTTATTTAGCATTTTATAACATTAGTCTTTCTTTCACCTTAAGTCTTTTACCCCTAAGTAACCCTCTAGTAACACTTGGTTCAATGCATGAATAGTGTCCCATTCGACTACCCACACTGAAGCATCACCATAAGGTCACCAAGGTGAATATTCACATAACCTTCATTAACTCAAACATAGGCATTCATGAAAACATAGCATATCATAAGATACATATTTCATACATGACTCAACATGCTCTATAGACCACATAGGAGACTCATTCCAAGATAACATACAAGTCAAGATTACCAATAACATCATAATAGGCAATAGTCAACAAATACATGCTTGGACTTCACTTTACTACAACATCATAAGACCTTACTCATATTCCCAATCTTAATCCTACGAGTGCAATGTACATGTGAAGCCTCATAACCTCCCACATACTAAGTAAACTCACAAAGAGACCACAAACATCATTATTTACTTTATACATCAACATGACAAGTATAGACAAGGTACATACCAAGTAAGACCTTCATCATATAGTCAACAAGACCAACATTATGCATATTCAAGGCAAGACCTTTATCATATAGACAATAAGACCAACATTATGCATCTAAAGTAAGACTTCATCATATAGACACAATAGGACTCATACTATGCATATTATCATACAATTAGATCAATACCATAATGTAATGCATAAAGGACATATACATATACATATATATATACATATAGAACAACTTCCTAAAACTCCTTTCAAGAGCTACTTGTGCAATGCATAGCTTAAGTCCCATACCCTCACCTACACAAAGCAACTTCCCTTAGGTTATCCTAGTTAGGGTTCATTACATTACTTCCATTGTCCATTTTACTTTAGGGAAATCCTAGCCTTAACTGACAATAAGACCATGTAACTAAATATGGAATTCAGTGTCATCCTTTCACACCAAAAGAGGGTATCTTACTTGCCAAGGTAAGACATGAGTATCATACTAGCATATTAGGTGGAACCACTTGCTAGGTCCTGTGGGGCAACATAGTTATGGAACTAAGAGATATGTATTGGACCCTCTCCATGCCTATTAGCATTGGAATCCTCATCTCATGAGAATCCATGGGTGAATCTCCCTCCAAGGGAAGTCAACACCTCATGTGGAATCATAGATGAATCTCCCTCCAAGGGAAGTCAACACCTCATGTGGAATCATATGTGAATATCCCTCCAAGGGAAATCAACACCTTATGAGAAACCATTGGTGAATCTTCCTCCAAAGGAAGTTAACATCTCTCATTGTCAAGTTAACTCGGTGCTTAGCTAAGTTCCCTTTTTTTAGAAAAGCTTTTATTAACATTATTTTCATAAAATAGGCTTTAGGAGAATTAACCCATCATATGCTTAGCTCATAGGTTATAGATGATAATTGTCCTTTCATCACCCTAAATCATGTGAGAAAACCTTTCACATGGACGTAGCATATTCAAGCATAGTCTAGTTTAGAGTACAATTGAGCAAACCTTTCAAAGGACTCTACTTACTAGGTTGTCATACATACTTCATTATGCATTTATCCATGTGTGTATACATGTTCATATATGAGGAAACCTTTCACATACTACATTTAGACATTACACATATGCATACTTCATCATATCATATAATTTCATGTTCATAGCTTAATCATGCATTCATATTCATATACATAGAGTAATCACCTTAGGAACTATTCTATTAAGGTAGACATGTGCAATGTATAGACAAAAGTACATACCCTTACCTATACTAGTTCACCTATCAAGTAATCCTAGTTAAGATACATATTCATACTTTCATGGACGTATACTTTACATGCATAGTAGTAGACAATAGTGCATATGAGAATCATCCTTTCATTAGACACCATGAACCTATTTAACTCATAGGCATGCATGAAGTGTGTGTACATTGGACAACATGATCACATAATGGCTATCAACATCTCCTTGAGGCATCCACCCTCTTAAAACCACAATACACATTCATGCATAAACCACACACCACATTATAACATAGGAGACAAGAAATCTTCAACATTGCATCCAAGACTCCTAACATTGGCTAAGATCATAAATTCATATAGGGGTACATAGGTAGGGGTCATTCACCATTAGCAAGTCATCAATGGCAGCACATAGACCATACGTAACCCTAACAAGTTCATTCAAATATAGAAGACACCATCAACACCTAACACATGATACTAGATTGAAAGACTAGGCATATACTTCACATTGCATGACCATCATAACATAATTCATAATTCATAAACTTGCCTTCAAGTCCATGATAAACAAATATAGAGATTGACAAGAAAGTAAGCAGTGGACCACACCACACAATGCCATTCAAGGTCAATTCAACTATCAATTTTATAAAAAAGTAGAGGAAGTAGGGAAATCTTACCAATTCACCAAACCTTGATAATAATTGATAACTTATCAATAATTCACCATCAATTTGAATACAAAACAGTAGCAATAAACAATTCAACATACTAGAATCATAATTCAATGAACATAGAATTAAGATCACAATGCCCACATCATAGGCTAATTTGAGAATTGAGAAGGATCATGGGTTCATCATGAAATTGGAATGAAAATAAACATAAAAATAGTAGATAATCATCAATTCATCATAATCATGCCTTTGAAATCATTTTAAGAAAGAACCCATGCCTAGATTGAAAGATGGACAATTTGATCATGAAATCTCTTTGAAAACATTGGAAGGAACTCCTTAGATGAATGGATACCTAAATATGAAGGATCACCATACCACATTGCATGAAAAGACCATGAAATCTTGATGAAAAATCCATGGAAATCTATCAATCAAGCTGTTCTTGAGCTTCATCTCTAATGGAGGTTTCTAGAGAGAGTTTGTTTTGAGAGGGAAGGTGAAATTTGAAGAATGAAGTCTAATTGGGGTTTTGATATTTTTAACCAACTTAATATACCCAAAAATAGATAAAGTAACTATCTAGGGTCTATTTAGGATGTGGGGTGAATTTCGCATTCACCCCTTTAATGATCAGCGAGCAGGCAACAGTTGCAGGCTTCCCATTGATGTGCATGGCAACGGACCGTCTATGGAACGATGGTTTCGTGCTGTACATCCATCGATGGTGATAGAGACTCCTTCCCGAGGGGATGATATCACACTTCTAAGTGTTGAGCAACGGTCCTAATTGACGGGGCGTCGATGGAGGCACGATCCGTCGATGCTAGCTCGTCGTTTGGACAATGCCAAGGCAGTGTCTAGGCAGCGTTTGGGTCCTCTTCAAGGACCCCATGCGTGGTTCTTGGGGAGTCGTGCCTGGACGTTTCAAACCTAATTACAATAATAAACATTTCAAGGATCTTCCCTATCAATTTGAGCATCAAACAACATGTAAAACATACCAAGGCACACTAGAACACACTAGCACATCTAAGGTCTAACTTTCAAACATCTCGGACGTTCTTGGACGTTTAACCTCCAAATCACTTCAAATCAAGTATACATACTATAAAACACTTAATATCATATTATTAACCTTTTTAGGCACATGTGAGACTCTAGACACCTTAGTTCCTTTTGAGAGACCTTACATGTGGTACCCGAGCCAACCATATAAATATCTCGTAACAGGCATGGTACCCGAGTCAATCGAATATATACAACACATGGCACCTAAGAAACCAAAAGATATCATGTGCTTGGCATGGTACCCGAGTCAACCGTAAGTATGTACTAGGCGTGGTACGCGAGTCAACCACCAATCACATATATAAAATATGACTTGTACACCCAAATAAACACATTTATTACATGCAATTTGACCATAAATTAATCATTTCAATTTATTCTAATTCTATTTCCTTAACAATACATTATAAAGGTAATGCTAACGAAGAATTTAGCAAGCACATATAATATAAACGGGAATCAAACAATCATCACCCATCTCGAATCAAGCCCAGAATGCTATATAGATATTGATCTTTCCCATTGTTCTGATACCTAACTTGTTCTTTGTCTACAAACAATCAATACAATACATAATCAGATCTTAATGGTCTAAGAGTCTATTTGGATTGACTTAAAAAGTAGCTTATAAGTCAAAAAATAAAAAATCAAATTTAAATGACTTTTAAGTCAAAAATTTAAAAGTAGGGGGAGTCCTACTTTTGGTTTTTAACATTTTTAAAGTCACTTAAAACTTTTTTAACGATATTTTTAACCTTACCAAACACTCGCAAAAGCTAAAAATGACTTAAAAGTAGGTTTGCCCAACTTTTAAGTCAATCCAAACATGTTTTAAATACACCTGAATATCCTTATCTCAAACTCATGTCCATTATCATTATTATCCCACTGAAACTAGGATTTTCCCACCATTAAATTAACAGAACCCTCTCATATGATTATCACTACATATTCTAAGTCTCTAGAATTAAATTACTAAGTTAGGGGAGTAATTTATTTACCTTTACAGATAATTACAATGGAAATAGATGAAATTTTTCCTTAATATCCTCTTCTTTTACCCAAAATCTAACTGCCAATTAGAGGTTTTGAGAGATTTTCTACATTAACTGCGACTAACCCTGTTATAGAGGTAATGCTATAATGGGATCTCTCCCTATAGCGGGAATTAAATCCACCGCTATAGTAACATGTCACCTGCTATAGAGACTTGTATGGGACAGAGACTTAAAAATCCTCCAAAATTTGCATATTTCATAACACGCCTTCAAATCTTAACGTTCCAAACCAAACCTTCTCGCAAAGTTTGTTATTAGGAGTTCTATTCATATGAATTAACTTCGAAGTCCATCAGACTTCTTAAAATCTTAACAATAAGGGATTTATTTACCTATATGTTCTTACCAATTTACCCCGAATTGCCCAAGACCTTACCTCACTCAGATTTCATCCAAGCATAGCCTAACCTGAAATTTTCAACTCTTCAAACCAGAAGTTTTCTCGCCTAGTTTTTTTCACTAATAGTTCACTCATAACGATGTGGGAGGTCGTTACAATAAAATTAACTTCCGAATGCCATCAAACTTCTTAAAATCTTAACAATAAGAGATTTATTTACCTATATGTTTTTACCAATCCTTACCCCGAATTGCCCAAGACCTTACCTCACACAGATTTCATCCAAGCATAACCTAACCTAAAATTTTCAACTCTTCAAACCAGAAGTTTTCTCACCTAGTTTTTTTCACTAATAGTTAACTCATAACGATGTGAGAGGTCGTTACAATAAATATCAATATACAAATCATTCTTTCCCGAATGACAAAACAAGAATATATGAGTTAAATCAAGAAGAGAGTAGTACTCGAATCCTTAAACAAGTGAGGGTACTTATCTTGTATGTCCCTCTGAGTTTTACAAGTGGCTTCTTCAATCAAACAATGTTTCCAATGAACCTTCACCGACCTAATTTCCTTTTTTCTCAACTTCCAGACAACCTAATTAACAACAATAAGATTTTATTCGTACTGTAGATCCTTATTTAGCATGAGTCAGTCCCATTTGAGGATGTACTTTCCATCCCCATGATCCAAGGGAGAGCTGCTTCTTTTGAGCCGTGATGAATTCTTATTTTCCCTCTAGCCCATTTTTCGTACCTAGACTATTGTTGTTTTAGGGCATCTCCACATTCTAGACTACGTAGATATTTTGGTACATGATTTTTCAGGTTCTATGGGATTTCTCCACAATTTTTATTTTGATTATGCCTTGGAATGTGACTTTGTGGTTGTCAATCACATATGATCTCAACATGTCCTCCAATATATGAATCATCCTCTCTGATTGACCATCTGTTTGAGGATTGAAGGTTGTGCTAAACGTGATGTGAGTGCTTAATGCTTCATGTAACTTACCTCAAAATTTAGAAGTAAACCGACAGCCTCTTCTCAAATTATAGAAAAGGGGCACCCCGTGCAACCTTACTATATCTTTGACATAAATCTTACCCAACTGTTGAGAGTTTTAGACTACTTTAACTAGAATGAAATTGACTGATTTAGTCAACCTGTCAACAATTAACCAAGATGGAATCATACTTCTCCAAAATCTTAGGAAGACCAACAAAAAGTCCATGGCTATCATTTCCCAATTCCTCTGAGGAATGAGCATCCTTTAAAGCTATCTTGCAGGCCTCTAGTGCACATAATTTACCTAATGACAGTTCTGACACTAACACTTAGGCCCCATTTGTTTCTATTAAGATTAAGAGGTCTGAATCCGAATAAACATCTGAATATTAAGATTTGCATTAAGATCTAGGTGTTTTGATCTGAATATTAAGATGTGGTCTATAATCTGAACACTGAATGATTAATGTTGTTTGTTTTCAATATCTGAATGTGGAAATAAAATTGAATATTATATTAATAAAATATTATAAAATTATCATTTCAACAAAATATATCACTTTTGATAAAAAAAAATTTAAAAGTTTTAATCATCACGATTTGGAGTACTATTTTTTCATTTAAAAACCTTGATAAACAACAATATACCAAAAATATTATTGCAACCAGTGTTCTTGACACACATCAATAAATACTTGAAAGTATTTATGAAAACTTACAAGTTGGAAAAAAATAGTGTTTGATTGAGAAAAGTGAGAAAGAAATTTTTTAGTTATGAAATAAAAAGGCAAGCCCAAAACAAAAAAAATATGATTTATTATTTGATAACTTATCGAATAAGTCTGAATGTTGTTAAGGCCTCATTTGTTTCCATTAAGATTAAGAGGTCTGAATCTGAATATACATCTAAATATTAAGATTTGCATTAAGATCTTGATATTTTGATTTGAATACACATCTGAATATTAAGATGTGTTCTCTAAATCTGAACACTAAATAATTAATGTTGTTTGTTTTCTATATCTCAATGTGAAAGTGAAATTGAACATTATATTAATAAAATATTATTAAATTTTCATTGCAATAAAATATATTACTTTTGATATAAAAAATTAAAAAAGTTTTAATAATCATGATTTGTAGTAATATTTTTGCATTCAAAACCTTGATAAACAACAATACACCAAAAATATTATTGCAACCAGTGTTCTTGACACACGTCAATAGAAGAAAATTAATAAAAAAAATACTTGAAAGGATTTATGAAAACTTAAAAGATGGTGTTTGATTGAGAAAAGAGAGAAAGAAAGTTTTTCGTTATGAGATAAAAAGGCACGCCCAAAGCAGAGAAACTATGATTTATTATTTGATAACTTATCAAATGAGTCTGAATGTTGTTAAGAGTCTCCTATAGATCTGATTCGTTCAGACCTCTTCAGAACCATTAAGAGGTTTTTTAAAAATTAAAACAAATGAACTTAATGGACTGACTCTGAATGATTCAGATTCAGACCTAAAAACCAAACGTACTTAATGGGCTGAATCTGAATGAATAAGATTCAGACTTCCATTAAGTGCAAACAAATGAGGCCTTAGACACATACTTAAATATGCCATTCGATCCTAGACCACAAATAAAGCTTCCTCAAATCTCGATACATTTTGTTTACACTAGGATGAATCAAATACATTTTTGGATCAAGTCTTCAATATGAGGAGCACAAATCCGCTCTTTGAACACCAGGACTTCACCAGTGTCCAATGTAGCATCTGGAGTCTCCCTAGACACCAACCTTGTCCCTAGGCTTGTCTAAATTCTCATCCTCAAATAGTTTAGCCTTGATTTCCAATATAAATATAGGTTTGACCTCAATACTGCCAACACCCCACCATTTCCTGAAATCCACAACCGCATGAACTTAGATTCTAGAATCTATATCTCTCTTGCTAAGGTTACCATTTCCTAAAATCCACAACCCCATGAACTTAGATTCTAAAATCAAAATCTCTCTTTCTAAGGGTTTCTTAAACACCCATAGCAAGCCAAACTTCTCATGCTAAGTGTCATCCGGCTCAATGCATCTACCATCACATTGGTCTTGCCCAGATGATATTGAATCGTCACATCATAGTATTTTAAAAACTCAATCCACCTCCTCTGCCTCAAATTTAAGTCCTTACGAGTAAAAACATTTGTAAACTACGATAATCTATGAATACCTGACATTTAACATCATAAAGATAGTATCAACAGATCGTGAGTGCAAAAATTATTGTTGCCAACTCTAAATTAGGTTAGGTAGTTCCTCTCATGGACTTTTGAATTGTCTTTAATAATACGCCATAACATCCATGTCTTGCATCAACAAAGCATTCAAACCCTTGAAAAGCATCACAAAATTGAATAGAGTCTTTTTCTTCCATCGACCATGAAAGGATACGAGTCGTAGTAAAAAATGCTTTGATCTTTTGAAATATTGATGAGTGGTAGATTTCCACTCATCTGAAGTAATTTTAGTTCAATACATAGTATCGTCAATACCTATTTATGTCCTTGTTTGATGATATTTTTATTTTTTTGTAGCTATAAAGGCTAAAGGACAAGACAAAGATAAATCATGAAAAAAAGTCAAAAACATTGAAAGGATTGTAAACTCTCAAATGACAATCGCCTAACCTTAAGAGTGGATCACCCAACAAGCCAGAGCTCGCCCAAAGTGACTGTGCACATTTGAAAATATTCAAGGTTGGTCGGCAAACCAAAGTAGAAATATTGATTCACCGAAGTCATTGGGTGATCTAGAAGTTCCATTGTCGGAGGTAACAATCTCTTAAGTTAAAATGAAGGCTGAATGGGCAAACGTGGTGATAAATTGGCGATCTGACGAATGGAAAAGGCTGACTCAATTGAGTTCTCCAAGTGAGGTTCAAACACATGAAGCCTAAAGCAAATGAAGGGCGAGTTGAAGAACGAACAACAGTCCACTGAATCAGAAGAGCAAGCCCGACTAACATCGCTAAGTGCATCATACATAGAATTTTGGACTAATTTTTGGGGAAACTATAAATAGTCCAAAAGAGAGAGAAAAAAGGAAGTCTTTCCATAATTCATTGTTAGGCTACTACACTTTTACTTTATTTTTGAATATTGAGAAATAGTCTGTTTACTTAGTTTTGGGTTTTCAATACTCTTGTAGTTGACAATTAAGGGTTAAAATTGAAGTTGGTGTTGAAGATTATTTCTTATCATCAAAACATTAATGGCAGGAAATATCATATGCATAATTTATTTCCTTTTATAATTCTTGGTTAAAACTCCAAATCTAAAGGTGTAATTATAGGGTTTGGTGTTGATTTAATTTAGTGGGTCTTGTGTCTTACTTTGGTTTATTTTTTTTCATCCATGAATTTGAGTTATATAGCATGAGGTTAATTTATGAGTTAAGATTACAAACTTAATACTAATTTATATCTTTGATTGATGCTCGAAAGAGATCAATGAAGTGGGTGAATAACTTAATACATGCAATTTCGGTTTGATATCTATAGTTTGCTCGAAAAAGAAATTGTGGTTCGATACTAGTTGTTGAATCTTTTTTAGAGTTAAATTTTAGTAAGGTATTAGGTTGATTTTTAATTCAGATAAATGAGATTGAAATTAGAATTCTATGATATAATGCTTTGAGAACGAAAGAAGATTTGTATCGTTGAAGATTACCCGGCTTATCCATTTTTGTCTAACATTATTCAACAAACACTTGTAGCCTAATTTGACATCAATACCAATCCCACACCCCTATATCATCTCTTACTTGTTTGAATCCTTATTTTATTTTAATAATGATAAATGATATCAAAAACCTAATGTAAATTTGGTGGAATTATCCACCCACTTTATCTAATAACTACAATAAATTGGTTAATATTCTTAATTTCCTAATTGAATTCATTGCATTATATCGCTCCTTGTGGAATTTGACCTTAGCTCTATTATTGATTAATTTTATTGCTATCGACCTCTTACTCTTCTAATTATTTTTAGATTAATTTGAGCGTTATAAAAAATGGATTCGCTTCTAGGGAGTGATGGCTAAAATTCCGTTTGTGGACTAGTTTGTTTGTGGTAGATTGTTGTTTGGTGTTGTTGTTGTGCCCTAATCGCAGGTAGAGTTATGATCGAAGAAGGAAGTAACAATGCTAGTCACCATGGTAGAAGATAACATGAGAGATATGAACTACATGCATCTGAATGTCGTTGGAAGCAGATGAGAAATCTGGGTACCTACTACTACTGGGAGAGTTGTGTTCCATGTAATCAGAACTATGTAACCATTACTCCAGATGAGAGGAATGTTCGGAGGTCTTGCTCATGAAGAAACCATGAAGATCTCTAAAATTTTGTGGATATTTGTGGGCCTCTTGTCTCTAAGAACAGCTCACAATAATCTATTCGGTTGAGGTTGTTCCCTTTCTTTTTAATGTGGGAAGCAACTAGATGGCTGACCGAGTTACCAAATAATTCTATCGCTTCATGTGTGGAACTAAATAAAGCATTCATCGATATATTCCCCCATACGAAAATGGTAAAGCGGAGAGATAGCATCCAGAACTTCAAAAGAGTGCAAGGTGAACCTTTTCACGAGACCTGGTTGGGGTTTCAAAAGTTGTTGCTACAATTTTCAACACATGACGTTCTAGAAAACTTGTTGTTGAAATATTTTTATTGTAACCTTGACTTGGTAAACAAAGGAATGGTTGATCAACTTATTCAAGGAGGGCTGATGCGACAACCGTTCAGTGTAGCAACAATGTTGCTTGATTATATGACTAAGATTAACAGAGCATGACATACTAGATAGGATCAAGTATCTTCTCTATTGTGGGTATGAGTAATGAACAAATGGAAAAGAATCATGAGTGTGATAAAAAATATGGCCAAGATGGTGACTCAACTCAATTTGTTATCCAAACATGTCATGGGTGGTGGATTCAAAATGGTAAACACAGTTGGAACAAGCAGTGGGTAGTTCCCGGAGGATGCCAAATTTGAGACATTGTACGATGAATAAGTGAATTATATGGGGAACCAAATGGGGGTTTCTCATCCAAATTATCCTCGACTGGGCGGGAACCAAGGTTGGATTAAGGAAAGAGATAATGGCTTGAAAGATTGGAGAGATAGAGGTGGTAATTGGAGATATCTTGAAGTTGAAAAAGATAGATATATCCCACCTCATGGTCGTCCCAAGCCAAAAGAACAAGTTGGACAGGAGGCAAACAAAACTGATGATATGCTAACAAGGATCTTCAACAAGGTTGAAGGGTCTGAAAAAGTGTTGAAGGATTTGAAAAATGATTCTCCACTTTGACTCAAACAATTACTTCTCATTCCGCGTCAATCAAGCAGTTGGAGACTCAAATGTGTTAGATCTTTGCTAATCTAAATCCAAGGCAAAAGGGAAGATTGCCTAGTGACATCATCCCCAACCCCAAATATAACTGTTGATAAGTAAGAACTGTGTTATGCCACGACGTTAAATAAGACACTTCTTGGGACGCAACCTAAGTTTATTTTATTACTTTTAATAATATGTTTTGTGAGTGCAGGTTAAAATGAAGTCAAAAAGATGAATATATACATTAGGAGATGCAAGTACCCAGTTGGTGATGTACCAAAATGGTTTAGTGGACATTTTTATGTTCACTTTTTGAGCTTTGTAAAATGATATCGTTAACATCGGCGAATAGAGACCTATTCGGGGATTCACCAAATAACACTAGGTGAACTACATCGGTTCGTTGAGTGGAACTTCACGTTTGGTACTTTTTATGCTTCATAGGTGAGCTTAATATCCTTTGACGATTCGCTGAACACGTTCGACAACAATAGTCACGAAACACAATCTAACATAAAATGGCCAAGGGTCTATTAAAATTCTAAAAAAGATGCCTTTTGATCTTTTTGAGCATTTTCACTTACTAAACTCTCAATTCTTTACCTAAATACTAGTGTGTGTTCAATGTGCATCGATTTACTTGCTTAGAGTAGTGAATACTATGATTCTCAACCCCAAACCCTTTCTCCCTCATTGTCCTTATTTGTGCTTGTCTAAGGTTGGTTCTCAAGATTATTTTTGTTGCCTTTGTTTTATATTGATACATATTGATTGTGTTAAGTATTATTATTGATTTTGTGTTGTTATAATCATGTGAGGGTATCTTAATTTCGGTCGATTGAATGATTCCCATGAACTAGGATAATTGATTTTGTGCCTGAACCTGCTAAAATTCATTGTGAAGGTTAAAAGTTAAAATTGGGTTATTATATTGAATGGGTTTTGATTAAATTTGGATTGGGTGAAGTCTTTAGCCCAGTGTTGTCCTTTCAACTTGTATTTTCCCAATTATAGATAGGGTGGCGTTTTTCTTGAGGGAAAGTCTTCGATTTTGCAATACTTTTGAAAATTGGGGGAATTCTGAGTACCCTGGAGTAGATTAGCATATGGGTAACTTGTAAAATTGCTAGTGTTACATTTTTGTGTTTAATTTTAGAATAGAGTAAGCATTGGGCTGAAATTACCTGTTCAGCGGGCTTGTCTTAGCTAACCAAGCTGATTAGGTGAATCGCCGAGTAAGCCCCAATCACCTTTTGAGTTTGAATTTGTGACTTGGGTACTGCCACATTCAGGGGATTTTCTTAGCTCACCAAAACCAACTCAACAAATCACCAAGTTGGAGTTGACATCTCCCTTATGTTTGGTCCTAATTTGTTTTGCAGTATCACATCTAGTAGGCTTGTCTAAGAGCGCCGAAACCAACTTGACGGATCACCAAGTTAGAGTTACCACCCCCTATCATACCTGAGTGAAATTTTATTTTGTTTTTTCAACTTCAGCTAGCTTATTTGAACTCGAGCTCGCCTAACCTGTTAAGCAAATCACCTTTCCATTCAGCAAGCCTTAGAACATAGTTTTAACTGTGATTTTTTATACTTCTTTTCAACTAACGTTCACCTTATCTTTGTTTTGAAATGTTGTTCCTTGCAAGACATGGAAAAGTCTAAAGGAAAAAGAGTGGTGTCCTTTGACAATGAGCATGAGTCCCCTCCTCTTCCTCCTCTAAAAAGGAATATGAGGTAGTAATACAAGAGCCTCCTGAGCAGCAGTAGGCCACTCCACGTGAGAATGAAACACCTAAGAAAGTGGTGGCAAAGAAGAGGACATACATCCCATCTAAGTAGCAGCAAAACCCATCATCACATGCCTCTATAGTGATCCCGGTCATAGATCTAAGAGCCTTCAATAGGCTCAAAGTAGCGGGGTAGTGGAGTATTCTTGAGGAGAGATGTTTATCGACAAATGGAGCCATAAGCGACTACCTAGCCATATAGGAAATAATCAAGTCCCATGTGTTTGAGGACTTCACTCGAGCTCGACCCCTATATGTCCCGACGTGGGTTCGTGAGTTCTATGGTGCCTATGCAATTGTGTTGCCCAAGAAGAGAGGGCATTGTGTGGAAACCCTTTGAGGAAGTCGAAGTCCGATGGAAAAAGTTACAATGTCATGTGGGTGCCATTAATGATATTTTGGACACAAAAGGCAACAGGGCAAAATGTACAAGTTAAGGATAAAGCAAAACTTGGATGCGTTAAATGGATGGTTGGCACCCTTACTCTGACACTACTCCCCCATGAATGGATAATGGGGCAAGGATTAAAAAAATGGACATCAATACCGCCGCTCGGTTTTTATTTGGGTTTATAAGTAGCAATCTCATGTCGTCCCTGAACGAGTCTATCCTCCGGCATCCAAAGGTTGTATTTGTTTGCAATATTATTGACTGGGAGGAGATCCATGATTGTTCCATCATATAGGATGAGATTCTCGTTCAAGCACAATAAGAGCAGGTTTTCCTTCCTTTACCTGTTTTGAACACACAACTCTGTGAGGCAGCCAGAGTGACACTCCAACAGAGATCTGACGTTCGGGTGACCCCAGCCTCATCCAGTGACATTAGGAGGATAGAGGCTGACTATCTGAGGGATGATGCCGCCATAAGGAAGTCGCCACCTAACAACACACCAGTAGTGTATCACACTACTTTAGAGTCAAACACTACTCGTCCCGCTCCTTATGTGGAGCCTTCAGTTTTCACTTTGCCCTCGTCTGTTCCTTCTAGTTCTTATGCACCATCCAGGTCGACTGCAACTACCCCTGCATCCCGACCTCCACTGACTCAGACCTTGATGTGTCAGATAAGAAACTTTGTTCATTCTGCGGATGCTAGGGTATCCAGATTTGAGAGAGAGATGCGTAAGATTATTGCTAGGGTGATTGAGGTTACTATGTGACCTGTTAGGGTTGAGGTTGTGAGCCACATGGCCACTCTATCTCTGTATGGGGAGATGTTGGACAACCTTACAACTAGAGCTGAAAAGAGAGAGAAGTGTGAGGGCAGTTCTGCCGACTTGACTAATTTTGACTTTAGCCACACTTTCCAATTACTAAACTTCAAAATTTTAAAATCTTATGAAAAACACATTTGATCACCTCTGCAACTCATAAAAAACATAATAAAGCTATAGAAAGGAAGAAGCCTTATTTCTGGGTATCCCAAATTTGTGACACCTGAATCGAACACTACATCCATAAGCCTACCTAGATCTGAAGCAACAAGATTTGGCATCAAACTAAATCCGACTAGGGTAAGGATAAAGCCAACCGCTATCGAAAATTTGTAATTTTCCTCCTAATTGTTGTGCAATATCTGTAGATTTTTGTCAGTGGGAGTCTTCATGAAGGCCAAGTTCCAAGGAAGTTGCTCCCTGGGCTTCAACTATAAATAGTATTCAAGTCATTCTTAGTAAACCATTCGATACTCATTCACTCACTAGCAATACATTGTTATCGTTTATTCATAAGATTTTAAGCTTTATTAGTCATTGCTTTGTTCATTATCAATAACACCAAGCTTGTACGCTGGCACTACCAAATTCTAGCATCAAAACCCAACGGCGGAGCCAACATATTGTTAGGGGTTCATCTGAAACCCCTTCGATGGAAAATATTACTATTTATACATTGTTAAAATTATTTTTGTAGTTATATATAGTAGACATCAAACCCCTTTCGATTAGTTCATGTGTTTATTTTTCAAATTTTGAACCCCTATTGAAAATCATGGCTCAACCACTACTCAGACCTCAAGTTTTTTTTATTCTCTTACTTTATTATAAAAATTATTTTATTACGTACTTGTTATTAATCTTGTTCACATTAATTATTCAAGTTATAATATCTAAAAGGAAAAATGCATAAGTATCCCCCAACCTATGCCCGAAATCTCAGAGACACACTTATACTATAGATAGCAAGGTCTCATACCCCCCCCCCCGAACTTATTTATAAATAATTTTTGACCCCTTTTCGGCCAACGTGGCACTATCTTCTGGGCTAGCACGTGTTGACAATTTTTCCAAGCTATCTGGTTGATAGTGTAATGTAGGCCGAAAAGGGGTAGAAAATTATTAATAAAATAAGTTCAAGGGAGGGGTAACGGGACCTTAGTATAGTATAAGTGTGTTTATGAAATTTCGGACATATGTTGGAGGGGATACTTATGCATTTTCCCTATCTAAAATTACATATTGTTGGTCATGTCAATTAGGGTGTCCTTGAACCACGTCAACAAATTCAACCGTACAGTTTTAAGGGTAAACTATTAGGGTCTGTTTCAAAAGTCACCAGGTAGTTGAAATTGGTGTAGTTACCAATGTAGTAATTATCAGCCTAAGTAATTACACTGACCTATTAGTTTGACACAATGTAATTACAAGTGTATGATTTGGTTGTACAAGTGTAATTATAAGGTTATATTAAAACTAAAAAAAATATTAGAAAAATAAGGGGTCTATAAATAAAAAAAAGAGGTAAGTGTCAAAAACACACTTAAACTATATATCATTTTTTTGAGTTTCATACCTAAACTATTGAGAGTGTGAGTTTCATACATAAACTATCACTTTTTAGTTTGATAATCACATCTCTCTCTTTTATACCACTCTCATCATGGTGTGTGTAATACACTTTCTTTTTTATTTTAAAAAATTACCACATCACTCTCCACATGGACAAAATATTCAACCTTGTCAAAAATTAAATAAATTGTTGGTATTAGTTAAAACTTAAAACTAAAAAATTTTTATCAAAAAAAAATAATATTCTTTTATACAATAATATATAAAATATTTTTCTTACCCCACTCGATGACTTTCTCTCACTGCCCCCACCTCGGCGAATTTTTTTGTTTAATTTCTTTTATAAAAGTATTTAATTTTTTTCCCTCCCCACCCCACCCCTTCAAATACTAATTTAGATATTATTTTTTAAGAAAATAATAATTCTACCCACCCCATCTAACCCTCCCCTTTCAAGTTTTTCTCATTTAGCGTTAGCTACATGCATATAGAAAATATTTTTACTTGCCGCCGCAACACTTTTTTAAAATTTTTTATTTACTTATGTTATATTCGTACACTAGTAGAATTTTTTTAAAAACGTATGTACATACATATTTAACACAGACGAGAAAAATGTAATAAAAATAAAAATTAGGAGCGGAGGGTTAAATACAATGGGATATAATTTTTATCTTTTAAAAAATAAGATAATATCAAAAAAAAAAAAAACTGTGGGGGGGGGGGAGGGGAGAGAGGGAGGGGGATTTTTTTTTCTTTGGGTGGTGGGGTGGGAGGGTGAAGTATGAATATTTTATAAAAGATTTTGCTACATGAGGAGATGGTGGAGTGGGGTAAAAAAGTAATTTAAATTTTATTATTATTTTTAAAAAAATTGTTGATAGTAATACTTTAATTTAAAATTTTAGTTTATTATTTATCAATGTAGAATATTTTATCCACAATTTAGGTTTGAAACTCAAAAAAAAGGGATAGTTTATATGTGTGTTTGATATGTCTTAAAAAGAGAGAAAAAGAAGGTGTAGAAATTGGAGTTATAAAGTAGCAAAAGCAAGACTCACCTACTCTTGGGGCTACACTTTTATGGTATTTCCTTGAGTGGTCTCTTCATGAGCTACAAATCACCTCATAATTTGTGGTAACCCCACACTCTCAACCCTCTCTTTTCTACATCAACATTAATAACTATGAGTTTGGCAGCTTTCTATTTTGTATTTTTAGTAAGTGGACCACTTTTTCACTCACTAACTATACCTATCCTTACCTTCCATACTTGCTTTGCTTCCAATAAGGAGGCACGTATTTAACTTGTACACTACTTTCATTTTCAACAATCTTGAGGAAAAAAAAATAGTTGAATTTTCTTCACAGCTGCAAAATATGGTTGTTTATTTGTGAATGTTGTTCACGGGTTTTGTGGAGTATATGGATCGGAGTTGAAAAATTCAAATTTTAAAAATAAAAATGGAGTCTTGGAGCTATGTCTCTGGGGGTAAGGGTTTTGTGTCTGAGGAATCTGTTTCTGTTGATGATGGAATAACCCCATGCAGCTGGAGTCAACAAGGAGTAGTGGGTTCTCAAATTAGAGATGCTTTTGTTGGGGAAGATGAGTCTAGTTCCAAGCACTCAAGTTCATCACTTATTGATTTGAAGCTTGGTAGAGGCAGATTTCTGGATGTGAAGAATTTCAATTTGTCTTCTTCAACTAAGAGAAATAGAACTGGAGGTTTGACTTCAT
The DNA here is from genome assembly GCA_016801875.1 of Solanum sitiens. Lineage (NCBI taxonomy): Eukaryota > Viridiplantae > Streptophyta > Magnoliopsida > Solanales > Solanaceae > Solanum > Solanum sitiens. The sequence goes on from JABWTJ010000009.1 coordinate 4,379,013, forward strand.
TTTGCCAAGTTCAAGGTTGTGGAAAGGATTTAACTTCCTGCAAGGACTACCACAAGAGGCATAAAGTATGTGAGATTCACTCAAAGACTGCTAAGGTCATTGTAAATGGCAATCAACAGAGGTTTTGTCAGCAATGTAGCAGGTTAATCTCTTCTATTTTAAGTCAAAAATATTTATGTTCTGTGGCTAATTAATGGATATAATTCTTGGTTCTCAACTTGTAGGTTCCATTTGCTAGATGAATTTGATGATGGAAAACGCAGCTGCCGCAAACGTCTTGCTGGTCATAATGAGAGGAGAAGGAAGCCTCACACTGGTCTGCACTCTGGCAGAGCAGGAAAGCACTTCCAACCATATTCTGGTAAAAAATAAAATAAAAAAATAGGAAGATGCTTGACTATTAGGATTCTACAGGTTTACCTTGTTGCATTCAATGTCTCAGATGATGCATCCTGTCATAATATCCTGATCAATAGCTTTTCATACCAGCAATTGCTTCCTAGAAATACATGCTTCTTGAAACGGAAAAATGTTGAACTATCTCGATAAGGCATGTTCTTGATATCATAATTATATGCATAATAGTTTGTTGTCTTTTTATTTTTTAAAATAGGTAAAAATGTGAACAAGGTATGAGTAATTATCTATAGGGCTAAGGTGCTTCTATGGATTCCTCTGCATCACTTGTTTAATGCGTAAAGGGAATTGTTATTGAGGTTTGGAGCTAAAGGAGAATGGGGAACTAGTAGTGCATAGCTGCATAGAGACCAGGATGTGTCCCTTGATATCTGAAATATTATGTATCATTTGTGTTTAGTTTATTTGTTTCCCACCTCTTACCGTTAGTAATACTTTGGTACTCTTGTGTTTCAAAGGAAAATTTGGTCAACCAGGCTTCAGTGCTTACTTCTGTGACACATTTTGGGGAAAAGTATATGCTGTTTTCGTAACACTCTTTAGGTTCTGCAGGTACGAGGTTTCAAGGTAGCTCCTTTGCAACATCCTCCTTCATTTGCCAGGATATACTTGGCGGCAGTCTTCCTCATCAACCAAAACATGATATGCATGACTGGTATAAGAATGTAAAGGTCGAACATTGTTCTGATTACAGTCCTGAACTCACCATGCCTTTTACAAATAAACACTCACAACCTAGACCCCTTTTCACTTCATACCATACTGACAAACACTGTCCAGCTCCCCATGATGAAGGAATAACAACTATAACAAGAAGCAAAAATAATGAAAGTAGTAACTCATATCTGAATGACATTGGAGGCTCAGATTTTGTTTCCCGCTCTCTGTTCCACAGCACCTCAATAGGGAGCGAAGTCTTGAATGTTGTGGACTCGACCTCTCCTTTTCAAGGGATATCAAACTCTGGCTGTGCTCTCTCTGTTCTGTCATCTCATTCACAGGACTCGTCAAATTATTCATCTGTAGTTCCTCCTAGTGCTCACCACCTTATTACACCTTGCAGTAACAACCATTACAACATGACACAGGCATCTGAATGTTTCCCAGGAGCTAGCCCAAAGGGTTCAACAAGTACAGTGTCCAATATTTATAATTTATCTGAAGTAATTTCTGCAGAGGGTCACTTGGAACACATACTAAGAAACAATTGTGGAAGTCTTCATGGGTCAGATTATGTGAACACCAAGAATCTACTTTCTTGTGAAGATGGTACCACTATTGATTTGCTTCAGTTGTCGTCGCAGCTTCATCAAGTGGAGCATCAAAGACGTTCCATGAAATGAAGTAGGATGGCGACACTTTTTCCAGCCTCGGAATCACTTGAGCAGGTAACTAAATAATGTGGGTACCACAATGAGACTTCTATTATGTTTCCGAGTGAAGTATGTAAGATTTTTCTTTTCCTAGGTGATAATTTGGAATACCAGTAACTGAATAAATATCAGGTAAACCACTAAATGGAAGATAGATCATCCTTGCAGTGCCGTTTCTAATGAGGCTAGATTCAGTAGGAGCAAATTTCTGACTCCTATGCTGAGCAAACAAGGCTGATCAGACTTGTTGCTGATTTACTAAACCTATTTTTGTCATCTGTTGAGTTTCTTAATTTTTGTTTGTAGGTATATCAATGAATAGAAATACAACATCAAACGTTTCAGAAAATTCTCTCTGGTTCGGGGGCTTGGGAGTTTGCTCATGTGTGAGGAATATGATAGATTTACCAACTGTGGCCAGTAGTTGCATTATATGGACATGCCACAAACCTCTATTTAACACCTTGTAGGTTTGGATGAAAGGAATTGTTTAGGCTCAGCAATGAAGTTTCAGGGCTAATTTTTTTCTTGTGAATGTTTATATTCTGCTATTAGTGTTGGACATCCCATATAAAGGCATATGTTCTTTGTGGCAAGAAGACTTGGTCATAAGAGTTCAACTACTATGCAGCTAGGATTTAATTTTTATTGCAAATTTTTCTTGATTTACTTGTTCCTTTTTTCTCTTTCTCATATTTTGTGCATAATTTCTGCTTGCGGGTGGAACGACAGAACGTTCTGATAACAAATTACATGGGCAATAGATCTTCAGGATATGATGTGATTTTAAAGCAATAAATCTTCTTTGCACGAACAACATACCCAATGCAATATCACAAGTGGGGTCTGGGGGAGAGTGGGTGTACACAGACCTTATCCCTACCTTTGTAGGGTACGTTGGTATATATCTATGCCTGCTAATTGCCATTTGTTCCTTGGGTGTTTTATATTCCGCAAACTCTCTCCTTGCAAATTGCCTTATATGTCTAAGATCTTCCTGAAAATCTGACCTAGATTAGCTAGCTATAAACATTGCTGCCTAATCATGTATCTAGTTCATCTTACACTCGTCCTCCATTTGCTACTGTGCTTTTGTCAGATTGTAACAGATTTGTCTGATAAAAGTTGATATTTGCAGATACAATTGTACATATGGACTAAAGTTCATATTGAAGTCTCTGCTGATATGCGTAGTAACTCGGGCAACAAGCAGTATGCATTTCCAGCTAAGAAAAGTTGAATTTGTAGGAAGGAAGCGTTAAAAACCTTGACGCCTATTGATTGTTTTTTCTTCATGTGTTGCTGACAACAAGTACTCTCGTTCAATAATGAGTAATGTGTTTCTTTGTTGGGATGAATAGTGAAAATAATCATTTGTTGTTAAGTTAGGTTTATTTATGTATATGAGACCATTCACCCATTGTTGTCTACCTTATTATTTTTTCATGGACTAGTTGATCACAAATTTTCATGAAGAGTAAATGTGTTCATTCATTTCAAACGAGCATATGAATGTGTTGTTGGGCCAAAGTAGTCCCAAGATTCGCTTACATCATGGTGTGATATTGTCTAATTTGGATCAAACTCAGCATGGTTTTCTCAAAAGAATCTTAGACCTAACATGTGGGTTTTTTAATTTTATTTTTCGATGAGGGAATTAGTTCACACACCTGAAAATCTCCTCCTTGAACCAAGTTTTACAACTCATCTTCAGTTATAGGCTAATTTGGAGATTAATAGTGCACCCAAAACATCTTCAGAGTATTTACGACCAATAGAGTCCTTTGATACTTTGTTGTGTAAGCGCTTCCGAAATTTGTAACGGATTTAATTGAACGAAAGACGATGCCTCCACCTACACGCGCTGTGTTTGCTGATTTTGATTTTTTTGGGAAGAAGAGGAGTGCCTATGCTGATGAGTTCTGTTGTATAGATATTGTTGTTGTATCGCTCGATATTTGCTCATTTGAAATTCGAAATTGGGCTGAGATTGGAATTGATTTGGGCTCAATAAAAAATGGAGTTTAGGAATTCAATTTACAAAATGGCCATATACATTGCAAACTTGGTTAGTTCAACTAAATATTAAATAAAACGGATTAATTAATGAGTTTCTTAATCTTACCAAAATAAAATAATTAACCTAATTATAAATTAATTAATTCAAAATATAAACTATTAATTAACTAAACTCTATGCACTTAATGCTACAAAACACATTGTAGCTAAATATGAAATTTTCCGTAGCTAAATGCTTTAGCCATAAAATATTCTTTCGTAGCATCCATAGCAAGACATAGGGTGGCTAAAAGTTTACAGACTTTACATGGTCCGTGGCTAATGTTTAATACTTATAGCTACAAAAAGAATTATGTTATAGCTTTGATAGTAAAAAATTCTTGCTACGAAATATATACTTGTAGCAAATAATTTTTTTCTTTTTGCCACAATAAATTAGATCTATAGCAATTTTTATGTTGTAGACACAATGCATTCTATTGTGGCAAATGACTTAATTCATTTGCTTTGAAACTTTAAAATTTGTGGCTATTTATATTTTTAATCTTGTGGCATAGCTACAAATAGAAAATCTATAGCTATAACTTGAAGTGTTTGCTAGAAATATTTTTCACCAAACTAAGAATTTAATTTTTTTTTGTCATGACATACATAAATTATAGCTAATATTTTAAATTTGCAATGAAAAATAAAAGTGAAAATTAGGTATATAACATTTTTTTATAGTAATATTCTCAAGCTATAGCATTAGAGTTTGTCTTTCAATATATAATATTTTATATATCAAGTTATAGCATATTATTAAAAATTAAAGGATGATTTAAATAATTTAAACATTTGTTTTTTAAAAAAAAAATTAAGAAAACTAACGGATCAATTTTTAAATGGAAAATATCAACTTTTATTATTTAAATTAATTACATTTATTAAATATAATAACTGATTAGCGCTTATTGAGGAAGTTTTAAAAAATCAGATTAATTAGTTACCTTAAAAAACTCAATTTAGTTGTAACCAAATTAAATTATGATTTGATTTCTTAAAACGCTCTAATAAAATTAAATCACCGTAAAGTTTGTTTTTATTTTTTCAGTTATCGTGTTTCTCTTTCTTTTTTGCAGATTGAATTTCATTTTTTTAGTGATTGAAGATATTTTGCTGTTGAAAAAAAACGTGATTTGTTGTGATGGATAACATTGTATCTATATTAATTAAACATGGTGGAAGGTGGAATTCGTCCGGTTGGTATTTATTATAGTTTGTTGGTTTGTTTTGGTAATTTTATTCAATATACAGATTATTGCGTATTTTGTTTCACACAACATTTTGGTATATATCATATTAGAAACAGTACGAAACAGTATAGACGTCTTAGTTTTAATAAAATTGAAGATTCGAGTATTACGTTTTTTATGAAAAAATTGAAAAAATAAAATTGATTGTACAGTGTGTTTAGTAAATAGTGAAGAAAAAATTATTTATAATATTGTGGATCGTTGATCTATGAAATTTGTACTAAATGTGTATGAAATGTATAATTTTGGTTTGTATGAATTTTGTTTTGATGAGCATTGTTTTGTTTGTTTTTTGGATGATGAAATTATGATTTTTTTAAAATATGAATTATGTTTTGAATAGCATTTTATATATGTTACATGATGGAAAAATTATTAGTAATTGTTTATGAATTGTATGTGAATTATGTATCATGTCCGTAGTTAGCATGTTTTGAATAGTTGTTTATGTTTTGTACATGAAGGTAAATGCTGACTCAATTGTGTATGAAATATGGATGAAATTTATATTCTTTCGTAGTTAGTATGTTTGGAATACCAGTGTCGATATGACATGTGTTGATGAAAGTTATACTAATTGTGTATGAAATGGGTATGAAATTCTTTTGTTTGTGTATGAACTATCTTTTCAAGATAATTTCGGTATGGTATAGTTTGTTGAAAGGTATATTAAGTGTGTATGAAGTGTGTATAAATTATTTTGCAATTAATATGTATTATGTTATACTAATTGTTATTTTAATGTTATGAAACAGGGAAATATATTGATTTTCAGATGGAGGGCATCATATATGATGCGTCCACTCCGTATATTGGTCTAGTTAGTGCGATAATATCACAACTTAATGTAGATGTTAATATAAGCGCTATTAAGATAAAATATATTGTTAGTGATATGTGTTCACCTGTTAGTATTCACAATGATGTTGGAGTAAGAATTTTTCTAGATCAAAAGAAAGTAAATTTAAATTTCTTTACAAAATATCCCTTGTGCATCTCTTTGAAAGATTTTGAGATGTATAATCAAGATTTTGGAGTTGTTACTAATAGTATACATTCTGAAGTTAGTTTAACACAAACTAATTTTGATTTATACTCCAATAATTCCATCTGTTTGATCGGAGTGAATTTAGACGGAGATATCGATGAGAATAGTGAAGGAGATAATGATGTAATAAGTGACCATTCTAACATATTTGTAGCTGAGAATCAGATTTACAATAATAGGGAAACACTTAAGGAGGTGATGAGGCATGTTGGACTTGTCGAAAAATTCAGTTTTCGTGTATCGCGTTGTAATGCATCTAAGTAAGTACACATCATTGTTTTAAGTTATGTATTTTATTTGATTGATTTAGCATTATAAAATTTAAATGTATTTTTTTTTATTTGTGAAACAGTTATCACCTGACTTGTATTTCTGATACTTGTTCTTGGATAATGAGATCATCTAGTTTGAATAGATCAAATTTATTCAAAGTCAGAAAGTACAATGCGGAACACACTTGTTATGTTAGAGATAGAGTGTATGCAAGACGTCAGGGGATAACTGACGTTGTAGCTGTCTTAATAATAGATAAGTATATTGATCCATCTACCGTATATACTCCAAAGGATATAACTGAGAATATGTTGAAATTGCATGGTGTTTCGCTAACATACATACAAGCGTGGAGAGCTAAAGAAAAAGCGATAAAATTGGTGCGTGAAAATTCGGACGAATCATATGCCAAACTACCAGGTAATTTCGGTGTAAATTTTAAATTTAAAGTTTTTTTAATTGTAAAAATGAAGAAAACTACCATACAGTTTATTTTTTGTATGAACTGAAATTTTTTGTTTAGTATCCTTTATGTATCACTTTTGTATCATTTATGTATATAATTATAGTTAAATATGTTACAGTATGTATCCTTTTTGTATCAATTAAGTGTTCTTTATGTATCCATCAGTTATATATATGATGTTTTATTATATAATTGTAAAAATTTCACGTTATCTATACATATTGGAGCAAACATATCCTGGATCGATTTTGAAAATAGAAAGGAAAGAATGTGATAAATTCTTATACGCATTTGTTGCATTAGAATCTTGTATTAGAGTCTGGGAGTATTGTAGGCCAATTGTAGTTGTTGATGGGGCAGGTTTGAAATGTTCATATGGTGGTACAATGTTGACTGCCGGCACCATGGATCCGGGAGGTAGTTTTTTGATCCCATATATTTTTACGCTTATACAATATAATAAAATATGATATAAAGTATGTTTTCAATTTGCGTGATATTTTTTTCAAAAAATGGATCAGGTCATATACTTCAGTTGGCGTATGCAATAGTGGATTCTGAAAATGACGCTTCATGGACCTGGTTCTTTGAACAGTAGACAAAACATGTGTTTTATGTCAGATCGAAATGAGAGTATATGGAAAGGGACTGCTAATGTATATCCTGAATCCGAATATTATGTCTGCATATGACACTTATCATGTAATGTGTTGAAAAAATTTCAATAGAATACTGAAGATTTGAAGATTTTATTTTTTACACTAGCAAAGGCTTATACAAAACAACAGTTTGAGACGATTATGAGAAGAATAGAGCAGGTAGATCCGCGAATAAGACCTTACTTATTTGATATTGGTTATAGCAAATGGTCAAGTGCTTATTCGAATTGTAAGCGCACATGGACCAATACTTCAAACATCGCTGAGTCATTGAATAATGTTAACAGGTTAGCAAGGAGGTTATCAGTGATTTCACTTCTTGAATTTATGAGGGTAACAATTCAAAGATGGATTCACAAGCACAATGAAGAGGCTGATAAAACAACATCTCAGCTGACAAAAAATATGATTTTTATCTCCAGAAAAGTATTGTTTTTTCTTGCAATATGAGGGTATGTTTTTTACTCAATTCAAGAATAATTAAGTGTATTTTACTTCCCAATTTTTAATGGCATATATACTAACAATTTCACATTGAAATCGTTGTTAAGGTGATACCTTCAACTGTTCATATCTATGTTGTAGCTGAAGGAGCAAAGAAGTACATAGTAAACTTGAACACAAAGATGTGTAGTTGCGGGAGATTTCAACATTATGAGATATCATGTGGTCATGTAATTGCAGTTCTTAGATACAGAAAGTTGCATGAAGCAGATTTCTTTTATGCTTTTTATAGCCTGAAGAATTTCAAAGATGCATATGTCATCCGGTCCAAAAAGATCAGCGGGAAGACCAAAACTTGAACGCTGGAAGGGGTTTGCTGACGTGAAATTTTAAAAGGTCAAAAATCACTTGCAGTAGATGCCATCAAGTTGGACACAACAGAAAGACATGTTCAAATTATCCCGTGCTTAAAAATGATTTCTTGTTTTTACTTACTGTTACACATGTTTTTATGTTGTTTTGACTTTTAGACACAAGTTTTGTTTTATGCAGTGTATTTGGTATCATTAACATTGATACATTTTGATTTTGTAAAAATTGTCCAATTATAAATAACATTGGAACACACTTTTTATAAATGTGAACCACTGTATACACAAATTATTCAAATTCCATACATAGTACATAGTGCATACAAAATTAATATTAGATGGATCAACTATTTTAAAAATATCTGAAGGTAAAATGAATCCCCATTGATACAAAATTCATACAAATGCATACAAAATTCATACAAGTATTAAATACAATAAATCATACAACAATTCACATCTCTTCCATATATATAAAAGTAAATATGGCATACGTAATTCATACAAGGTTCATACATAAGGAGAAAATATTTTCAATATATTCTGGTACATGAATGTATTGTTAAACTAGTTCATACAACGTAAAATATATTTCATACAATATGCATACATAGTTGATACATATTTATACAAAAGTTATAATATATGTGGATAAAAAAATATATGATATTTGTCACACTACAAAGATAAGAGATCAAAATTGTGGTGTTATGTGTATAAATGTAGTAATCAGTTCATCCAAAATAAGGGTAACATTGATAAATTATCTAAACAAATCTGTAATTCATATTAAGAAAATAAACTGAAAAATAACATAAATAGTTCAATAGTTAGAAAAACATGTAGTTCAAAAGAATGTAAAGGATGCAATGAACTTTTTCTAATTTCTATTCCGTGGTCTTGGAGTAGGATAATTGGTGGTGTCCAGAACTTGTTCTTTTGGCGTGCGAGGTCCACCATACTTGCTGGCAATTGTACCCGTAACTTCACTGTCACTTATTACACCCTCTTCATTCTTTGATTTTGCATAATGCCAAAGTAATGTGACATACCTCTGACGATGATATGTTGTATCAATATCAATATCGGACACATCAAAAATACCATTGCTGATATCATGGGCGGATCCACATGTACCCATGAGGGTGCACGTGCACCCGGTAACTTTTTTAAAAAAATCGTATAATATGTATAGACAGTTGATAAAATGAACATATATTTAATTGTGCACCCTAACAACCAAAAGTTACTTTGGGTGCACTGGTTGAGCGAGCCAACTCTTTGGCTAGCCGTGCGAGTTCGATCCCTAGTGGATGTAGTAATTCTTTTAATTTTAAATTTGAAGTCTTTTCTCTGAGAAAATGGCCAAAATAGTCCTTAATGTGTTTTAACTTTAAATTTGAAGCCTTTTCTTTGAAAAAACTTTGAGAAAATGATCAAAATGGTCTTTAATGTATGGGAGGTGCTTTATTTTGATCCTTAATATATTTTGCATGATCCATATAGTCCTTAATGTATTACTATAAAAGTACTCAATTTGATCTTTTGCCCTAAAAGTAAAAAGTCATCAAAATTTTATGTTAAGTTTAACCTTGAGTTCCACAAAAAATAAAACCAAAAACTTTCTCGTTCCCCTTCTAAGCCATAGCCGAAAAACTTGTCCAATTTTCTCCTTCTTCATCTCAATCAAATTTCATTGTATATAGCCGTGAAATACATTTCATACCTTCTTAGAAATTCCAAGGAATATATATTAAAAAAAAAAGTGATTTGTGGCAAAGAATCAACGCCAAATTAAAACTCATTTTTGTCGTCTCATTTGACCCCATCCCCTTTCTTAACAACCCTTTTTTGTCATCTGGTTTCATTCCTTTCTAATTGAATTTAAAAACAAATAATTTCCTCTAACACAATTCTAAATAAAATATAAGACTCCAAAATTAAAGTCCTACTCCTATTATCTCTCCATAAATTGATAAGTTTTTCTTTATAAGCTATTTTTTAAAAATAATTTGTTGTTGATTCTTGTGCTTTGAGATGGATAGATTTTTGATGAAAAATAGTTATTCTCAACCAAGTGTCAGTTTTATAGACAATTCTTCGCGTTTTATAGATGAGTTTGGTTTTCAGTCACTTAAACCGGATCCTGGATAAAGAATATCCATTTATAAATATAGCCCTAGAATACGAGATGAAGTGAGGAGAAACTATATTCGAGCGTCTTGTCAATCGGATTTTAATGATAATGAATATCTTCAAACTAGATTCAAAACGAAAATGCATCGATTTTGTAAGACATGGTTTAAAGGTTCATTTTCTAAATGGTTGGAGTATAGTCTGAAGAAAGATATTGTATTTTGCGTTTGTTGCTAATGTTACCCTTGTGTCACTCTTATCCTTACCCTTGAGTCATTCATAGTAGTGCACCCCCTATCTTCAAATCCTGGGTTCGCATCTGGCTGATATATTCGGCAAAAATAGAGGTGTATAGACCACGATGGTTGTAAACAATTTAAAATTAGAATTTTTTTTATAATAACTAAATATTGATGTCATTTTAGATGAAATAAATAGAGTATAGAAACTACATACTTGAAATTGTCTTCTTGTTGAGGAACATCTGTCACATGCGTTATATCGAGAGGTTCAGATTGAGACTTGTGTTGATATTCAGGGAGATTGTTAGCATAAAGATAAAGCCTTTTGACATAAAACCCTGTGATCGTAAGAAATAATGGTATCATGGTTGAAAGTTTATCAACAACTTCTTTTACTTTTTTGTTGTGATCAGCTCCTCCACTCATCGAATTGTATACATGTAAACATCGAAGCTTGATTCGGAATACAACAAGCAACCAATGGAATTTCTCACTAATATTGACAGGGATAATGACTTCGTCAACTCTGTCCCAAGCAATGTTAGCAAGCAGCTTAAATCCTCTAATGCACTGTCCAACATCGTGGTCGGGGGCAATGGATCTCATGTCGCAATCTGACAGTCTCCACTGTTTCTCAATGTTATCAATTCACGTCATAAATCAACAATCAACAGTGCTGTATGAAATTGATGTTTGGGAGTATTTTGCCTTTTTTTGAAGATAATACATAATTGTATTAATATGTTATTACAAACAAAAAATATAAAAACACATTTGGTACTTCATACATTGTCATATCATAGAAACAACTATAGCAGTTCGTACACGAATTATATAAAAAATGTATATACATGTTTCATACCCAATTCATACACAAATCATGTAAACATAAATATTATTTCTGACATAATTCATATAATATTAATGCGTTAATTCTTACTTCAATTCGTATATCAATTAATACAGAGAATCATACAATACTAAAAACAGTATTTGATACATAAATTAACATAGAGTTCAAGCAAATACTAATGCAAAATATGATTATCAAAATATACATTGTGGCTTTACAACTAAGAAATTATATGTATAGAATAATTTACTGAAACTATATATATTAATATTTCAACATATATCAATGCATACACAAATCATACAATATTAAAATACAACAATACATACCTCAATTAAATTAGAATTCAGACAAATACTAACTTACAATATAAATTTTATTCATGTGTTATAAAAAAATCATTTAATATTGATTCAAAGTATGTCTTACCCCGTTCTCCCAAGGTCTGTCCGGTTGACTCATTATATGGAAAAAAAACTCTTTTCTGCGATTTTGACAACGTCAAAGTCCATTTGAGGCTGAAAGGTATTTTTCACCTTTGAATATGCTGCTTTCCTGTAAATATTGCAAAAAAATTTGTATAAAGTTTGATATTGTGACATTTAAATAAAATAATTCGATTTATAGAAACTTATACCTGCCACTCCTAGTTGAAACATCTTTCATAACCCATTTGTTGAACTCGTCGATCATATAAGCTGGAACCTCAAAATTATTTGTGACTTTCAAATGGATGTTTGAGTGGGAAGAAAATAGGAACTCTCTTTGAACTGCTTTCGCCTTTCGACAGTCGAATATACAGAGAAGTTTTGTATTTGTCGGGATTCCTATGTTTTGGTTGCACGTCTGGAGTTGTGGTAGCATTTAGAATTGGATCAAGTGAAATGATTTGTGTCATAGTAAAATCAAGATAATCATCCAATGTTGGTGGTTTTGAAGTTGATGATCCAGGTACATCAGCGTTGAAAAAATCACCAGTTGACTTTTGAGCTTCATCTAAATAAGAAAAAAATCGTTAGCTCAAAACAAATTTGTAAATGGAAATACATGTCATAATAGTGTTTATATCATACCATCGGTGTTTGAAATGTGAACGTATTCACCCATTGAAATAGAAGGCTGGTCCGTTGAAGCTTTATCAGATTGTGCAGCATTTTGAGTGGCGTCGTCCTAATATTATTTTTCAGACAACATCAATATATTCTGATTTTTTTGTATGAATTAAATTAACATTAGTATAATAATTTTATTAGTATACAGTTTCACAATAATTAATACAATAATTAAACTAAATTTAAACAAATGTAAAAAGGTACAAACAGTTTCATTATTATACAGTTTCACAATAATTAATATAACATTTATACAATATTCATACATATGATAAATATAAATTTTCATACATTTTTAAAATATCATTTTTACAATATTCATACATATATGAAAAACAAAGTGTCATACATTTCTATACAACATTTATACATTATTCATATATGTATGAAAACACATTTTCATACATAATTAATACAATATTTAAACGGTATTCATACATATATGAAATTTTTTCTATTAGTCATTTCAAATTCATACAATGATCATAAACATAACACAAATAACACAAATACTAATACATACTATGATCAAACAATATTCATACTCAGAACACACATTGATCCATACATGTTGTTGTGCATCCGATGTTGGTTGATCTCTTGACAATCTAATCTCTTCAATTATCAGCTTAGTTGAGTTATCGACGTAAGTCTTGATTTCAAACATGTGCTTGTCAACCTTATGAATATATGAAAAAATATATTAAAATAATAAAATAAAACATACAGTAATTATATTGGTTAATTTAAATGTGATTGGAACTAACATTAACTTTGAGCTCTTTCAACTCCGTCTTAACCTGTTCATTAAAAAGTAATAAGTTTGATATGTATAATGTAATATCTTAAAATTATTTTAATCGTAATTTTTTATTTTATACCTCTGCAATTTCTGCTTTTAACTCTACATAATTTTGTTCAAAATCAATGTCATGCTTTTCCGAGGTTCCTTGCTCTTCAAAATCATGGTGACTAGGAGATTGATTTAAAATGGTTTCATCCATGACATTTAACTCTTCTTGAGTAAAATCAATATTTCTGAATTTATGCTGCAAAAAAGAAAAAATATAAGAATGTGTAATAATTTATAATTACTTTAATAACATTCAATAAAAAAATTATCTGATTGCCATGTGTTCTGAATATCGTTTTCTTCAAATCATCCAAAAGATAACTTTATTTGTTGTCTTCCAGTTCAGGATACGCTGTGTGCGATATGAATCATGGATAGAAACTCTGTTGTCAAATGGATGACAACACTCATAAAACCATATCTGCAAGGCTATTGGAACTGGCTGAACTTAAATGATGAAGGATTTTTTTGTAACTTACGACTGCACGCTTTAAGTGTTAATTTAAAACACTCATTCCCCCATGAAAATATGGCATACTGGCCAGACTCAACTAAATCAAAATATAATTTGTGGATGTTTGTTTTTGATGGTTTTGAAGTAGTTAGAAATGACGAAATGAAGTACAGAATTTTGATTTTTAAAAGGTTGTCATCTTCCCAAAAGTTTTCCAGTTTAAACTTATGGTAGATATCTGACTAGGGGACTTTGTTCATGTCCCCGAAATATTCTTGGATAAGTAGATTTGGAATAGACGGATTCGAAACAAACTCAGAAAATGGTCCAGACTTGAGATCGGTTATAGCGACAAATTCTTTTAATCCAAAGTGTAACTCTGTACCATTTACGTTGATAACGAACACGTCAACTCTTATGTTTTCTGATTCAAGAAGAAAAATATAACGCAACAATTGACATTGAATTTTTATGTTATGTAATTCATAAAAAAAAACTCAAATGGTGTTTCTTGTAGAAATTGTTGGAACCTATCTTGACCGAAGAAGGTCAACAGATCAACGAACACGTTCATGTTGGTACATGAAGATAAATGTGTGTATACCTTCTTCTCCTATAATATTGATAATATTAAATTAAGATTTTTAATAGAATATATAATTTCATAGAAACATCATTCATACACTGCTATATTAATGGACAAGCAAATCATTTCATACACAAATCATACAACATTATTACATCAATTTATATATCAATTAATACAATATTTATACACAATTCATACAAACTAAAATATCAATCCACACATAATTCATACAATATTAATACATACAATAATTTTTTAAAAACTAATCTGTGACTTTCAAACTACAAAATAATATTCATACAGGACTAATACATCAATTCATACATCAAAATCATACATAAATTATATAGTGGTAATATATATTATAATTGTCAAAATTCTACAATATGACTATGAAACTCATTAAGTGTTCGCATACAAATTAAAAAATTAATTCATACATAATTCATACATAACTCATACGAAATTCATACAAAATACAATTTTCAAATAAAATAAAAAATAAACTCCTATACAATACTAAAATATCAATTCATTCATAACTCATTCAAATATCATATAGTATACGATTTCCAAATAAAATCAAAAATTAAACTCACCTATATATAACATTTTAACCAAATGTTAAAATAATCGTTTTACTGACCTTAACAACTTTTTTGGGTTTCTTTGTAGTTGTATCTCTGGCTCCTTTTTTGATGATGTTCTTGTTGATCGACCAATTTCAACACCTGTTGATTTTTTTAGTTTTTAATTTTAATGTTAAGAATTTAACAATTTAAGAAGATAAAAGAACTTCTTCTTTTAAAAAAATATTTTTTTTTATCATCCCACACCATCCTTTATCCAGTACCCCTAGCCTCACACCTCACTACCCACCCATCCTAAAAAGAAATCTTTTTTTTTTTTTTGAAGGAGAGAGGGGTGAAATAAGAAAAAAAATGTATATTTTGTTGTACAACAATGACCTTACCACGTGGAGCCCATCAAAATAGTGACTTACCTCACTTGTAATGTTGCAAGCAAATGTGCATTCCATGTGGACACCATCAACACTTGGCAAAAACTAACCAAGTTACACATTTCTAATTACAACTATAAATAGATAATTTATTTACAAATGTAAGAGAGAGATAAGATTAAAAATATATTGCTCCCTCCATTGTTCTTCTCTTTTAAGTGTGTTAATTTTAAGTTTGCTAAGTAATTATTTTATAACACGTTATCTGCACAAGACTCTGCCAACTTGAGCTACTTCAAATAGGTCAAAACGGTAAGAATTTTATTTTTTAAAAAAAATAAAAAATGTCTAATATTTCTAAACTTGAATTTGTTGCCTTGAACATATCGCGCAAAGGATACTCATCCTGGATACTAGATGCTGAAAACCACCTGAATGCAATTGGTCTGTAGACACCATGAAAGGTAATAACCAGGCATCCAAAAGCTATGATATTTCTCCGTCACCATCTTGAAGAGGGGTAGAAAATGATTTACCTCACTATTAAAAAAAACCTTGTACTGTGGAAAAATTTGAAAGACAGATATGACCACCTAAAGTTGGTCATTCTTCCACAGGCGCGTCATGATTGGTTCAATCTGATGTTATCAGACTTTAACAGTATAACTGAATATAATTCTTCCATGTATAAAATTATATCATAGTTAAATTTATGAGGAGAAGAGGTCACTGAACATGATAAGCTTGAGAAAACATACTCTACATTTCCTGCCTCGAGTATGCTCCTGCAACAACAATATCGAGAAATGAAATTTAAAAAATATTCTGAATTACTTTCGACATCTTCTTATTGCTGAACGACATAACGACCTTTTGATAAAAAATCATGAAAGTTGACATGTTGATTCTATATGAATCGTACAAATTATCACCAACGAGAAAGAGGTTGTGGCTCCGATCATGGTCATGGTCATGCTTGTATAATAAATTATAATCATGATGATCGTCTTGCACCTAAAAATAATCAACAGTATAAAAGGAAGGGTAAAAGACAAAAGTGACACAAAAGAAAAATTCAGAAAGTGTGTGTCCTAGATGTGGAGGAATGGGGCTCTGGTTGCATACTTGTCGATCATCTAAGCGTCTGAACCAGCTCTATTAGGCATTCTTGAAAAAAGGTGATAATAATCCAGAAAAAAACTTTATCTCTAAAGATAATGTTGAGCCCATGCATAAGATGAATAATAATGCAGAAGAAAATGTTGAACCTATGCATCTGGATGTAACAGATTTCTTTGTATTCCCGGAAGGAAAAATGATCAATGACGATCCCGCGATAATCTAGATAATTTTCTTTTCTATTTGTTTGTATTAGTTGGTATGTTTATGTTTTTCTAATATCTGTAAATAAATAATGTTTGTATAATATCCATGTTTAATAGTAATATTTTACTTTGTTAATATCTGTTTGTAAAGAAAATATGGATATGCCTCAAACGAAAATTAATGATCAATCATGAAGATATTTGTGTAATTGATAGTGGAACAACGCACGCCATATTCAAAGATGAGAAATACTTCTTTTACTTACTTAGAAGAAAAGGAAATGTTACTACAATTTCTCATAATTCGAACTTAATAGAAGGCTCCGAAAGAGCTACTATATTCCTACCTAAGGGGACAAAACTTGTTATAGAAGATGCATTGTTCTCTTCTAAATCCCCGAGAAACCTGTTAAGTTTTAAAAATATACGCCAAAATGTATATCATATTGAGATAATAAATGAAATGAATGTTGAATACCTTGACATTACCAAGATTGTCTCAAACTAGAAATATATGTTAGAGAAATTATCAACTTTATCTTCTGGCTTATATTATGCAAAAATAAGTACAGTTGAAGCACATTCTATCGTAAACCAGAAGTTTTCTGACTTAAAATTTTTTGTGCTTTGGCATGACCGAATGGGTCATCCTGGATCAATAATGATGAGACGAATCATTGAAAACTCAAATGGACATCCATTACAGAATTTGAAAATTCTTACGTATGATGAAATTTCATGTGCTGCTTGTTATCAAGACAAATTGATTAGTAGGCCATCGCCAATGAAGGTTAACATTGAATCCCCTCAATTTTTAGAACGTATACATGGGGATATCTGTGGACCTATTCACTCATCTAGTGAGTTGTTTAGATATTTTATGGTCCTAATAGATGCTTCTTCAAGATGGTCTCATGTGGGCCTCTTATCATCTCACAATCCGACGTTTGTAAAATTATTGGCACAAATAATACGATTAAGAGCGCAATTTTTAGATTATCTCATTAAGGCAATTCACCTTGATAATGCTAGAGAATTCACATCCCAAGCTTTTAATGATTATTGCTTATCAATGGGGATAAAAATTGAACATCATGTAGCTCATGTTCATACTCAAAATGGCCTTGCTGAGTCATTTATTAAGCGCTTACAATTGATAGCAAGACTTCTACTTATTAAAAGTAAATTACCCACTACTGTTTGGGGCCATAATATCTTACATGCAGCATCATTTGTTCGTCTCGGATCAACTCATTATAATAAATACTCTCTGTCATATTTAGTATATGTTCATGAACCAAATATTGCTCATCTACAAATTTTTGGATGTGTTGTGTATGTGCCAGTAGCATCCCCATAACGCACTAAGATGGTCCCTCAAAGAAGGTTAGGCATATATGTTAGGTTTGATTCACCCTCCATAATTTGCTACCTTGATCCGTTGACGGGAGGTTTATTTACTGCAAGATTTGCAAATACTCGAATTGATGAAACAAATTTTCCGCAATTAAGGGAGAGAAAAAGGAACTTAAAAATGAAATTGCATGGAAAGTTTCATTATTATCTCATTTTGATCCATGTTCCCCTATGTCCGAACAGGAGGTCTAGAAGATCATCCATTTGAAAAACATAGCAAATCAAATGCCAGACGCATTTACTAATTGAAAATGATAACAAAGTCACATACTCCTGCACTAAATGTGCCCATACGGATTGCAGTTCCAAAAGGACCATCTACAAGTGTCATGACTTCTGAATCACAAACACGCTTGAAGCGTGGAATACCATTGGGTTCAAAAGATAAAAATCCTAGAAAAAAGTATGAAAAATGACAGTGCAAAAGAATCTGACGAAGAGATTCAAGATTTGATTATCAGTGAAATGAGACTCAAGTGAATGAAGAACTTTTAATAAGTTCTACGAGTGATAGGATAATTTTAGATCGATCGAAAATCGTAGTTGATAATGTTTTCGCATATAATATTGCACATAATATTATGCAAGATAGTGAGGATCTTGAACCCTTATTTGTCGAAGAATGTCGCCAAAAATGTGATTGGCCAAAATGGCAAGAAGCAATTCGATCAGAATTGAACTCACTTGCTAAACGTGAAGTTTTCAAACCTGTAGTCCAAACCCCAAATGGTGTAAAATCGATTGGCTATAAATGTGTTTTTGTGCGAAAGCGAAATGAGAGAAATGAAATTGTAAGATACAAGGCACGCCTTGTTTCTCAAGGATTCTCTCAACGACGTGGTGTCGACTATGAAGAAACATATTCACCTGTTAAAGATTCAATCACTTTTGATATCTCATCAGTTTAGTTGTTCATGAAAACCTTGAAATACATCTGATGGATGTGATTACAACTTATCTTTACGGCTCACTTGATAATGAAAATTCCAGAAGGACTTAAAAATACTTGAAGCATATAGTTCAAAATCTCGGGAAATGTGTTCAATTAAATTACAAAATTTATTATACAATTTAAAACAATCAGAACGCATGTGGTATAATCGCCTCAGTAAGTACTTGATAAGAAAATTTATATAAATGATGTCATTTGTCCTTGTATTTTTATCAAGAAAACAACATCAGGGTTTGTTATTCTTGTTGTTTATGTTGATGACATTAATCTCATTGGAACTCCAGAAGAGGTCCAAAAGGCAATTGAATATTTAAAGAAAGAATTTGAGATCGAAAGACCTTGAAAAACAAAAGTTTGTCTTGGTCTACAAATTGAACATTTAGCAGATGGGTCTTCATCCATCAATCTGCCTATACTAAGAAAATCTAGAAACGATTTTACATGGACATTGTACGATCACTTGAAGTGAGTAAAGATCCATTCCGACCTCAAGAAGAAAATGAGGAACCTCTTGGTCTTGCAGTACGTTATCTTAGTGCAATTGGTGCACTTATTTATCTTGCTAATGCTACGAGACCTGACATAGCATTTTTTGTTAATTTATTAACAAGATATAGTTCTTCTCCTACACGAAGACATTGAAATGGAGTTAAACATATATTGTGATATCTAAAGGGGACAAGTTATATGGGTTTGTTTTATACTAACAAAGATAGTGCAGATTTTGTTGGTCATGCAGATGCAGGTTATTTATCTGATCCATATAAAACTCGATCTCAGACAGGCTATTTGTTCACATACGGAGGTACTGCTATATCATGACGATCTATGAAGTATTACATTGTCGCTAAAATCATGCTGAGATAATAGTCATTCATGAAGCAAGTAGAGAACATGTGTGATTGAGATCAGTGATATTTTTCATCAAAGAAAGATGTTGTAACACCCCGTATCCAAAACAGACCAAAAGTCAGTTTTTTAGAAAACCTGCAGGTGCAACTAACGTGGCCATCGACGGACCATAGCCTGAACCACGGTCCATCCTGTACATCCGTCAATGGGGTCAGAAACTCCCAAAATCTCAGCCCAGGAAAATTTGGTTAAGTCCTGATCGAAGGACGGACCTACGGTCCATAGATCAGACTACGGTTCGTAGTCTGTGACCGTCGATCGACACCCCATTCACTCACTCTCTGACAAGAACCACGATTGACCAGAACGGTCCATAGGTAGACCCACGGTCCGTAGGTCTGACCGTAGGTGGGAATTAGCAGACAGTTAGGGGGGAAATATAGTTGGGTCAACTTCAAATGATCATAACTCTTAGAACAAAATGAATTAGGTGTCCCATGACATACCAAAAGATAGATAATTGAATTAGATTTACATAGCCACCGACCTTGCTAAAATCAAATCTCCGAGTAAAAAGTTATTCCGTTTTAGTAAAGGTCTGTCAAACTGACCCAACCTACGGACCGTCGATTGAACGACGGACCGTCTGTCCAGGTCGTCGTTTGGTCCGATAGCAACTAACCCAGGGATCTTTTGGTCTTTTCCCACTTTGTTTAAACTCTAAGATATGTCGTTTTGACCCTAAATAATCAGATTTTAGCAGTTTAAGCCTAGAAATACAACAAGAACTTACCTAAGTCAAAATAATAAATCAAAACTTAGAAAATTAGAAGTAAGAAAGGAGAAAAAGGTGAAGAACCCTAGTTTAAGAACGCAACAAGGTTCCAGCAGTTCCAGCCATGTAATTTGAATATTTCTCCGTGAATTTCATCACCAAGTATGTGGGATTTCACTAGTGGGTTCCTTTCACCCATTGAGTCCCCAGTTTTCAGTTAGTTCTTGATTCTTTTATCGTGATTTAACCTAGGGTTTCTAGAATTACATCAGAACTTCATGACTTAGTTAAAATATATGTTCCACATCAGATTTCCATGGTATTACTCAGATTATTTCATGAATTTCAGAACCCTAGCAATGTACTTCTTTAGTTCTTAAATTACACACGCTATGTCAGATATTTCAGTTACTTCAGATATACATGCCTTAGTTTTAATGCATCATTATCATATTAAATGTTGAATTCTCAGTTTTCATGTTCAGTTTTGAGCTATCCAGTATTTACAGAAAATTTAGTCATAATCAGTTAACTACATAAATCAATGGGAGTAGCATAATACCGAGTTGGAGTAGGGTTCAGCGTACCCAATAGTCCTAGAACTACTAGCCAAGTAGGTTGTAAGTCCCCTCTGTGCGCATCTGTTTAGTGATCACGCCAGCATGCCTTTATACCTCTGGCAGGGTATATTGGGTCCTCTCGATGGGGCGTATATATTGGACTCCACATTTAGCTCATGTGGTTTTATTATCGGTTATAAGTAGCTCTCACAATTCAATCAGACTCTCTTGCATTGACAATTTATCAGTACACTCAGTATTCAGTTTCAGCATGTTATAAATTGGTCACTACATCCAGTTAGCTCAGAATTCTCTATATCATGTTCATATTTCTATACTTGTTTTTGTGCTTGTTCAGTTATGTTTTGTTTCAGCTTTATCCTATCCTACATGCTCAGTACCTTTCAAGTACTGACGCATACATATGCTACATCTTCTCGTGATATAGGTTCAGGTTCTCAGCATCCAGATTACGCATAGATCAATTTTCGATCTCCAGTTCAGCAGATTCAGTGGTGATTCCTCATTCTCCGAGGACAACAGCCATGAGTTTCATTTCAATCTTTTAGTCATTTAGTTTCTTTTCTTGCTATATTTAGCTGGGGTTTGTCCCAGTATTTCTAGTCCAGTTTAGAGTCTATTTTCAGACATAGTTAGTTTCACCTTAATAGTGATTTAATATCTTCTTTGTATTACTCATCAGTACTTCATTTATCTCAATTATAATATATGAGTATTCCCCATCTTTTCAGTTTAAATTATGATTTAGCTTCCGTATTCAGTTTATTATCTTTAGTATGCTCATGATCATGCCAGCAGGGTTAACTTGAGATCACTTGTGGTACTAGGTTCCGTGTCCGCGTCGCAGGGGTAGCTCGTGGCGTGACAAACTTAATATCAGAGCACTAGGTTTAAGTGTCATAGTCTGAAAGGCCGCACTAAGTAGAGTTATTTTCATGGGTGTGAAGTGCACCACATCTAATGAGAGAGAGGCTATGAAGTGTTTTAGGAAAAACTTCACTTTGTTGTTACTCTTATCGTGCATAAGGTATGTTCTAATTCTATTCTAACTTGACGTTCTACGTTTCAGATCATGCCTCCTCGTAGAGCTAACGCTAGGAATGCGAATGCCAGGAATGCAATCGCAGCTCTTCCAGTCCCAGATAAAGAAGTCTCCAATGCTGAGTTCAGGAATGCCATACATATGTTGGATCAAAGTATGACTAACCAAAACAATCGGGTTCATGCTCATGTGAATGAAAATGGTGGATCAGTAGCAGCAAGGGTCCGTGACTTTGTTAGGATGAATCCGCCTGAGTTCTTAGGATCACAAACTAATGAGGATCCTCAGAATTTCTTGGACGAGATCAAGAAGATATTTGAGGTGATGCAAGTTACTGGCAATGATCGGGTTGAGTTGGAAACATACCAGCTGAAAGATGTTGCTCATATTTGGTACACTCAGTGGAAGGAGAATAGGGGTGCAAATGCAGCTCCTATCACTTGAGATTGCTTTAGTAAAACTTTTCTCGACATGTTTTTCCCAATAGAGATGAGAGAAGCAAAAGCCCAGGAATTCATGAACTTAAGGCAAGGTAACATGACAGTCCAAGAGGATGGGCTCAAGTTTAACCAACTCTCCAGGTATGTTCCTCACATGGTTGCTGACTCCAGGGCTCAGATGAATAAGTTTTTTTATGGAGTGTCAAATTTGGTGAAAACTAAGTGCAGAAATGCTATGTTACTGGGAGATATGAACATCTCTAGGCTTATGACTCATGCTCAGCAGGTTGAGGGTGATAAGCTTAGGGAACATGCTAAGGAGAAAAAGAAAGCAAGGACTAGGAACTATGACTATTCTCAGCAGAAATCGGGTGGTGGAAATCGCTCGCAGAGTCAGCAAAAGTTTTCAGCTCCAGCCCCTTCATCAGCTAGTGTTTCATCCTCCAAGAACAGGTATGACCAGAAGGGTAGAGCATCAGGCTCTAAGTCTCAGGGAAGTGTTTCAGGCACCAAAACTTACCCCACTTGCCCTAAGTATGGTAAAAACCATCCGAGCGAGTATCTCGCAGGAAAAGAAGGATGTTTTGGGTGCGGTCAGTCTGGTCACAAGTTGAGGGATTGTCCTTCTAGACAGTGTCAATGCGGTAGTAATGATAGAGTTCAGTCTACAACTTCATCAGCACCAGCAAGTCGCCCAACTCAGCAAGGTAACTCATCTGGGACAGGTGGCGGTCAGCGCCAGAAAAGGTTGTATGCTCTTCAGGCTCGCCAGGATCAGGAAGGTTCTTCTGATGTAGTCATTGGTACGTTACGAGTCTTTGACCTTGATGTTTATGCATTGTTAGATCCAGGGGCTACTCTATCTTTTGTAACTCCTTACATAGCAGTCCAATTCAGTGTTAGTCCAGAAACTCTTTTAGAACCTTTCTCAGTCTCTACTCCAGTCGGTGACCCAATTATATCTAGACGGGTATATAGAAATTGCCCTATCACAGTCTCTTAGAAAGTCACCTCAACAGATCTTGTAGAGTTTGAAATGGTAGACTTCGATGTCATTTTAGGCATGGATTGGTTACATTCATGTTATGCCTCAGTCGATTGTAGAACTAGGATTGTTCATTTTTAGTTTCCAGACGAACCAATCTTAGAATGAAAGGGTAGTAGCTTAGCGCCTTTGGGTCAATTTATTTTTTACCTTAAGGCCAGAAAGATGATCTCTAAGGGTTATCTCTATCATCTAGTTTGGTTAAGGATTCTAGCTCTGAAACCCCAACTCTTCAGTCAATTCCAGTAGTCAGTGAGTTTCCAGAAGTATTTCCAGAAGATCTTCCTGGAGTTCCTTCTGAAAGGGAAATCAACTTTGGAATTGATCTCCTTCCAGATACCCAGCCTATTTTTATGCCTCCTTATAGAATGGCTCCAGCAGAGCTTAAGGAATTGAAAGAGCAGTTGAAGGACCTTCTAGACAAGGGTTTCATCAGACCTAGTATTTCATCATGAGGTGCACTAGTGTTGTTCATAAAGAAGAAAGATGGTTCTCTCAGAATGTGCATTGACTATAGACAGTTGAACAAGGTCACAATCAAGAATAAGTATCCCATCCGCAGGATAGATGACTTGTTTGACCAACTTCAGGGTGCTAGCCATTTCTCAAAGATAGACCTCAGATCGGGTTATCATCAGCTCAGAGTCAGAGATAGTGACATTCCGAAAACAGCCTTCAGAACTCGGTATGGTCATTATGAATTTTTAGTTATGTCATTTGGACTAACCAATGCTCCTGCAGCTTTCATGGATTTGATGAACAGAGTGTTCAAACAGTACTTGGACTTGTTCGTTATCGTCTTTATTGATGATATCCTCATTTACTCTAGGAATGAGGAAGAACATGCAAGTCATTTGAGAGTTATTCTGCAAACTCTCAAAGATCGCCAGTTATTCGCTAAGTTTAGCAAATGTGAGTTCTGGTTGCAATCCGTTGCTTTCCTTGGTCACATTATGTCTAGCGAAGGGATCCGAGTGGATTCACAGAAGATAGAAGCAGTGAAACAATGGCCCAGACCTATCTCTGCTATAGATATAAGAAGCTTCTTAGGTCTAGCCGGTTATTACAGAAGGTTCGTGGAATGATTTTCATTCATAGCCTCACCATTGACTAGGTTGACTCAGAAGATGGTCAAGTTTCAATATTTAGACGATTGTGAGAAAAGCTTTACAGAATTTAAAACTAGATTGACTACAACTCCTGTTTTGACTCTAACAGAGGGTTCAAATGGTTATGTAATCTATTGTGATGCATCCAGAGTAGGCCTAGGTTGTGTGTTGACGCAGTGTGATAAGGTTATAACTTATGCTTCTAGACAGCTTAAGGTGCATGAGAAGAACTATCCAACTCATGACCTCGAGCTTGCAGAAGTGGTGTTTGCACTCAAGATCTGGAGGCACTACTTGTATGATGTTCATGTAGATGTTCTCACTGACCATAAGAGCCTCCAGTATGTGTTCACACAAAAAGAGTTGAATCTTCGCTAGAGGAGATGGATTGAGTTCCTTAAGGATTATGATATGAGTGTGCATTATCATCCTGGTAGGACGAATGTAGTAGCAGACACTCTTAGTAGACTATCTATGGGTAGTGTAGCCCATGTTGAGGAAGAAAGGAAGGAGCTAGTGAAGGATGTTCACAGGCTTGCTCGCGTAGGAGTTCGCCTTATGAGCATATCAGACAGCGGTGTAACAGTTCAGAATGGGGCATAATCTTCTTTAGTAGTGGAGGTTAAGGAAAAGCAAGACAGTGATCCAATCTTACTTGAACTTAAGGGTGCAGTCCACAATCAGAGAGTGGAGGTTTTCTCCCAAGGGGGAGATGGTGTACTTCGCTACCAGGGTAGATTGTGTGTCCCTGATGTGGGCGAGTTGAGACAACATATTCTTGCAGAAGCCCATAACTCCAGGTATTCTATTCATCTAGGTGCCACCAAGATGTACCGCGATCTGCGGGAAGTCTATTGGTGGAATGGCATGAAAAGGGATATAGTTCACTTTGTGAGTAAGTGCCCCAATTGCCAGAAATTCAAGGTAGAACATCAGAAACCAGGAGGTATGACTCCATTTGGGTGATAGTTGATAGGATGACAACATGACTCCATTTGGGTGATAGTTGATAGGATGACTAAGTCTTCTCGCTTTTTGGCGGTCAAGACTACAGATTCGACAGAGGACTATTCCAAGCTTTACATTAATGAAATTGTGAGGTTGCATGGGGTTCCTTTGTCTATCATCTCAGATAGAGGTCCTCAGTTTACCTCTCATTTCGGGAAGTCATTTCAGAAGGGTCTTGGTAGTCAAGTTAACCTTAGCACAACATTTCATCCGCAGACGGATGGACAGGCAGAGCGTACCATTCATACCCTAGAGGATATGCTGAGAGCTTGTGTGATCGATTTCAAGGGTAGTTGGGATGATCACCTTCCTCTTATTGAGTTCGCCTACAACAATAGCTACCATTCAAGCATTCAGATGGCCCCTTATGAGGCACTGTATGGGCGTAGATGTAGATCTCTTGTTGGTTGGTTTGAAGTAGGTGAAGCAACTTTAATAGGTCCAGATTCAGTTCTTGATGCTATGGTGAAAGTGCAACTCATTAGAGATAGACTTAAGATAGCCCAAAGTCGTCAGAAATCTTATGCGGATGTAAGGAGGAGGGAACTAGAGTTCTAAGTTGATGATTGGGTTTTCCTGAAAGTGTCACCTATGAAAGGGTTGATGAGATTTGGCAAGAAGGGGAAGCTCAATCCTAGATATGTAGGCCCTTACAAGATCTTAAGAAGGATTGTCAAGGTGGCATATGAGTTAGAGTTACCAGCAGACTTAGCAGCAGTGCATCCGGTCTTCCACATCTCGCTCTTAAAGAAGTGTGTGGGTGATCCAGCCTCTGTAGTGCCATTAGAGAGTGTGGCGGTGAAAGATATTCTTTCTTATGAGGATGTACTAGTTGAGATTCTTGACCGTCAGGTCAGAAGGTTGAGAAATAAAGAAGTCGCTTCAGTCAAGGTTTTGTGGAGGAGTCAGTCCATAGAGAGAGCTACTTGGGAAGCAGAAGCAGCCATGAAAGCCAAGTATCCTCACCTCTTTCCTTCCGATTCCACTCCAGCTAGAGGTAATAGTTCCTCTTCAATTTTCCAGTCATTCATGCTTGAATTCAGTCTTAGCATCATGTTCCCTCAGTTTGTACTTGTATTTTCAGCGTACTTGCATGTTGTCGGGACTTAATTCAGTCAGAAACTCAGTTCTCAGTGTTTAGTAGTAGGATTTGCAGCTTTCTCCCTCTATTTCAGCTAGTTTAGTCTTCATTCGAGGACGAATGTTCCCAAGGGGGAGATAATGTAACACCCCTTATCCAAAACAGACCAAAAATCAGTTTTTCAGAAAACCTGCAGGTGCAACCAACGTGGCCATCGATGGACCATATCCTGACCCACGGTCCGTCCTTCACATTCGTCAATGGGGTCAGAAACCCCCAAAATCTCAGCCCAGGAAAATTTGGTTAAGTCCTGATCGACGGACGAACCTACGGTCCGTAGTTTATACTATGGTCCGTAGTCTTTGACCGTCAATCTACACCCCATTCACCCACTCTCTGACAAGAACCACGATTGACCAACACGGTCCGTAGGTCTGACCGTAAGTGGGAATTAGCAAACAATTAGGGGGGAAATGCAGTAGGGTCAACTTCAGATGATCATAACTCTTAGCACAACATGTATTAGGTGTCCCATGACATACCAAAAGATAGATAATTGAATTAGATTTCCATAGCCACCGACCTTTCTAAAATCAAAGCTCCGAGTAAAAAGTTATGCCCGTCTTAGTAAAGGCCTGTCGAACAGACCCAACCTACGGACCAAACAACGGACCGTCTGTCCAGGTCGTCGTTTGGTCCGACAGCAACTAACCCAGGGGTCTTTTGGTCTTTTCCCACTTTATTTAAACTCTAAGATATGTCATTTTGACCCTAAATCATCATATTTTAGTCAGTTTAAGCTTAGAAACACAACAAGAACTTACCTAAGTCAAAATCATAAATCAAAACTTAGAAAATTAGAAGCAAGAAAGGAGAAAAATGTCAAGAACCCTAGTTCAAGAACGCAACAAGGTTCCAGCAGTTCCAGCCCTGAAATCTGAATATTTCTCCGTGAATTTCATCACAAAGTATGTGGGATTTCACTAGTGGGTTCCTTCCACCCATTGGGTCCCTAGTATTCAGTCAGTTCTTGATTATTTTATCATGATTTAACCTAGGGTTTCTAGAATTACATCAGAACTTCATGACTTAGTTAAAATATATGTTCCAAATCTGATTTCCATGTTATTACTCAGATTATTGCATGAATTTCAGAACCCTAGCTATGTATTTCTTTAGTTCTTGAATTACACACGCTAGGTCACATATTTCAGTTACTTCATATATACATGCCTTAGTTTTTAATGCATCATTATCAAAGTAAATGTTGCATTCTCAATTTGCATGTTCAGTTTTGAGCTATCCAGTATTTATAGAAAATTTAGACATAATCAGTTAACTACATAAATCAATGGGAGTAGCATAATACCGAGTTGGACTAGGGTTCATCGTACCCAATAGTCCCAGAATTACTAGCCAAGTAGGTTGTAAGTCCCCTCTATGGGCATCAGTTTAGTGATCACGCGAGCATGCCTTTATACCTCTGGCAGGGTATATTGTGTCCTCTCGATGGGGCATATACATCGGACTCCACATTTAGCTCATGTGGTTTTATTGTCAGTTATTAGTAGCTCCCACATTTCAGTCAGACTCTCTTGCATTGACCATTTATCAGTACACTCAGTATTCAGTTTCAGCATGTTATAAATTGCTCACTACTCCAGTTAGCTCAGAATTTTCTATACGATGTTCAGATTTCTATACTTGTTTTTGTGCTTGTTCAGTTATGTTTTGTTTCAATTTTATTCTATCCTACATGCTCAGTACCTTTCAAGTACTGACGCATACGTGCGCTACATCTTCTCGTGATGTAGGTTCAGGTTCTCAGCATCCAGATCACGCATAGATCGATTTCCGATCTCGAGTTCAGCAGATTCAGTGGTGAGTCCTCATTCTCCGAGAACAACAGTCATGAGTTTTATTTCAGTCATTTAGTTTCAGTTTTTGCTAGATTTAGCTGGGAGTATTTCTAGTCCAGTTTAGAGGCTATTTCAGACATAGTTAATTTCAGCTTAATAGTGAGCTAATATCTTCTTTGTATTAAACTCATCAGTACTTCATTTATCTCAGTTATAGTATGTGGGTATTCCCAATCTTTTGAGTTTAAATTATGATTTTGTTTCCGCATTCATTTTATTATCTTTAGTATGCTCATGATCATGTCAGCAGGGTTAGCTTGGGGTCACTTGTGGTCCTACGTTCCGTTTCCGCGTCACGGGGGTAGCTCGGGGCGTGACAGATATGGTTTGATGTGTGATGTCAAGGTACCCACAGTGCTTTTTGAAGACAATGTTGCATTCATAGCTCAATTAAGAGGAGACTTCATAAAAGAAGATAGAAAGAAGTATATTTCATCGAAATTATTCTTTATACATGATCTCCAGAAGAACGGTGATATGGATATACAACAAATTCATTCAAGTGATAATCCAACAGATTTATTCACCAAATTTTTATCAGCCTCAACTCTTGAGAAGATGGTGCAAAAGATTGGGATGCGAAGACTTAAGCATCTGAATCATGGTCTTTATCAGGGGAATAAAATACGCTTTGCATTCTTTTTTCCTTAATCTAGGTTTTGTCCCACTGATTTTCCTAGAAAGGTTTTTAATGAGGCAGCAAGTAAAGCGTATTGTGAATGTCTATATATATTTGTTTTCAATTTTTCATTTACACAGACATCCAAGGGGGAGTGTTGTAAAGCAATGACCTTACCATGTGGAGCCCACCAAAATAGTGACTTACCTCACTTTTAATGTTGCAAGCAAATGTACATGCCATGTGGACACCATCAACACTTGGCAAAAAGTAATCAAGTTACACATTTCTGATTACTACTATAAATAGATAGTACATTTACAAATGTAAGAGAGATATAAGATTAAAAAGATATTACTCCATCCATTGTTCTTCTCTTTTAAGTGTGTTAATTTTAAGTTTGCTAATAGTTATTTTATAACATATTTAGTTTAAAAGCAAAAAAAAAAAAAAAAAAAGAGGACGGGGAAAGGGGGGGGGAGGGGGGAGTCGGGGTGCTTGGTGGTGTTAGATAAAAGTTTTTTTTAAAAAGAACTTCTAAAAATTTGGGGGTGGGTGGGTTGCGATATCTGGGCAAGAATGAGGTGAGCTAAGAAAAAATATTATTTAATTCTTAAAAAGATCTTCTTCACTAATTTTTAGCATTTAATCATTTAAATATTTTATATATATATATATATATATATATATATATATATATATATATATATATATATATATATATATATATATATATATATATATATATATACATATATATATATATATATATATATATATATGTATGTATGTACGTCATATCAATGAAAATTTCATATATACGCATATTTGGATGACTTATGACAATAAATGATTTTTTCTACTTAACCTCTTCGTTAGTACAATGTAAGACTTCCGTCAAAAGGTTAAATGTATACCATTTTAATTAATAAATGTGTGAAAGGAAAGTTAAAGAAACTAATAAAGGGGGGAAACTATATAAATGCGATAAAGGATTTCATTTTCCTCAAAGTTCTGATTTGATCATCTTTATGACTTAAACTAAATCTTCATTTGGATTATCATATAATCTCAAAGTTAAGGGTCATTAGTTGTTTAGCTGAAAAATATGCACATGGTATATACACTTTATTCTTTTGTGCTACAACTTAAAAGCTTACACATTTTATCAGTTTAGAATATAGTATTTTAATTTACTCATTCAAATATTGTATTTAAAATTTAGTCAACTGTTTCACTGGTTCTTGAAAGTTGTAAATCCCCGCTTTTTTCTTTTGCATCAGTTTTGTATAAAATGATGAGTCCATGCGAAAAGATATATTTATGACAGTTCGAAAGAAGCCTCTCACCCCTTGGACTCAAAAAGCGTCGCATTCACAATTGAGGTCGTACCAGGCGCTGGAATATATCATGTACTCAACAAAGGAAAAGTAAGTGTAGTATCAGTATATAAAAATCAACTCTAATTATATGAAATATGAAAAGGTAACCACAACTTAATAAAACCAGGCAACATGAATTTTTATCAGAAACATAAATAAGAAATATAACCACACCTCATCCTAACTTAACAATAACAACAAATATACTCAAAAACTTTGCAATAAAGGCAACATGGTTCACTCATGGAATCAACACACAAAAAATTACATATAGTAGGAATGATACCTGATGCAATCAATATAGAATATGTACCAGACATGATATCGAAGTCAATTACTAGATATTTTGTACCAGACATGATACCCGAGCCAATCAATAATATGTACTAAGCATGGTATCTGAGTCAACCAAGAGATATCTTGTACCAAACATGGTACCTCATCCAACCAAAAATATATACCAAATTTGGTACCCCAACCAACCAACAGCCACACACAATCATAATTATTACAATCACACTTGTAAACACAAGGAAATAAAACACGTTCACCGCATGAAAGTGACAATAAGGCATCGCTTCAGTTTCATCATTTTTATCTCCCTAACTGCATACTGCACAATTAATACTATTAAAACAGTCAACATGCACATATAACATATATGGAAAATAAACTAAATCATCACTTACCTCGAATCAAGTTTGAAATATTCTATTGAACCTTAGTTTTCCTCGTTGATATGATGCCTAACATGTTCTTGATCTATAAACAATCCATATAACACATAAGCAGACGCAATTGGCCTAAATACACTTGGATTATATTTCAATCCCAAAACTCTATCCAGTTTCTTGTTAATTCCATCCAAATAGGTATTTTTCCACTATTATGTCAAACCAAACCCTCCTCACTACCGTTCATTCTAAGCCATTGTATCAAATTACAAAGTTAGGAGATTAACTTATTTACTTTTATGGATGACTTTGATGAAAATCAGGTAAAAATGTTCTATGTCGCTTCTGCACTTTCCCTGAATGTTCTTGAATGGTAATGAGTTTGTTTCGGAAATTTTCTATATTTTTTGCGACTTACCTCGACATAGAGTCCCAATCTCGCTATAGCAACTGTGTTTTTGAGAGATCTTTCGTCATAGCGGGAATTTAATTGACCACTGTAGAGGCGTGCATGAGGCAGAAACCCTAACATCCTTTAAAAAATTTCATTTCGCAACACACCTTCAAACCTCGACATTCCAAACCAACCCTTTTATGCCAAGTTTGATATCGGAAGATCTATTCACCGAGATTCACTTTCGCAAAGTCCTATAGACTCCTTAATGTCTTAGCAATAAGAAAAATAAATTTTAGTTAGACGTTTCACACCCAAGCCTTTCTCTGCATTGACCTAGACCTCATTTTTCCACATATTTCATCAAAGCCTAGCCTAGCTTGAAGTTTCAACTCATCACCCCAAAATATTTCTCGCCTAATTTCTTTTTACAATTATGTCACTCATACCGACCGGAGGGGTCATTACAATGAAAAAAATATGTGTGAGAAGAATCAAATATACCCCTATATGATTTTTTTTTAGTAAAGAAAATTAAAATTGATTTAAACTTAAGTATAAGTCAATTTTATAAAAAAAAAATATATCAATTTTAAATAACAAAGTTGAAAGATATATAATCACTTTTTTTTCTTTTAAAAACAAATTTGGAAAAACAAATTTGGAGCAGTTATTCAAATTTGAATCCAACTCAAAGTTTGAATTTGAAAATTTTATAACAAAATATTAATTTTAAAATAAATGAAAAAGTATATCATGATTCTCTTTTAATTTATTTATTTTCAAAAATAGTCTTCTCCTTTCATGAAAAATTGTAACTTTTATAAAAAGTTGTAACTTTTATAAAAAGTTGCGACTTTTATGAAAGGTTGTGAGCTTTTCGAAGGGTTGTGACTTTTTCAAAGAGTTGTTACCTTTTCGATAAGGCATAATAAATATTTAATTTGTTCACATTACCCTTTATTGTCTATAAATAGAGGGATTTTCTCTAATTTTAAAGCAACGAAAATTCTGAACTTCTTTTTCTTCTTTTGAACAATTAAATAATCGTGTACTTTGCTCCTGTTGTGTGGCTTACTGACACCATTGTTTTTGTATCAATACGTTTGTGAAAAAAAATCGTTCCGTCCCGAGAGGATTCAATTCTTTAAACCTTAAGTATTAGTTGAGAATAATTTTCTTAAGGGGACATTGTGCATTCAATGGACATGATTTTTTTTTCTTCTATTTCATTTCATTTTTACATATCCTGATATTTTTTTTACCGTCATAAATTTATGCATATAATATTAATTGTTATTTTTGAGTACGTGTCTTAAACTCTATTTTTTATATTTCTGCAAGTTATTGAACATGTACACATATAGTAGGTATATTCATTGTGCAAAAAATAATTATTGAACTCAGTTCCAAGAAATCATGTTTAATATTCTATATAAAATTTTATAACTGAAAAATACTATATATAAACTCACATATTATCTACTTTTACATAGATATGAAGTTTTTCACTTATCAATTGAAGAAATTCATTATCCAAGTTCAAAAGTTATAATTGTTTTAATGTTCAAGTGTAATTTCGTTTTTGATTTTGTTAACAAATTTTTGAATTTTTTCCTCAAAAATATATCATAATTGTATAATCTTTACAACTTAAATGTATTTTTTTCTTATGAAATGTCATTGTATATATATTCTTGTTTTCTATTTTATTTTTTTAATGTTGATTAAAGAACGAATAATTTATTATTTCCTCAATAATTTATTCATTAGAGGTTTTGAGTTATTTGATAACTAAATAATTAAATTGATATTGAAATACTACGAAGTAATATTTTTATAAAATTATTTTTCTATAATTTTTAATATAAAAATATTAATAAAAATTTATTTGTAAGTTGAACGCATTTACCTAGTAGTTAATAAGAAAAAGACAGGTCGTAAGGGAAGCATCGACACGTTGGTAATTAAATACTGGCGATTGTACTTTTACGTTGATATTCGTGTCCAAAAGGTAATACGATGTATCAATGTGAAACATTAATTTACCCAAAACCACAAAAAGGACCTATACTTATTACATATAGGGTAACTCCATGTACACCTATATATGTATATATAATAATATACATTCATAAATAATTGCATATATATGTAGAGACACACTTTTTAAGGTGTATAAAAATATAACTTTTTAGAGTTCAGTTCTCAGGTGAAATTTATTAGTATCTGCTCTATCATTAATTATTAATAGGTCTATGTTTGAGAATTATTACCAAGTTGATTGGGGAAGGGTAGAGGTTTGACACAGAAGTTATAGTTTAGATAATATTTCTAAGTGATGAATATAAGAAATATGTCTTTATTAATCGTTATAGATATTTATAGTTTCACACAATTTTATTATTAGTATGATTTGTATAATTCGTCTTATACTTATAAAATTTAGAATTTATATGATTCGATTTCTGATTGTATAAGTCAAGAATTTTATGTATGATTATCCTAATTATTATTATACGATTTATGAAAAATTGATGATAAATTGCCCTGTTTGTATAATGACAAACAAAATACACAAATAAAATTCTGAGAAAATTATGACGGTATAAATACAGAATTTATATATACATTTAACCTATTTGTATATTCGCAAGTGAAATTTATAAGCAGACATAAATATCCAAACCGACATAAATATACAAACATCAATCTTAATAGCACATAGATATAGATATGAAGTACAATTATCAAAACTATAACTCTTTAACCTTATTATATCTATTTTATTTGTTATTTCTAAGATTTTCTCAATAAAATTTTACTAAAACATCATGAGGTGGAGGCAGATGTGAGTTTTGAGAATTCACTAGCTTTGACTTAAATTTTTAAAAAGTTAATAAGTATACGTAACAAATTGTGTACTTAGTAGGCGTTAAATCATAGACCATCATTTTTAAGAAAATTAAAAAAAATTATTTAAGTTTTCCAAAAAAAATAATTCATGGTTGACATGAAAAGATTATTTTATGTCATATCAGGGGATTAAAGAATACCAGTTTTTACATTATATTGTTGTTGATTTATTGATTAAAGGACATTTATAAAATTATACTCCCAGTATTATTTTATGTGACATTATTTCTTTTTTAGTTGGTCTAAAAAATAATGGCACCTTACTTGACACAAATATTCAAGAATTATATTAAACTACAAGTTTCAAAAAATAAAAAAATTCTAAATACGATATCAAATCAAAATGTGTCATATAAAATAAAACATATATATAAAAATTCACATATGATTTATCAATTCGACGCATATGAAAGTGACAAACGATTAGATAGGGCATAACAGTGCTTCTCTCTCTCTTTCCAATAAATTTGGCAGTCCACAGAAGAGAGAGTAGAAAAAGTGTGTTAACCTAGAGTGGAATAATAGTGTTTTTCTTCTTAGAGACAAGAAAATGGGAAGAGGAAGAGTAGAACTAAAGAGAATAGAGAACAAAATAAACAGGCAAGTTACTTTTGCTAAGAGAAGAAATGGTCTTCTTAAGAAAGCTTATGAGTTATCTATACTTTGTGATGCTGAAGTTGCTCTCATCATCTTCTCTAGCCGCGGAAAACTCTATGAGTTTTCCAGTGCTTCCAGGTATATATATAGACATATGTTTTTTTTGTTTGTTTGTCTATACTTTTTTTGTGCGTGTTTAATTACTTCATTAATTAACTCAACCATATATATACATCTCTCACCTCAATTATATATATGTTTGAGATCTGAATGTGTACGGACTCCATTTAGGTCTTCTACGTACATATTTTTGTTACATAAATCATCCATCTTTATTCCCAAGATCTACTAATATATGTATAAGAAGATCCATCCATTAAGTTTTTCAACAACATATACATTGTAATTCAATATGTGGGGCCAGGTATAGCCCTCTGGAAGGATAGTATGTACGCCAACATTATGAGAAGATCCATCCATTAGGTTTAATTATCAATAACAATATATACCATGAAATCCTCTTAGTGGGGTAGGTCTAGTTGTCTGAAAGGATAAAATGTATACAGATCTTATCATAATCTCAAAAAAATAGATATGTTATTTTTTTGAAAGATACCCGATCTTTGTATTTTCTTGAGGTATATAGAGCTTTGTAAGTGGATTCATGTTTTTATCAAAAAAAAAGTGTCTATTTGTTCATCTAATGGATTTTCCATGGTACCAATTTACTACACTGTTGAGATTTGATTAGCAGATGTGTCAAGTTTTGTTTGGTTCCCTAGAAGGGAGAAAAGGCTGTTTATGCAGGCAGGCAGGGTATTAAAGATGATATAATATCAGCAGTAATCAATAACAGAATATATATTAAATTAATAATAAACTTGAAGGTAGTTAATTATCCAGCAGATAATCTTCTGTCTCATCGTACACTATATTTCTAAGAATCAAGAAATGACAAATACTATTGTTATATCATAATCATAAGAATTGTTATATCAAATATTACCAAACAAAACATACTTTCTATATAACACATTTTATAAAGTAAAAAATTAAAAACTCCATATACCTAAGAAATATAACCCCCCCCCCCCCTCTCCTATAATAACAATTTATCAAAAACAAACCTTCTTTTAACTTTTCTTGTTTTTTGAATTTGGTAAATTAGTTTTCTATCCTTTTTAAGTATATATATATCGTCCTTTCTTATTTTCTTTTTATATTGGTAAAATTTTAATACTACACATTATTTTAACATATTACAATTTTTTGTGGTGCTTAACTATTTGATACATGTAATAAACCATATATTAGCGGTATACATCAATGACAATGCATGTAGATAAAACTCATGTATGATATATTTTGTTTATATATTATATAAACAATTCAACACACACACACATATATATAAAAGCTAATTGCAAAAAATAAAATAAAAAACTAATCGAGTAAGTTGGAAAAAAAACATTTATAAAGTATATATATAATTTCGTTATCAGATATGACTACCCAAATCTTATATTCAAACTAAAATGGAAGATATATCAATGGTACTTTAAATAGGGTTTTACACAAAAACCAAGATTTAGTCTTGCAAACTAAATAAAAAACAGTGGTTTACGATGAGATAATGTAGCTTTTGTAAACAAGAAAACTACAAACAAAAAAAATATGCAAAGACATTTTAAAGGATATAATAATGAAGATCAAAGGAAGAGAAGGGAAGAGGCAGCAATATAATGAAGGTAACATATGATTCTGTACTAATTTATATGATGTTTTTTTTTAGTAAAATTCAAAAATAATGATACATTTCATATTCAATAAATATTTAATGATACTATCAACATTTTATCTATATTGAGTGCCACTTATTTGACCAAAACCCCACAAAGATGTGCTCTTCGATCTATTCAAAATTTATTTAGTTTAAGGATAGTATTCAAACATGACAAAGTTTTCTCATATATTTCTTAATTTTGTATCCAGTCATAATATGTCTATAAATTAGAATAAAGAATGTACTACTTTGAAGCTTTATTTGATGACACTTTTGGAATAACAAAAAAGAGCTATAAGTGATGCAATAGTAAAATTAACATTGGTCAACTCAGAATTATTTAAATGCTATAAAGTCATAAGTTGGAGAGCTCAATGTATAGTTTTTGGCTTGTTTTAAGCATTTTAAACTTATTTTACGCACTTCTTTAACATTGCTAAACACTCAAAAAAGATAAATAATATTTTAAAATGGAGAAATGCATAAGTACCTTCTTAAATTATGACCAAAATTTCAGAGTCACACATTAACTAAACTAAGGTCATATTACCCCATGAACATATTTTTTTTTGGTAATTTTATGTACCTTTTGTCTTACATGGCACACTCCGTGACTCCACTCAATTGAGAGGCGTGAGAGATATCTGGGTGTCACGTAAGCCAAAAATATGCACAAAATTACAAAAAAAGTTAGGCTCAGAAGGGTAATTAGACCTTAGTTTAGTTAAGGCGTGACACTGAAATTCCGATCATAATCTAAGGGGCACTTGTGCATTTTCCCTTTAAATATTGATATGATTAGCTTAAAAGTCAACTCATATACCTTTGAAGTCAAAATCCCTAATTCGAGCTGTTAAATCACTTGATTTTGTGGATGAAATTATAGTGAAGTTGAATATATCACTATAGGGGGTTAGTGAATTAATACCTTTGATTATTTGGTAGAAATATGTATCATAGATCATCCTAATGAGCTCTCGCTTTTAAAATAGGAAAAACCTCATATGAAGTTCATCACTATTCATTATAGGAAAAATGCACAAGTATTCCTAATCTATGCACGAAATCTGAAAACTATGTATTGAAAATTTAATAGTAATTTAATTTGTATGCAAGGATACAAAATAAACTGCGTATATAAAAAAATAGAATTCCTCTGTGGGAGTTTTTCTAATCGACAACCATCAATATGAGTTATGTGATGATACAACATCTCACCCACGCGGCCAAAATTGTCCTATACTTTGTCAGGGTGTAAGACTTACTAAGTAGATTCAGTAGTTTATGCTAAAAGTCTTTAAGAAATCATCTAAAAAGTATGACATTTTCTACGCACGTTGGCTACATGGTTTATGGAGCTGTGAGTTATCTAAATCTCCTCCATATTGGTGTTCAATACCACTCCCAAAATATACTAACTCATATTTTTAAAAACATAACTCTTTTTGTGGTTTGAGATTATTACTCAAAATCTTTCTCTCAAAAGAGATGATAATCAAACTATTCAAAACTCTTTTGAAAATCTCAGTTTTCTCTCAATCTTAAATGTGAAAATATTTACTCTTGGGAATACATAATTCTCATATATAATTTTAAAGAAAATGAACTCACTTTATTCTTTCTTAACTCTAGTGCTCAGTCTTAAAACAAGTTTAGAAAAAATTGTACAAACTTTTCAAAAAAAATAGTTCATGTCAAATTATGACCGTGAACAACTCAATTCAAGGTTTTCAATAACCATAATAGAACTCAATACTCGAGACTCAACATCTCAGAACTCAAGTATTTAATGGTAATACTCATTTCAAGAATGCTAGACTCAGATGGTTCATGCGGAATTATAAGCATGAACTACTCAGCTTAAGAACTCAGTGATACTTCTCATCTCAACATTGCTCGATTCATAAGGCTCATGCAGAATTATGTGCATGAACTACTCAACTCAAGGACCTTCATAGGTAACATATAGTAGCCCTATGATTAGGAATATGATTCCAAAATTATTAGGATCTCAATACTCAAGCCTTAGAACTTGAAGATACCACTCCTCTAAAAAATACTCAATTGATGGAGTTCATGCGGAATTTATGGGCATGAACAACTCGATTCAAGGGTCTAAATAACAATATGGAACTCATGTATATGGATATTCTCATTCTCATATTTATTTCCTCAAAACTCAGTTTAAATCGATAGATGATGTCAAAGGATTCACAATTGATCTCAAAGACTTTCTTTGAATCTACTCTTAACTCTCTCTGAAATTTGAATTATGGATTCA
Organism: Solanum sitiens; assembly: GCA_016801875.1. Taxonomy (NCBI): domain Eukaryota; kingdom Viridiplantae; phylum Streptophyta; class Magnoliopsida; order Solanales; family Solanaceae; genus Solanum; species Solanum sitiens. The sequence goes on from JABWTJ010000009.1 coordinate 4,418,769, forward strand.
AGAGTTATGATTCATGATATGATATGAAAGATCTCAATAACAATATAAAATTTGATAATTAGGAATATAACTTTTAAAAGAAACATGAACTCAAGAACTCAAAAATAAACTTATCTCAAGAATATTCAAATTTGGAGAAAGTATCCCAGATTATTGTTTTACTGATTTGTAGGTAGATGTAGGGTATGAGGACAAACTAGTCCAATACTATGATATCCTTATATACCTGGAAGAACAAAGTTTTTGAAGAATCTTGAATAAGAACTTGATTAGAAGTCTTGGAACCCTAGCTTGAAGGTAAACGATCAAGAAAACCTTTCTTGAGATTCTTGAATTAGTTTCTTGAAATCTCTATGACCAAGAATTATGATTTTTATTAGTGATTCATAATTGTATGGAGGAATTTGAGTGAAAACAATAGAATTTTTTGGAGTAAAACTTACCTCGAAGAAGAATCTTGAATAAAGTCTTCTAGTTTGACTTTTCTTTAGGGTTTTATTTTAGGTTTTGAGATAGCAAAGAATGATGGATTAAAAGATGAAAATCTGATTGTTTAGAGTAATTTATTAGTCAAGAAATTCATTTAGGGTTTTCTTGGAGGTGAAATAATAAAAACGACCATTTTTAATGTTTTTCCATTGGCTGATTCGTAACAACACTATATATCATGTTATCAAAATAGTCATAACTTTTTACTCAGAAATTAGATTAACGCGAATTTAGTGGCGTTGGAATGTAGACTCAAATAACTTTATTTGGATAGGTTATGACTCAGGTAACTATTTATATTCTAAGAGATATGGTTGTTTGAAATTGACCCAAGTAGAATCTTACATCAAAACTTAATAGCTAAGAAAACTTCAAGAACACTTATCAAGAACTCATCATCAAGAAAATTAAATTGCTCAATTAATATTTATGGATAAATCCGCAAAAGAAACTCATGATTGACATGCGGGTGATTAAACCCAACATTATGGAAGCTTAAATACCTCAACGAACTAGGTTCTTGGTGAAATCTTGAATTTCTTGAATGAACGCTTGAAACTTTGAATTTTTTCTCCTCTTTTCTCTCCTTGAACTCTCAACTAAAACCATAGGCGTATATTAGGATTATAAAATTGAACCTAATAGGATTATACCCTTAAAACCTTACTAAAATAAATTATATATGATTTAGTAAAGAAAAAACTAAAATACACCTCACTATTTTTGGGTAACTTTCCTTAGCTGGAGTACCTGACTTCATAAGGGCATATCTCACTCATCCGACCTCAAAACTTAGCAAACTCGACGGTGTAGAAAGATAATTCAAACACCTTTCATTTTTCATCTCATGGCATACCTACTCATTCTGTACAGAGAGTTATGGTCATTTGAAGTTGAACCAAAATCTTAGAAGAATTTAGGAATATCTTGAACAAATTCTCTCTAGTTCATTTTGGAACACAAGATGATACATCTAGTGACCTTAACGCTTAGGAAGAATTTAAATCCTATGTAAAAACTTACTCACTATGAAGGATGGTTAAATTTTAGCTCAAATTTTTTTTGGATTGTTATATATACTCATGCTCATATGTTTAAAAACATAACTCTTGTTTAATTTGATATGATTACCCAAAAGATTCTCTTAAAAGAGATAGTGCTCAAAACTCCTCATGAACTTATTTGGAAATCAAGATTTCCCCTTGTTTTAAATATAAAAACATTACTCTTGGGAATATTTAATTCTCATATATTCGTTTAAAAAAAAATGAAACTCAACTCTCCTCATTCTCCTACTCAAGTGCTCAAGTCTTAAAACAAATTATAACTAATTATAAGAGACTTCTCAAAATAAGGTTCATTCCAAATTATGAACGTGAACGACTCAATTCTAGGGTTTTAATAACCATATATATAACTCAATACTTGGAATTCAACGACTCCAGAACTCAATGACTCAATGATACTACTCATCTAAGAATGCTCGACTCATAGGATCTTTGCGGAATTATGGGCATTAACAACTCAACTCAAGTACCTTAATGTATAACATATGGTAGTCCCATAATTAGGAATATAATCCCAAAAGAATAAGGAACTCAATACTCCAAAACTTAAAACCAGAAGATATTACTCATTTCAACTCAATATATGGGGTTCATGTGAAATTATGATCATGAACGACTCGACTCAAGGATCTCAATAATAATGTGGACTCATGGATACACTCTTCTCATTATCATATTAACTTACTCGAGTATTGTAATAAATTATAAGTAATTGTAGAAGACTCTTCGAACAGACTCAGAAGGACTTCTTCGAACTTTACTCTTAACTGTACCTTAAATTTGATTATGAATTTAAGGATCGTGATTAGGATATATAGAATTTCTCAATGATTAGATGAGTTTAGATAGTTGATAATAAGAAACGGTTGAAGACACAAACTGGGAAGCATGTGCGCGACGCGGAGGAGGATTATCATTTTTTGTCGCGAACATAAATTTTTGGACAGGAGTCTGTATCCTCTCCGCAATGTCATAAGGGGGTCCTTGACTAGGTATTGAAATTATAGAACATATCCGCGACGTGAACCTGGTGCATAATTTTGTCCGATTTTTTCTTCCTCTCTCAAACTCAATTCAACTCATACTCATTGCAATTCTAAGGTCAAAATTCACGAATTCTTATAATAGAGAACAATTTCAACGAAACCCACACAAGAAACTATCAATTAACTCTACTCATTTGCAAACCTTCACCTCAAGAACTCAAAACATCACTCGATTACCACTTAAATTCAAGAACTTCTCAATAACTCAACAATTCATCATCAAGAATGAATTCATGGGTAAAAGATTACATGATTGACGTAAGGGTGAAGAAACTCAACACTGTGGAAGCTTACATACCAAAGCAGTTTTCTTGAAGAAACTTAAAGGAGAACCTTGAATGATGACCGCTAGCCTTAGCATTTCTTGAAGTTTCTTGAGCGTAGAAATTTGTAGTGAATGAGAGGATTTGATTATGAAAACTGATTTTTCTACACATTTAGGGTAATTTAGATGACTTCCTAAGATTTTTCGGACTAAAATATCCTTAAAAAATAAATAAACAAGTAGGAAGTCGGAATAATTTTTCAGTGGGCAGTGAGGTCCGTATTGGCTTCGTAACGTGGACCCATCGCGGATCTGCTTCCAAGCTCATGCGTATTTAGAAAATTAGTTATAACTTTTTACTCAGATCTCTGATAAAGGTTAAATTGGTGGCGCTGGAAAGAGGACTCGAAGACCTTCAATTTGATAGGTTATGAGCCACCCAATTCTTTATGTGCTAAAATATAGATTGTTTGAAGTTGACCCTAAACTTAAGAAAATTGATGGGTGATTTGAAAGAATTTCTCTCTAGTTCTTTTTGAAACTCGAGGTGCTACATCTAGTGACCTTAATACCTAAGAAAACTTAAAACTTGTCGATAATCACAAACGAAGAATGGTTTGAGTTTTAGCTCAAAATTTTCAGAGTGTTACAAATACAATTGATGAATGTCTTGATACATCGTTGTAGTGCTAGGATAAATAGAATATCTTGAATTGTGTACCTCATCAAAAACAAAATGCCTCGACTCATCCATATGGGTACACACAAATGATCACCCTTGTAAAGTACCCTATTACTATTAATCATGAAGCTGAACTCTTTGTCAATGAGAACATTTTCCTCTAATATCAACCAAAGTAGGGATCTTTGTGCTATCTCTCATTAATTTATATGACTTAAGAAGAATGCCACAATTACTATAGACAAGATATTATACATAGACTTCCCACTCAAAAATCAGCTATCACATTTGCCTTGTCCCAATCATATAAAATAGTGATGTCATAATTCTTTAACAACACGATCATCTTTGTTGTCCCAAATTCGAATTCTCTAATTAGAGATGTACTTTAAACTCTTGTGATTAGTATAGACGTCACATAGTCCACTATATAAGTCATAATGCTAAATCTTCAGAACAAACATAATTTTCGTAAACTCTAAATCATGTGTGAGATAAATATTCTGGTGATTCTTTAGTTGCCTCGAAGCACATACTATCTTTTTTTTTTAAGTATCAAAATACACTCAAGGCCTATGCGTAAAATATCATAGTACGGTAAAACCTCACTAAATTAATTAATACTCGATTAATTAATAACCTCTCTAGATAATATTTTTTTCGATCCCGACTTGGGTCAATGAAAATACTCACTCATTTTGATATGTATCTAGTCCTAAAAGTTGTCTTAGAGATAATACTCATCTCTCAAATTAGGGGTGTCAAATGGACGGGTTTAATTGAAACTGGAGATATTAAAATGGGTTGAAATAAAAATCAAGTTGGATCTTGACCCGTCTAAATTTACTTTGGGCTCAAAAGGGTTGGGTTCAAACGGGCTTAAAAGCGGGTTGAGTCTTGACCCGCCCAATTTGACCCGATTAATCTCAATAATCTTAACAAAGTGATATTTAACTTTTATAATCACAATGCAAAGTTCGGCTCAAGATTTTTTTTTAAAAAAGTAACAAATTGATAGATAAATTCTAAAAGATGTCAAATAGATAATAATTCATACATTTAATATAGGAGCATAACTTAGTAAAGAATTTTAAAACGGATTGAAATTGGAGATTGAATTGGGCTCAATTGAGAATTGTCCTAAAATGAGTTAGGCCTGAATGAGTTGAGATTGAATCATCAAATTATGTTGAGCCCAACCCTTAAAATTCTAGACGGATTGGACGGATTAGCCATGCTTGGATTCATTTTTGACACCCTCATCTAAATCAATCTTAGAAAAGCACATCGTATCCTACAATTGCTCAAACAAATCCTTAAAGATATGGTTAGTATGAAGGAAAATATTTATTTGCTTAATGTTTGACTGTTGGTCAGTAAGTACAAAATATTATTTTAAAAAATATATGTAGATAATCTAGTTTAACACGATGGTCTATGGGGTAGCTAGGAGTATTACGGTGGGAGCTATAGGGGTATGTCAACTTATTTTTTCTACCTCAATTTTCGTCGAAGTTATTTTCCTAAAAGAAAAGTAAAAATACAGAAGTTTTGACCAAACAAACATAAAACAAATTTAAGTGAAAAATGTTTTCTTCCCTACCAAACACACATTTAATAGTGTTTTCCTTTTTGGTTGAGCATTGAACGTCTAACCTCATTTTTTAATTATTGTGATATGTAGAGTGGTGCAAAACCACAGAGACCTACCTCTCTTAGCTTGATGCATATATGTAATATATAAGTTGATGTGAGATTATATCGTATAATTCAACGTACAGCAGCATGCCTGATGGGAAAATAACTAATAACTTTTCTTTTTATATAATATTGTTGAAGCATGATGACAACACTTGAAAAGTATCAACAATGCAGTTACGCATCTTTGGATCCGATGCTACCAGTTAGTGATACTCAGGTATTGCCTGTCTATATATATATATATATATATATATATATATATATTATTTGATTGTGCATTTTAATTAATAGAAAAATCATTAACTACATAGAATTTTAAACATTAAGTTGGTTCCACTTTATCTATCTATCTATATATATAGTCATTTTGATTATGTTTGGTGAATACTATTCTAATACTGCATAGAATTATTAGTTAAGAGATACTATTTGAGTTTTTTTTTTTTCCCTAAAGCCTAACAAAATATATACATGGAAAATTAATTAAGCTGGGAAGGTAATTCAAGTATAACATGGTTCCATACGTGACATATTTACACATATAGTGGAAGCAAAAGAGCCATTTCCCCTAACATCATTTCCTAAATGTCACGTGCTCCTCATTTAATTTTATTTTTCATATAGGTGGTAGTGTAATTCGATCTTTTTATCTGCTTTAATTGATATCATATTAAATTGTGTGACCATCTCATTAAAAATTTATGCTATTAAAGAGAGCATATTTTTATTAATTAATCGTATTTCTCAAAGCTTTTTTCTTTCAACAGATGAACTACAATGAGTATGTGAGGCTAAAAGCTAGAGTTGAGCTCCTTCAACGTTCTCAAAGGTAAGATATTAGTGATGTAATAATTAAATAGTTTTAGTTAGGTTTACATAAGTTTTTGATTTGTGAAAATTAATAGAAATATTCTTGGAGAGGATTTGGGCACACTAAACTCGAAAGAACTTGAGCAGCTTGAACACCAATTGGATGCGTCTTTGAAGAAAATTCGATCAAAGAAGGTATATATATATATCCAAATACTATAACTTAAATATATTGTAACGATTTAGTTAATGGCATGAGTTACGTTCTATCCTTGATAAATGAACGTGACACATGAAGGCCTAACATAGTCTTTCATTTTTGGGTTAAGATTCAAAGTCATCCTTTAGGGTGTGTTTGGTATGGAGGAAAATGTTTTTCATGGAAAATATTTTTCTAGAAAATGTTTTCATGGAAAATAAGTAGATTTTAGACTTATTTTCTCATGTTTGGTTGGTGAGAAGAAAATATTTTTCGAAAATAATTTTTAGTGTTTGATTTATGAATGAAAAATATTTTTGAGAGACATCTTTTATTTTTACTAGAGTAAAAATAATTTATGAAATTGAAAATATTTTTTAAAAATAAAATTATTATTTTTTTGGGGGTGGTGGTGGGGTGGGGTGGGGCAGTGGGTGGGGGTAGGGTGTAGGAGTGAAAAAATAAAAATTTGAAGATCATAGTATTTTTAAAAAATAAAATTAATTTTTTTGGGGGGGGGGGGGGGGGTCCTGGGGGGAGAGTAGGAGTTTAAAAATAAAATTTTGAAGTTGAAAATAATTTTAAAAAACAAAATTATTTTTTGGGGGAGGGGGTGGTGGTGGTGGTGGTGGGAGGGGGGCTGGCCAGTGGTGGGTGGGGGATCAGAGATCGGGTGAAAAAATAAAATTTTGAAATTGAAAATATTTTTTTAAAATTAATGTTTTTCCCAAAAAAAAAATGTAATTTGAAATTGGAGAAGAGTTTTGGAAAATGTTTTCCTTAATTTTTGAAGGGAAGTCATTTTCCTTAATTTTGAGAAAAATGAGTTGATTTGGAAAACATTTTCCAAAACTTTTGTCCCAACCACACATGGAAAAATTGGAAAACATTTTCCAGAAAATATTTTCCTTCATACCAAACACCCTCTTAGTTTTCACATGCATAAAGAACTAATAATTTTATAATGTGTACGTGCACACTTTGTCAGACTCAATCTATGTTGGATCAGCTGGCAGACCTTCAAGAAAAGGTACACTACCTTAACATCACGAAATTAATTTATTTCATCAAAAGCATATGATAAAATTCTAATATATAAATATATATTAGGAGCAAATGCTGGAAGAAGCAAATAAACAACTAAAAAACAAGGTACGTATATATCTATATATGTGTGTTAATTAATTAAGTTGTTTTTGTATTTTTAATGAATAATTGTTTGTGATCATCAGCTGGAAGAAAGTGCAGCTAGAATTCCACTTGGATTGTCATGGGGAAATAATGGAGGACAAACAATGGAATACAATCGACTCCCTCCACAAACTACTGCACAACCTTTCTTTCAACCTCTCCGTTTGAATTCTTCATCTCCTCAATTCGGGTACGTATTTCATTTTATATGACTTAGTTTGACTTGACATAGAGTTTAATAATGAAAGAAAGACTTTTAAAATTTATAGTCTAAAATAAGTGAATAGATATATATGTGTTTGTACTAAATGAGTATTTTTAAAGTTAAATTGTTACATAATATAGAAATATGACAGAAACAGGACAAATATTCCCCCGAACTATCGTAAATGGTATGGAGATATCCTCAATCATACTTCTGCAATATTGCTACCGATGTCGTTAAAAAATTAGAGCATATATACCCTTTATACTAACAGACTTACACGTGCCATAATGTTATTCACTGACCCGATATTTATTAAATATCGAATCGACATATAAGATTATGTCGCGTGTCCCTATTAGAGTGAAGAACATATATGCTCTACTTTTTGAATGACAGAGGTACCAATGTACCAACGTATGACATCTGCATATCATTTATGATAAATTGGAGGTATATTTGTCCTTTTCCCCTTCTTTTTTGGACCGACTAAAAAGAAAAGTAAGTTATATAAATTGGGACAGAGAATACGAAAATCTTAGGAAGCTTCTCACTATGTCTGTGAAAATCCGTTTCTTTAATGAACTGCGGTTTGGTGAAAATGAATGAAAAAAATGATGCTTTATATAGTACAAATTTTCCACTGAGTGAGAAAAATATAGATAATCCTTAACTTTGTGGATAAATAAACCATTTTCGATAAATTATCGTCTCAAAATAAAAGAAATTGAAGCAGGATTTGTATGCTGGTAATATGTATAATACACTCATATTTATTGCTGTCCATGCATGCAGATACAATCCAAATATGGGTGCAAATGATCATGAGGTTAATGCAGCAACAACTGCTCATAATATTAATGGATTTATTCCAGGGTGGATGCTCTAATGGATTAACATAGTAATATTTGTTCTTCTTGCATTGTATGAACTAATATAATTAATCTTGTTTTTGTGGTGGCCACTAATCTGTATTTAGCAACTTATAATTATGTTATTGTTGAAGTAGTGAGGAGAATAATTCACTCAACTTGTTATAAAAATAACAACTGCCGGCCCCATCTCAACTATGCACAATGACATCTTGGAATTTATGATATATATATATATATATATATATATGTATTTAATATTTTTGTTTATCATTACATGCAGTGTTTAGATTAGTAATGCTTGTTAACAATTCAGTGTCTAGAATTCTAGCACATCCTTTGAGGATTAATCCTCTTGTATAGATTACTTTTGATGTTTAACAAATAACTACAGAACAATCAGGTCTTTAAAGATATCGATTATATCACTAACATAACTGCAAGTATTATGCAAATACTGAAAGAATGTATATTAGAACAAGAAGTACAACCCAACTATAAGGTACATCAGCATCAACAGATGATTCTTTGCTGGTAGAATCACTCTATTGTCGATTTCTAATAAACATGATTGACCCAATTCTAGATCATCTTCTAGAATCGTATAATTGTCAAAAGTAAGTTACTGCTCATCGGAATTGTTATAGTCTGAATACTCATAAGGTAGGATCGATGTCCGCCTCCCCCTAAACTGTACTTGCAAGTTCCCCCCAAAAAGCTCTCCACGCCTACTCTTAGAACGAACACTATTTTTCTTTTAGTTAGGTAGGTCTCCAATAATTTATCGGGCACTGTACGAAGTATTTGAAATACAGGAAATAAATACCATTCAGGTAAGATTTCCAAAGGGGTTGCAAATGGATCTACCAGTTCACCAATCATTGTTGGTTCTAAAACGGCTCTTTATAAGAAGGACGATGAAACTTGATCAAATACAAGTAGGAGAATTGATGCCACATTTGTGATCCCAAAAAGAAAAATAAAGGCTCGTCAGGATAATAACTGCAGTCTCATTTTGAGTATAGTAATGATGCTCTTATCTTTGCTCTCTATTACTTATTGAATCAAAGCAAAGATTTCGAACTCTCCCTCAAACTACCGTTCGATTTGAATTTGTACATATAGGACAAATGCTCCCATTATCATTTCTTTCAGTATTTAAATACTATTAAAGAAATAATCATAGTAGAACAAAGATAAAATGATGAAAAATAGAGCTCATTCAGTGTCATGTTATTAAGGAAATTATTTCCCTCAAGCATATTCGAAGTTATAGAATATATTATTTCCCTCAAGCATTCACAGTATCACGATTTGAGATTTTTCAAATACAAAAATCGTCCCACAAGTTTATCTTTTGTAAAAACAAATAAAGATTTATATCTACTAGCAAGAATTCTATTTCATATGTAAAAAAAAAATTATAATTCATATCATTACTATTTAAAACATAAATATCTCATATACGATTATTCTCATTAACATAAAATTTATTATTACTTCAAATCAATTCCTACTTTACCATTTACATTCACAAGTACATTTTTTTTATCAACTTTATTTACCAACAAAATTTATTATTACATCATTCAAATGCGCTTATTACCCACTCCAATTAATCTTTTTCGAACATCAACTCGAGATCGAAAGTAGGATTTAAGTTTACAATCTTAACCCTTAAGTTAACTCCATGGTAATTAAACCAAATTCATGAATTTGCAACAACAAAACAGGGCATAGCACAATACCACTACAATAAATCAACACCCAACCCCATTTGAGCACCCTTAGATCTTGGGGTATTAGCTACCCATTACAAAAAGTAAAGCGATTATACCTTCTATGAAAGCAGTCATGGGTGAAATAAGACAATTACAAGTAAACCCACTTTGGATTCGACTTCAACTCATCAAATTCAAACTTCAAGTTGTAAACCCCCAAAAGCTAGAACAGTGTTCCGAAAATATCAACTCTTCTCTCCAAAGAGAACTGTAACATCTCGCAAGTTGAAATAACTAGGAAGAAGCTAAGAATTAAAAATAGCCATTTACGGAAAGAATGTAAAAATCTAAAAATTTGGTAAGTATATTGATTAGGTTGAGTTTTTGGTCAACTTCTAAAGCCAGAACATTTCTCATATGCATTAGACAAATCTCCACCCTTTTAAAATTACTGCACAAGGCGGTTACGACAGTTACAATTGACATGTGTCCAACACTTGTCGTTACAGAATTTAAACTAAGTCTCAACAACTATAATTCTAAGAGATAGAATATATACAAATATATCCTAACACTTAATCGAAATTACAACATTCCAACACTTAAATATTTCAGCCTACTTTCCATCACTTAAAACTAAAATAATGACATTTTTAATAAATAATAAAAATGTTGCTAAGGTATTCCACTTTAAGCTAAAAAATTGTTGCTTTGAAAATATTCCCAATTTTTTACTCATTTGGGACAAACCTTTGGGGCTTTTCTTTTTAGAAACCCAGCCCACCCAATACTATACAAACAAAAGTACATACATCATACAAAAATCAGCCCAACCCCAATATAAACCCATTAACAATACATTATAGCAAACAAACGACCCCTGCATCTTTCTCTTCTTCTTTGTGAAACCCTGCAAGAAAGTTGCGAGCAGCAGCCCACCGAACCAGTCCAACAGCAACCCAGCGAGCCAGAACCCGAGTCCAGCGCGCTTCCCCCTCCTTCTCTCCTCTCGACGTGGCTTCTTCGTACTTGAATTTTCCAAGTGGAGCGATCTCCTTCCGAGTTCGTCCTTGCTGAAAAATCGAACGGACGACATTCAAATTCCATTGGTGATTGGTACAATTCGAGCTGACACCTTATCTCTTAAGGAATTTGAAATTCGAATTTCGAATTGATCCTAAAACCTCACCTGTTTCCCCCTAAATCTCTTCTATATAAGTCATGTTAAAGGTTGGATAAATTCGTTGTTAGTAAAACAGAGGAGAATAGTTAGATAGAGTAGGGGAGAAGAAAGTTTGAAAGAAATATAAATACATAAAAAAGAAAAATCAGTAGCTATACTCAAGCAAGAATCGATAAGAGATTTTCTTTGTGCTCGCCTCTTGCAAAGCTTCGTTGTGGTAGTGAAGTTGCTGCCATTTCTAGCTCATTGTCGTCCCTAGTTCGCTGCCCGGGAAAGGTAATCTCCTCCCTTTTAAATTATTTCTTTATTTCTTCCTTCTGTATTTGGTTATTTTCTTTTGAAATTTGAATGTGGTTCTTATTTCTATTGTCTCTTGGATTGAATCTTGTGTTAGCAGTGATGGTAAACTTTTGCTTCATTCGTTTGTCTCCTCTTCCCGTGAATCTGCTACACATGCTTTCTTTGTTCTTAATTGTCATACTAATTTTAAAATTTCAATTGATGACTTAGTGTTTAATAATAAGGATCGGTTATTTGTATAGTGCTCAAAATACCAACTTTAGCAACTTGATTTGTTTGGATAAATGCAGTCATGCCACAAGTAGATATGGTCATGTTGGAGTTCACCAGGCTGCTTTGTCGGATTTAATCTCTTACTTTCCTGATTACATACCTATTTGAGAATCGATTATTTGAAGAAGTATGTCTCTGTTTAGAGTACCAAAGCTCTTTGGGTAATTTAATATTGATCATTTTATAAAACTAAGATTTTGGATTTATGTTCTGTTAACCTTTTTGGTTCTACCTTTAGTCTTGGACCTTATTAATCTTTAATTGAAGTAGCTTCCCTTTCATAAGTCGGAACCTTTTATTATGTGGGTTTATTAAGTTTTGTTAAATGTGTGACACATGCCATTTTGATCTTATATTAGTTGTTTTGTTATAAAATAAAGACTAAGTGCTAAAATTAAACTTAATAGCAACTAAGGAGAGAAGAATGTATTAGAGAGATAAAATAGAAAACTTGAATCTTCCTTATTTTTGGTGTATTTTCCATAGAGATTACAATGCCTTTTATAGGCATAAGAGGGGTATAATGGACATTCATAAATTGTTATTATTTACAACACTCCTCCTTGAATGTTCATTTAAAATAAATTCTTAGTAAAGTAACAAATGTAAATAGTTGATCCTAATACGCATCACTTGCTGCCTCATTAAAAACCTTATCAGGAAAACCCAGTGGGATAAAACCTTGATTAAGGGAAAAAGAGTACAGCGCGTATTTTACTCCCCCTGATGAAAACCATAATTTAGTTGTCCAAGTTTTCTCATTCCAATCTTGTATACCATCTTCTCGAAAGTTGCGGTTGGCAAAGACTTGGTGAATAAATCAGCCACATTATCACTCGAACGAATCTGATGTACGTTGATATCACCATTCTTCTGAAGCTCATGTGTGTAGAAAAACTTTGGTGAAATGTGTTTCGTTCTATCGCCTTTTATGAATCCTCCGCTGAGTTGTGCTATGCATGCTGCATTATCTTCATATAAGGTTGTGGATACTTTATCGAATTTCAAACCACATTTTTCTCGAATAAGGTGTATAATAGACCTTAATCACACACATTCTCGGCTTGCCTCATGAAGAGCTATTATGTCAGCTTGATTTGACGAAGTGGCCACGATGGACTGTTTCGTAGATCTCCAAGATATAGCAGTAACCCCACATGTGAATACATAACCTGTTTGAGATCTAGCTTTGTGTGGGTCAGATAAATATCCTGCATCAGCATAGCCAACAAGATTTGGACTACAATCGTCAGAGTAGAATAAACCCATATCAATAGTCCCTTTTAAATACCGCAATATGTGTTTGATTCATTCCAATGTCTCTTAGTAGGAGCAGAACTATATCTTGCCAACAAATTAACCGAAAAGGTTATATCAGGCCTTGTAGTGTTAGCAAGGTACATTAGTGCACCAATTGCACTGAGATATGGTACTTCAGGACCGAGAATTTTCTCATCCTTTTCTTGAGGTCGAAATGGATCTTTATTTACATCAAGTGATCGGACAACCATTGGAGTACTTAATGGATGTGCTTCATCCATATAAAATCTTTTCAACACCTTTTTTGTGTATGCAGATTGATGAACAAAAATACCGTTTGTCAAATGCTCTATTTGCAAACCAAGACACAATTTTGTCTTTCCAAGATCTTTCATCTCAAATTCATTCTTTAAATAATCGATTGCCCTGTGAAGTTCCATTGGAGTTCCAATAAGGTTTATGTTATCGACATAAATAGCAAGTATAACAAACCCTGATATTGTTTTCTTTATAAACACACATGGGCAAATCGCATCATTTATATAACCTTCCTTAGATAAATACTCACTAAGACGGTTATACCACATGTGTCCAGATTGCTTCAATCCATACAATGATCTTTGCAATCTAATTGAGTATATTTGCCGAGGCTTTGAACTGTATGCTTTGGGCATTTTGAATCCTTTAGGAATTTTCATGTATATCTCATTATCGAGTGATCCATAAAGGTAGGCTGTAACCACATCCATCAAATACATTTCAAGTTTCTCATGGATCGTCAAACTAATGAGATAACGCAATGTTATTGCATTCATAACGGGTGAGTATGTCTCTTCATAATCGACGCCGGGCCTTTGAGAAAATCCTTGTGCAACAAGACGTGCTTTGTACCTTTGTATTTCATTTTTCTCATTTCTTATCCGAATAAAAACCCATTTATAGCCAACAGGTTTAACACCATTAGGTGTTTGTACTATAGACCCCAAAACTTCGCGCTTGACAAGTGAATCCAATTCTGATTGAATTGCTTCTTGCCATTTTTGCCAGTCATTTCTCTGTCGACATTCTTCAACAGATTGAGGTTCAAGATCCTCACAATTTTGCATAATTTTTGATGCAACATTGTATGCAAAAACATAATCCACTGCTATTTCTGAGCGATTTAGATTTGTTTCATGATCACTTGATTTTATGGATAGTTCATTATTTCCTTGAGTCACAAGCTCATTGATTCCTCCACGGATATCAGAATTACTCACATCTTGACTTTCTATGTGAGGTTTTTTCATAGTGTCATTTTGATCTTTTAATTTCCTTTTTCTAGGATTTTGATCCTTTGATCCTAATGGTATACTACGCTTCAGGCGTGCTTTTGACTCATTAGCTATGACACTAGTTGATGGTCCTACGAGGACATCAATTCGAATTGGGACATTCTTTGCAGGAACATGTGATTTAGTAATCCTTTTCAAATCTGTAAATGCATCTGGCATTTGATTTGCGATTTTCTACAAATGAATGATCTTTTGTACTTCTAGCTCACAAATGGAAGTACGAGGATCAAGATGAGACAATGATGGATTTTTCCACAAATTTCTCCTTTAATTTCACTATTTTCTCCCCCTAATTTTGGGAAAAGTGTCTCATCAAACCGACAATCTGCGAATCGAGCAGTGAACATATCTCCAGTTAATGGCTCAAGGTAGCGAATAATAGAGGGCGATTCAAACCCAATATATATTCCTAACCTTCTTTGGGGACCCATCTTAGTGCGCTGTGGTGGTGCTACCGGCACATAAACAGCGCATCCAAAAATTCTCAGATGAGATATATTGGGTTGTTGACCCAAAGCCAATCGTAATGGAGAAAAATTATGATAATTTGTCGGCCTGAGACGAATAAGTGCTGCAGCATGCAAAATTGCATGACCCCACACAGAAGTGGGCAACTTAGTTTTCATAAGTAATGGTGCAATCAACTGCACAATCAACTGCAGTCGTTTAATTAATGACTCAGCCAGACCATTTTGAGTGTGAACATGAGCTACAGGATGTTCAACTCTTATCCCAATCGATAGACAATAATCATTGAATATTTGGGATGAAAACTCTGCAGCGTTATCAAGGCGAATAGACTTAATCTGATTATCAGGGAACTGTGCCCGTAATCGTATTATTTGTGCCAACAATTTCATAAATGCCAAATTGCGAGATGACAATAGGCATACGTGAGACCATTTAGAGGAAGCATCTATCAAGACCATAAAATATCTAAATGGCCCACTCGGTGGGTGAATTGGCCCACAAATGTCCCCATGTATACGTTCCAAAAACGCAGGGGACTCAATTTTGACCTTTGTTGGTGATGGTCTCACAATTAACTTGCCTTGATAACACGCATCACAAGAAAATTCACCATTTAAAAGAATTTTCAACTTCTTTAATGGATGCCCATTTGAATTTTCTATAATTCGTCCCATCATTATAGATCCTGGATGTCCCAGACGATCATGCCAAAGTACGAAAGTATTGGAATCAGTAAACCCCCGGTTTACTATAGAATGTGCCTCAATTGCACTAATTTTTGTCCAATACAATCCAAAAGATAAGGCCGTGAATTTTTCTACAACATATGTCTGCTCGGAGACATTTTTGGTTATACCAAGATATTCAAGATTCATTTCATCAATTGTCTTGATATGATAACCATTTTCATGGATATCTTTGAAACTCAATATGTTTCTCCGAGATTGAGGAGAAAACATGGCATTATTTATTATGAGTTTAGTTCCCTTGGGCAAAATTATAATGGCTCTTCCGGAGCCTTTAATCAAATTAGTACTACCAGATATTGTAGTAACATTCATATTGCCCATACTCAAATGAGAAAAATATTTCTCATTTTTAAATATCGTGTGTGTTGTACCAGAATCAATCAAGCAAATGTCTTCATAATTTAATAATTTGCTTGGAGAATTATCCATATCTTCAAAAGTAATGAAATAAATTTATATTAAATGATTAATCATCTTTTGTTAAATATTTAAGAAATAATGTAAATGTTAAAATGATATTTGAATCATTAATAATGCATAAGATTTTTATCACTCAAATCTTTAACACTAAATTTGATTTAGTTTAGTATGTTTAAAATAAGTATTAATATAATTTATTATCTTGAAATGACATTTGAGTGACAAAAAAAAGGAAAAGTTGTTTTCCACTAACCAATTTAGGTAGTGGTCTTACTTATACATTTTTTTTTTATGACCACAAAAGTTAAAGGAAAGTATAATGTTAATATTTTTCAATTCCTTTACAAATCATAACATTCCAACTCACTTTTCATTGGTGTTTCTAAAAGAATGGGCTTAATTATGATCAATACAAAACAATAAATATTAATAACATTAGTAAATATCAACCATTATTATTCTTCCATATTCACAGAACCGTCACAAATTAAGTGATCTATTTTTCCTTCAGGGTGTGTGAAAAAATTCGCCACATCCAAGTGTGTGATGTCAATATGATCAGTGATAAAATTAGTTTCGGGATTTTTATCCTTCCTTTTTAGTGATGCTTGATAAAGCTCAACCAAGTGTTTAGGAGTACGACAATCACGTGCATAATGACCCTTTCCACCACATAGGAAACAATTTATTTTAATTGTTTCACGTTTCTCATCTTTTCCTTTTCCCCTTTGATGACTATTCCGAAAAAAGGATTTCGCTCTTGGTCGTAATTACGACCACGTCCACGTCTACGGCCACGGCCTCTTCCACGCCTAGCGTGGTGGGCGTACACCTCATTCACTTCAGGAAGTGGTGTAGATCCAGTGGGATGATTCTCGTGATTTTTCATTAACAAATCATTATTTTGTTCAGCCACGAGAAGATGAGAAATCAGTTCAGAATACTTCTTGAAATCCTTTTCTCGATATTGTTGCTGTAAAAGCACATTCGAGGCATGAAATGTGGAGAACGTTTTTTCCAGCATATCAACATCATTAACTGTATCTCCACATAGTTTCAATTGAGAGGTAATTCTGAACAAGGCAGAATTGTACTCATGAATAGACTTAAAGTCTTGTAGTCTTAAATTCATCCAATCATATCGTGCCTTTGGATGAATGACCATCTTCAAATGGTCATACCTTTCTTTTAGGTTTATTAAGTTTTGTTAAATGTGTGACACATGCCATTTTGATCTTATATTAGTTGTTTCAAATTTTATTTTATTTTGCCTTTACTGTGCCATTCTAAGGTGCATGAATATCTACAAATCATGGTTCATCTCTACCTATTCTTGTTTTGCTATTGGAAATGTTTGACCATTCTTGTTGATATGAAAGTGGTATCCAATTTAGGTATTGCATTTATGAAAATATACACAGTGTATTGTTCAAAGCATGCCTACATATCCCTTTGTCATGTTGCTTGTCATTAGTTTATTTTATGTGTTTGGAGTAACTATTTACTGTGTTACTTGTATATGCCTTAGATGTTTGTTTTCTTCAACTCTTGTTATAGTTAAGTGGTTGGTTGATATATAGTAGTTCATTCTGCTTTGTTTTGAGTCATCTTTTATTGTGATTTAATAGTGATTTCGATTTTCATCTTCGATCTTAAAATATTGAGTTACTTTGTTCTTAATCAAAGTTATGTCTCATTTGTTTTAGGGAAACTTACATAAATATACTATAATAAAAAAATATTTATCATTTATAGCAATAATATTTCTTTTTTACTTGATCACTTTTAATTCATTTATAATACAAGTTTAATTCATATTACAAAGAATAATTTTTTATTCACATATAATACAAATTTTAATGATAGATAATTCATTTATCACACATTTTAATACACTTTTAATATAATATGTCAAATTTTTACCAAACAAACATAATATATTTTAAAAAACAATTGTAATTCATATATAATTCAAATATATTGCATATATAATTCACTTTTAATACATATTGCAGATTTAACATAGTATTGCTATAAATGGTAATAAATAAAAAGTATTGCTAAAATCAGTAATTATTTATTAAAATATACCAATTCATGTAATTTTTTCCTTTGTTTTATTTGATTCATATGTTAATATCGTTTCTTTCCTTTCTTGTATGAATCCTCTCCGAGCCCATAATGTTGTTCTTCCCTTTGCATTCCCGAATTGAGCCATAGAGGCTCAAACCTCTTTTTGTCACTGAGTCAGATCATGGGTGTACAGTGAAGAATGTGAAATGCAAGGGGTTGAAAATTGAATTTCAGATTCCAAAAAAGGCCCAAAAGAAAGTTGTATACGTGCAGTATACATTCTGTATACATGATATGCAAACCCAGTAACTTATATATAGGTTGAGGTGCAGTGAATACATGGCTGAAAATTCAAATACATGTTGCAAGAGTGGAAGAGATCTGCATAATCTTGATATACAGTCCGATATACACAAAAATGGGTCAAAATATGGCCTATATACATCGATATACACTTTTTATATATACAGGTCTTTGGGGAGAAAATGAGCTGAAATCCATCAGCAGGACCACTCTTAGAGTTTAGGACAGGTTTGGGCCAAGCCCAATAATTTGAATTTGGGCAAAAGACCCAAATTTGACATTTTCTTCTCTCTTATATTTATTTGTTGTTGTATTGACTAACCCTTTATGTGAACTATTTTTTATTTAATTAACTCTCGAAGATAGTCGTGTATCGTTTTAAATTTAAAGTTAAATATTTAAAATATTTATATGTAATACTTAACTTTATTTTCATTATTAGTCTTGTCAACATTTGAATTATTCTCCTTAGAAAATCCACCTTTAGTTTATTTCCAAAATAATTAATTAGAAAAATAATAGGAATAAGTAAATAAATAAAAATGATTTTTCTTTACTTAGTTAAAATTTGGAAAGTTTACGTGAAAAGTCATTTTAGTGAAATCGGGTGAATCGCAAGTTAGTGGACGTTCCAAGGGCCTTACACCTTCTCGGAATGTACATTGAACTTCGAACCTATTTTTCAAATTAATTTTATCTGTTTAAATATTTTTTGAAACCTTAAGTATTTTCTTGATTTCTACTAAAAAATTAAGTGGCAACTCTGTTTATTTGGAAATTCGATTTCTCTTAAATCATAAGTTTAATCGATTTTTTGAAAACTTAGTCATTTTTCTCTTATTTTATTTTTTCGAGTAAAACATAAGGTTTCAAAAAACTCACATGGAAAGTGGGATGAATCTTTAGCCTTTCTGGAAGGTTTAATCTATAAGCAACTTCTCACACTCGTTTAACCACTTCAAATAGGCCATCGTATTTAGAAATCAAATCCCGATGTCTAGTCTTACTTACAATCTGTTTCTAGATTTTTGGAGTAAGTTTCAGTAACACTTTGTCACCCACACTAAACTCTACAGAGCAATATGTTGATCAACATACTTCTTCATGCGCCGTTGAGCCTTGCATAGGTTGTCTTGTGTTTTTTTTTAAAAACAATTTCGAAAGGGCCCATCTCTATCGCAGACGACTTGTGCAGATTGTAGCAAAACTGTACATTGTCTAACAAAGAAACTCAATTCCATTGACTTGCTGTCACATAGTGCCTCAAGTATTCCTCAAGAAAATGATTAATCCTTTCCATTTGACCATCTGTTTGTGTGGGTGATTTGCAGTAGAGAATTTTAACTGTGTACCCATCATATTGAACAATGTTTTCAAAAATCTGCATGTGAACCTTGTATCCCTATCACTCACAATATCAGCTGGAACACCAAAGTAAGAACAATTCAACAGCAATCTCAGATGAACTCAAATTAGGTGCAACAATGAAAATAGAGTATTCGAAAACCTATCTACCACAACCATTATAGATGCTCAGTCGTCTACCTTAGGAAAAACAGAAATGAAATTCATGCTTACCGACAACCAAGACCTTTCAAGAATAGGCAGGGGCTGCAATAAACCAACTTTTTTCTTACATTCAATCTTGTCCACTTGACAAACATGGAAAGTCTTCACATACGCCTCTATATAATCTTCGATCTTTGGCCAGTAATAAACACGAGAAAATAAAGCTAACATCCTTTCAACACCCGAATGACCAACCGAAGTAGTATCATGTGCTTACTTCATCAAGTCTTTGCACAGTCCACCACCATTTGGTACAACAATTATTTCCCATTTATAATGAAGTAGATCATCCTCGATCCAATATCGTCTCATAGTCCCATCTTGCACTTGACCCATCCGTTTAACATATAATGAGTCATTTGCAGTACACAACCGTATCTACCAAAGAAATCAGTTTCAAGTTTTGAAATGGAATACATAGTAGCAAATATCTCTTTTTGACTCAATGCATCAACAACTTGGTTGTGTTTTCTCGGCTTATGTTCCCACACAAAGTCATACTCAGCCAGAAATTCCTGCCACCTTGCCTGTTTAGGACTCAACTTTTTCTGCGTCTTGAAAACAATATTGGCAACATTGTTAGTCCACACCACAAATCGAGTTCCCAACAGATAGATTGTCCAAACTTGCAAGCAATGCACAACAACAACCATTTCTTTCTCATGTGTTGAATATTTTTGCTCTGCATCATTCAACTTTTGACTTTCAAGGCCACAAGATGACCTTCCTGCACTAACACGCCTCCAATAGCTTTATTAGACGCATCAGTGTGTACCTCAAATGGCAACTCAAAATCAGGTAGCTTAAGTATAGGTTCAGATGCAATATATTCCTTCAAATTTTGAAAATATTCTTGACATCGTACAAACCATACCCACTTAGTATATTTCGTCAACAAATTAGTCAAAGTCGCTGCCCTTTTCGAATAACCAACAATGAACTTTCTGTAATAGTTAGTCAACCCAAGAAACGATCTCAAATCCTTTACACTACGTGTTGCTTCCAAATCAACAATGGCCTGCACTTTTTTAGGATCCATTTGAACTTGGTTTTTACTAACAAGATGCCCCAAAAACTTGATTTCTTGTTGAGAAAATTTACACTTTTCCATCTTAACATAAAGCGTGTATTTCCTCAATTGAGACAGAACCATACTCAAGTGATTAACATGTTCCTAAACGATCATGACTTCTAGCTCAGGATGAGTTAGATATGTTTCCACGTATCGTAGAAAAGATCTTGGAATAATCTTTTCAATGCCACCAAATTTGCACGATTTTGAGTTTGTATAAGTGAGATATGACCTTTCGAAGTTGGTGGTTCAAATAAAGAAAGTCTAAAACCAGATTTTGGAAGGGTATTTTAGTTTATTCCTTACCCAATTATTTAAATTCATTTTTAGGAGCTTATTTGGGGTCTAATCTAAATTAGACCAGTTTATAAAAGTTTGAAGTTCACGCTAGGGATTAGTGAAAAGAGAAAATAGGAGAAAGGAGAAGAAAAATCAATAATCGTCAAGAATGTTCGAGTTTGCTTGTGGATTTCGTCAAGGGGTAACCCATACAAAGTATGTGAGATCACATAGTGTTGGATTAGTTCACCCACGCGCCAATCATGATTCAATTCAGCGAAGTATATTTATTTGAAAGTAAATCCTATGAGTTCTTGATGTAAATTCGATTGAAATCTTGTGGGTTCTTGTTGTTGAAGTTTCTTGAGGTTGATTCATATTTTTAGGTGTGATTTCGAGTTGAAACATGTATATATTGATGGTTTATTTGATTCTAAGTGTTTGGGGGAAATAACTAAGTTAAAATAGGGGGCTTAGAGATGAAAAACAAAGGAGAAAAATCGAAGTTCACCTGGGCAGAGCCTGGGGCATCTCCCTTCTCTGAGCCCCAAGAAATCCCCTTCGAATTTCGACCTCTGGGGAGCCACCCCAGACAGTGCGCCCCAAGTCCGTTCCTGAAATTCAAGGGCTGCGCCTCGAGCCTCTCAGAGCGCCAGGGCCTCCATTTCTTCCCATTCTTCCCCCATCTTTCTGTACTAGTTCCTTAGCAACGTACCTATGTTTCTAGATGATTTCAACACTCTAAGGTACATCTAAACATCATCCATCAAAATGAGATCATGAACCTTGAATCCATAATTCAATTCATGGAAAGTTAAGAGTCAGTAAGTTCATAAAGTTTTCACAAGTTTTTCACAAACGGTTTAACTTAATTGCAAATAAATTCCTTCCCACTAAGCTTAAGATAATTTTGTTCTAATTGATTTTAGTACTTCCCCTTTTACTCTAACCCAGAAAGAATGTCATATTCATTAGAAACAATTTAAGTTTATACTTTTCCATTTTACCTTAGTGACATGATTTATAGCTACAAAAATATTGTGACTTGTTTTAGACAACAAAATTTAAAAATCTTTGTTTTTTTCTTAAACTTCGAGCTGGTGAAAGAGCTGATGTGATTCAAATAATATGACTTGTTTTACACCACAAGTATCCTTTCAGAAGAGTGGTGACTGATCCCTACAACTTATAATATGTTCAAAAGAAATGGAGGTACAAAGGTTCAAACGAACTTACTTTAGGAGCAAGGTTGCCAACATAAGTACTGGGATTATTTTCTTGGAGTGTCTTCGTTGGCCTACTCTTGACCATCATATACATACATGGAAAAATAAATGACATGAAGGGTGTGTTTGGTATGAAGGAAAATGTTTTCCATGGAAAATGTTTTCCTAGAAAATGTTTTCCTGAAAAACAAGTAGATTTTGGACTTATTTCTCATGTGTGGTTGGTGAGTAGAAAATATTTTTCGGAAATGATTTTTAGTGTTTGATTTATGAATGAAAAATATTTTTAAGAGACATCTTTTATTTTTACTAGAGCAAAAAAATAATTTATGAATTGAAAATATTTTTTAAAAATAAAATTATTATTTTTTGGGGTGATGGTGGGGGTGGGGTGGGGGTAGTGGGTGGGGGAGGGGGTAGGAGTGAAAAAATAAAAATTTGAAGTTGATAGTATTTTTAAAAAACAAAATTAATTTTTTGGGGGTTGGGGGTGGGTGGGGGCTGGTCGGGGGGGTGGGGGTTAGGAGTTTAAAAATAAAAATTTAAAGTTGAAAGTATTTTTAAAAAGCAAAATTAAATTTTTTGGGGAGGGGATGGGGTTTGGGGGGGGAGTCAGGGATCGGGTGAAAAAATAAAATTTTGAATTTTTTTTTAAATAGATGTTTTTCCGCAAAAAAATGTAATTTGAAATTGGAGGAGAGTTTTGGAAAATGTTTTCCTTAATTTTTGAAGGGAAGTCATTTTTCTTAATTTTGAGGAAAATGAGTTGATTTGGAAAACATTTTCCAAAACTTTTGTCCCAACCAAACATGGAAAAATTGGAAAACATTTTCCAGAAAATGTTTTCCATCATACCAAACACACTCGAAGATATTCGTATTACATGTCCCCATAATAAACAAGAATAGGCCAACCGCCCAGCATATCTAAACACTTCATTTGATATTTATAGTTCACAACCTCACTTCCTTTTGATAGAAGATTCATATATATAGAGCACATAATTTCATATCATATGCACGTGCTCTAGTCTATAATCAAAGATCCTACATGAAATTTGAAGCTAATTGAAATGGAAAATATTGAAAATGACAGATGTTTAAAATATAGATGAGTATCGACTCTCAGCCATCATAACTTGAAATAGTATGCGAAGAAGACAAAAGCAATAGTAACCAAAATAAGCATGCAACATAACCAACGTGATATCTTTCAGTTGTCAATCCAACAACACTTTTAGCATCTGGAACTCTGGATGCCATCACCGGCTCCAACACTTTTTGCTGCCCAGTTGTAGTGGATTTGTCTGCTTCTAAGCCACTTGCCTTTTGTTTTCAATAAGCAAAAAATTTCAATTAGGTAACACTGAAAGAAAGAAAATCATGGGAGTCTTCGATAGAATTCACTATTAGGGGTCATTTGGTTGATGGGATAAGGTGGGATATCCCAAAACTAAGTTTGATATTAAATTATGTTTGGTTGAAGGTGTAACTAATCTAGGGACAAAATTGATATTTCAAATTTGGTGTTATTTTTTTTTATCTCACCTGGAAGGTGAACCTAAAACTATAATTCTGGGATAATTTTGCAGACCAAACGAACCCTAAGTTTCATTATGTAATAAATAAAATCAGGGGCGTCTTCAATAGAATTCACTCTTCTAAAATGATAAAGCAAAGATAGCAAGAAGCTAACTTATTAGCCATATGAAAGTGAAATTCCTGAAAGAAAAGATAGTGTCAATCCTTGTATTTCTATGCAAATGAACGCTATGTTTCAATAGGTAATATATAAAACCACGGGCGTCTTCAATAGAATTCACTCTTCTAAAATGATAAAAGTAAATATAGCAAGAAGCTAACTTATTATCCATCCATATGAAAGTGAAAATCCTAAAAGGAAAGATAGTGTCAAACCTTGTATTCCTTAATGCAGAGAATATTTGAATGGTGTTTGACTGGGTATGTGTTTAAGAAAGAAAAGAAGACTTTCAAAACTTATTTGCTAAATAAATCATACATTGTTAGATAACAAATCATTTCATATAAAGGTTAACATTAACATATTAAAGTCAAATTGCTACTAAATATAGGAAGGTGTCATTCTTTTTGTGGCCGACTAAAAAGGAAAGAGTATCACATAAATTGAGAGTTGGGACAAAGGGTATAATACATATCTCCTATATAGATCTTTTTCTTCCATTGTATTCTATCTCTCGCTAAATATACATGGATCCCTGAAAAACTTTAGGCCCTTGACTTCATTCCAGATTGGTTTTAGGATTACCTCAGGCCTTTTTAATAACTTCACTCACTATGGTTGCACATATAGGTATACCATCAACCAACATAAGGAATATAAATAGTCACAATCACATTTTTCCAATTCAAATATAGGTCTACCATCGAACCAACATAAGGAATATAAAGAGGCACAACTGCACTTTTCCAATGGTATATGGATGGTAAATAAAATTTACTGTAGACACCATAGTCTTAATTTATTGAGATTGTAGAGAGGGCAAACAAATATAATGGAGAAACATTTGATTTTACCATTCAAGTCATTTATAACACTTTGGGCTTCCTGCGCAAAGAAAAAAATGCAACAAAAGTTTTTATTTATTTTCTATCTGCAATCCTAGCGAAGGTTTAGAAGATAATATTTAGCTAGCTTAATACCAGCTGATTACGAAAGGAAGCCCAAATCCCCTAGATCGATCTGTTTTCTGATCCCACATCACTCTTGCATCTCGTTAAGAGAAACATTAATGTAGCATCAAGTATATTCATCAATTTTTCAAAATATGAATGCCAGGAGAACGTGTATAGTACAAAATAAATAGAGAATAAAACATACACGCAGGTAGTGTATACTGAAAAGCACGCAAACAATGTGGCATTTGTAACCTTTGGACTAAGACCATCCACAAATATGTTAAAATGATCTGCAAATGAGAAGAAACAGTTTTAGTTCTTAAAAAGATAATGTAAAAAATTAAGAGGGTCGAAAATGGAGGTGAGAAAGATATATACTTGATGTGTCCTATCTTTAAGCACCGGCATACGCTCAGTTAACTTTTATAGTCTGTCCAAACCTGTGAATTTCATTATTTTTGAGGTGGACATACACTAAAATATTAGATAAAATTATGTTTCAGACTTTTGCTCATTCTCTCATTATGCCTTAACTTTCCTAGAAATATAAAGAGAAGAAAGCATGAGGAGTTCATGGTTCAAAGTTTGGTAGCATATCAATTGTTTCTTGGGAACTGGGTCAAAAATGCCCTCAAACCATGTGAAAGGAATAAAAATGTCCTTCGTTAATAGTTTGGCTCAAACATGCTTTTTCTGTCAATACTTTGGTTCGAAAATGCCTTGCAGTCAATACTTTAGTCCACAAATGCCCATATAATTACTAAAATAGGGTCAAAAATGTCCTTTTCCAAATAAGTATTTTTTTTCTTTTTAACCACATTTTCTTCTTAATTAATTATTAAAGAATTATGATCTTGTTTTCTTTCTTTTAAAATCACTTTAACAAATAAAAACTTAGAAAATATTTTTTTTCCTCCTTAATCTCATCTTATCAATTAAAATAAAAATAACTTCATCTACCATCTCGACAGATAATATATGTCATATGTATAAGATCATATTATATCCATAATTAATTTATATTTATATAACGATAGAAAATAATTATAATAAAATAAGAAATATTTTTATTTTTTTGATTGAAGATAAACGTTTGCTAATTTTAAAAAATATTATTAGAAAAAGAATGTGTTAAAAAAATATTTATTTAAAAAAACGAGCATTCTTTTACCCAAAATATCAATAAGGGCATTTTTGGACCAAAATATTGATGAGAATGACATTTTTGGACCAAACTAAATGAAGGGTATTTTTGTCCCTTTCGCACAGTTTAAGAGCATTTTTTACTTGGATCTCTTTTTATACTATTAGCTATTATGTTGGTTTCTTCCAAACAGGAACAACTGATTTATAAATCTTATTAACCATAGACTTAACAATTCACTAATAAAGTCAACTGATGTACAAATCAAAGATAGTATTGTCAGTCTCATTAACTTGAATTTTTAGGGTGTTTCTAAGCGAAGGTACGTCTAACCTCTTATTTTGTCTAAATTTCCCTAAACACATTCATTTTAGAGTAGGAACCAGTTAAACATCTTGTTGAAAATAGAAAGTCCAAAATATCATGGAAAGAATATGTGCAATTGTCCTTAATAACAGCAAAAAATCTCATAGAGGAGTCTAATGTACGACAAAAGAGCAAAGTCGAAATAAAGGGTGTAAGAAACCATCAACGAACATATATGTAGTTCAAATTCTGGTATAAGTAGTAGTTCCAGATCCTTAAATTTGCTAAGAAAGCATTAATGGACATATAAGTACTTCAAATTCGGGTATAAGTAGTTGCAGATCTTTAACTTCACATTGTAAATGAAAATAATTTCAAAACGTCAATGCAATGAGGCAAATAAACTCAAAGCTAAACTCACAACAGTATACGACTAAATGAAGAAACCCAAAAATTTAATACCGATAGAAAACCAACATATACGAAAAGGTTCAAAAGAATTATGATGAAGAAAGACTAAATTAATTGTTGCATGTCATAAACAAAGCAAAAATCAGTATCGTCATAGGGAAAATGCAATCACAAAACAAAAATTGAACATCAATAATAAATCCAACTGAAAAATAAGGAAAATATTCAATTTTGAGGAAAACAAAGAATATTTAAAAAAATAATCAAAGAGACAATATGAATATGAAGAAGCTTACCTGAATAGAATGCTGGAGAAAGAACTTTTGGGTGGTGTGCATATACCGTAGTCCGCGTGATGTGTACACTGAAAGCACTCAACAAGACACGTAGCCAAAATGGAGTACTAAAAGGACCAAAATACCCTTAGCTCTATGAAGCAGGCATGTTGAATAAACCTTATATATATATATACTAGTAAAATTACTCGCGCTTCGGTAGGAATTTAGTATCATGGAATTTATAAAATAATACTTAAAACATGTCGGTCATTAAAACTAAAACACTATATTATCTTACATACAAGCTTACGTAGTAACAAACATTAATAATGTAAAGAAAAATAAAAATTATTACATCTTATCATTCATCCTTAATAACATAAGCAAAAATTAATGACTGTAAAAATACATATCAATATCTGTAATATAAGCAATGGTGTCAATGAGCCACTAAACAAGAGAAAAGTGCACAAATATTTCATTGTGAAGAAGAAGAGGTTTAGAATTTTTGTTGTTTTAAAATGAGAGGAAATATCTCTATTTATAGACAACAAAGGGTAGTGTGAACAAACATTTATTGTGTCTTATCAGAAATGTTACAACTATTTGGAAAAGTTGCAATCCTTCGGAAAGGACACAACCTTTCATAAAAGTCACAAATTTTCATAAAAGTCGCAACTCTTCATTAAAGTTGCAACTTCTCATAAAATTCATAACATTTCATAAAAATCACAACTTTTCATAAAAGTCTCAACACTTCGTTAAAGTTGCAACTTTTCATTAATTTAAAACATTTCATGAAAAGAAAAGGTTAGTTTTGTAAATAAATAAATTAAAAGAGAACTCTTATTTGTTTTGGTGCCACGTAGGCGGGCCGAAGATTATAGATTTGTTTCTTTTTTTTCACTTTTTCATTATTTGTTTTTCTCACATTATTCTTCTTTCTTGTTCTTTTCTTTTCTTTTTTTATTGTTGCTTATTTTTTTTCTTTTTTTTAACTTATTTCTTTTATAAGAAAACATTAACATTTGTTCCTTTTTTTTATTTTTTTGTTATGTTTTTTCTTCCGTTTCATTGTTGTTAAGTTTTCTTCTTTTTTCTAATGTTCTGCTTTCTGCCTTTTTTTTTGCAAATTGCATCTAAAAAAAGCATAATATATATATATATATATATATAAACTATTTATTTATTTTTCCTAGCAAGAAGCGTTTTCGGCTACGTTTTTCTAAGCATTCGTAAATTCTCAAAAAATTTGACAATATGCATCACAAACTGTTATTACATAATAATGACATGCGATTCGAAAAACTTCATATTATTGGAATCAAATTTTCGTAGGTACATTCCATTTAAATCATGCGAGAAATTTAAGTTACCTTTTCGTGAAAAATGATTAGCCATAAGAACAACTGCTACGATCTACTGATCTTCAAAGTTAATAACTATGTAGTAACTTTAAAAAGTCATGAATCCGGAACCTTGAGTGAACCTCAACCGCTGACTTAACTCTCAAAAAAAAAAAAAAAACTCACTTTTGTTACCTTTTTTCTCTTTGTTTTTCTCTCTACCGTCTTTGTGTGTTTTTCTTTTACTGAGTGAGTGTTTTTATATTGGTTTTGGGTGTAAGTCTGGTGCTAATTAAAAGGAAAGTGAAGAAGTGGATGATGAAATTTAGTTTTAAAATTTAGTTGAGAATTTTTAGGTTGAGATAAATGATAAAAATACATAAATAAATAAATAAATAAATAAATAAATAAATAAATAATAATAATAATAAAGCAAAACAAGACAACAAAAATAAGAAAGATTAAAATGTGTGATGGGGAAAATAATCTTTTTTAAAAATCGTGCAACACAATAAGTGGGCGAAAAAAAAACTAAATAGGAAGAGGATTTATAGGAAAACTAGTTACGGACCTTGAGTTCCAAAAAAGAATTAAATTGGAAATAACAAAAATCTGAAAATTTGAGAGTTAAGCAAAGTATGAGTTTGGGATCAACTTCAAACAACCATAAATCTCAGTACAAAATGAGTTATGTGTTCTGTAAGATACCATTGGAAAATATCTTTGAATTATCTTTCCAAAATCGCCGAGTTTTCTAAGTTTCGAGTTCGGATGAGTGAGATATGACCTTTTGAAGTTATGCTGTCCAATTAAGGAAAGTTACCCGAAAATAGTGAGGGGTATTAGTCCTTGCCCAATCAGATTTAATTCGTTTTAAGTCATATTTTAGGGATATAATTCTTTTAGGTTCAGTTTTATAATCCTAATATACGCTTAGAGTTTTAGTTGAGAGTTCAAAAAGAGACAAGAAGAGAAAAAAAGAGAAAAGAGGAGAAAAGAGGAAATGATGAAGGCGTTCGTCGACGTTCTTGAGTTTAGTTGCGAATTTTTGCCATGGGTTTAATCCCTAAGAGGTATGTATGCTTACATAGTGTTGGGTTTGTTCACCCACACGCCAAACATGTTATTTATAGCGTAATTCCATTCTCAAAAAGTTGAAGGATTTAAGTTCTTGATAGGTGTTCTTGAGGTTCATTGTAGATCTTATCTTGTTGGCGTTTTGATGATTTCTTGAGATGAAGTAATTTTCTGAGTGTTGTTTTGAGTGTATTAGTATTTACTTAGTTTGAGTAATTGAATCTAAGGAAAAAGAAAACTTGATAAAAGAAATCAATTAAAAAGCGATTTAGGGTCATAAAACGAGAGCAAATTTCGTTGAAAGCATGCCTGAGGCGATGCTGGCGCGGAGCACCCAAGATGCGCCCAGAGGGCTGGGCCGTCGCACCTGCAGTGCGCCCAAATGCACTCTCTGATGTTAGGGGATGGCGCCCGCGCCCGAAACGCGCCAGGGTGTCCTGCCCCCACTCCTAGTCCGTCGATTGTCCCATTTGAACTCATTTAAAGTGTATCTTCACTCCTTCTGATTCCAAACACTTTAAAATACTTCTAAACACTTATAAATCATTCATAACATTAATCATAACCTTGAAACAATAATTCAAATTCAAGGTAAAGTCAAGATTAAGTTTTGAGAGTTCTTCTGAACCTTTGAGAGAGTCCCTTCTAGTCCTTTTGAGGAGTCTTTTACAACTTCTAGTAACTTGTTTCAAGACTCAAGTAAATGAGCATGAGAGTGAGGAGAATGTATTAATTAGTCTACAATATCACCTAGATCCTCCATGTCATGAACTAAAACTCTTGAATTCATAGTTCACATTAAAGAGAGAGAGTTAAGAGTAGAGTTCAAGAAAGTCTTTAAGTTACATTGTGAATTCTTTGAGATACATCATTGATTTGAACATGTTTTGAGGAAGTAAATAAGAGAATGAGAGATTCATATACATGAGTTCCATCTAGTTACTGAGATTTTCAAGTCGAATTATTCATGTCCATAATTCCGCATGAACCCCTCCAAGTTGAAAATTATGAAATTATCCACATGAGATCATGAACCTTGAATCCATACTTCAATTCAAGGAAGGTTAAGAGTCAAGTCTATAAGTTAAGAGCAAGTCAAAGTAAAGTTTATAAAGTTTTTAAAAGTCTTTTACAAAAATTTTCACTTTGTTTTAAACACTTAAAGTTCAAGTCAAGAAAGAGTAAAGAGTTGAGTTAAATTCACAAAAGCTATAAGGGAAATAAGTATTCCCTAAGATAAGTTTCAAGTTAAGCAAAGAGTAAGAGTTGAGTTCATTTCTCAAAGCTATAAGGTAACTAAGTATTCCCTAAGAGTTTATAAATGTTTTCACATTTAAGTAAAAAGAAAACTAAGAGTTCCAAAAGAGTTTTGAACTAAAAGGGGAACATTGATTCGAAAATGAGCTTTTTAAAGCTAAAGGGTTCAGTAAATTATCTGAACCCAAAGGAAGGAAATTTTATTAAAAGTATGAGCTAAAGTATGTTTTGGGAGTAGTATTGAGCACAAATGTGAGGATGAGAGTTCATATTAACTCAAGTCTCCATGTAAACCATGAAGCCATCATGGGAGTTGACGGGTCATACTTTTTAGATGATCCCGTAAAGTAATCTAGTAGATCCACTAAGCTAAGTAAGGTCCTATACCGATGGCAAGGATGGTCCTTGGGCAGCGTGAGGTAAAACGTCGTATCATCACTTAGGAGTGATGGTCGTCGGTCAGAAAAAACTCCCACGGTATTAATTACATGGTTTCTCAAGGGGTTCTGCTTAGTATGAATGGGGGTATGAGACTTCATTCATGCATTGCACAAGTAGACCTTGAGAGGAAGTACGATATGTTTTTATGATATTATTATCTTGAGTTAAAATCATGTTTTTCAACAGATTTTCTTTATTTTGCACTTATTCTAAACTGGTTTATATCGAAATGAGTTCAGTTAAGTATCAAAAGTTAAGTATATTGAGTTGAGTATCCATAGTCGAGCATCATATCTTTGATTTAAGTATTTAATCTCTAAGTTGAGTATATTATTCTTGAGTATCCTTGAGTTTCAAGTTTGAGAAGAGGTAAATCTTTTTATTCAAGTATCAAGCTTATGTTAT
Source organism: Solanum sitiens (assembly GCA_016801875.1). NCBI lineage: Eukaryota > Viridiplantae > Streptophyta > Magnoliopsida > Solanales > Solanaceae > Solanum > Solanum sitiens. Next base: position 4,450,851 of record JABWTJ010000009.1, read on the forward strand.
TCTTTAGAATGCCCCTTACATACTCATACATTCCACGTATTGACCCATTTGGCCTGCATCTTTTAATGATGCAGACACAGGTATTTAGGATCATCAACAGGAGCTTCGTTGATACACCTCAGAGTTTGAGTTAGCCATGGTGAGTCTCCTAATTTACGAAGGATTTCATTTACTTTTTAGTTTAGTCAGGAGGTCGTGAGTCTTGTCCAGACTTCCATCATAGTCATTTAGAGGCTTCTGATGTACCGTGGTTTCACGGTACTTTTAATGCTTTTTCCTTAAGTTTAGTGTGTGTCTAAATCCTTTTTGTATTGATTTTTTATGTAAGTTTCTCTTTATTTGCAGGAAATCTGTCCAAAGATGAACGCGGGAGTTTTGAGCAAGAAATGCAGAAGAGACCACCTACGGAGCTTATGACGGTTCGTCGAGGCTGTGACGATCCGTAGGTGGCATCGTAGTGAGGAGAGAAGCTGCTGAAGGAAGATGGGGAAGTCTGACCAAGTGTGGGACTACGGAAGTTCATGACGGACCGTCATAGCCACGACGGTCCGTCCTGCTGGTTCGTCGTAATGATCAGAGAGTAGTCCAGTACCCAAATTCCAAGAAGTTTAAGTATTATGGAATGGAGCCCTTCGACGGACCGTCGTGCTTGCAACGGTTTGTCATACCTGTCCGTCGAGGGTAATGAAGAAAGCAGCAGCAGAATTTGTGAAGTATGGGACGACGGAGGCCACGACGGACCGTCACGAGGTCCGTCGACTCAGACGCGTTTGGACAGATTTTCATTAATTAGAAACCTTCTTTTATTAGGTTTTGTTTTTATTATAAATAGTTCGAAAAACCTCGTTTTTGGGGTTAGACTCTTGACTATTGTTAGTTCTCTTGTTATAGTATTGAACTCTTGATTTTGGGAATTGATATACTTTTTCCGGAATTGATTGTTGGTGTTCTTGTTGATTAATCAAGTTAAATTCTGGAATTTATTCGTTCTCATTAAAGTAAGTGCATGAATTCTTCCATTAAAAATATGAATTGTGTAATTATGACCATGGGTAACTAACTCCATAGCTAGGGTTGTGGGAACCATGGGTGAATAACAAGGTAAAATCTAACTAAAATAAAAATTCTAGAATGGTGTCTTGCATGTATTAATAATTCTTTCGTGTAGAAGTCTGTTTAACGGATGGCCAACGTTAGAACTCGCCTTAATGCTACTTGCCGGACCAAGGAGGTAGATAATAGGAAAAGAATTATCAACATAGATTTAGTGTAGACTATCTAATAGGCTAGTATTGGTTGGTACGAGGTAATAACTTAGTCAAATACCGAATACAATGCTTAATATGAGGTAAAGATAAGGGTTAATATAGCAGCACACGTAGCCGGACCAAGGTGCGGAGTGAAATTTTCTAGATGCCGGACCAAGGATTTAGAGATACATAACTTATCACTTTACATGCAAGATACTAGGAAAGAATTGTTATAGTTAGAGTTATCAAGTTGGGAACCTGTGGGGAACACTTAAGCCCTAGTTACTTTTATTAATTGATTAAACTCCGAGATTTGAATCTGTTAGTTGTTTATTTTAATTTAGTTAATCATTTTTATTAATTTAAAATAAAACCCCCTTTTTAGTTATTTATTTTCTCGGAAAATAGTTGACTAAATAGTAGTAATAATAGAATAAAGTTAAGTCTGAACCATTTTCCTCGTGGGATCGCCCCTAACCTCATTAGTTGGGTTCTTTGCTTGATACGACCGTTTTTACTTCTTATTTGAGCGTATCAAATTTTGGCGCCGCTGCCGGGGAAAGTGGCTTTGAGATTAACTTAAAACTTATTACTTAAGTTTAGTCATTATTTTCCTAATTTTACTTTATTTGTTGTTTTTGTCTCTTGCAGAACTAACTTCCTTGTATGCCAAATACGTGAAGAGGAAGAGAACCTTTGTTTCCCTACGACCACGAACTAGAGCGTACATTACGAAATATGAATCGAAATTTGGGTATTAATGATGATGATCCCAACCAGAACATCCCTGCTCCAGTTGATGCTCATGGTCAATTATTACCCGAAAATCGTGGTGAAGATGAACAAAGGGGACAAAATCCCGCTCCACGCCCTCAAGAGTATTATAGAGGTTATGATAATATTGCAGACTCTGACGGGCCACTTGTCTTGCCTCCTCTACCACACGGCCACACTTTTGTGGTAACCAGTAGTCTAATGCAAATGCTCACTGCCAGAGGTTTATTCTTACCTTCTGAATATCCACATGCCCACATCGCTAAGGTAAGGGCAGTGTGCAAAAGTTGTGTAGGGAGGCCCATTTGAACATGGATGTAATTGGGCTAAGAGTATTTCCTCTTTCACTGACGGGAGAGGCTGCTATATGGTTTACTGAACTCCCTTATAACTCAATTTTCACTTGGAATCAACTGAGGGATACTTTCTTAGCACGTTACTATCCGGTCTCTAAAAAACTAAACCACAAAGACAGAGTGAACAACTTTGTGGCACTACCGGGAGAGTCAGTAGCAGTTCTTGGGATAGGTTCACTTCATTCTTGAGAAGTGTCCCCAATCACCGCATCGATGATGAGCCACTAAAAGAATACTTCTATCGGGGACAGGATGATAATAATAAAGCGGTATTGGATACTATAGCGGGTGGTTCTTATGGGGAGTGTCCTTATGCTGAGATCGCTGAAAAGTTAGAGAAAATCTTGCGAAATAATAAAGCTTGGAGTACTAGAAAGTCAGATACTGGAAGAAACACCTTCGCAGTACAATCCACACACAACCCAGCCACAGATGAGATTCGTGAAGAGATGGCTCAGATGAGAACTGAGCTTGGGTTGGTATTAAAACATGTCACTCGGGGTGCAGAAAAGATAAATGCAGTGAACTACTTGTCTAAACCACCACCACCAAATGATGAATATTATTATGAGGAGGACACCTATGCGGTGAATGAGCAGACGGGGGGTTTCCGGCCGAATGCCCAAGGCTCCAATCAGGAAAATTAGTGCCAAGGTCAAGGAAACCAAGGTCGGAACTATGGTAATTATAACCGTGAGGATAATTTTGTCCGAGATGGAAATTACAACCACGACAACAACTTCAACAGGGGTAACTATAGTAACAAAAATGATAAGAGTGGGCCCTATGTTCCTCCTCAAAATCGTGAAGTTGCTCCTAGGGATGGTGGAGGTAGTATGGCGCGAGTTGAGGATATGTTGCACAAAATGATGAGGAGGTTCAATGCTAGTGATGAGCACACTAAAGAGTTAAGGAGTGATTTAGCGGGTATTGGGCAGAAAGTCGATACACATGCAATATCGATTAAACAGCTTGAGTTGCAAATGGCCCAATTATCTGCGAGGTGAATACACGGCAACGGGGCACTCTCCCTAGCAATACTGTCCAAAATCCAAAAAATGATGGACACTGTATGGCAATCACTACTCGGGGTGGTAAGCAAACCATTAACCCACCTTGCGGTCTGATGCAGAAAAGGTGATAAGAGATAATGATAAAGTGGAGGAGCTTAGTGGTGAGTTAGAAGATAAAATGGGAAAAGATGCTGAAGTACCCAAAAAGGTGACTCCCATGCCTAGACCACCCCCACCCCCCTTTCCTCAAAGATTAGTGAAAAAGACCGAGGATGGTAAATATCGGCATTTTATAACTATGTTGAAGCAGCTTTCCATCAATGTCCCTTTGGTAGAAGCTCTGGAACAAATGCCCGATTATGCCAAGTTTATGAAAGATCTGGTTACGAAGAAAAGATCGGTAACTTTTGAGGATGATGATAGAATGCAGCATTGTAGTGCAATTGCTACAAGATCTCTAGTGCAAAAGAAGGAAGATCCGGGTGCTTTCACTATTCCTTGTACAATCGGGTTATTACATTTTGCGAAAGCATTATGCGATCTTGGGGCAAGCATAAATCTTATGCCCCTCTCGATTTACAAGAAGTTGGGTTTGGGTAACCCAAAACCCACTGCGATGCGGCTACTGATGGCCGATCGAACAGTAAAAAGGCCTATTGGGATACTCCACGATGTGCTAGTAAAAGTGGAGTCATTCATATTTCCGGCCGATTTTGTTATTCTTGATTGTGAAGTCGATTTTGAGGTGCCTATTATTCTTGGGAGGCCATTCCTTGCTACGGGTAGAGCCTTAGTTGATATAGAAAAGGGGCAGATGAAATTTTGGTTGAACAATGAAGAAGTGACCTTCAACATTTGTAGGTCCATGAGGCAGAGTGGTGAGCTCCAATTGGTATCTGCTATATCCTACAAAGTTGATAAGTCATCCGAGACACAAATAGAAAAACGTCTAGGTGTAGAAGCACTAGCGGCAGTGATAATGAATTTTGATAGCGATTTCATTGAAGAGTATGGGTCATTAGTCGCGGCTCTCGATCGTGGTGATGTTCGGTTTAAACCGAAGAAATATGAGTTAGATATGAAGAATTGCGAGTCTCCACCCGCGAAACCATCTATAGAGGAGGCTCCAAAGTTAGAACTAAAAGCTCTCCCACCTCATCTCAGATATGAATTCTTAGGGAATGGTGACACTTTGCCGGTAATCATTACATCAGACCTGAATGAACAACAAATTGGGAGTTTGGTGAAAGTGCTAAAAAGGTTCAAAAGAGCTATTGGGTGGACTATTGCGGATATTATTGGGATCCCTCCCGGTATTTGTTCTCATAAAATCCAACTCATGCCTGATCATAAGCCAAGTATTGAGCATCAGAGACGCTTAAATCCACCTAGAGGTAGTGAAGAAGGAAATTATTAAGTGGTTGGATGCCGGAGTAATATATCCAATCGCTGATAGTAGTTGGGTATGCCCTGTTCAGTGTGTACCTAAGAAAGGGGGAATGACTGTGGTCCCCAATGAAAAAAATGAACTTGTTCCAATGAGACCGGTTACTGGATGGAGGGTGTGTTTGGATTACCAGAAATTAAATGCATGGACCAAAAAAGATCATTTTCCTATGCCCTTCATGGATCAGATGTTGGATAGACTTGCCGGAAAAGGGTGGTACTGTTTTCTTGATGGTTATTCTGGGTATAATCAGATTTCTATTGCACCGGAAGATCAAGAGAAAACCACCTTCACTTGCCCATATGGGACCTTTGCTTTCAAGAGAATGCCGTTTGGGTTGTGCAATGCACCTGCCACATTTCAGAGATGTATTATGTCGATATTCTCCGATATGGTGGAGGACACTATTGAGGTGTTTATGGATGATTTTTCTGTGGTTGGTGACTCCTTTGAGCGGTGTTTGAGTCATTTATCTGAGGTCTTTAAGAGGTGTGAAGACTGCAATCTAGTATTAAATTGGGAAAAATGTCACTTCATGGTGAAATAAGGTATTGTTTTGGGTCATCGCATTTCAGAGAAGGGTATAGAGGTTGATCGAGCTAAAGTCGAGGTAATAGAGAAACTTCCCCCACCTATCTCTGTAAAAGGTGTGAGAAGCTTTCTTGGGCATGCAGGTTTTTATCGGAGATTCATCAAAGATTTTTCAAAAATTGCGCATCCATTGTGCAAATTGCTGGAGAAAGAGTGTAAGTTTTATTTTGATGAATCTTGTCTTAAAGCATTCGGCGAGCTAAAAGAGAAGTTGGTGTCTGCACCTATCATTATTTCTCCGGATTGGAGCAGTCCATTTGAGGTGATGTGCAATGCTAGTGGGGTTGCTCTAGGTGTGGTATTGGGACAAAGAAGGGACAAAATCCTTCATCCCATTTACTATGCTAGTAAAGCCCTCAATGAAGCCTAGAAGAACTACACAGTGACTAAGCAAGAGCTCCTTGCAGTAGTCTTTGCTTTTGAAAAATTTCGATCCTATTTGCTAGGTACTAGAGTTATAGTGCATACTGACCATTCAGCGTATAGCTATTTGATCGCAAAGAAGATGCGAAACCGAGGTTGATTCGTTGGGTTTTACTACTGCAAGAATTTAACTTTGAGGTGAGGGATAGAAAAGGGACCAAAAATGAAGTTGCTGATCACTTGTCCCGTTTAGAAGATGAAGCTATGAGAGAGTTAGGGGATAAGACTAATATTGATGATACTTTCCCCGATGAGCATGTATTGGCTGCCTCACAAGACTTGATTCCATGGTTCGCAGATTTTGCGAACTATCTGGCTAGCGATATTGTTCCATCGGACTTGTCCTTTCATCAAAGGAAAAAGGTCATGTACGATCTAAAGAAGTTCTTTTGGAATGAACCATACTTATATAGGAGCTGTGCCGATGGGCTTATTCGGCGTTGTGTGCCAGAAGTTGAGATGTTGAGTATTTTAGAGGCATGCCATTCCTCACCCGTTGGTGGACATCATAGTGGTATCCGTACCGCTCATAAGATCTTACAATGTGGTTACTATTGGCCAACTATTCATCAAGATGCTCATGAGTTCGCCAAAGCATGTGATAGATGCCAAAGGGATGGCGGCATATCAAGAAAGCAAGAGCTCCCTCTAAACCCCATTCTTGTGATTGAATTATTTGATGTTTGGGGTATTGACTTTATGGGTACTTTTGTGTGTTCTCATAGAATGAAGTATATTTTAGTAGCGGTTGATTATGTATCTAAATGGGTGGAAGCTATCGCCCTCGCAAACAATGAAGGGAAGAGTGTCACTGCATTCTTGAAAAAGAATATATTCTCTCGATTTGGTACCCCAAGGGCAATTATTAGTGATGGGGGATCCCACTTTTGCAACAAATTGTTTAAGGGATTATTGGAGAAATACGGGGTTCGCCATAATGTGGCCACTCCTTACCATCCTCAAACTAGTGGGTAAGTTGAGGTGTCAAATAGGGAGATCAAACAGATTTTGTCAAAAACAGTGAACGCTAGTAGAACAGATTGGTCAAGGAGGCTCGATGATGCTCTTTGGGCCTACCGGACAGCGTATAAGACTCCCATTGGTATGTCCCCATACCAACTTGTATATGGGAAAGCTTGTCATCTTCCGGTTGAATTAGAGCATAAAGCCATGTGGGCTATGAAGAAGTTGAAAATGGATTGGAATGAAGCTGTAGAACAAAGGTTAAATGGGTTGAATGAACTCGATGAATTTCGCCTAGAAGCTTATGAAAGTTCATCCCTCTACAAAGAAAAGATGAAGAAATACCATGACCAGAAGATTGAGAAACGCGATTTTATAGTTGGAGATTTGGTGCTTTTATTCAATTGCAGGTTGCGTTTGTTTCCGGGCAAGCTCAAGTCCAAATGGACTGGCCCTTACTTGATCACCCAACTATTCCCTCACGGAGCAGTTGAGTTGGAAAACAAGGAGGGTGTGCGGTTTAAGGTGAACGGACAACGAATAAAAATCTATTTGGGGCATGCTGAATCGGCGAATGAAGTGATCGAGGCATATCATCTTGATGAAGTCTGAGTAATCGAGTATCCTCCATCGTACCGCGATGTTAAATCAAGCGCTGGTTGGGAGGCAACCCAATATGTATCCTCTAGTAATAGTCGCATTTTCTTTGTTTTTCGTTTTGTTAGAAGTGTTGGCTAGAGCGTAGTTTAGGGTCCGTGTACACTAAGTCTCCAGTCAACCACATATAGAATAGCTTAATGGGTGTTAACTTTGCAGGTAGCATATCACTAGAAAAATCTGCAGAAATTTGTCTGAAACACTCAATGACGGATCCATCGACGGACCGTCACGCTTGAAACGGACCGTCACAAGAATCTGTCGTGCCAGGTAAGTTTGTCTATTTTTTTTTAAAATTAGGGCACCCACGACGGAACCAACGACGGACCGTCACACGTGTGACGGACCATCGTCGGGGACTCGTCGCTTCATTTTAAACTCCCCACCCCTTCATTTCAACCGTTTCTTTCCCTCTATCTCCCATTTCCTCCCATTTCAACTTCCTTCCATCCTCATCCTTTTCCCTTTCAACTGATCTACCATCACTTCCCCAAATCCCCTCATTCTCATTTTCCCCTTCCCCAATCTCCTTTCTGCTGGTCGGAGTCTGCTGCTGTGTTTCTGATCTTCATAGCTGAGTGCCTCACTTGCTTGTTTTCTCCTCTTCTCAGGTATGTGTTTCTGATCTCTACCCATTTACACTACATTATTGTTTTTAATTTACTCTTGGACTGTTTCTTTTTGGTGGGTCTTTGATCTTTGATCCACTCTTGTCTGACCTAGGTTAATAGTCCCACAAATTGCCTTGTCAAACTCGAGAAATTGGTGCTTTAACTTTGTAAGTTTGCTAGGTATTTGGGTTAGAAAGATGTAGGTTAATATCGAGTCTTTGGTTTGAATCACATGGGATGATTGTGGCATCCCCAGTTTTGTCTCTGAATGACAGAACGAGACCCCGATGACGGACCATCATGACCACGACGGTCTGTCCTGCACAACCGTCATGGTTGTCAGAGACCCCAGTTCTAAGGGTCTCAAAATTTTTCAAAGTGTCCACCAACGGACATATGCGACGGACCGTCATGCCCATAACGGTCCGTCTTGCACAACCGTCATGGTTGTCAGAGACCCCATTTCTAAGGGTCTCAAAATTTTTCAAAGTGTCCACCAACGGACATATGCGACGGACCGTCATGCCCACGACGGTCTGTCCTGCACAACCGTCATGGTTGTCAGAGACCCCAATCCTAAGGGTCTCCAAATTCTTCTAAGTATCCACTGACGGACATATACGATGGACCGTCATACCCACGACGGTCCGTCCTGCGCAACCGTCATGACGGTTAGAGATCCCTCTCCTAAGGGTCTCCAACTTCTTCTAAGTGTCCACTGACGAACATATACGACGGACCGTCGAACCCACGATGGTCCGTCCTGCACAACCGTCATGACGATCAGAGATCCCTCTCCTAAGGGTCTCCAAACCATTTCTAAGTGTCCACTGACGGACATCTATGATGGACCGTCGTACCCACGACGGTCCGTCCTGTACAACCATCGTGGTTGTCAGAGACCTCAGCCTCAAGGGTCTCCAATTTTTTTCCCAAGTATCCACTTACGGACTTATATGATGGACCGTCATACCCACGACGGTCCGTCCTACACAACCGTCATAACGGTCAGAGATCCCTCTCCTAGGGGTCTCCATACTTTTGCTAAGTGCCTCACGACGGCCATCTACGACGGACCGTCATGATCACGACGGTTCGTCCTGCTTATCCGTCATAACTGTCAGAGACTTTTCTTCTGAGGGTTTGCAATGACATTTTGTTTTAAGTAATACATGACGGACCCCATGACGGTCCGTCGTACTCACGACGGGCCGTCAACTGGTCCGTTGTGTTTCACTGCTACTACAGAGATGTCATTACAGCTTTGATCTTATTTGCAATTTGTCTCGTTTTTGCTTGTCTTGTTTGCTCCTTCTAGTACTAATAATGATTCTTTACAGGTACTATCTCCCATGGCACCGAAACAAGATCAAGTTTACGCACGTGGGCGTTCAAAGTCCGTCGCCCCGTCTGCCCGCATGGTTATAGGCTCTGATGATGAGCATGATCCTAAGTACGTGCCCCCAGGCACTGCCACTCCAGCACGTGCTGCACGTGCTACCAGATCCAGCCCAAGAAGGTGGCGTCCGGCGTAGTCACTGCCTCCCAGTCTGATGAGGAGCGCACACTGACCAGCACACCTTCTGGGTCAGCTGCACAAGATGAAGGAGCGTCTGGCTCCTTAGGAGTTTCTTGGTCGGAGGAAGCCTCCGGGTCCGCAAAAGCCTCTGCACCCGCCACAGCTGCACAGTCTACCTCGGCGGATGAGGCTGACAACACTGATTCCACTCTAGGCTCACCGACTGGAGTTCCCGCCCCGGTTGCCGACCAGCCCAACCGGTGGTGTGTCGACAGGCAATAACAAGTGTATTCAGACGCCAAGCTGCTAAATGATAAGGGCGTCATGACACGGACCCTTACACTGGAGAGGCGGGTCCTTACGGGTAGTTTTCCCACCATGCCGGATATCCACACTCTCTTCACCAGACACCGACTAGAGTGGACGGCTCGTGCTTTGGGCCGGTACAGTGAGGAGTTGGTCTGAGAGTTTTACGCCTTCTATGTGGCTACTCTCCGATCATAGATCGATAGGCGGGCTGCCCCTGCCAAACAGGCCCCACTTGATCACGTCAGAGTCCACGGCATACAAGTCGATATCTCCCTGCCACCCATCCGCCGGTATTTGTACGGCGAGGATGTTGACGCCACCAGGACCCCTCTCACCGCCGAGTTCGACTACCGGTGGCAAATTGTTAAAGAGGGCCGGTTCTTGTATGAGCCATCGCTGAGAGAGACCACCAAGAGGTGGATGGCCTAGCACTTATCCATTGATGGAGAGGCTGCTGACTGGGTAATGGATGAACCATCAGGAAGGCTAACTTGACCTTCACGGCCAAGTTTCTATGGTTGATTGTCCGCCACTGCCTCTCCCCCACTGCTGTAGATAATATAGTTACATGGGATCGCGCAGTTCTGATAGCAGCGATGATGGCAGGGTTTGAGGTTGACTTCGCTTGGCTTCTACAGGCGGTCATGCACGAGAGGGCCTTCAAGGTCACCACTACTTACCCTTTTCCGTGCATGATTTTCTCTTTATGCAGGTCCGCAGGTGTGCCCATCTGGCACATTGATCAGATCAAGACCCCGCAGGGCAATGTTGACATCGGCCTCATCCCAATGAGTTGGCTCCACGCAGAGGGCCCCGCCCGGAGGTGGCCCCACTTGGTGAGAACCTGGCAGATACTATAGAGCATGCTCAAGCGGCTTCCCAGGATGCTTCTGCACCCACTGACACTACCCCGGTCGAGTCTATCCTGGGTAGTAGCAGTGCCCCGAGCTCCTCTCGCTCGGCTTCTTCCGCCACTCTAGTCCCACTTGCTAGGGTCCAGAAACTCGAGGCGCAGATGGCCACACTTCTGCATCACATCCAGCCTTGAATGCAGAGGTCTATTGCTGAGGCAGAGGAGCGCATGGAGCGCAAGATGGCAAAGCACACAGAGAGGAAGATCGCAGAGGTTCATCAGCGCTTAGACGCTTTTGAGTTGCGGGTGCTAGCCCGTCCAGCACCTCCGGTGGACATGTCGACCCTTCAGGTTGCGGTTGAGAGTTTGCGGGCTGATCTTGATACGATCTTAGAGGCTAGGGTGCCTGAGTCTGAGGCCCCTTCTGCAGAGCCTGCTGAGGACACAGTGATGGCTGCTCTATTTGCCACTTCTGATGTTCCACCACCTCCTCCACGAGAGCATGCCAAGAGGCGCAGGGGTCGAGAGGAGGATGAGGCTAGGGCGAGGAAGAAGGAGCACCGTGAGATGGAGACTGCGAGGAGAGCCTCGATTGCTGACGAGGAGGCCCGTACGTTGAGGGCTGTAGAGTTAGCTGCCGGGGCGTCTAGCTCCAGAGTTGTGGATACAGTGAGAGGCACTACTGATAGTGTTATTGCTGCTGAGGACACTACTGAGGGTGTCCAGACTACGGAGGGAGTGGGTTCCGGAGAACCGGACCCACCAGCTTGCTGATCGCCGGCGCTTAGCGCCTCAGGTTTGCTTCACTTACCACTCGCGTAGTTTAGTTTTTTTATACATTGGGGACAATTGCATATCTTTTGTTGGGGGTGGGGTAAATGGAAAGTGAGTACTTGGGTGATTTCTGAGTAGCCCAAGTGGGGTAAATGGAAAGTGAGTACTTGGGTGAATTCTGAGTAGCCCAAGTTCATGATCCTCTTTTGGGGTTTTCTTGCCTGTGTTCTTTTTCCCCAAGAGACTGATTACTTTTATTGTTGAACCGGCATGTTTATATCTTGTGTACATAGTATAACTCTGAAGCATGATGGCTAAAACTGAAATGATATCCCGATGTAATGAAATGATGCAATGACTAGGCATAGCAATTGATAAATGTGTGGCCCTAAGCATGACATAGAGATACACTACTGCATGACCCTGAATCTAAGACTCGAACTAGGTGTCTGATAATCTAGTAGTGTAACGAGATGTCAAGTGAGTGTGAGGAAAATTTGAATGATCCACCATTGATACTGAGCTAGAACTTGCCTGGTTAGTCTTGCTGAAAGTAAGCCAAAATAAACAATTAGGAAAGGATCATAGGCCCTTGTTCGAAATAGTCAATCTTGAGCCTTAAAATAACAGAAAACCAAATGAAGTTAATCCCTTTTTGATCCAAATGAATTGAGCTTAAAATAGATCTTTCTTTTTCACCCAAATGATCTTCTCTGGGAATAATGTGTTGGCCCTGGTCCCTCCTTGGACATGTGCACCTCAGTTTATGCCAAAAGCATAAGTTGAGGGTGGCTAATGCAGAAAGCAACCTTGTTTTGGCCCTGACCCAACCATGGGTATTGTGAACCTTGACTCATGGAAAAATCATGAGTTGAGGGTGGCTGTTATAAGGAAAATCCCGGAAAGTGGGGTTATAAAAAATGAAGAGAAAGAAAGAACAAAACAGAAGTGACTAAAAAAATATATATATATGAATAAAGTATACATATGAAGCAAAATAAACACAAGAAAAGAGAAAAGTCACTTACACATAAGGATAAGAAAGGGAAAACAGCAAGGTGAAAAGAAAATTGAGAAATAGGGCGAATTAAAATGATAAAAAGGTGGTACGCTTAGCCGATATGTCAAGGAGGGCAACAAGTCACTAAAGTATACCTAAATATACCCTACCTGATCCTGAGCCTATGTTACAAGCTAAGAAAGTCCTGTTGTGATCCTAAGAGTTGTATGGCAAACTTAAAGCAGTGAAAATAAGGGCAAGCTTATGGCAATATGTATAAATGAGTTGTGAATTTGTTTTGAGAGTGAGTGTTGAAAAGTAATCCTTATACTCAAACTGAAATCATTGTGTGAAAAATGAGGATGTGTTTTGAAGAGAGGACACTAGTTGCAATACCTGAAATATTAGCACCTCGGTGAGAAATTGAAGAGGATAGGTGTTAGTGCGTAGTGAGTCTGTGTCATGGTCTGGTTCCACATGATTCAAGCCTAATAGTGATAACATGCATGACCGTAATGAGAATGATCGGGATTGATAGCCAAGTGATTGCGAAAGCTAAAATGTGGATACTCTTGTACAAAGATTTTGTAGTGAGTCATAGTGCGTCGCTTGAGGACAAACAACGAATTTAAGTTGAGGGTGTTGAAGTACCGTGGTTTCACGGTACTATTAATGCTTTTTCCTTAAGTTTAGTGTGTGTCTAAAGCCTTTTTGTATTGATTTTTTATGGAAGTTTCTATTTATTTGCAGGAATCTGTCCAAAGATGAACGCGGGAGTTTTGAGCAAGAAATGCATAAAAGACCACCTACGGAGCTTATGACGGTCCGTCGAGGCTGTGACGGTCCGTAGGTGGCATCGTAGTGAGGAGAGAAGCTGCTGAAGGAAGATGGGGAAGTCTGATCAAGTGTGGGACTACGAAAGTTCATGACGGACCTTCATAGCCACGACGGTCTGTCCTGCTGGTTCATCGTAATGATCAGAGAGTAGTCCCAGTACCCAAATTCCAAGAAGTTTAAGTATTATGGAACGAAGCCCTTCGACGGACCATCGTGCTTACAACGGTTTGTCATACCTGTCCGTCGAGGGTAATGAAGAAAGTAGCAGCAGAATTTGTGAAGTATGGGACGACGGAGGACATGACGGTTCGTCGTGTCCACGACGGTCCGTCACGAGGTCCGTCGACTCAGATGCATTTGGACAAATTTTCATTAATTAGAAACCTTCTTTTATTAGGTTTTGTTTTTATTATAAATAGTTCAAAAAACCTCATTTTTGGGGTTAGACTCTTGACTATTGTTAGTTCTCTTGTTATAGTATTGAACTCTTGATTTTGGGAATTGATATACTTTTTCCGGAATTGATTGTTGGTGTTCTTGTTGATTAATTAAGTTAAATTCTGGAATTTATTCGTTCTCATTAAAGTAAGTGCATGAATTCTTTCATTAAAAATATGAATTGTGTAATTATGACCATGGGTAACTAAACCCCATAGCTAGGGTTGTGGGAACCGTGGGTGAATAACAAGGTAAAATCTAACTAAAATAACAATTCTAGAATGGTGTCTTGCATGTATTGATAATTCTTTCGTGTAGAAGTCTTTTTAACGGATGGCCAACGTTAGAACTCGCCTTAATGCTACTTGCCGGACCAAGGAGGTAGATAATAGGAAAAGAATTATCAACATAGATTTAGTGTAGACTATCTAATAGGCTAGTATTGGTTGGTACGAGGTAATAACTTAGTCAAATACCGAATACAATGCTTAATATGAGGTAAAAATAAGGGTTAGTATAGCAACACACGTAGCCAGACCAAGGTGCGGAGTGAGATTTTCTAGATGCCGGACCAAGGATTTAGAGATACATAACTTATCACTTTACATGCAAGATACTAGGAAAGAATTGTTATAGTTAGAGTTATCAAGTTGGGAACCTGTAGGGAACACTTAAGCCCTAGTTACTTTTATTAATTGATTAAACTCCGAGATTTGAATCTGTTAGTTGTTTATTTTAATTTAGTTAATCATTTTTATTAATTTAACATAAAACCCCCTTTTTAGTTATTTGTTTTCTCGGAAAATAGTTGACTAAATAGTAGTAATAATAGAATAAAGTTAAGTCTGAACCATTTTCCTCGTGGGATCGACCCTAACCTCATTAGTTGGGTTCTTTACTTGATACGACCGTTTTTACTTCTTATTTGAGAAGTAAGTTTGAGCGTATCAGCTTCATAGATAGTCAGTTTAGTTAAGAAGTCTATACTATTAATTTATTTTATTAAATGTTTTAAATACTAAAGTTGCCTTTTTATGGCGAGTTGAATACATTAATTTGATTATTCAGAGTTTTCTTTTAAGTTAAAATTTGTATTTCACTTTCATGAGTTTTATTCAGTTTTAAAGCTTTTTATGCTTAAGTAAGTCTTCCGCTTGTAGTCAGCCAGGATGAAGGTTCTCTTGGGGACCAACAATGGTCTTTGAGTGCGCCACGTTCAGGGTGTAGGCTCGGTCGTGACAGAAAGTGGGGGAATAACCTCCTTACTGCAACAACTACTACAAAGAAATAGGAAATAACTAAAAAGTTGTAATAATCTACTACAAACATTGTTATACGGAAATAAAAAATAGATAACTTATAAGCTGAAGTAATCTACTTTCTAATTTCGTTAAAATCTTGCTCCCTCTGTCCCTATTTAATTGTCCATTTTAAAAATGATACATATTAAGATAGCAATAATTAGCATTGAAGTTACAATTTTACCCTTATTAATTATAGTTTCAAAAAAGATAGAACTAAAACTTGGACCTTTCTTGATTTGTCAAAATGGACAAATAAATAGAGATAGCTAAAAGAAGAAATAGAGACACAGTGACTAGTGATGGTGAATAAATGAAAGAAATAAAAGTGGAGAGATCCAAGACACTTACACACTATGCTGAGAGAGTGAGAGAAATGATGTGCGTAGTGTTCCCAAATTCCATTAGGTTGCCTGTGAAGCATTCAAGAGAAGGATTTTACTTTTTCTTTCAGGGGGATACGAGGTTTATTGAACTTAAAATGTGTGCCTCAATAGTTAAAATCTGTAAATTAAGTAATTTAATTTGTATTGACAGACTGAAAATTCCCTCTTTAGTAATCGTGTTGTTATGTCATCTTATCTTTTGGTTGGAGATGCATTTGCAATCCATGGTTAGTTCAATCATATTAATTGTTTTAAATTTTTTGGGAGGAATGTTTTGTCAATCTGCACTCGTGAAAAAAATAACATCTTAAACTGATATAAAAAGCTCTTTCGATTGGTGGAAAACACATGACATGGATGCTTTATTTGGTATCATGTTGTTTTCAATGGTAAAGTATACCTTAATGGATAACACATGACTTGCAAGTAGTGGATATTGTCTTTTCTTCTTAAGCATCTTAGTTTATAGCTGCCAAAGTGTAGCATCATCACTTTTACTTTAACTTGTAATTACAAGTCTTCTTCTTCATTATCGTTAACAACCTCTCGACCCCCACAAAGGTAGGGTAAGGTCTGCGTACATTACCCCACCCTTCCCAGACCTCACTTGTGGGACTATACTGATTATGTTATTGTACCATGTGTAGTTTACGGGCTTGTGTGGATAATATTGTTGCAATTATGTTAATTTAAACAACATAAATCAGTAATTTTCATGCCCAATTATAGTGCACAGCACATTGATAAACAAATATTATCTTTCTTAACATACCAATGACTTATCAGCACAATTCAATTGGTCTATACCATAATAAAAAATAATCTTTACTAATCTACGCCTTTTTCCTAACCACATTGCACAAAACAATGTTTCATTCCTCTTTTTAGTAAATGAAACTAAAGTGAAAATCAAAATTGCTGAGGTCATTCGCAACAATCATTGATTTGCCCTTCCATCTGCCCCGCCCCATTCAATATTTTGTAAATAATTTTTTTGACCTGCCATTGTGTTTAGCACTTGTCGTGCCCTGCCCCGTCTAACATTTCCCTGCTCTGCCCCGATTATCATCCCTACTACCTCTCTAAATCTTAGGCAAGAAATTTCAAGTGCTAATTCATATGCCAGACGGTTAGCAGAGCAGATGACTAGTTTAGCCAATTTTATGTCGTTATAGCAAAAGAGCACAACAATCTTCATCTTTCTTGGGAACTAACTAAGTTCAAAAATCACAAGTTGCCAATTTTTACTGTCCAAGGCTGCAATGAAGGAAGAGCAAATGAATCAGAATCATTTGGAGATTCACCATCATCATCATCTTCCCTAAGCAACTTGTTTTCCGTATTGTAAGAGATACGATACACTATGGAATGATGCAGGATTGGTTCCTAAATAATGACTTAAAAAGTTGTGTTGTAAAAGTACAGAATATTGAAGACTTGACTTGGTTGAATTCATCCAGCTAGGAGAAGTAGAATCCAGGAAATAATACTTTGATGGATCTCAGGACACAAGTATTGAGCCAAAGTTCCGGAATCCCCAAAGTTCAACTCCTTGTTGAATCTATCCCCAGTTAGAGAAGATAGTCAAACCTCTATTTTCATTGGATTTACATGGAAACTTTTCATCGTTATTACAAGTATCTCAATTTCTCATCAGCTCGAGGTTTGATCTCACGTGTGGGTGGGTGGGCATTTGGTGGTATATATGAATGTTTTTTATCTGATGGTATGGACAAAACTAAATGTTTACTGCACCCTATCATTACTGATAGGACACTTTAGCTTTTTCTCATGTTAATGGGAGGAATTACCTTCTCCAATAAAAGCATGATTAACACAACATCATGGACCCAATATGTCATCTCATAAAAACATAATAAAGGATGTTCATCAACATATATCATGAAGTCAAATATGCAACATCATATTAAAATGCACATCAACATGAGGAAACACATAAATCATGAAAATTCATTTTATCACTAAACATGAATTTCATCAAGAATATTCATAACATAAGGAAATCATAAAAAAACTCATATATCATACATGACTCCCAAATCTAGGAACTCAAGAGGAATTACTTACCTCAAGCTTGAATTTTAATAGAAAGAAAAAGATTAGCATAACGAGACTTCATATCGGTCTCGGCGTCCCATGTATAACCCTCAACTAAATGATTCCTCCAAAAAACTTTCACGGAAGCTACTTCTTTATTTCTCAATATCTTAACTTGCCGATCCAAGATTTCTACCGGAACTTTCTCATAGGAAAGGCTCTCATCAACCCCCAACCCTTCTAAGGGAATGATGGATACCGAGTCACCAATACACTTCTTAAGAATCGAAACATGAAATACTAGGTGAACCAGAGCTAACTCATTTGGAAAGTCTAATTCATAGGCAAATTTCCCACTACGCTTCAAAATTGGATATGGGCCCACATACCGGGGACTAAGTTTCCCTTTATTTCCAAAACTCATCAAACCTTTCACATGTGAGATTTCCAAGTATACCCAATCATTAACCTCAGCTAGATCCCTTCTTCTAACATCGTCATAGGACTTTTTCTTACTTTGTGTTGTCTTCAACCTCTCTCTAATAAGCTAGACTTTCTAAATGGCATCATAAACTAATTCGGGACCAACTAGAGCAATTTTACTTACTTCAAACAAACCAACTGGAGACCTACATCTCCTACCTTACAAGGCTTCAAAAGGAGCCATGGCAATACTCCAGTGATAGTTATTATTGTAGGCGAACTCTATAAATTGTAAATGGTCATCCCAATTACCCTTGAAGTATATAACACATGCTCTCAACATATCCTCCAAGGTTTGGATGGTACGTTCTGCTTTCCCATCGGTTTGGGGATGAAAAGTCGTGCTAAGCTTAGCCGTAGTACCAAACGTTTTTTGGAATGCCTTTCAAAAGTGTGAATTAAATTCAGTACCCCGATCCGAAATGATAGATTAGGGAACCCCATGCAACTTCACTATCTCATTGATATACAATTGGCATAGTCTTTCGCCGAAAAAGTAGCCTTGACGGAGATGAAATAGGTTGATTTTTTCATCTGGTCTATAACGACCCAAATTAAATCATGTTGCCTTCGAGTACGAGGCAAGCCCACAATAAAATCCATATTCACATCCTCCCACTTCCAAGTGGGAATATCTATATCATGGGACAAGCCTCCCACTCTACGGTGTTAGGCCTTAACTTGTTGAAAATTCGGACATTTGGATACAAAACTCACAATATCTCTTTTCATGCCATTCCACCAATAGACTTCCCATAGATCACGGTAATCTTTGTGGCTCATGGATGAATAGAATGTCTTAAACCATGGGCCTCTTCTAGAATTTGCTTTCTCAAGCTATCAACATCGGGAATACAAAATCGACCTTGGTACCTAAGTATCCCATCTCTCCCTTGGAAGAAATCCTCAACGGACTTTTGAATTACCAACTCTTTCAATTCCAATAAAATGGGATCAATGTATTGTTTTTCCTTAACATCCATTACAAAGGACGATTCGGAACCATTGTGGACCGTGAAACCGCCCTTGGTGGAATCCACTAAATGAACACCTAGCCGGGCCAACCTACGCACATCACAAACCAATTCCTTCTTTTAATCCTCTATATGAGTCAAACTGCCCATGAACAATCTACTAAGAGCATCCATTACCATATTAGCTTTGTCGGGTGATAAAGGACACTCATGTCGTAGTCTTTCAATAATTCTAACCATATTCATTTTCAAAGGTTCATTCCTTTTAGGTAAACACATATTGGAGACTCTTATGATCAGTGAAAATATCCACATAGACCTCATATAAGTAATTTCTCCATATTTTCAAAGCAAATACTACCGCCCTAATTCAAGATCATGGGTTGGATAGTTCTTTTCATGAACATTGAGTTGTCTCGAAGCATAGGCAACCACCTTACTGTGTTGCATGAGGACACATTCCAAACCAAATCTAGAGGAGTCATATTAAACAAAATAACCATCGGTACCCTCCAGTAAGGTCAACACCAAAGACAAAGTACGCACATCTTTCAATTCTTGAAAACTTTTCTCGCAATTCTCCGACCATGCAAATTTAACTTTCTTTTGAGTCAAAGCTGTCAAATGAGAAGAAATAGAGGAGAACCCCTCAACAAACCTTCTATAGTATCCGGCCAAACCCAAGAAGCTTCTAATATCGGTCGGTGATAGAGGTCTAGGACAACTCTTAACTGCACCCGTTTTCTTTGGATCTACTCTATACCCTTGCTTTGACACAATGTGGCCTAAGAATGCTACGGACCTTGGCCAAAACTCACATTTGCTAAACTTTGCAAAAAGTCGATGTTCTTTAAGAACTTGCAATACCACCCTAAAATAGTCAACATGCTCTTTTTCACTCCTTGAGTATAGCAAGATATCAATAAACACAATGACGAACATGTCATGATATTGTTGGAACACCCTATTCATAAGGTCAATGAACATCGTCGGGGAGTTTGTCAACCCAAATGACATAACTAAGAACTCATAGTAACCATATCTCATTCGGTCCATCTTGGGAATATCAACCTCTCTCGCGCTTAATTGGTGATAGCCCAAATGTAGATCAATCTTGGAAAAATAGCTAGCCCCTTGAAGTTGGTCTAATAAGTCATCAATCATTGGAAGTGGATACTTGTTATTAATGGTCACCTTATTCAATTGGCGATAATCAATACACATCCTAAGAGACTCATCCTTCTTTCTAACAAACAATACCGGAGCACCCCTTGGAGAGATTCTTGGTTGAATAAAACCCATGTCTAGAAAATCCTTTAGTTTCTCTTTCAAACTCCTTCAAATCCGCCGGAGCCATTCTATAAAGAGGAATGGAAATAGGTTATGTATTCAGAATAAGGTCAATACCAAAACCTATTTCCCTCTCGGGAGGAATACTGGGCAAATCATCTGAAAACACATTCACTACCAAAACAGACTCTAGAGAAGGGGTTTTGGATTCAACATTTTTCATCCTAACAATGTGGTAGACACAATCTTTCTAGATCATCTTTCTAGCTTTAAGATAAGAAACAAATTGACATCTAGGCATAGAATTTCCACCCTTCCACTCTAAAATAGGCTTATTGAGAAATTGGAATTTAACCATCCGGGTTCTACAATCAATACAAGCATAACATGAATGTAACCAATCCATACCAAGAATCACATCAAAATCTAACATGTCAATTTCTACCAAGTCAACAAGAGTAACTCTATGGGACAAGGAAATGGGACATCTTCTATACACCTTCTTAGCCACCAACGAATCACCAACCGGGGTAGAAACTGAAAAAGGTTCTAATAATTCGTCTGAGGAACATCAAACCTCATAGACACATAAGGCTTCACAAAAGACAAGGTATAGCACCGGGATCCAATAAAGAAAAATTTCAACATACCGTTCACCACATCAGCGGAATTTTCTTGGTCACCTCAATTTTGGAGAGCACAGAAGCGGTTCTTTTTAGGAGCATCGGCATTAGAAACACTAGGAGGAGCTTTCTTGACCTATATTCCTTGAACCTTAAGCTTGGTACAATCCCTCATCATGTGACCACTTTTACCATAACCATAGCAATCGTACGTGCCAACAGGACACTTACCCACATGTTTCGCAACATAATTAGCACAAGTAGGCCTCACCATAGAAGATACACCACTATTGCCTCCTTGAGGCTTAGGTTTAGATACCCTATCTTTGTTGACCCTTGGAGCACTAGAGGATCCTTAGTTGGAGAACCTTCTCTTGAACCTTTGTTGCCCTTGACCCTTCCATCATCTGTTCTAGCTCTCTTCACATTTCTATTCTTGTCGAACGACATTCTTTTCTTACAACCTTGGATATACCCGTCACATACCTATTCATCCCATCCATTCGATCTGTCACCATAGCCGGTGCATATTTGGAGCATTCGGTGAACTTTAGAGGATATCTTGAACACTCATACCTCTTTGACGAAGGTTGATAAATTCTTCCACTTTAGCTTCTCTCATCTCTTGGTGAAAGAACCTATCAAGGAATGCCTTTTTGAACACCTCCCATTCTATGGGACCCTGCTCCTACCGGCCTATTGCTCTTCCATTGAGTATACCATACTTGGGGCACACCCTTCAATTGGTAAGTGGCTAGCTCCGCCTTTTCTACCAAAATCGCCCTCATGGCATCAATTATCTTGTAAACCTCTCCCATAAACTCTTGAGGATCCTTTCCCACTTTGGAACCAAGAAACAAGAAGGATTCATCCTTGTAAAATCCTTCAATCTAGAAGCCACGGAGTTCACATTGGGATTCACGTGAGTCCTAGTATCTTATTGTCTTGAGCCATCATAGCGTGATGAGTTTTCACGGGTTGAGTCAATATTTGGAGAGCCAGCCTTATTTTCACATTTGTCATAGCCCCCTCATTAATAGGAGCTTGATGAATTTGAGGATCATGGGGAGCTTGGTTCTATTGAGAAGCTTGATTACCTGAAGGAGGAGCTCCTCTTCCATCCTTCTTGCATTTGCCCTTCATGTATTCATTTCCCGAAGACACAAGAGAAGGGTTAGGAAAAGGACTTTATAGAGTTAAAACTCTAAGGAATGACTAAATAGTAATGAAAGAAATAAAATTTCCTAAACATCTTATAGCCACTCATTTATAAATGTGGCGCGCTTCATACACATAAACAAGACTCTACTAGACGTGGCTTATGATACATCATCCTAAAATCATTCTAAATATTTTACTCTAATTACCAAGTTTGTCACGAAACAGGGGTACCCCCTAGATGTAACACGATATACTTAACCCCGAAGGGGTCTCATACAAGAACTTAGCATATCATAAACATAAGATACGAGAAATAATGCGGAATAAAGATTTTCTTTACAATTGAAGTCTTCCATAAATCGAAAATAAAAGTCTAGACATTGTCTCCATAAGCCATCTATTACAATCGAAAATTAGTAGGGTCACGACAAACGTATAAGCTTGTTGAAAATCATGCATTTACCAAGTTTGGGAACTACGATGCACCTTTAGAGTAAAACACCAGTTATAAGCATATTCTTCATGCAAATCATTATAACATAATAAAACTATCTCTTAATCAACCTTAAGTTATACTTGTGCAATATTTAAATGACATCCCATAATACCACCCATAGTAAGTACCCATTTTTGGCCACCATAGTCATGCATATCATGCTTGGACCTCATCATAATCAATACTCATAGATAAGGAAATGTTCATATTCATTAACTTATATCAAGAAAACCTAATCCTAGTAACAATCCATACTAGACATTCATAAATCATAAGTCTTCATAGCATAACAAAACCATATCACAACCCCTCTCAAAGTAGACTACGTAGAGCTTCTTGACAAGTCATAAGGTATAGTCCGTGTTCATGCTCTTTTCATAGTTCATATTATTGTCATGTAGATAAAAATAGCCTTAACCGACATAGGCCATGAGAACTACATGGAATCCAGTGTCTTGCCCCACACCGAAAGAGGTGTCTTACTTGCCTAACGTAGAACTATGTGTATTACATTTTAGGTAGATCCACTAGCTGAAGACCTATATTGGCACATAGTTACGGGATAGGGAGATTGCTTCTAGAACTCGGACTTCTAACATAGAAAGTTTCCATCTCATGAGATAATTGTATTAGGAACCTGGACTAACTGATGTATAAGAACCCATAAGGAAATTCGGACTAACAAACGTATAAGCTTTCATTTGGGAAGCCGAACTAACTAACGTATAAGCTTCCATCTCATAACCATATCCACTCGGTGTTAAGCATAATTACCTTTAAGTTCATGTTAAGTCTTTACTTGAGTTCATGTTCATGGTGGATGCCTTAGCACCCAAACCAACATAGTATCATGATACCTCATAGATTCCATAGGTTAGAATTATCCTTTCAACCTTAGACTCATTAATATGAGAGTAAACTTTTCCAATCATGTGCATAGTATCCATTAGAATAGCCTTTCAATCAACACAACAAGATCATCATAGTCGTAAATACTTCATTCATAATCATGTGTAAGAGTATATGGGAGAATGATCTTTCAATCAATACCACAGTTAGGGGTGGGCATAAACACCGAAAAACCGAAACACCGAACCGAACCGAATTTTTTTGGTATTTTGGTTTTCGGTTCGGTATTCGGTTTACTTTTTTGAATTTTTCGGTATTTCGGTTCAGTTTTTGGTAAGTATTTTTTTGTTTTTCGGTATTTCAGCTTAAACCAAAATATTATATTATAATTTATAATATATATTTATATTATATTAATTATTTATGTTAAATAATTTTTTTTTAAAAAAAACAAAATCTGAAAATGAAAAGTAACTTTTTTAACTTTTGTCTTTTTGTCTTTTATACTTTACTAAATACTACTTTTACTTTATAGAAAGTACAAAACCCTAATCTGAAAAGTGAAAATAATTCATCTTCCTCTTCCTCAATTCATTCTTCCAACTTCCAAGTTCCATATTAGTTCCTTTCAAGTTTCTTCATTCTTCATCCGTCCGAGCAGCGGCCAGCGACTTCAGACGGCCAGCGGGCAGCGACTTCAGATGGGCAGAGACCGGCGGTCGGCGGCCAGCCGACCAGTCGACCACCAATCAGTGAATCAGGTTTGTTTTTCTAATTTTCTTCTTTGTTGTTTCATTTTTTTCTTTCTGATTTTTGCTTTTGTTACTAGTTAGTGTGAATTTATTGTGAATTTTTTTTTTTATATAGATGGCCGAACAAAATCAACTAAATATGGGTGTAGCTGATCAAAGTCGAATAAGTATGGTTGATTCTACGGATAATACACCTAGTAATAGCATTGATCCGTCAATTGGCACAGAAATAACAAAAAAAAGAAAAGAAATGGATCCTAGATCTCCTGTTTGGCAACACTTTGAAAATATTTTTGAAAATGGTGTATTAGTTAAAGCAAAGTGCTTACATTGTAAATAATACTATGCTGCCAATGCAACTAGAAATGGAACAAGTGGACTAAAACAACATTTGACTTATCGGTGTAAAGTGTATAAGCCCCCGACTGTTGCACCTGGTATTCAAAATTTGTTAAATATTCAAAGTAACAGTTTAGAGACTTGGAAATTTGAGCAAGAGGTATGTAGGAGAGCTTTAGTTGAGATGATAATTTTGGATGAACTACCTTTTAGTTTTGTTGAAAAAGAAGGCTTTAATAAGTTTATGAGTAAAATCCAACCTGTGTTTCATATTCCTCCTCGTAGAACCATACAAAGGGATTGTTATGAAGTTTATGGTGAATTGAGAATAAATTTGAAACAATCTTTAAGAGAAATACAACCAAGAATTTGTCTCACAACAGACACATGGACTTCGGTGCAAAGAATCAATTATATGTGTTTGACTGCTCACTTTATTGATAGGGATTGGGTGCTTCATAAAAGAATATTGAATTTTTGTCCTATCACTAGTCATAAAGGTGAGCATTTGGCTGAGTCTATTAGTAATTGTTTACTTGATTGGAAGTTGGATAATGTTTTTACTGTTACGGTTGATAATGCCTCTTCAAATGATGTGGAAGTTTTATAGTTGTCCAAAAAATTAGATATGTGGGGAACTAATATGATGGAAGGTAAGCATCTCCATGTGAGATGTATGGCTCATATACTTAATCTAATTGTGCAAGATGGTTTGAAAGAAATTGGTCCTTCTATTAAAATGGTGAGACAAATGGTGAAATATGTTAGATCATCTTCTTCAAGGACAAGAAACTTCTTGAAATGTGTTGAAATGCAAAAGATAGAATGTGATAAGATGTTGTCTTTCGATGTGCCTACTAGGTGGAATTCCACCTATTTGATGTTGGACACAGCAGAAAAGTTTGAGAAGGCTTTTGAGAGGTTTGATCTTTATGATGGTAATTTTAATTCTTTTCTTGCTACTGATGTTTGTGAAGATGGAAGTATCGCAGGTTCAACTGAATATGAAGATTGGTCTAATGTGAAGAATGTCACAAAGTTTCTTCAAAAATTTTATGAGCTCACTTTGAAAGTTTCAGGTTCACAGTATGTTATTTGTAATGTTCATTTTGAGGATATATGTGAACTTGATGCTTATTTGAAATTATGTATGGCAAGTGATGACCTTGATTTGAGTAAAATGGCTTCGGGAATGAAAGAAAAATTCAAGAAATATTGGGGTACTCCTGAAAAAATGAACAAAATGATTTTTATTGCTTCTGTTTTGGATCCTCGCAATAAATTTGTGTATGTTAGTTTTGCTCTTGAAGAATTACTTGGGGAAAAAATGGGAAATGTAGTGAATACGAAAGTAGAGGCTTACTTGAGGAATTTGTTTGCGATATATGTAAGTATGGAAAAGGTTCTAAAAGTCAACCATCTTCACCTGACTCATCTGATTCTTCTGCTTGTGGTATTTCTCAAAATGTGTCCGAAAATTCTTTGAGAACTGAGTTGCACATGAAGAAACAAAAGCAAGATTCTGGAAGTTTAGGTGTTAAATCTGAGTTGGATAAATATCTTCTTGAAGACCAAGAGCCTGAATCTGGAGATTTTGATATTTTGAGTTGGTGGAAAGTTAATTCTCCTAGATTTCCTATATTTTCACAGTTGGCTCGAGATGTATTGGTTATTCCTATGTCGAGTGTGGCATCGGAATGTGCATTTAGCACCGGTGGTCGTATTCTAGATCCCTTTAGAAGTTCATTGACTCCCAAATGTGTGCAATGTCTTATTTGTGTCCAAGATTGGCTTGGACAAGAAACTAAGCCTATTTGTGTTGAAGAAAGTTTGGAATTTCTTGAAAAAATTGAACTTGGTAAGGCTTTTTATTTTTTATTTATTTTCGAAAAAAATAAAATACTTATTGTGTTGTATCTTGTATGACATGTTTCTTTTTCTTATTTATAGAGATGGCTAATAGTGGAAGAAACTCTTCCATTGTTGATCTATGATTGACTTGCAAGCGGTGAGTTCAATACATCATTTATTTAATCATATCATTTTTTAATCTTAAAAGTAGTATTCTAACATTTAATTTTATCTTAAAAGGTCCAAGAGTCAAGACAATGAAGAAGTAATTTTGTTGGCACGTGACACTTGAAAGTTGAAAGCGGTCTCATGGAAGAAAGTCAAGAAAACTCATTATTGTTGTTTGTTGTTGTTGACATTTGAATTGAAAGTAATCTCATGGAAGAAGACAAGAAGTTTGCTCATTATTGTTTATTATGTTGGCACTAGAATAGTAGAATTCTAGAAAATTGAAAATTGAAAGTTGAAAGTGATCTCAACTCTCATGGAAGACTTTATTGTTACTTGTTAGATTGTTATTATGTTGTATTTGTGAAGACATTAACTACAATGCACTTTTGTTTTAGTGTCATTGTTAATTAAAAAATGTATGTTTTAGTGACATTGTGAATTTAAAATTTGTGGTATTAATGCCTAATGGCATATTGACATATTGATATTTGGTAGTAATCCATTTCTTTGATGTAATTACAATGCACTTCTTTGATGCAACTATTGTCTATTTTTAGCCCATTAAGTTGAAAAATCAAATAAAAAAATTGTAAAGTTTAAAATATTAAAAAGCCCACTAAAAGCAGGCCCATTAAAAAACCGAAATAAAAAAACCGAACCGAATTAATAAAAACTGAACTGAAATATCAAAAGCCGAACCGAACCAAAATATTTTGGTTCGGTATTCGATACACATTTTACAAGAACCAAAAACTGATAAAACTGGGGAAAAAAAACTGAACCGAAATACTGAATGCCCACCCCTAACCACAGTTACACCATAGTCATAGGATCTCCATCCTTAAACCTTCTTATAATTATCCCTTCAAGGACCATGAATCACAATCAATCCAACTATTTAGAATTTCTACATTAGATATGGATAACAACATGATTCAATTAACTACATCATTCTAAACATAATCTATTCACGTGTTTCTATAATCAATCAACCCAAGTCACAAGGTCACAATTTAGTAAGATGGGAAACCATGGGTTCTTATGGGGATTTCATCATAAGTCAACCATAAATCATCAATTCAATCATAATCCGTCATAAAACAATCATTCAAAATACTTTTGAAGGGAACCTATAACATTGGAGTAGAACCATAGTTTTGGGGAGAAATTGTAAACTTGAAATCATATTTTGAAGGGATTCTATGGGTGAAGAATACCTATAGATGAAAATATACCATAACTTGGGATGATTCTCCAAAAAATTGAAAGATAAAACCTTGAATAGTTCAAACCCTAGCTCGAATTCTACTCTTTTCCTTGAGTTTTAGAGAGAAAAATATTATGAAGAAGAACGTTTGGGAATTTGATTTGGGTGTTTGGAAAATATGAAGTAATTGGTGTATTTTGAAATTAAAAAACTTATACAGTACCCCTAGAATTACCCATGATGTATCCACTTTAATTGGACTTAAATGTGAAAACCCCAAAATAACCCTCATTTAAGGTGAGTTGTCCAGAGGTCACGAGCCGTCAAGGGCAGCACGGATTGAGATGGTGCTCGTGGTCCCTTGACCGGTATCTCCCTTAACTTGTTAATTCCCCCACGAGGTCAAGGTAACCCCACAAGCCTTCCCACGTTTTGTGTCTTCACCACGAGCCGTGAAGTGGCTCGTAAAGGGGAGGTTTTCTTGGGGCAGCTTGTGAGCTCACTGCCTCACCAACCACGAGTGTCACCACGGCTCGTGGTAGCCACTACGGGTCATGAAGGCCCTCATGGTCATGGTGAGTAGTGTCTAGGTGAAATTTTGCAGTCTTGGCCCCCTTGACATGGCACTCATTGAATTCTCTTGGCCTTCGCCCTTAATGCTCGACGTTAACCCCTGCATTTAGGCTCTATTTTACCCTACAATTTTCGTACTGTTACAATGTTTATACCGTTTCTAATTGTCATAGTGATGGATAAATTTATGTGATATATTCAAGGTGAGGTGTTATGTTGTTAATTATTTGTAGATGACATAGTATTGATTGGGGAGACTCAATGCAGAGTTAATCCTAAGTTGGAGGTGTTGAGACAAACTTTGAAATCTAAAAGGGCATGACCAATACAGAGTATTTGGGAAAATTAAATGATGCAACAAAAAAGGTAAGTGGAAAAGCAAGACTTTATACTAAGTTAACCTCAAAAGAGAAAGTTTTAAATATCATATGTCTTTGATCCAAGGAAATGGAGAGACTGGCCCTGATCCCATGTCGTATTAGTATGGCATGGATGTAATAAAAACTTGTCTTTGGAGTCTTGTGATAAAAATGTACTATTGAAACATAATGGTAAGTTCTACATAGTGATAGTTAGATCAACCTTGTTGTATGGGTGAGAGTATTGGCCAATCAAGAACTCTCATGTTCAGAGATGCAAGTTGAGTAAGTGAGGATATTGGAATAGGTTGAATGTAACATCTCGGAAATTAGTAGGCTAAACTAAAGCTTTTTCTAAGAGTTTTAGAGTTTGACGTGAGGGTTAGAATCATAATAAAATGACTTCCGTACTTAGAATGAAGGTTTAGGGCTAGGGAATCAAGGTACGACCCCGAAGGACCAACCAAGGGTTCTTGAGGGGGGGCCCAAATAGTCCCTAAAAGCTGCCCAAAAAGGGTCCACCTACGGTTGGGACTCACACCTTGTAGATGGACCCATGCTTCGTGGGAAGGGTCGTGGGTCAAGGACCCTAAAATAGACCACCCAGGACACCCACCCACAGAGGGATCAGTATGGTCTGTAGACCCACCCACAGTCCGTGGGTTGGGTAGTTTGGTCTTAAGTTGGTTTAAATGAGGGGTTAGGGGAAGGTTCTAGAATTAATTAGTTATTAAGTAGGGTCGTTTATTAGTAATTATACCACTTATATAAACTTAATATCCAAGACTTCAAAACAAACCCAATTCCCTCCAAGAAATCCTCCATCTAGGAGAAGAAGAAGGGTTCACGCTAGGCCAAGTATCCAATTTTCAAGATTTTTAGGATTTTAAATCCAATGTTTGTTAGCTTATTCATCCATCGATTCTTCCATCCATGGAGTCCCCTAGGATTCCCCAATTTGATGAAGAAATTCCCAATTCTAGCATGGGTTTCTTCCCCAATTTGATGAAGAAATCCCCAATTCTAGCATGGGTTTCTTCAATGTTGTGGGTTAGTTGAGTATGATTCCAATTGACTGGATAGTGCTTGTTTATGATTGTTTTAGTATTGAATCATGATATATTGATGATATTACATGTTTCTATGGTTAACCCTAGTCTAATTGATGAAATTGAAGAGTGTGGGTTTATGCCTTGTGAAGTGAAATTGAAGGTTTATAGGTGATCTTCTACAGTTGACGCTATGTATAGTAATTGTTCAAGAATAAAAGTATGTGAGCATAAATTGAAGTAGAATGTAGTATATAGATGATGGATCTTCACTAGTAATGAATGAGGTTGAGCCATTATGATGAACTATGACTGGAATTGCTTAAGGATGAAGCTTGTGACTATAATATTTTGTGATATAGGTATGTATGATGATTGGAGGAAGTAAAGCTTTGAGATTAGGGTTTGTAGTCATGAATGATGATCACTAGGGCTCTGAGAGTAAAGCTAATATGATGAAATATGAATATTAAGGCTTTGAGACTAAAATCTATATGAGAATAGAAGGCAAATGAATAGAACTGTGATGAAAGATCTTTACCTACCTAATTCACCTTACGAATGATAGATGGTAGGAATTGATAAAATCACTTCAGTTATGATGGAGTCCGGGTCTGATGTAGTAATTCTAGGCATGTTGATTTGGTATTAGCTTTGACCCTAAGAGGGAAAGATATGACAGTATAAATGTTGATATGAATCCATGAATATGTTTATGAAGACTCTGAGAGTGAAGTGTTTATGAACATGATATGTAGTTGTGTTGTTGAAAGGACATTCTCACATACACTCATGCATGCATATGATATGATATGAAAGTTTCTCTCACATAGTATGATTCTAGTTTAAAAGGCTATTCTCATCTAAAATGAATCTAAGTCCTAGGGCTATGAAATGTGATGAGGTTGTGGTGAGTCCTCCAAGGACCTTTATATGAGAGGAATGTGAGGTGAGTTCCATTATTCCTAATTAGTCAAACATGAGGTGATTACCCATTTCATGTTATGGGGAGCGTGAGATGATTACCCTTTATGTATGTATGACTCCTAAGGCAAGCAGTGACTACCCATTAGTCTTTATGATGATCATGGAGGCGACTACCTGTGATCTTTACTAAGTGATGTAGAGGCGATTACCTACATTACACCTTAAAATGAATATGGAGGTGAATACCTATATCTCATTAATAAAACGGAAACATGGAGGCGAATACCTATGACTTCCCTTAAATGAACATAGAGGCGAATACCTATAGTCATTCGTCTATCTCATTTACAACAAGTGTGATAAATAATCAACATTCGCATACATATATGTATCATGATGAATCAAGAACAAATATACATCACACAACGTAGAATCACAACCATCACCTACCTCGAAACAAGCTTGAAACCCTAAGAATCTTGATCCTTCCCTTTCCAGATTACTTCCGCTTGTCCTTAGTCTATAAACAATCATAATAACATGGAAATCAATAAATTATCACTAATTACCCAAATTACTAACAATCCTATGAACCCTAGGTCAACCCATGATCCCAATTAGAGTTGTATCCACCATAATTTCTAAATCAAAATCATCTCTCATCGATAATTACTTATTATATTACATTATACGGATCGAAAAATGGATTTGGAGAGTTAAAATCTTACCTTTAGCCTCAAGAAAGGTTGAAAACTATCAAGAATCTCATGGAGTTCGTTCCTTAGCTCCAAAAACTGAAAAGTGCAAAATAAAGACGTTTTGGGGTTTATTACGGTTTAATGTCACGTTTGGACCACCACATCGGCCCTAACCCCTCTATAATGAAACCGTTAGAGCGACCAAAACTACCGCCACAACGACTTGCACAAA
Source organism: Solanum sitiens (assembly GCA_016801875.1). NCBI lineage: Eukaryota > Viridiplantae > Streptophyta > Magnoliopsida > Solanales > Solanaceae > Solanum > Solanum sitiens. Next base: position 4,482,445 of record JABWTJ010000009.1, read on the forward strand.
ACAATGAGCTATTTTAATAATTCCAAGACCCCCATTTCACAACATATCTTTAACCAATGACCCTAAAAAATACTATTCACGCTAAGATCGATTCCGAGAGTTCTACTCACCTGAATTTAATTTTGTAAAGTTGTACAGGTTCCGTAATGACTTATATAACTAATCATGTAATCAAAAACATAATTAGATCACCCAATTGCTACCAAATTTCCTATACTTTAATGACTCTGATTTCGTCCAAATCAGGACTAGGTTGAGAAATTTCAAGTTACTACGAAAAAGTTTTTCGATCCAAAAAATTTCTCCGTTGGCTTTTCTATAATGATGAAACCCGGTCATTACAGCAAGTGTCACGTTTTGACACACTAACTGGGATCAAATATTGTATCGACATAGATATTGGATCAGGTGTCACGATCCAACATACTAATTGGGATAAAATATCATGTACCGATATACAAATTGGAATGGGTTTCACGATCGGACACACTAACTTGGAACGAGTGCCATGATTCGGTACACTAACAGTTTGGGTATGGGTTTCATGAGAGTACCTTTGAATTGGGTTCCATGGGAGGACCATTGACTTGTTATATATATATGCATGTTATGAAAAATTTGGAATTGTACATTAATCCTGAAACGATGGCTTATATTGTTATATTTGGTATATGCATGTTTACTGTGTTGTTATTACTTGCTTATATTGCAATTATTGGGATAGCCGCCTCCTACCAGTACAGTGTGGTTGTGTACTGATACTGCACTTGTTCTTCTTTGTTGAGTACAAGACATCTTTAGGCGGCTATTGATAGACCTAAGTTAGGTGACTATTGAGCGTGACGGGATTCAAGGGTGAGCCAGTTCTTTCAGTCTGACATGGATCTCTCTTGTTTGAGTCCACTCTTTTCATACTCAAACTATTTGTTCAAGGTGTTTGTTTAGTTTTAGAGTTGTATCTCTTATTTTTAGACTTGTTGGTAGTACAGTTTTGGTACAATGACTTTCAGGTTCTAGGGGTTGTTCTTCCACATTAGTTTGACTAGTTATTTAAGCCTTTGGAATTTATGGGAACTCCATATAATTTCTACATTTAAACATGCTTTCGTATCTTTAAATGTGTAGTATATTGGTTAAGGATGCTTAGTTGGGTTGTAGTAATGGTTCTCCCATCAGAGGGTTAGAGTGGGTGCCAATCGCGACGGTCTAGGTCGATACATTTCGACATGTATCATGATAAAGTTATTATGATTTTTTTTCTCGGATAAGTTTAGACATCGAACATTAGTCCCATATAGACCCAGAGGTAGGGCATGATACCTGGTCATCCAGACTACCAATAAGCCTTATCCCATTGAATGCAAGACAATGTTGGACTACCGACTAACCTTCTACCTTTATTTGAGACCTACATACCTTCTTATCTAAGGTCATGACTTCGATAAGTTAAAGTTGTGTCATGTTCTGTCTAATCACATCTCCCCAATACTTCCTAGGTCTACCTTTACCACTCCCCGTACCATCTATATCAACATCTTCCACGTTCTCACTAGGGTATTTGCACTTCTCCTTTTCACATGCTCAAACAATCTCATCCTCCCCTCACTTATGTCATTCACCTCAGAGGTCACTCTCATTTTGTCCTAAATATCCTCATTTGTAATCTTATTATTGTAGAATTCTCACGTATAGGAGTAGAGAAATCAAAGATTGTATTGATGATTAAAATTATTGAGTACACACTCTTTATATAGGGAGAGAATTGTAGAGTCCTAAGTTAATATAGTTATAATTAGAATCATACTACAATACCTATTACTAGTAATAATGCAATTATAAATAATCTAATCCTAGTCAACTTCAGCTAGTACAAGAAGTAGCAACCTAATTGATATAAGTTACCTAAACCTAGAGTAACACTAACTCTGTTGTACACGTTGATTGGACCAGGTTGTTCAACATGTTCCATGTCTTAAGTTTTATTTATCTTCAACATTTCCCACAAGCTAGAGAGTGGAGGAACGGTTACTCCTAGATTGCTTCGAAAATCCAATAAAAACTTATTTTGCCAATGTTTCGGTATGAATGTGATGTCGTCGTTGCTTATGACAGTTCATCTGCAGATTGATATGAGTAGTCCCGCCTATAAAAACACTTAAGAGCAAAATGGTTATTCTCATCACAAATTCTACATGACTCAGTATTGTTTCTCTCCTTATTTTCACTTGAGAAACTTTTATTGTTCAAAGAACTTGGTCCATATTAATTGTTTTAAGAGCTTGTTCCCTATCCAGCAGGCTTGAAACCTCTCTCTCTGGAGTTGAAGTTGTTGTTTCTCTTCCCCTGCCCCTTGGCCAAAGAATACCATATTATGGTATTGTTGTGGAACATATTATTCTTCATCTTCCCTTATATCAAAATCCTTGAGAGTGTTAATAACTTGATCAAGGATGAGTGATATACCGTGAGATTATGGTATGTTTAATACATTTCACTTATGAGTTGTGTGTGTCTAGGGTCATTTTGTATTGGAATTAATATTTATTGTATTGTACTTGCAGGAAATAGGCTTGGATGAGGTCGAGAGAGACCATTAAAAAATCTGCAAAAGTGGCCACCCACGGAAGTGACCTACGGACTGTAGGTCTAGTCACACTCTGTTGATGGGTTGGCGTGGAATGACACTCAAGGAAATCTGACAAAGTGTGAAACTACGAAAGAGAGTGACAGATCGTAGGTCGACCGACAGGTCATCTTGCAAACCATCGATTGATTCAGATATTTTGAGTTCCAGTACCTGAGGAAAAGTTCTCTAAGTGTAGAGCCACGGAAGGGGACCTACAGACTGTAGCTTAACCTACGATCCGTACTGCATGTGTCCATCGTAATATAATCATAGTCGACTTCAGTGCAAGAAGTAGCAGCCTATTTGATATAAATGACCAAAACCTAGAGTGACCCTAATACTGTCGTACTCATTGATTGGACCAGGTTGTTCAATGTCACAACCCAGGAGTATCCCCTAGGTGTAACATGACGTACTTGACCTCGTATGGGTCTCATATAAGCCCTTAGCATATCATAACATAAGATAATAGAAAAGATATGGAAATCTTAAAACTTTTGTTTACAATCGAAGTCTTTCATAAAACGCAAGCACAAGTCTATAACACTTTGTCTCAAACCATCAAAACTTGACTTGAATAAAACCTTGGAACCGTCTAAACTTGACTTGAATAAAACTTTGGGACGCAGCCCATACAAAAAGTCAAAGGAAAATGACATAAAGGGAAAAGTGATCAATCCTCAATGCTATGAGGACTCACCAATTCTTTAACTTTTTGCACTCATTAGAAACCTATCCTCAAGAATGGAACTCAATGTCGCCAAACCCTACATTGATAAGAATATAGGCAAGTGTATGTGTTAGTATAAAATGTACTAAAATATGTTAGCTAACATCATATGAGCATAACAAAGTGTCAACCAACATAAGACATAAGCCATAAAAGATAATAACATAATCCTAGCACATTCTCCAACAAAGACAGAGTATAAGCATTAGTCATCATAAAGCACAACACACATATATAGTCCATACTTAGACCTTTATATCATAAGAGAACTACACTCCTAAGTAACCTCATAGAAGACTTGTGCAATGTATGAATGGCATTCCATAATCCCATTTACACTAAGCAGGACCTTAAAGTCACCATATTCATACTTATCATGTCATGGTCTCACCATTAGCATAATTCTCATAGACAAGGGAATCTTTGTTAGTCAACATATCATGGATGGCAACTACAGCAACACCCAATCTAAGCATACATCATATGAGAGAAACACTTCATGAGTCACCTAAAGGCAAGCTTGTGCAATGCATGGATAAAATCCCGTAATCCTACCCATGCTAAGCTAGACACTCTAGGCTCTTCATTCATATGGATCATCTTTTTATTCTCATATTAGACTCATCACAAGGAACAAGGTAAATCACCTCAAGTCATAAATGTTTATATCATCATAAAGGAACAAGGGAAATCACCACAAGTCATACATATCATATAATCATAGGTGTTCGCCTCTATGTTCATTTTAGGGAATTCATAGGTATTCGCCTCCATGTTTCCATTTTATTAATGAGATATAGGTATTCGCCTCCATATTAATTTTAAGGTGTAATGTAGGCAATAGCCTCCACATCACTTAGTAAGGATCACAGGTAATCGCCTCCATGATCATCATAAAGACTAACGGGTAATCACTCTTTGCCTTGGGAGTTATACATACATTAAGGGTAATCACCTCACACTCCCCATAATATGACGTGGGTAATCACTTCTATGTCATGAATCACTTCTTGATTGTATGATTTTGAGAATATACTGTGATTATGGTGTGTTGAATGGATCGGTTGCCACGTTCTGACATAACTAATTGGGATTGGTTACCACAGTCCGGCATAACTATTGGATCGGGTACCACATTCCGGTATGCTAACAGTTTGGGTTTGGGTTCCATGAGAGGACCAACTACTTGACATAATTATGTATCTTGAGAAATGTGAAAGTGTACCTTATACGTAAATGTTGATAATGTTGTATATGTTTGATATATACATGTGATTATATTATGGTATTGACTTATGTATGTTACACTTAGTGGGATAGCTGTGTGATTCTACCGGTATACTGTGGTTGTAAACTGATATTGCATTTGCTCTTATTTTGTTGACTACAGGGCATCTTTAGGCTGCTATTGACAGACCTTGCTTAGAAGATTAGTGATCGTCATTCGAATTCAAGGGTGAGCTAGTTCTTTCATATTGCCATGAGTTCTCCTTTCGTTTATGTCTACATTTCAGACTTAGATTCCTCTAGCTAGTTAATTATTTCATTAGTTGGGGTTGCATCCCTTCTTGTTTAGACTTTGATCCATTGCTAGATGTTTCGGTACCTTGACTTTCAGGTTCTAAGTTATTTTCTTCCGCATTGTTACTTGTTAGATCTTTCAGAAGTTTATGGGAACTTCGGTTTTAGATATTTAACTTTCTTCCGTAACTTAAATGCTTTAGATTTTTGTTTAGTTGCTTGGTTTGGGTTGTAATAGTGGTTCTCCCACCAGAGGGCTAGTGTGGGTGACAATCACGACGGTATGGGTCGTGACACCCGCTCCATTCAACATACCACAATCACAATCACAATCACAATGTACATTCTCATAATCATACAATCAAGTAAATATGATTTTCAATACTTTGCTTATGTACAACTACAAAGTACCAAGCATTCTAATTGGATTAGATTATATCAATAGATCCTTTATCATTCAGTTATTGAATCATAAAACAGTAAAATTGACGGAGACATACTAGTTAAATAACGGAAAAGCCAATATTTAAAACACATATCAAAAATTACTGGAAGGATGCAAACAAGATTAGTTATATTTTGTTCATTCAAAACAACTCAACCTCGTTATAGATAGAGCGCATAACGAAATCCCAACCTAGGGGTGAATGATATCCAAGAAATAACTCACTTACTAGAAGAATACACAAAGCTTATGATGTGTCACTTAAATTATATAGGAATTCCTGAGCTCAAGAGTTAAGAATAACAAGTTTTTCCTTACCCAAAATTGAATACCCGCTTAGAATATCAAACCAGATTATATTTGTTGAGAAGTGCAAAATCGTATCCATACGATTCTCATTTTTTATCATGATTAATTGGATCATTTCTTTATGGATTCCTATCCCAAACTCTTCGAGATGTGTTTCCGAGTATTCTTTGATCATTTCGTCCAAGAAGAGAAGTTCCTCTAATTCTCTGAATTTTTCTAGAAGACTCTTTTCTTGAATATTATTCAAGACAATTTGGGATTGCCGAGTATTCCACCAATTAGTAACCCAAGATTCCATCTATTTATTAACTGAGAAAGAAATCCAAGTGATTCATGGAATATAGTTATTCGTTCATACTCATTTACATTTAGTGTGATCAATTATACAAAATTCGCATACATAAATACAATAAAATGAGGCTATTACTAACATATATCACACAACATGAAATCACAACTATCACCTACATCGAAACCAAGCTTGAATCCCTCTAAGGCACTTGAATCTTTCTTTTCCGGATTCATTCCGCTTCTTCGTGGTTTAAAATGATAATTAATACAAGGATCAATAAAAGAGGCCTAATTACCTGGATTATAATCAACATTATCAACCCTAGGCCAAACCCATGATTCAAATACCAAACTTAGGGCTTTTCCACCATTAACTTCAGGCCAAGAAACCCCTAACGATAATTACCCAAGAAACTAAGTTCTACGGATGGAAAAATGATTTGGAGAGTGAATTCCTTACCTTTAGCACCAAAAGTCGTGGAAAACCTTCAAGAAAACACCTAGGGTCGTTTCTTAGCTCGCAAAGTCAAAACTTGCAGAATAAAGACGTTTTTGGGTTCTAATACTGACTTAATTCGCGATTGTCCTGTTGTGGCGGCCCAATCGCCCTAGCTGGCAGCACTAATCCCGCCATAGCGGTTTGTAAGGAAAAAGAAAGCTAATTAAGAGTTCCAAACCTCCATATTATAATACACCTTCATCCCACGGCACTCAGAAATTACTTGTTCACGCTAAGATTAATTTTGGGAGTTCTACTCGCCTGAATTCAATTATGTAAAGTCGTACGGTTTTCTTAACGTCTTAGTTACTTACTCATGTGATCAAATTTATAATTAGATCTCTCATTTGTTACTAGATTTCCCTAAACCTCACATGACTCAAACTTCGTCCAAATCTGGACTATGCTAGAAAATTTCAAGTACTACCAAAAAATTTTCTGACCCCAATTCTTTCCCAATTGAATTCTTCCTAACGACGAAAATCAGGTTGTTACAGGATAATAATGAATAGATTCATTCATATAATAAATAAAGTTCTTTAAGAAGAAAGAAGTTAGACTTGTATATTTAATGAAGCCTCTAAGATAATGTGAACAATTATCTTACTGAAGAAATGCAAGTACATATGAAATTATAGTGTATGTCATATGAAAGAAAAAAAACATGAATATCACTGAAGTAAGAAAGGACAACCAAGAACCATAATAATAGTATGGAACAGATAAAAGTATATGAAATCCGTAGATTGATCTTATCGTATTCATCTTTCATCATTGATTAATTAACTAGTCTTGGCATGTTTATCTCAAACAATGATGTGTTCATCACATCTTTCACATAATCTACAAATTTTAAAAGCTTAGAAATAGATATTATGCAACATATAAAAATTTCTTGTAAAGAAAAATGAGATTCTACCAAACAAATTAATGAATCATCGTACTTCTCAAATATAATTATAGTTACATTTTGGCATGCCATTATGATGCCATCAAATTTGAGAGGGGAAAAAAATGAAAAACATAAATACAATTAAATGTGATGATACATAGATGAAGAAGAATTCAAATAAAAGAAGAAACTTTGAAATCAAATATTGTTCCGTGTCTTACTTTATAGATGCAAAATCGACTTTTTCTTTAATTCTATATGAGAAAATGAAAAGATAAAGAGTTATAAAAAATTATTTTTTTGAAATGAAGGGTTTTGAAACCATGATTTGTTCATTATCATATTTCTTAATGTCTTTCTTATTTAATTGAATTTATAATTGCTTCAACTTTTAAGTTAACATCTTCCACTTTTAGTATTTTGTATAATATATATGACATTATATAATATTTAATTAATTAGTAATTCTGTTACCCTGAGCCGATTGTTTATCCTTTTTCATCAACAATCACATCATCACTTTCATATTCATTGAATATTTCATCACTACTTTGGTGTTCACGTAAAAAAAATGTAATAAAATGCAAACAACTACTTTAGAGGGTGTTTTTGTAAAAGATAAAAGTTTGGTGTAGAATTTGAATTTCTAAAAGATCCCAAATAATGAGATTTGGCTCAAAATTTAGTTATTTTCTAGTATCTGGGAATTTGAATTATTTGCCAATTAATGACAAATTGTATTGACAAACACTATTTGCCAAAATTTTCTTCAAATTTTACTTAGGGAAATCTATAGCCAAACGGGTCCCGATGAGTTTTAGCTTCTCTAGATAACTTAGTTGATACATATAATGTGATGCCCTCATAGTTGACTGTCTTGCCATCACCTCACAGAGAAAATAATGCATGTATTAGTTTTGATATTACAATTCTAATCTGCTAAAAATTTTAACTTATGTATAACTAATACACTCAATTTGATATCATCCCAAGTATAAGTGATACATAGCAAACCACGACATTATCAATACAAGAGTTTGTAATACATGTATAAGCACAAAGCTAAAGAATGTGGAGGTATTTTTGTAAACAGATAAAATTTAAAATAAATTTATGCAACACATGTTATTTTAATATACCAAATCAAACAGTCACTAATAAATAATGTCAACAGAATTAATCATAAATTAATTAATTAATCTCTACATTACTAATTTAAATAAAGTAAATATTCTTTCATATTTTTCATGTACAATTTGATTATTACAACTCAATACAACTATTTATGGAATCTCTAGATGTGATTTGTGTGTACGGAATTTCATACGAATTTCGATGATCCTTTCGATATTTTGATAGTTGATTGTATTTTCTATTGCCTGAACATGGTCCCTCTCGCGATCGTGAGGAGTAACTCATTTTCGTGAGGATCGGTTTTGTGAGATAATGTTGCTTTCGTGAAGAGTCATCTTCCCTTGACCTTTGTGATCGCCAATGAACTGTCCGCAATGGCGAGCTTCGCGGAAGTGAAGGCTCGTTCGCTTTAGCGATGCCCGAGATTTTAGCGGCTCACTTGTGCGATACCTGGGAGGATTTTTGGCCTGCCATTTCGGGTCTTAAGCCAATTTTTTCAATTTTGAGCTTTGGGGACCCTTGTTGGCGATTTTGAGAGAATTGTTTGTGCTAAAACACCTGGGTGAGTGTTCTTGATCCTAAACCGTCATTTTCTATTAATTAATTATGAGTTTTAACAATAAATATGAGGTTATGATTGGTAAATAATGAGGGTTTTTTAAGAACCCAAGTTCTTAGCTAAAATGGAGTCTATGAATCAATTTCAAGTCCTATTTCCAAATTATTCTCCCTAATAATTTTTTGAAGCCTAGAGTAATGTTTTCAAGTATTAAATTTGAATTCAAACCTTAATTTTAGAATTGGGTTTTGTGTTGATTGACCCACCATTCAAGGGAGGTTGTGGGTGTTGTTATTTCGGAAAGTGATTTTAAATACTTACCTATTTATAGATTGTGGGGTTTCGAAAGTGATTCAGGTATAAGGCAAGTGACTTTCTAAATTTTGTATTCTAATTGGTTATTCGTAACGTAATTCTTCATATCTTAGAAATGGAGATTCATTTGTAGGTAGATCTTGTGTAAGATTTTTTGAACTTAAGTCCATAATGCAATTTTTCGACTCAACTTGGCCTAGGCATTCTTTAGATCCTAAATATATTTTTTATACATCTCGTAAACTTCTTATTATATCCGCATAACATTTTTCTTATAATTAGTGCTTGATATATTGTACTTAAATTAATGTACTTATCACACATAGAGGTTTTTAGTGACCTTTATATATTTAAATTTGGGGGGTGCTACAAATCAATTCATTCTTTAACACTCATGCATTACTTCTGCATAAATAATTCAGCTTTCGTGTTTGTTATTCGATATCTATGTGATAAATAACTAGATCAACCTTCTCAGTCACTTTTTGATATATTCTCTTATTTATAACCTAACAATTTTTTATACGAATACTTCAATTATGTTATTTTACTGAAATTTATGTGAATGGTACATTATACTTGGTCTATTTGATAGTTTGCCCTTTTCATGCTAACACGTGTATTTCTCTCTCTTTTGAAAGTAAACTACGTCTACTATTATTCTGCTCATTTTCTTTTGTATACTTATCCTTACTTTTTGCTTTTCTTCTGCTTAGGTTTTCTCCACCCATCTCAAGAACAATTACATATATGGCTCTGCACTCAAGTTGAATTTGTGTGTATACATAAACATCGTCATCTGAGAGTTCTTGACTTATTAAAATTATCTTTTAATTTTTTTCTTTTATCATCCATACTTTATGGACGATATCCAATCATGTCACTTGCTACTCAAGAAGGTAACATAATTTTGCTATTCTTGATATACATGTTTCTCTAACTCAGTCTCTAATTGGTGATGTTTATGCATGTTTTTCTTTTTGACTATCTGGTAGCAACTTTAGTAACAATTTATGTATCAATTAGTTCTGTAACTGTATATTTCTTTTATTTATGATTCAACTGAGGTTCTTCTAATGTCATAGCATCCCATCCATAAATTTTAGAGAAATCAAGTTTACATCGCCACAAGAAATCTCTATTTTATCCCTACAAACTTTGAGAAATGCCAAAAGGAGAAAAATCAACAGAGTCGGACAAAGTGCATCACTTCGACATGATTTTGGTATTTTTGGTGAGTTCTATTTGAGTATTTTTTATTTTCTCCACTTACTCGATCGGTATATCATAAATATTGCACATGCATGAACCTGTAGTTTTAAAATTTTAAATTTCTCAATTTGACTTTTGAAATATTTTTGGGGTGTGCTTTATTTCATGACTGACTTTTTTTTGTGAATATAATTGTAGAGACTTCGTTATGTAACATGAGTGATATTATTAGGGCGACTGCATCATATACAAATAACTTATTTTACTTCATTATTGCAGCCATCTTTTATACTGAGTTTTGTTTATTCCTTACATTTTTCTTATAGTTACATTTCTGAGCATCCTAGGTATTTGAGAAAATGTCAAAATAAGAGAGTCCTCTTTGTGTGAGTTGTTGTAATGTCATCTCTCAATTTTATTTTATTTTTTGTACTTTTAAGCTTTTCTAATATTCATTTGAATTAATTTAGGTGTTGATGTGTGAAAAAACTCTTTAGGTCATGAATTAAAGTTAATAATTTATTATTACTTGAATTCAAAAGAAGTACTTCAATGAGTTAAAGGATTTAACTAATCAAGAGAAACAAAATAACTAATTGAATTACTAAGTGACATTTTTTTGTTGTTCAACCAAAAAGTTTATAGGAGTACTTGTATAAGCACATCAATGATAGTATTGAGTATCTAACTTCTCTCATATTTTATGGTATATATAGTAGGGAAGCTTTTAACACTTAGAATATGATGTATAAATGAAGAAAATATTCACAAAACTAAATGTTGTAGTTGATTTTCTTTATTATTATTTTTGAAAAAGTTTGATGTCTTCCTCCCAAAAATTGCTCGATTAATTTTCGTGCAAATTTATGTTTCTATACACAGGCCAACACAATACATAGGAGATGAAGGAGTGTTCTGGAAAGAACATCGGAAAGATTCTGGTGGGATTGACATAATTCATAAATCATCTCTTTTATTTCTTGACGAACTTATATATGGTCTTCATTATCAAATGCTTTTATTATTGTTGAAACAATGAAAGATGTTTCTAAAAATGGTAGCATAGTCATGATCGACCATCCACAAACAGATTGCACATGGTTGGTCTAGGAGGTACAAAAATCTATTCTTCTTGATGCAATAGATAAGAGAATGCAGTAGCCTTGAAAGAAATGTTGATACTTTTCTAGATTTTAACTAATGTGACTTTTTCAGTTATACTTCTTGCTTTTTTTGGTTATGATATATTTAAAACATGTGTTTCATATAAAAACCAGTGATTCATCTATCTTGATTTGCTTCTTCTAGAATAACTTTCGAGTCAAAAGAATAAAAAGTTGCTTCCTTTTGCTCAAAAGTTGACGGAAAATGTAATCCCCTCAAAAAAAAGTTTTTGTACATGAACGATTTCTTTTAAGGTATCATATTTGGCACTTGGTATATATTAGATCGGGTGATACTTGCATGAGAGAAATCTCAGATAACCTACTTATGAGATATGAGTAGTCAAAATGATTCTGTTAAGTAAATTTTTTTAATGTCCTTGTTCCCCTTCTCATTATGCACATCTTAATCTTAAAGTTATGATCTGATACTCATATCTCTAGGATGTAGTTAAGGTTTCTCATAATAGTTCTTGAAATTTTCTCTTTTGTTAATTTAGGAGAATGAGAACAGATATATCTGTTTTGATTTGATTTTTTTTCCTACGTTTTTCTTAACTACGAGATGACTTGCTTAGATTTTTTATTTGCTACATTCACTACTGGAGAAGAAAAACCTGAAGGTGGACACTGAGGTGAGTCCATTAATTTTGTAATTGAATATGATGAATAGGTATTTGTTGGTCAATATAAAAGCACAAGAGAAGGACACACCTCACATGTTATTTAATGATTTGGACAAGGAATATTTTAATAGTGTGGTAGGACATATGCATGGTAGATAGTTTAATTTGTGGTAGAGAAAGCAATTAAATGCAATTTCAAAAAGAACAATCAGACTATGATGCACTATTATTTGTGGCACCTCAAATCCATAATAATTCATTTGCTTTTGATTAGGTTACTCACCTCAATAAATAAGCGCTATAGGGATCAAGAGTATTGATTTTTATCTCTCATGAGCCCCTATTTAATTTCTAGATTGATCTTGGAAATTCAAGTAGCTAGCTAAAGAGGATGACCTTGGGGCTATTATTTATAAGCAAATTCTGTTTTAGATGATGCTCTGCATTCGATGCCATGAGAATATTTATGTTTTGTACCTATTATTATCTTCCATTCAGGATAATCAAATTTTTAGATTATCATTGTGTTACTCGATGTTCGTGCATTCTCAGACTAAACATATCTAGATCCGCTTTTGATGAATGACCCATCACTACATGCTCTGACCTTTGGATCACCATGAGGAGTTATATTATGATAGGAGGAGGCACAATTAGCATTTTAAATGCCTACGTGCTCAGGGCCCTTTAAGGTATGAAGCTTCTTTCCTTGCTTGAAATGTGAAGTAAATTATGTTTGACATGATCAACTACATTAGTGCTACAATTATTTTATTTTATTTTTGTCTCACACCCATCAAGTTTCTTTAGTAGGACAATGAAATTTCCTAATGTTCATTTAGAAACTCATAAAAAATTTCATATACACACCAACAATACTTTAAGATATTTTTTCTTCTAGGATTTTAAGGATATATGTGAGCTATTTTCGATAGTTTAGGGGTGCGTATATATATATATATATATATATATATATATATATACACCTGAACTATCGAAAATAGCTCACATATACCCTTAAACTATTTTTTGGTTCAAAGATACCATTCTGTTAAAGTATTGAGGTCATACATACCCTTACACTTAACAGTATTAAGTGTCACGTGGACGCCACATAAGCACCAACAACTAATTCCTAATTCTGCCCACATAGACATCAAATCCCTTATTACTAATTTTGCCCTCCACATACTCAGACATCCTAATTTCTCTAAACATTTCCCCTCTTTCTACGATATACGATTTTCCCTCTTTCTATGATATACAATAGCTGGTGAACATATATTCAGTTCTCTGTTATAGCGTTTTGATGACGATAATTGGATTTCTGTAGTGGATAGAGGAGCAGAGGAGAGGTTATTGAAGGGAAATAATGAGGAATTCAAGAAGGAGGAAAGGAAGGAGAAGAGAAAAGGTTATTTGAGTGATGAGGAGGATTGGCACGACCCAAAAATGGACGTGATGACACTCGTCTTATCCCACCAAGACAAGTCAGCCTAAAACTCAACCATTACAATAAAATGCGGAAAATTTCCTATCAACTTAAATTATACCCCAAAACCTGGTTGTCACGTATACAAGCCTCTAAAGTATTACAATTGAATCAAAAGAAAATATAAGTCTCATATGATATTGTTTCTAGAGTAGAACAAAATCATAAACAGGAATAAGAAGGTATGCTGAGATGACCAACAACTACCTCACAAATCTCCAGGAAGCCTCGGAGAAGAAGAAAATATATCATAAAGGTCCGGGCAAAAAAATTGTAAAAGCAAGGGGTGAGTACCAAACCACACGGTACTCAGCAAGTAAACCTCTAAACACAAACTAAGGGGATGAAATACGGGTACTCCTATCACCCCAACCGAACCTCCACAACTATAACCTGCATACAAATCAGCCCAACCTAACAGCTCACACTTTACCTAGCACGTAGATCAACACCAACACTTGACAAATTACATATCCTCCACAACAACACTTTAACAAATTATATATCCTCAACAACAACACTTCAACAAATTACATATCCTCAATAACAACACTTCAACAAATTATATACCCTCAACAACAACAATTCAACAAATTACATATCCTCAATAACAAGTTCAGTATTTATCAATCACAAAATTCGCAGAAAGGCAATCACAAGATCAGCAAAACACAATATCAAGTTCACTAATGATAAGTATGTGTAATGCAATGGAATGCAATGTCAAGTATAATGATGCATGTCTGACCTAGTGATACACACCCGCTGTCTCTCAGTCCGGGACCCATGGGGGACATATCTGTCCATGCATCTCTCGTGGCGCACGACACGACCTTCGATAATAGTAACCATCGCAGAGCGCGATACGTCCCTCGAAATATAGTATCCATCGCGGCGAGCGATACGTCCTCGAAATGGTACATCCTCGTTAAGTTTTCATTCTTTCTCAATGCACATAACACTTGTCACAACCATGTCTTAAAATAATGCAAATGACATGTTCACACAAATAAAGAGGATATGCCCATTTTCATAACACTACACAATTTACAACAACATCAACAATGATTCAACAAGCCTTTCAAACCATTCTTTATTATCAACACATCACACACAAGCAATTATTCACATTGCCTTTTATTACCCTTTGTTTTCATCATTAGAATTAATCAACGTGGACAAGTCAACCCATCACCAAGTCCCATTACTCCCAAACATATACCACAAGGAAATACACGCATTTCATACACTTAACAAGGGTTTAGAAATCCACTTGCCTGAATCAAATAATAATTTACTCCGGACTTGAGTCTTCCTCCTTCATTCCACTTCCAAATAAATCCAGTCTATTCAAATAATTAAAGATAATAAGGTTTCGAAGTTAACAACACTCATAATATCATATATCTATCTTAAACCCAAAACTCACCCGAATTTATGATAGAGTTTCTAAATCTTGATTCCAATCAATATGTCAAATCTCATATTTTCTGAATTTCAAATCTAAGGTTAAATCATATTTTCTCCAAATACTACAAACCTAATAGTTTTCATATAGCATAATACACTCAATATCTTATTTCTTATCTTAATATACCAAAATTTAATTCTTCATAATTACTTTAGACAATACATATAAAACAATACCACTTCGAATATTTAAACTTAATGACTTAACTCTAAAATCTCAACTAATTTAATATTATAAGTTTAATATGTTAATTCCATGAATATATGTCGCCGATTGGTTTCTTAATCATCACTGCCACATAATGGCGTCATACTTTGCATATTTTATATATATATATATATGCATATGACACAGGGCATATTCATTTAATGCTAATACTAATTAACATAAACAATAAATAAATAGGAACATTAATGCTTAACAATTACCTGTACGTGAATCATTGATTTTAAGCCCGCCGCCTCTGAGCAGTTAGCACTGATAAATTTTTGTTCTCTTCTTTTATCTTCTTTTCTTAATTAAATATATATTAAAAGTACTAAATTCTAATGACTTATTTTAATATGGATAAAATAATATAGGTTCTTTGATAAATCATGATATTGACCCATTGACCCATTAATCATCAACTAAATAAATTAATTATTTAATAAATATTCCTCAAATATGTTATCACTCACCAATTAAATAACCTAGTTAAACAAATAGTTTTAAAATTTTCATATCAACTTTACCAACTGATCAAAAATAGCTCGGGGCAACTATCGATAAGGGTAAAAATACTAATTTTACAAGTATTTACAAAAATGACCTTTCGGGTCATTACATTATCCACCACTAAAAACCATGTTCGTCCTCGAACATATACAAGAACAAAGAAGATTAACTAACGTTACCAAAAGCTTAAGGTATAATCTCTAGAGTCAATGTTTACTTCTCCAAGCGTGCTCATCCTTCAGACCATTCCATCTAGAGTTATTATTAAAAACTGAACTTCGGAATCAAAATTTGAAAGATATACAAATTAGGAATGATTATCAAGCCACAAACTAACCCATGAACTCGAACTAAAGTAAAACCCACTAGACCTTAAAACAGCCATCATGACAATTTTTTCTCTCGTAACCAAGATGAAATTTTGAATCAATACTGGCTACAACCAGAAGTGGACTTTAATCAACCACCACACACTCATAATTCACCAACCATCACCGATTATATCGAGATTTTCTTTCCATAACACAATCTCATCACAAGCTTAAGTAAAAAAAGATATTATCTTTAGACATCGATTACTCATCAAGAGAGGATCAACATATCTAACCCAAAGAAGAACAATATCAAGTAAACACCAACAAGGGATACACTTCAAAATGAAGAACCTCTAGCAATACTCTTAGACAATTGTAACTCTTCATAGTAGCTCTTATATAAGTTCTCATAAGCAAGGTTGTGCGTATAGAACTACTGATATTTTTCAACTATCCCACACAACCCCAAATCTATCATAACTGAAATGACCATGTTTGTCCAAGGATCCTACCCTATCAAGAGGGCACAAGAGGATCGGTACATCCGATCCACCACTAGGGATTCACCCATAGATGTGGAAACACAAGTGACATAAGTGGTGAATCATACTCCAAATAATATCCAATACAAAGAAAGTAGTTGCATAAGAATATACAGAAGCAAGGTCGAATACCACAAGATACTTCTTCCATAGATCCCATATAAAAATATTCTATTTATCTGACTCGATCTCTCGATGTTTATTTTTAGTTTTTTGCTACCAACAATCAACCAAACTGACCCCATTACAGTATTACAAATACTAGATTCGTCGAATCCCACATACTTCTCACAGTACTCCATTGAATCTAACACTCTTAATACCAACAAACATCATAACTACACCAGTCATTTACCTTACTCACTAGTATCAAAGTATTCTTATTAAATACATTATTGGCTCCAAATTTTCAAATTATGACACTCTCTCTTTTCAAATAAGCATTTTATAACAGATACGGGTCCCACCCAAGGCTAACACTAGTTTCAAATCTAAAAGTATTTTCCCATCAATATAAAGTTATTGAATCACGTTCAATGTCAACTCCATGTAATCTTTCAGATGCCAAATTTCAACTAACATTCAAAACCATCATATACCTCATACCAACACTTAAGAAATTCTTGGCCACTCCAATAATTTGGTATACTATAAGCTCATAACCTCTACTCACCATCAAATGCGTATGTAACACATCATAACAGTTTGTATCATCCCATCAACAAAGTAGTTTCAATTTCCTCGAAATCCTCATTAATCATGTAAATTCTAGGTCCACACCATTGAACATCAATAAGTTACCTATCATAATTTGAACAATCTAGCTCGACATAACCACATAAAATCTTTCCCACATCATTACTAGTCACCCAAACAAAACTCAATCTTTAGAAAAGTTGATGATAATTTCTAGTAAGTCTGTACTAGTTCATATCTCACAATCATATCTAAACTCATAGATAAAAATTAATAAATTCTTCAACTACAAATCAAGGGCTTATACGAGAGGTCTTTATTCCTTCTCTTTTCTTACATTCTTCTCATGACAGAAATTTTAAATACCTTGAACTCTTCAATACACCAAAACTTTTTTTTTTTGCTAATTCACTTACAAGTCTTATTCTTTGTCCAACAACCCATGACATTTTTTACCTTATCCTCTAAACCATAACATTATGTGAAACTCCCCTTGGGTATAACAATCAAATGTAACCAAATTTACTACTTGAAATTTTTAAGTCCTTCCAAATGCTTCATACTCAATGCGATTGATCATTTCTCACCTTACCAATTCATACCTTGACAAAACACACTATCACAAACCTAAACTCACCATGAAAAACTTGAATTTGAATCCAGTCGTGTAACTCAATATCCATCACTATTAGCTCATACCTTTAAGATTTTTATGAATTCACGTATCTTAGCTTATCATTGATCGCCTCTCCATCGATCTTATCATATCTTTCGCTAAAAATTTAATCATACTCATTACTAAACTCAAAACCACGAATAAACTTATCATCACACTCAAGTTGAACATCTATACACTCATTTCTCAAATTTTATTCGATTGTTTTTTTAACCAATCTGATAAACCCGTGACACTATTATCGTGACCAACGTAAAACGGATGAAATCATGTGTCTCTGAACCCAATTCTCAACCCCTCTAAAGATACCTCATTAGCTTTTGCAATCAAAGTAAATATCCTTGCTCTATTCTCTTTCTGAATGCTAAACTACATTCCACTATTTTTAATTATAACTTTAGCTCCTTTCAATTCCATTCGAGCGACATCCCAACTCCTCATAAACTTATCATACAACCACACTACTTAGAAAATAGCAGTGAACCATACCTTAGACATTCTAAAGTCATCCTTACCGTACAAAAGTATTTTCACCAACAAAATTTATCATATAGTTGTATTTCAATCATAATTCATCACTAACTCTTATTAGTATCATGCTCAGTTAGCTCTTGTCATCCCCACGAAGTCAATATTTTTATCAATATGACACGATAAATCCAGTTATACGAACCAAAATTAAAGGACTTAAACCAATCTTATATGCACTTTCTTACTAACATCTTTAATTACCTTCAAGTATATTTTTTTTGGACTTCTTTTACCCATAAGCTTGCCATTCTGATATCTATCCATTTCCTCAGACATTAAAATGAAATTATCGGTCCTTATTTAGAACATTCGGAATACACTTCTTAACTTAACACATTGATACCACATCAACGATCCACCATTAAAATCTTCCTTATACACACACTTAACCCATTCATTCATAGTAACAAGCTAGTTGGTTTCTCAAATTTGAATGCAACATCAAATCTTACTATATGAGCATGTGATACAATTGATAACTCCTTAAATAGTTAGTATTAACACTTGACAATCAACGTATCTGCTTTCATATAACACTAGTACCACATCGTGAAAGACTGTTAGATCCACCACTAGAACACATCATACCTACCGAGAAGACCGTACCCAAATAGCCCACACATTTCTACCTATCGAATAACTTTAAAGTATTATCAAATTCGCTCCATATCTAGCCCAAGCTATATGTATTCTTTTATAGAGCAGGTCGATAACAAAAGTAATACACTCCATACTTCTAATCAAGTACCTATCAGTACCATTGTAATAGTCGTATCATGACCTTATTTGGTATACACTCAATCTATGAAACCACAAAAGAGATTCTGACCTCAATTGTGCAACATCATTCGCTAAGCAACCCATTAATGTTATGAAAACTATATCAACTGTAATTTTTTCAAGGTTACACTATTCATTATCTAGCCAACTCTTTAAACATTTAACTTCTTATTGTCAAACCACTCCAGATATTGCTTATACCACATAAGTACTATTTTTATTTTATTTTATTTTATTTTTTGTATGGTAACTAACCTTACTCGACCTCTTCAAATATGATCACACATTTTTTTCATAAGTATATTATTTCCACCTTAATACCATATCTAGCATCCAACCAATACACGATACACCAACTATTTACATAAGGGACTACGCACGAGTCATCACATAAATGAGAGAAAGAATGGAATGAAGAGGTGAGAATCAAAATGGACAAAGGATGCACGATAGAGATTCAAACAGTGAAGATATTCCTTAAAAGTCCCTATAGCCTCTCGAAGATAAATATAGACGTCTCCATATAGATCCTCAAGACTCGACTTAGACTCGACTTGTACACACTTGAGACCTATGAACCTGGGGCTCTGATACCATTTTGTCACGATCCAAAAATGGACGTGATGGCACTCGTCTTATCCCACCAAGACAAGTCAGCCTAAAACTCAACCATTACAATAAAATGCGGAAAATTTACTATCAACTTAAATTATACCCCAAAACTTGGTTGTCACGTGTACAAGCCTCTAAAGTATTATAATTGAATCAAAAGAAAATATAAGTCTCATATGATATTGTTTCTAGAGTAGAACAAAATCATAAACAGGAGTAAGAAGGTATGCTTAGATGACCAACAACTACCTCACAAATCTCCAGGAAGCCTCGGAAAAGAAGAAAATATATCATAAAGGTCCGGGCTAGTAACCTACAAAAAAATTGTAGAAGCAAGGGGTGAGTACCAAACCACACGGTACTCAGCATGTAAACCTCTAAACACAAGCTAAGGGGATGAAATATGGGTACTCCTATCACCCCAACCGAACCTCCACAACTATAACCCGCATACAAATCAGCCCAACCTAACAGCTCACAGTTTACCTAGCACGTAGATCAACAACAACACTTAGACAAATTACATATTCTCCACAACAACACTTTAACAAATTATATATCCTCAACAACAACACTTCAACAAATTACATATCCTCAATAACAACACTTCAACAAATTACATACCCTCAACAACAACAATTCAACAAATTACATATCCTCAATAACAAGCTCAATATTCATCAATCACAAAATTCGCAGAAAGGCAATCACAAGATCAGCAAAACACAATATCAAGTTCACTAATGATAAGTATGTGTAATGCAATGGAATGCAATGTCAAGTATAATGATGCATGTCTGACCTAGTGATACACATCCGCTGTCTCTCAGTCCGGGACCCATGGGGGACATATCTGTCCATGCATCTGTCGCGGCGCACGACACAACCCTCGATAATAGTACCCATCGCGGAGCGCGATACGTCCCTCGAAATATAGTATCCATCGCGGCGCGCGATACGTCCTCGAAATGGTACATCCTCGTTAAGTTTTCATTCTTTCTCAATGCACATAACACTTGTCACAACCATGTCTTAAAATAATGCAAATGACATGTTCACACAAATAAAGAGGATATGCCCATTTTCATAACACTGCACAATTCACAACAACATCAACAATGATTCAACAAGCCTTTCAAACCATTCTTTATTATCAACACATCACACACAAGTAATTATTCACATTGCCTTTTATTACCCTTTGTTTTCATCATTAGAATTAATCAATGTGGACAAGTCAACCCATCACCAAGTCCCATTACTCCCAAACATATACCACAAGGAAATACACGCATTTCATACATTTAACTAGGGTTTAGAAATCCACTTGCCTGAATCAAATAAGAATTTACTTCGGACTTGAGTCTTCCTCCTTCATTCCACTTTCAAATAAATCCAGTCTATTCAAATAATTAAAGACAATAAGGTTTCGAAGTTAACAACACTCAAATTATCATATGTTTATCTTAGACCCAAAACTCACCCGAATTTATGATAGAGTTTCTAAATCTTGATTCCAATCAATATGTCAAATCTCATATTTTCTGAATTTCAAATATAAGGTTAAATCATATTTTCTCCAAATACTACAAACCTAATAGTTTTCATATAGTATAATACACTCAATATCTAATTACTTATCTTAATATACCAAAATTTAATTCTTCATAATTACTGTTAGACAATACATATAAAACAATACCACTTCGAATATTTAAACTTAATGACTTAACCATAAAATCTCAACTAATTTAATATTATAAGTTTAATATGTTAATTCCATGAATATTTGCCGCCGATTGGTTTCTTAATCATCACTGCCACATAATGGCGTCATACTTTGCATATTTTATATATATATGCATATGACACAGGCATAAATTAATGCTAATACTAATTAACATAAACAATAAATAAATAGGAACAATAATGTTTAACTATTACCTGTACGTGAATCTTTGATTTCAGGCCCGCCGCCTCTGAGCAGTTAGCACTGATAAATTTTTGTTCTCTTCTTTTATCTTCTTTTCTTAATTAAATATATATTAAAAGTACTAAATTCTAATGACTTATTTTAATATGGATCAAATAATATAGGTTATTTGATAAATCATGATATTGACCCATTGACCCATTAATCATCAACTAAATAAATTAATTATTTAATAAATATTCCTCAAATAAATTACCACTCACCAATTAAATAACCTAGTTAAACAAATAGTTTTAAAATTTTCATATCAACTTTACCAACTGATCAAAAATAGCTCGGGGCAATTATCGATAAGGGTAAAAATACTAATTTTACAAGTATTTACAAAAATGACCTTTCGGGTCATTACAAGGATTGACAGTCTTTTTCGCCGAATTAGATGAGGAGAAAATCGAGATTTTAAGCTTGTTTCTAAAGTTGAGGAATGATTTTCAGTGGTGTTAAATGAAGGTTTTTTTTAAAAAATTCATTCCCTCCTATCGAGTGTTTTTGTAATTGTTGAATGTTATTCGATTTTATTGGTGAATATCAATATGATGTGTGATATCGATTGTGGAACTAGATAGTAGTTTGTGTAGAAGAAATATAGAACTTATATAGCTTTAAGTTGGCACAATGTTATTCTTGGTAAAAGTTCCAATTTTTATGAACAATGTAGTTCTTTCGTTGTTGTTTTCCTTATCTCAAGTGCTGAGAGTCCTGCTCCAACTAGATGGAATTATGCTATATGTAGGTTTAACTAAGTTATGGTAGCATTATAGAAGTATACATGTGATTTCGGGAAGTAGAGATTACAAGCCAAATTAGATTTAAATCTCTTTTCTTTTTTTGCAATCAAAATTGTAACCATGATTTTTGGATTTGTTTGTAAGTTTTTTAACTGCATTTACTTCGGAGGTCTTCACACTTCGAACTCTCATGAAACTGAATTGCAAGAATTCATCTTTTTGCTATAAGACAGTCTTCCTTTGATATGTCTTATTAACGACATCCAAGCAGTCTTCTCTAGAAACTTGATGAACACTATCTTCAAACAGGTTGAGTTTTGTGATCATCAGTCCATGGAAAACTTACATTATCTGCAGAATTATGAAATTTATCCTTTTTAGACCATTTGATGTAGTAAGCATCTCATCATCCTTCTCCTCATCACTGGAAAAATCCCGCTTCTCAAGTTTTGCGTGAGCTGCAATGAAGATTATCTTTTGAACTCTATCCATGCCAACACTCGATTAACCTTGGAGCGAAACCCATCTCATAAAGGATCAATTACATTTGAATCCACATGAGGTTGCTTGAAAGAAGAGCAGCCTAACAACAACCTTCCCCAAATAAGCCTGCTAATCTGAGGATTTGCAATTTTCAGTCTTCCTGTTATAGGATCTCACTGCTTTGTACAGTGGGTCGAGCCCTTCTGATCTCCATTTCATAAGCTCAATTAATGCAATGGGAGCTTCCTCCCGTGGTACTAGCCGCGTTATTAGCTTGTCTGTGTCCTTCTCTTGATCATGTGTGTGAAAGAGAAAGAGGGGAAATCCTATATTGTAGAAATATGAGAAATGTTTAGAGAAATTAGGATGTCTGAGTATATGTAGAGGGAAAAATTAGTAATTAGGGCTTTGAAATCTATGTGGGCAAAATTAGGAATTACTTGTTGGTGCTTATGTGGCATCCATGTGGTGTCCACATTGCACTTAACACACCTCTGTTAAGTGTAGAGGTATATGTGACCCAATACTTTAACAGAAGGATATTTTTGAGTCAGCAAATAGTTTAAGGGTATATGTGAGCTATTTTCGATAGTTCTGGGGTAAGAATTTTTTTTTAAGTTTATTTATTTCCAAAACTAGCCTTCCTATTTCATAAAAAGATAGTGATTTTTATGAAAAATTATGACTTAAATAGCTGCGAGTTTTATCAAAAGTTGTGACTTAAATGAACAATTGCGACTTTTATGAAAAATTGTGACTTTTATGTAAAGTTACGACTTTAAAAAAGAGTTGCGATTTTATGAAAAGTTGTGATTTTCATGAAAGGTTGTGAACTTTCCAAAGGGTTGCAACTTTTTCAAATAGTTGTAACCTTTCTGATAAGACATAATAAACAGTTGTTCACACTACCTTTGTTATCTATAAATATAGGGATTTTCTCTCATTTCAAAATAACAAAAATTATGATCTTCTTCTTCTGTTTTCGCAAAATTAAATATTTGTGTACTTTGCTCCTGTTGAGTGACTTACTGACACCATTCTTTTTGTATCAATAAGTTGGTGAATAAAATTGTTCCATCCTGAGAAGATTTAATTCTTTAAAACTCTGATATTGGAGGGGAATAGTTTTCTTAAGGGGACATTGTGCATTCAGTGGACTTGATTTTTTCCTTTCTATTTCATTCTATTTTTGCATATCCAGGAATTTTTTTTACACTAATTAATTAATGCTTATTATAATAATTGTTGTTTTTGAGTATATGTTTTAACTCTGTTTTTATGATTCTGCAAAGTTGTTGTCTCCGGTTATATTGAATATTGTACGGATATAGTACGTATATTCATTTGCAGAAAATAATTATTATACTTAGTTCCAAGAATTTCTGTTTTGATATTCTGTTTTAAATTTTATAACTTAAAAGTACTATATATAAGCTTACATATTGTCTATTTTTACATAGATATGAAATTTCTCACTTATCAATTAAAGAAATTCATTATGCAACTTCAAAAGTTATAATTGCTTTCATGTTCAAGCGTAATTTTTTTCTAATATGTGAATAATTTTTTGAATTTTCTCCTATGACATATATCACAATTGTATAATCTATGCAACTTAAATGTTTCTTTATATTACGAAATGTCTTTGTATATATATGCTTATTTTCTTCTTTAGTTCCTTTTAATGTTGATTAAAGAACCAATGATTTATTATTTCGTTATTTATTCATTCATTAGAGGTTATTGAGTTATGTGATAATGATAAATAATGAATTTTGGAATATTGCTAATATTTTTTTAAGAATCTATTTTCCCATTATTTTTAATGTATGGATATTAGTTGAACATTAATTGTAAATTCAATGCAATTATTATAACCATGCGAAGCGCGATATATATATACACTAAATTTTGCCATCACCTACTACACCTCCAAATTTACATTTAAGTCATTTTTTCACATTCTTACGGAATCCATATCAATGTTCTCTTCTAATTTCTTTCTTTTTTCATTTTTTTCTTTCTCTTTTTAAAATTATTAGAAATCAAATATGAGATGTTCTATGTCTACTAAGGATAGTATTTCATATATTTAACCACATGCGACTTTGTTTGTTTCTTCATTCTTTTATATATGTTCAATAGTTAAATTTTTCAAGGATAGTGTTAAAGAATGACAAAAGTCCCACATCGGTGGTTAATGAGATGGGTGGACTCCTTATAAGGCTTGGACAATCCTCCTCCCTTTGAGCTAACTTTTGGGGTGTGAGTTAGGCCTAAGACCTAATTTCAACAATGTATCAGAGCAGGGCCCGTTTCACCCGATGTTGGGACCCTCGAAATCAAAATTGCCCACGCACCAGATGCTAAGCACTGGGCGTGAGGTGGGGTGTTAAAGAATGACAAAAGTCTCACATCGGTAGTTAATGAGATGGGTGGACCCGAAATCAAAATTGCCCACGCACCAGATGCTAAGCACTGGGCGTGAGGTGGGGTGTTAAAGAATGACAAAAGTCCCACATCGGTGGTTAATGAGATGGGTGGACTCCTTATAAGGCTTGGACAATCCTCCTCCCTTCGAGCTAGCTTTTGGGGTTTGAGTTAGGCCTAAGACCTAATTTCAACAGATAGTAAGTTCTTGCTAATTATACGTCGTTTTTTAACTATCTAAATAAGCATGAAAAAATACATTTTTCCGGCTAACTTATTGTATATTGTTTTTGATTTTTTTCTTTATGTTTCAAGATAATTGTGTATTCTTTTAACTATTTAAAATTAATAATTAGTTTATTTTTGTATCTGTTTTGTTCTTTATTTTACTTTTATTATCTTTCTTTTTGCAATTTTGAAGTAGTCAATTGAGAAGTACATTTAAAATTTAAAAGTGAGAGTTATTACATTGTAAAATTATTATTAAGTACTATTACAATATTGCTTCATTGTTCATGAACTTACAAATAATTTTTGGAATTAACCATTTGAGAGTCTGCTTAATAATTGTCGGTGTCTGAATTAATCAACTTAATAAGACGTTGGTATCTGAAAAGGGTTACCTATATTATGCAAGATATTAGAATGTTAATTTTAGGTTCTGTTGATTTTAAATATAGATTCTTCATATTTTTTTAGTTGGGGTATTCCATTTCTCTTTATCTTTAAGATTGAGTTTTATTTTCTACTTTGATTGTCGAACATTTTATACAAAAATAAGAAAGGTCATTGTTTGTTTGGTGAGATGTGGTCTTCATGAAAATCTTGATCTTTTAGCCGTGTTTGGCATAACAATATGACTTGAGAGAATGCTCAAGATGCGAGACTCTTCCTTAATTTTCAACAAGGTTTGTATGCTAAAACTGTCTATTTTAATACAGATACAAAAGTGATTGCAAAAGATTTTATCTTTTAAAAAAATTATGTTATACATGTGTATATAGAAAAAGGTGTATAACTTTCATAGAAGGGTCAAAAATAAAAAATCCTAAGCAAGATTTCTATGCCGAGCTCTGAGTTCAAATGGACATACCTTACACTTAGACAAGATAACATATTTGAGAAAAGAGGGGAGAATCTAATAAGAAATGGTATAGCAAAAAACAATCATATAAATTTATTGTTTTGCAACATGCTGACTATTTTAGTTGGTGGATAGCATTGAGTACATATATGTCAAGAGTAGAGAGAGAATCTAATAAGAAAGAAACTTCTATTATATATATAGAGAGAGAATGTTTGTTGTATATATATACTATTAATTATTGTTATTTATTTAAATTTCAGTACAAATTAATGTTTGATTTTATCTGTCTTGATCCATGATTAAGGCAATAACACAATCACATTCAGATGTATATAAAATTTTCTCTTCCGTTCATATATAAGAAACATGTCAGGTTGGTAAAGTTACATATGCATTTAAATATATAGTTTATTTTGTTGAAGTCATATTATAACAGTAAAAAGTTGCATAAAATTTCAAGTTTGTTGGCTCGTGCTTAGCACGGGCCATGACAAATTTAGTATAATATAATGTGATAGCGTCATAGTTGACTGCCTCGCCATGACCTCCAAATCCTAAAGGGTCATTTGGTAAAATGTATGAAAGAAAATAATGTTTGATTAGTTCTGATATTACTAATTTCTTATTTGGTATATATTTTTAACCTATATAAAATATATACATTTTATTTAATATTATCCTATGTATACATCGCGAACCACGTTATTATCAATACAAGAGTTTATAATACATGTATAAGCATGATTAAAGACACAATTACTCATGAAAGTGTACAAAGCTAAAGATCGTGAAGAATATTTTTATTAACATATAAAATTTTAAATAAATTCATGCAATGCCTGTTACTTTAGTATACCAAATCAAATGAATGGTAAATAATATCAACATAACGAATCATAAAAATAATTAATCTCTTCATTTCTAATCCCAACATATTCTCTATAATAAGATATTGTTAAGTAAATTAGGCTAATATATTAACATTATAAATATGTATTTTCAATAAGCTATTTCCATGTAAATTAATTTGTCACGATAGAAGTAGAACATTACTTCAACTTTTTGCATTAAATCAATGATCTATTCTCAACATTTTAAAGTTAACAACTCATAGTAGTAATTGTGATATGATTCTTCAATTTGATTTTAATATAATTAATTTTATGCTTAATTATACACTATAATTCATTTAATATGTTAATCATAATTAACTCGTGAAAACTAACTAGCATGTAATTGCTAGATGCAACTTTTATTCATATTTTTTCTATCTTTCATCTAGTTGGTATCTCTATAGTGTAAAATAAATAAATAAATATATTAACATATTATAGAATGAAACTATTGACATATTTAAATGGACAATTTAGTAGTTAAATATTTGGTGTGATAGATATGGTCACTTGTCACAAAACATATGTATAGTTGCATGAAAATGAGTAACCCTCCATGAATATTCCATATTACATTACATCATTAAAAGAAAAAAGTAAGGTTATAAAAAAAGAAAAAAAAGGTAAGCTATTTTTCTCTATTTGTCCACGTTTTATGATCACGTAAACCATATTTTTGGAGGGAAAATTTTAAAAGACCAAACAATTATTCCTATAACGATACCATTCGATTGTTCACAAATTTAAATTTACAAAAAATAGTAGTACTATAATATAAGGTAGGCTCCACCGACTTTTTCTTACTACGTGTCAGTATTTAATTGGATGAGTACCCAATTTTATTCATGACCCTTCTGAAATTGTACCAATTGAAACACTGACTCCGAGCCTCAGGTTTGGTTCGAACCTTAGGTTCGGTACGAATTCCGAACCTAGCCTCGCTCTACAGTAGTTCGTTGAAAATTTCGCACTATTTCGATCACTTTATCTCTCTCTCTCTCTATATCTTTGTAATCAGCTCGTTTCTATTTTCTCTCTCTTCTGCTCTCTCACTCTTCGGTGCAACCATTTTCTACCGTCGATTCAAAACCCTAGAATTCGAATACTCGAAGGATCCGAGCTCCATTGGTGTCAGCTTCAACATTTGTGTGAGTTTTCTTTATGAATTTACTGTTATAAACCCTAGTTTTCTCTACGCATGCGCAAAATGTTGTGCATTCGATGGACACTCTTTGTGGAGGGTTTTGGTGTTGTATGCCTCTTGTACAGTAATTTTGCAGCTTATAGTTCCGTTTTGTTCTTGATGGCTTGATCAATTCTTTTGTAACGGTGGTGTTTGGCCGAACTTTCACCCGGTTGGATTACACGGCTACACAGATGTAAAGAAATCACCTCTTTTTTTTTTTTTTTTTGTTTGAATTTGAACCTTCTCTCCATGTTCTCAATTTTATTCACCGTTAGACCACACCTTTGGATGCTTAAGTGAATCTGTATGTGTTGATTCAGGTAAGGTTTTCCAGAGACGTCGTTATAAAAATGGTTGTGTTTTTAATCTAATTGCTCTTCCCAAAAGGAAAAAAAATTACTGCTAAAATAATTAGGTTTTTGACAGAATGTGATTTTCGAATGTTGCCCCTTACTAACCAAAGGGTGATTATCTGCTTTCGGCTCCATTTATATTGATCTTGTGGCATTGAATTTGGAATCTATCTTTTATGTTTCAATTTATAATTTTGTGTTGATTTTTCTTTGGATTTAATCATTCTTGGAGCAGAATGTGTTGGATTTTAGAATTCTCAGATGTTGTCTTAGTATCGAATGGTTTGAAAAAGAAGAAGATTAGTAGCTAGACAAACAAGTCCAGAAGTGGAGTTAGTAGCTAGATCACTTAGTTTGTTGTGTGAGGACTTGATACATTTGTTATTTTATAGTCAAGCTTCTCTATTGTGTGTGTTACCGCCAATCCCCATGAGTTCCAATTTTTTCTGTAGTGTGTAGATTTAAGCTTCATGGTTGGACAGAACTGATAGGAAAAAGAGGTCCTAGATTCTTGTGGATATAAACTTTGAATAATCCATTAGCAAAGATCATGTTTTTTCTTTTTTTGCATCTTGATAGAAACTTGAAGAATCAATTGGCAATGCGTATTGCGTTGGCCTTGGTGTTGCTGTGAATCCATCAGACATAATTACATGTTGTGAACATGCCTACGTTGATAATGACAAACAAGATAGTTTACCAAAAAAAATGACAAACAAGATGCCAGTGTGACAAGTTTGCTAGCATTCCACATTGCTGACTTAGTAATGGTATGACAATGACATGAAGCTAATGGGGAAAGAATTGCATTGCTGACGTAACATATCATCAATTGATATAATCATACAAATGACTAACTTGAGTGGGTAGCTGAAATAGATTGATCAGTAAACAAATGTAGAGCCCTGACTTGACTGGTTAGTTGATGCAAACCGATAACATTAGCCCTAGACAGACGTTGACTCTCTCCCTTGATAGGTTAGAAAATATGGTCAGCAAATTTAGTGTTGCAATGGGCTCTACAAATAGAAAAAAGTAGGTAAACTACGAAAAGAAAGAAAACTTTTTGACCAATCAGGTAACGTATGAGGCAATCATTTACAGGGAAAGTACGTAAATCTGTACAGGATCACCTTTGATACCATATGAAAAAAGTGAAAAAAAAAGGAAAATAAATGTGTGAATTTGGTCAGTGAAAACAAACAAAGGACTCCATTTAAAGAAGTTATGAAGCTACATGAAAAGGGAAGTTTTTTGATTTTTTTTGGTGATCTTTTGTACTTTTTGCATCTTCTTTATAGGCCATCTATAAATTTCCCTTACTTCATCCGAAACATTAAGAATATTCTACCCAATATTTTAATTGCTATGTTGACTTTCTACTGTGACGAAATTCGTTGATACTCAGGTTTTTAACAATGACATAATCAATAGAAATATTCTACGTAGTTAAAAAAAGAAGAAATATCCTGCACAGTACTATTTGATGACTGTCTCTACTGTGACAGGGTGGAATAAGGACCCCACATGATTCTGTTTTGGTTGCTAATATAACAACTATTTGTTGGATCCAATTTAACTGCCTTGTCTGCAACAAACTAACTACTACTTCCTTTGTTCCAGTTTCTATGAGATACTTCCCTTTTTAGTCTATCCGCAGACTCATTTCTCTGTTGAGCTATTAGTATGGAAACCGGTAGAAAATATTCTAACTACTACTTCCTTTATTCCAGTTTAGATGAGATACTTTCCTTTTTAGTTTATCCCGAGACTCATTTCTATGTTTAGACACAATTTAACTATAAACTTTCTATTTACTCCTAATGAGATGATTTACAACACACAAATGTCTATGACTTGTCGTAGACCATAAGTATTAAAGTGCTTATTCTTTATTTTAAACTTTGTGCCCAGTTAAATACCATCGCGTGGAATGAGATGAAGTACCAATTTAGCCATGTAGTAAGAAGTTGATGTAGTTTCGATAAGCATTACAATACATTAATACAAAAATGTCTGCTCCAAGGAAATTTCGGTGCTTAGGAGTCTAATCCAAGTGTAGAATACTAGGCCTGAGTGAGACACATGTTAAGATAGTTGAAGAGCCTGCAAGAAATGCTTTATAGGGGTTTTGATGAAGTGGTTATGCTGTGATTGTGGTAGGTATACTGTAATATGGGGATTGTGATTAGTGATTGATTGTAGAATGCAGCAATTGGGCTCAATGGGTTATGGTTATATGTTATTTAGTTTAGCAGGAATATTTGGTACTGAGCAAAGTGCAAATAAGAAAAATACATCACCAGTAACATTTTATTTTATTTACTGGACCAAACACCTTTTATGTGCACATCCTAAGGTCGTGTGCTCTATATTTTATATTATGTTCACTGTGTCCACCATTGAAGTTGTGATAGCTGCGAAGACAAAAATTAGAGCATCAGTGCCTTGCCTTCCCATTGATTGTAAACATCTATAAGCAATTCGTTATGCCCAGTGTTGTGGACGGCGAGAGGCGACAAAAGGCGACAAGGGCCTGCCTCGCCACGCGGCGAGGCGCTTGCCTTTTTGAATCAAGGCGCCAATTAATACCAAATTAAAAATATTTAATTGCATATTTTATCCAAAATCTTAATAGTAATAACACATAGTAGCAAATATTCAATTCAAAAACCAATAGTAGATACTAAAAAGTCTAAAACTTTAAAGACCAAATAATTCAAAATACAATAAACTAAAACTTTAAAAGTCTATTCTTCTTCAAAATTATCCAACTCTTGAAGATCAAAATCCTCTACATCATTATATTGCTCTTCATCTTCTTCCTCCTCGTATTCTTCATCAATTAGTGTCCGAGTCCTACTTGAAGATGAACTTGTAGATGTACTTTCTACTCCTTTGCCCTTGTCAAGTGCTCTTGATCTTGAAGAAAGTCCCCTAAGATGATAGATACTCTCATCCGCTCCAATTGCCGTAGCAACACTACCCCAAGTAAGATCATCATCCTCATATACTAGTTCATCATCTTGATCTTCGGGGCATCCAACTAACCATTCATTTGAATCATCTATGTTATCCAAGCGAATTGGATCAATAAGATCACGAGCATCCTAACGACGTTTCAATGTTCTATTGTACTTAATGTACACTAGATAATTGAGACGCGATAGTGTAAGCCTATTCCTCTTTTTGGAATGAATCTGTGCATAAGTTATTGATATTAACTAGTTGATATTGATAATAATATAATATGAAAATTAGGATATAAATTTTTACTTACGTGTTCAAACACACTCCAATTTCGCTCACATCCGGATGAGCTACAAGTTAGGCTTAATACTTTCATGGCAAACTTTTGCAAGTTTGGTGTTTCACTACCAAATAGTGACCACCATTCAACTATAATAAAATAAATTTAAAGGTTAGTGACTATAAATAAGTCAAATAATTTAAGTAAGATCTAAATCAACCCACTTACCCGGTGACCTTGTGTCTCTAACTCTTTTAGCCGGACCACAACCAAATAGTCCATCCGCCATTTTGTACTTAGGAAGCTCAGCGACTAGTGCATCTTGTATTGTTATATCATGGACCAACTTCTCAACACATGCAATATACTCGGTCCACAGAGTCTTTGCTAAAGTTCCCTTTTCTTGAGCTTTATAATATAATCCTGGGTTCAAAACATGGCCTGCAGCATGCAAAGGCCGATGGAGTTGTTCTGACCACCTTGCATCAATAATTTCATACACTTTCTCATATTGCTTTTTAACTCCACGAAAACCATGTGCAATAGCTTCTTTGGCTCTATCCATTGCTTCATAAATATAACCCATTGGTGGTTTTTTCTCCCCATCCACCAAACGAAGCACTTTTGTCAAAGGGCCACAAACTGTAAGTGCCCGAACAACATCATTCCAAAAGTGGACAGAAATAATAAGATTTGCAACTTCTTTCCCCAAAGTTTCCTTTGCAAATTTACTTGAATTCCATTCGGTTGAGAGGACTAAAGTTCTCAAGTTTTTTCTTTGTATGTACATAGCTCTCAAAGTTAAGAATGCCGTTGCAAATCTTGTCTTGGCCGGTTTCACCAAATTTCTTTCTTTGGTGAATTTTCTCATCAAGTTTAACAACAATGGCCTTTGACTAATGTAAGAATGGATTCTGATGGCCTTCTTAAAAACTGTTACAGAAAGATTAAATTATATTAATTAGTAGCTAATGAATTATTAACTATAAAGGAAGTTAAAGGATAGGTTGATTACCGGAAGCATATGGCTTAACCTTGAATATGTCACCAAATATCAAGTTGATGCAATGAGCGGCACATGGAGTCCAATAAATGTGTGGGTACGCACCCATCATCATACTTCCCGCTTTGACATTCTCACTAGCATTATCGGTGACAATTTGTACAACATTTTCCGGTCCAATTCTTTCGATAGTGCTTTCAAATAACTTATACATTTTGGTGGAATCGGTAGATTCATTACTAGCATCAACAGAACCAAGAAATACACTACCGATTGGAGAATTCACCAAAATATTGATGATCATTTTGCCATTTCGTGCCGTCCATTTGTCCATCATAATGGAACATCCAAACTTTGTCCATTGTACTTTATGCTCATCAACAATTTTTTCTACTTTATCCACCTCTTTTTTAAGGTGAGTGACTCTAACTTCATGGAATGTAGGAGGCTTCATTCCGGGGCCATGTTGTCCAACCGCCTCAATAAATTTATCGAATGATTTGTGATTGACGCAATTAAAAGGGAGCCCGGCATCATACATCCAAATTGCAAAAGCACTTACCGCACGCTCTCTTAGAATTTTCTTTGTTTCTTCGATTCCTCCTCCTTTTTCTAAGCCTCCTTTTTGTGTTGATTTTTGTGAAAAATAGAGGTTCAAAGGTCCTTTCGTCACACTTCGTGCGGTGGATGAACCTCCACTAGAAGATATCTTTTGAGTTTTGGAGGGAGGCCTCATTTCCGCATAATCATCCATTTCATCAAGATCATCAATATCAACAAATTCTTCCGGCTGCCTCACTTGAAATTTGGGATTATTAGCTATTTTGTTTTGCATATAAGCCCTTACTTCTTCTCTAATCTCCGACGGACAAGCGACACATTGTTTAACATTCTTGAAACCACCCACTAAATGTTGTTTGTGTCGAGTTATTCCACCATTGAAAGTACCCCCACAAAAGTTACAATTAACCGAATCTTTCGTCGCTCCTTGAGTGCCATAATTCCATCCAATGTCCCTCTTTTTGCTAGCATCCGCCATTGATTATTAAATTCAATTAATTCACTGTTTAGGAATATTGAAATAAATAATTAGGAAAAGAGAGATTTTTTTTTTTAATTAACTGCCTATAATTTTAAAAAAAAAAATTTACACTTCACACAAAGCAAAAGGCTTACAGCCTTACAAGTTGCACCAAAAAAATTAAAAAACAGAACAGAAAAAAAAAATGAAGAAGAAGAAGAACAGAAAAAAAAATGAAGAAGAAGAACAGAAAAAAAAAATGAAGAAGAAGAGAGAATCGATACCTGGAGGCTGGAGGAGAACAGAGAGTCGCGAGGGTCGTCGCCGGCGGCCGGCGAGGGAGAAGCCGAGAAGGAGAACAGACGACTGTCGGACAGCGAGGCTCGCGAGTCGCAATGGAGAAGCTGACTGCGATGGAGAGCCGAGAGCGAGGGAGAAGAGACAGCGATGGACAGCGAGGGAGAAGAGAGAGCGAGGGAGAAGAGACTGCGATAGAGGAGAAGAGACAGCGATGGAGAGTCAATCGAGCGAGAGAGAGAGTCGCGATGGAGTCAAAAAAAAAACCCTAATTTTGACTAATATTTTTAAGTCAAATAATTTTAATCAAAAAGGCGGCGCCTTTTCCGTCGCCATTGCATCGCCACAACTCGCCACTTCTCGCCTTTTTGCTCTCGCCACGCCTCGACAGAGAATGGCGAGGGGCCGTCGCCTCGCCTCTCGCCAAAGGCGAGGAGGCGCTCGCCTTTTGTAACACTGGTTATGCCCTCTCTCATATTTTTGTTTTGATATGGATTATGCCCTTGCTTTCATACTGTCCATTGAAGTAGTACCATCAATGTGTGAACGCCCAATTGTTAATGCATGCCACTTTCTGGTAACTCAACATTGGCAACTATTGTTTAGCACTGTTGATAGCAAAAAGTGCTATGATTGTTTTCAACTTTACCTAACTACACTAGAATGATCTTGCAGGAGTTTGAGGCAGTGATTCTTAGCTTTCAAGAGAAGAGTGGCACCAGACGACTATGTCTAAATGCTAGGTTGCACATCTGTTGTGATGTGAGGTTGTTCATTATTTGATGCTCATTGATATCTTTCTGTGCTAATAACCACGTAGCAACATTCAACAGTCAAAGACTTCAGAGTGACATCATCTATGCCTGGCAACGACGTTGGAGATAGGGTTCACAACTTCTTTGCACAAGACAGCTTGTCGCAAGAGCAGCACAATTCCCCAGTAGTGGACGGAAATTGGCCAGCTCATACTAACAATCTGTGGGTTGGAAGTCAGAGACAGATAGGTGCTCTGACTTCCAGCACAAAGAATTACAATTTACAGAACTCTGGTAATTCGACATGTAGCACGTTCTCTAAACTATTATTTAGTAGCCATCGTTCTGTATGATAGTTGTTCTCTTATATTTCCTGCATTTGCAGATAGCGGGGAAGGGCTGAGCAGTTATTCTCTTACCAGACAGCATGGCTTGAATTATATGCAATCCACCCCAAGGCCTGAGTTTGGAAATGGTCAGTCACAAAATCAGCAGACAAATTTGAATGACTACATGTATGGTAATCAGTTATACCAGACAAGGCAGGATGAATCCAAATTTCTGGCTGTTGATACAGATTATGATCAACGTAGTCTAGCCTCAGGAGGCTTATCTCCTTATGCATCACATCAAGGAGTGGGTCCAGAGCAACAGACGAGAGTACTGGTTAGGTCAGACCCTTCTGAGAGTCCTGCTAGTTTTGATCTTTTTGGTGGTCAGCAAATGAACCGTCAGCAATCAAACATGCTGCAGTCTCTGCAGCAGCAGCAGTCTGGGCATAGTGAGATGCATCAAGCACAAATCATGTTGAAGATGCAGGAACTTCAGAGGCAGCACCAACTTCAGCAATTAGATACCAGGCAGCAAGATACACTAAATCAGGTTTCCACCTTATCTAAGGTGGCATCTGGTAACCATCCCCCAGCTTTGTCTCATGACACTACAAATTCTGGTGCATTAAATTTTTCTTGGTCAAGTGATCTTGGCAACACAAATTGGTTGCAACGTGGCTCTCCAATCATTCAGGGATGTTCCAATGGACTGAATCCGACAAACATTGGACAGGCACAACACATAATTCCTCTATCAGCTGACCAATCTCTATACGGAGTTCCTGTTTCTGGTTCTAGAGGAAGTGTGAACCCATTCTCACAAGGAATAGCTGATAAGACCACAAAGCACCCAATGCCAAACATTGATAGTTCATTTCCGGTTAATCAGTATGCTGGACTGCAGGATCAAGCCACTGTGCAGGATGGGACTTTCATTCCTAGACAGAGATCCCTAGACGGCAACCTTTTTGGACATGCTCCAAGTCAATCTCTTACTAATGCAATAAATATGGAGAACCCTCAGCAGATAAATACTATGCAGAGAAATTCAGTTTTCCAGGACTTCTCTGGCAGACAGGGTCTAGCTGTTCCTTCAGAAAACTCCCAGGAGAAAGCAGGGACACATGCTTCTTGCTCACAGAATGAAGTTGGCTTAGATCCTGCAGAAGAAAGAATATTGTTTGGTTCAGAGGATAACATATGGTCGGCCTTTGCCAAGAGCCCTAATATGAACGGGGAAGGTGGTAATCCATTTGAGGGTGAAGGATTAATGAATGGGCTTTCTTCTATCCAAAGTGGTACTTGGAGTGCGCTTATGCATTCTGCTGTTGCAGAAACTTCTAGCAGTGACCTTGGGGTACAGGAGGAGTGGAGTGGTTTAAATTTTCACAGTACTGACATTCCTCCGGGAACTCAGAATTTGATGTATAACAGTGGGAGACATAAAGCATCTTCTGCTGAAGAGAATTTACCCCAAAACTCATCCTTGAATTCTGTTTCCGTTCGGCCTTCTGATGGCACCAATATGAACAATAACTACTCCAATGTCCAGTGCCATATGCTTCCATATGAGCCAGGCCAGAGTTTGCATGCCAACTCTTCTCAAAGACTTGTCCAGTCATCGGAGGAAGGAAACAAGTGGTCAAATTCTGGTGCACAGCAGAAGTCAGCTGCCGAAGTAAACCAGGTGATGTTTGGGAGCAGTTCTCATCCTATTAACAGAGAAATAAATATGAGAAAGAGTTCTGGTACTTTGACATCTGAGCATGGTGGAGCTAGACAACTATGGGACAAAACAGCTGGTTGGAGTGATGTAGGATTTGCAGTGCCCTCTGGAGACGCATCTTTAAGAGTTTCGAGTGAGAACTCATCAAATTGTTCCCTAGATGACAAGCGGAAGAAATCCATCCAAGCTGAAGTTGTTCATCGTGGTGTGATGTGGAACTCTAACTCTGCACTTGATATGGAGCATGTGGGATCATCTATCGCTAATCACCAAGTGAATTCGGAGGTCTTTAACTTGCAGAGTTCTGCGTGTGTACCCAACTCAAGTACCATCAGGGGTGAGGAAACCAGTCAACTTCAAAATAATTATCATTCTGATTATTGGAAGAACACTGATCCCTTTGTCAAGTCTACGGTAAGCGAAGGCTTGGGAGTTTTGCAGCGTCATGTTACCAAAGACAATCAGGTCTTGCACAGGGCCATTAGTAATGTAGAAGCTAAAATGCATGACATGCAGAACAGTGATAATAAGAACTCAAATAACAGCTACCGCTCTAATTTGTTTCCTCATTCACCTGCTTCTAATATGAGGGAAAATATCTTGTCAGATGCTAGAGATTCAAGGTCTCTTCCCACTGGGAAGCAGAAGTCGTCTGATCAGGTTGGCCAGAAAGCTTCTTGGCATCGCAAGTTTCAGTATCATCCCATGGGAAACATGGATGAGGGTTTAGATCCTCCGTATGACAGGAAAGACCCTAGTCATTCTCAGTCTATGCTGTTGCAGAATGCCAATCATGGCCAGTCAGAAGTATTTGGTCAGGTTCCTAAGAGTCGGGAAGAATTAGAAGAGGTAATACATGTGCTTCATGTAATACATTATTTGTGTCTTACACGTTGGTCATTAATAAAAGATAATATTCCTTTATCTATAGGGGAAGCGGTATGATGTTGTGAGAGATGGCAAAGGCTTTAGTGAGGTGCATTTGCAAAGCGGCTTTCATAGTGGTGGATCTAGTATGCCTGGCTCCTTCAATAAATCAGACTTAGATGCACCAAATAAAGCTGCACAAACTAGGTAATTAATTTCTTCCACTACTCATTCATGCTCTTAGTATTTTAGAAGAGTTGGGCCTCATTTCTTTGCACTTAGTGAAGGTCTTAATCTTAAGATGTCAGTCATTAAGTGTGTTTGCTTTCACAGTCTAAATCTTAATCATTAAGTGCATTTGTTTTCTTTTTTCACAATCACCTAATGAGTATTAACTATTAAGATCTATAACAAAGACTTAATAAATGCTTATTTAAGAATTTCTATAAATGACAGTTACCACTACTCAATCTACTTTCACCCACCACCTACCACCCACAACCACCATTTCAGCCACAACTATCACCACCGTCAATCACTACCACCTACCTTTCACAACCACAACCATCACTACCGCTAATTACCAAAATCAATTGTTATCACCATTAACCATCAATTGCAATAATCACCAGAAAACATTATTACTACTGATAATTTACACTATTAGTCAGTATTATGTATCGTTAACCACCACATCACTCACCACCGTCATTAGCTATCAATATCATTCCACTACTAATTATCAGCTGCCATCACCAACAACCATGGTTAATCACTAGTGTCAACCAATATACCATAAGATACTACTTACAAGTTACAACTACCATCATCAGTCAACACCATTCCAAATCGACTTACACAATCACCATCATTAGTCATCACCTTCACCAATTGCTATATAAAATTTCAAAAATATTTTATTGATATAATATTAGATCAATTTTGGTATTTTTTTGAATTTGTATTTATTATTTTTTAAACAAGACAATTGATACATTCAGATTTTGAAAATACAGTCTCAACTATTTAGTATTCAAATATTAATGCAACATCTTAATATTTATATCTCTATTCAGATTCATACCTCCAAATCTTAATGCACATCTTAATATTCAGATGTGCATCCACATTCAGATGGGCATCCACATTCAGACGTCTTAAGCTTAACAAAAATAAATGAGGCCTAATTCTTCTGTTCATTATTCTGCATATTTCTTTGGTGGCCTTGTTGACTTTCATGTTCTCCTGTAAAAACTTAATCCCAATGCTGTTTGTGTAATATGGTTTGATTGTATTTCCGTTGTAGTCCAAACATGCTCCAGCTTCTTCAGAAGGTAGACCAATCAAGTGTGCACGGTTCTATGACTCAGTTAAGTCATTTTGAACAGAAAGTATCATCTGAGATGCCTGAAGCAGAAAATTCTGATGGATCCGTTGGTCATCTCCAGCATAGTCAGTCTTCTGCCTCTCAAGGCTTTGGTCTACAACTTGGCCCTCCATCTCAACGGATATCAATCCCAAACCATTCCTTGTCATCTCTGAGTACCCACACAGTTAGGTCTTCGCACTCTCATGCTACTGAGGAGACCAGAGAGAAGAGTCGGGGACAGATGTGCCCTCCTCATCAGGGTCAATCATTGCCTCCTGCTGAACATTCTATGGAAGAGTTGAAGAATAACAGATCTGGGGTTCCAGGGAGTACATATAATGAAGCTTCTTTGTACACGATTCCTGGAAAGTTTTCTTCAGCATTTGATTCTGGTTTTCCTTACTCGGGAAGTTCACTTCAAAATCCACCTGTGGTTAGAGCTACTGGGCAACTGTCAACAAATCATTCCATAAATGTATCCTTCGATAGACATGGTCCCTCTTCTGCAGAAAAAGTTGATTCTCGCAGAGGACCTGGAAGTAGTCAATCTGTACAGTCTTCCGTCCCCAAAGGGACTGGTGATGATAAACAGGATAACCCTTCAATCTCTGCCGGTAAGTCTCATTTAAGTAATGTGAATGGTCCCCATCAAAGGATCTCTGCAAATCAAGTTTCATCTAAAGAGCCAGGGTCAGTTTCTCAGCCTATTTCAACGTCTGGCACCGCACAGCAGGGTACATATTCAAAAATGTTCTCTAATATGTGGACCAATTTTCCACCACGGCAGCCCCTTTTTGTTGCTCAATCCACCAAGGAGCCTTCTCACATTCACCAGTCACATCAGTTGAATAATATGGAGTCATCACTGTCTGCTGCAGAGAGGCAAGGTGATCTAGATGCAAATAAAGGATGGAAGTTCACATCTGAGGTTGGTACAAGCACAGTGAACATTTTGGGTTCTGTTGAGGGGGAAGAAGAACGAGTGATAGAAAGTGCTTCTCGACAAGTTGAACTGGTTCAGATGAATGATTCACAGGATAAAGAACCTGTTACGAATCTCTCAGAGGGATCTCCTGCTAATTCTACATTAATGCAGAGAGATATTGAAGCTTTTGGTCGATCTCTCAAACCAAATAACTTTCCTCAACCAAGTTATTCCTTACTAAACCAAATGCAGGTGATGAAAGATGTGGAGACTGATCCTAGTGAAAGGTCCTTGAAAAGAATGAGGGTATCAGACAGCAATACAGGTGTTCAGCAAATTCTTTCTGCCGATTCTAGAATCCTAAGCTTCTCTGGGCGGGAAAATTTACAAGGAAGTGTATCATCGCAACAAGGAGGAAATGTGACTCCTCAGGCCGTACTGGCATCTCATCATGATGATGCTCAGAGCAGCTTTCAGAACAACAGTACAAATTCTTTTAAACCTGAGCATACTCAGATTAGTCCTCAGATGGCACCATCTTGGTTTAATCAGTATGGGACCTTTAAAAATGCTCAGATGTTACAGATGTATGAAGCAAACAGAGCTGCCTCCATGAAGACAACTGATCAACCTGTCACCCCTGGGAAGTCTTTCAATGGGTTGCAGACATTTGATTCCATACAGAGAGTAATCCCTGCAAATGCTGATCTTGGGCAAAGTTCATCTGCTGGCTCTGCTGCCATTGAAGATTTTTCTTCTCCACAGACATTGCCACTGAATGTTGTACAGCATCACCAATTGCTGAAACCCAAGAAGCGGAAACGTCTTACATCTGAACTTACTCCTTGGTGCAAAGAAGTTTTACTGGATTCGGCGGACAAGCAGACAATCAGGTGCATATTTTGCAGTACTTTTAGTAAACTCCTTTGCTTTCATGCTTCTTTGCTGATTTCTGCTATTCCAATTTGTTTTCATTTGGATTGTCTTAGTTCCAGCTCAGGTTTAATGATATTTGTTAATTTGTCTATCTGCAGCTTGGCAGAAACAGAGTGGGCCAAATCAACTAATAGGCTTGTTGAAAAGGTATCATGATTTGGTTATTGTAATATTGCATTTCCCTTCTTAAAGTTTGTCTGCTTCATCAGTTTTAATAGCCCATGATCTTATAATAACAGGTTGAAGAAGACATTGACCTGATTGAACATGGGCCTCTGAGACTTAAAGTTAAAAGAAGGCTCATTTTGACCACTCAGCTTATGCAGCAATTATTTCGCCCTCCTCCTTCCACAATTCTTTTTTCTGATGCTAACTCAGAGTATGAGAATGTGGCTTACTCCACTTCTAGATTGGCCTTGGGGGATGCATGCAGCATGGTCTCGTGCTCATATGTTGATTCCAATTCACCTCACACCAGCAAAGAACTGTAAGTTTGCTAGTTGTTGCTTGAGATGTTCCAATCCGATCTACATGTTAAATAGCCCTAACAGTGTGTTTAATGTATTCTCATAGATTTCATGACAAGCAAAAAAAATCAGAGAGATACGACAACCATATGTTTGCCAAAGCTGTGGAAGAGTTGATGGTAAGAGCAAGGAGACTGGAAAGTGACTTTTTAAGGTAATGCTTCTCGATTGGCTTACACCACTACAACTTATGCGCTTGTATATTATACATTTGACCCATGGGGCCTCTTGTATTTTACTGTTGGGGGCTGTTGGGGAAGTAAAGTAAACTTGTTGGGGACAAAAAGTGAAGTCTGAGGAAAATGGATATGTCGTGCCTTGCAGTAGTTAAATAGGTACTGCTTTTATATCAATACCAGTAATGGAAGGTTCAGGTCTGAATACAATCACTTCTCCTGTGTTATAAATTAGATCAGATCTTTGGTTGCTTTGGTTAGTTCTGTCATGTGTGATCTCTTCCCTTTGTGGATTACTATCTGGAGCTTCATCTCTTCTGCAAAGAATGTTCCATTTTCTAATGTTTTCTGCCTTAGTTTAATATCAGTATGTTAGAATGAGTCCGCCAAGTTACAGGGAAACAAAATGTACTGCTAAATTTTAGCCCCGGATCTGCGGACATCAGTTGTGATAAACAAAATATGGTTTTATTGGGAAACTCCTGGGCTTCATTCGGATTCTGATATGGTCTTTTTGCTTCTTCTTTTAGCACATATTGGAATATTCAAAGCTTAAAGGTCTTTAATCATTCCCCACTTGTGGGATTAAACTGTGTATGTTGTTATAGAAGTAACTTAATTCATCATTTCCTATGCTGAAAATCTGAGGATAGAAGTGCTAAGGCCGATGTTTCAGATAAAAATAAGCAGTAATTGATTTGTTTCAGAAAATATTTATACTGTATAGTCTTTTATAGCTGCTCCATATTGGGTTTCTGTTAATTTCTCAGCGTCCATTTCATTATTTACATTTTACAGCTGTCTTTAGGATTTATCTTCTTTACTAACTTCAGTTTCTACCTGACAATTTACAAGGTAAATCCTCGTAATAAGCTTTGTTATTCCTTTTCCTCTGCTGCAGACTGGATAAGAGAGCATCAATATTAGACGTGATGGTGGAAGGCCAGGAAATTGAGAAGTTCTCGGTCATGTCTCGGCTTGCGAAGTTCCATGGTCGGGTGCAATCTGATGGTGTTGATACATCATATTCATTAGATGCACGTAGCCATAAACCTTTAACAAGATATGTTACTGCACTTCCGATGCCAAAAAATATCCCTAACATGGTACAG
Source organism: Solanum sitiens (assembly GCA_016801875.1). Classification (NCBI taxonomy): domain Eukaryota; kingdom Viridiplantae; phylum Streptophyta; class Magnoliopsida; order Solanales; family Solanaceae; genus Solanum; species Solanum sitiens. The sequence goes on from JABWTJ010000009.1 coordinate 4,526,047, forward strand.
TGTCTTTCACTATGATCACAAATGAAGTGATTTTCCCCGTGTTTTGGTGGTAAATCCACTAGCTCTACTTCCTAAGAAGTTTTGGTGCTAAGTATGGTGGCAATAGGAACAGAAATTGATGGGCACTAAGCTGTCACATCAAATGTAGTGTAAGCTGTCCAATGTTTAACGTGTTGGCCACTTATGTCTTATCAAGAAATATGATTCATTTTGTGTCAAGTTTGTAGGGAGGGAGAGAAAGGACGTGAGGGCGTCATTTTTGCCGCTGGTAGAAAAAATATATCTCCTGTGTATTAGGAGATGACTGTATAAAGTTAGTCTTCAGTGTTATCCCTGATCTCACAGAATTGTGAAGGTAATTGTAATTGCTTTAGCCAGGTCTGGGGTACTTCAGATTGGCATGTTTCATGATTTTGGTGAAGTTGAATCATTTGTAGATTTACTAGAATTTGTAGATGGGGGCAGCTCTGAGAATTTAAGCAGCTGTAGGTGAAAAACAGTGTTATCAGTATAGCTTTATTCTAATTAGCTTCTCTTGTACAGACCCTTGGAGGTTATAACAAGTTGAGACTTGACTCAGTTTTTGTTGGTCCTGATACTGTAGTCTGAATGTTGAAAGATGTTGCTTGCGTATTTGTTAAATATCCCATCTTTTGATTTAAGTGGGGATGAAGATTTGACTTGATAAACAAGGACTCTAATTAGCGATCACTGCTCACCCTCAAATGAATCACTGGTCTTCTTCCTCTATTTTTGACGCAATTCTTGTACTAGAACTTCACAACCCACTCCTCCTTTGTCCTACATTATCACTTCCTCGTTAACCAATGTCAGCCCCTCTGCCTCTTCCTCCATTGTCTTTTCTGCCTTTTACGCCACCCTCCTCTTATTGTAAATTTACCCCACTTCTATTTTCCATATCTCGTTGTGTCCAGAAGGATCTAGTCATGGCTCCCTCTATCTTGCTTCAGCAATACTTCTGGTCCTCATCGAAGAAGACCAGATTGATTTAGGGTGGAAGATGGAACTGCAAATGAGTTTTGGTAGTGCTAGGATTTGGTTTGTCAAAACTCATCTCTGCTCCTTGTATTTGTCCCTTTGAAAATTGTTTTTCTCCCAAAACAAGCCAGTGGGTTCACCACTTTAATACCATAGACCATCTACCCACTATCCAGGCAAATTGTAGATGGGAAGGTGTAGATAGATGTACATGTTAAATTCGAGTTACCAATAGTTGTGATTAAGAGTGTTCACGGTTTAGATAAAGACACATAAAAATCAAAAAATTGAACCAAACCAATTATATAATTGAATTTCATTTTAGATTTGGTTTGGTTTTAGATTTTAAAAAACCCAAAAGTATTTGGTTTCGGTTTGATTCTATTCAGAAAATTCAAAGAAAATAATCGAATTGAATCAAACATACAAATTATATGCATATATTTTATAATTAAATATACATAATATAGTATTTATATAAACAATTATAAAGATTTCAATTCAAATTTTATTTTTAATCTATTTAAGAAAACAAAAATATTCAGGACGAGAACATTTATCTTATTGGTAAAATTTTTGGTGGGACTAAAAATGTCAGTGTCTCTTCCTTCTTAGCCAAAAATGATAAATTTTGAAGCTTTATTCATAGTAAATTTGTGTGATCGAAAGTTTTATAATGTCAGTCGTTCAAACTATTTTTTTCGTTCAGAATGGATTGTTTTCACTTTTTTCCCATTTTGAATGAGTCTTATTAATGTGTATGATTAATAAATGAATAACCGAACCAAACCAAATCGAAATTGATAACAACCAAACCGATATATGTATATTATAATTGGTTTGGTTTTTGAGAATTTAAAACCAATTAAGTTGGTTTAATTTTGGTTTTGACCAATAACCAATCCAATTCAACCCATGAATATCCCTAGTTTAGATGAATTTTAGAAAAAAGTCATAAAGTCACTTCTGAAGTTGGCTCGAATTTTTAAAGAGACACCTTTATTTTGCAACTGTTCTATTACCCACTGAACAATTTTGTATAGACATTATTATATTATTTTTCGTTTACTTGACATAAAGAGTGGTGCGCACTCTCTTTAAGAGAGAGAACAACCTAAAATAACTAATTTAATTTTATTTTTACAAATATTTTATTAAAATATATTTTCTTATTATTTTTAACTTCTTTTCCTTTTCCTTTTTTCTCTTTTTTCTTTCTTCTTCAGAAATCCATTCATCTCCATTGAAACTTCTCACTTTCAATGTCACCATTTTTACCACAACTTCACCTTCCTTGTTTTACTACTATTAGTTTTACTCTCTTTAGTTTTAAAATTTATCTAAATATTTCCTTACATTTCAAACAATTTGATAAAACACTAGATTTCAAGATGATTAGGAAGTGTCATATAATATTTTTTATCCGATTTCAAGTAAGTTCTTTCAATTTTGGGGGAATTCATTGATTCTTTTTAAAATTATTATTTCTAATTTTGAACTAATATGAAAAGGAATAGTTGATGATATCTTCAAAATTCTAAGTTTTCTTAGAAAAATAATTAATTTTGCTATCAATAATTCAATTAAGTCTAAAAAATAGTATGAATTTTATAAATAATTTGACCGGAGAAGAAGAAGAAAACGAAAAGAAAAAAAAAGGGAGTGGGGTTCAACTTGACGCAGGGGTGGGGTGATGGTGGGAGGTGAAGAAAAAGAAAGAAAATGGAGGGATGAATCACTTGAAAGTGGGAGGTAGAAGATAAGTGAAATTTAAGATGAAATCAAGATTAAAATAAGTCTCTCTCTCTCTATATATATATATAGAGAGAGAGAGAGATTAAAGAAAAAACTTAAAATGAAAAAATTACATTTAAATTAAATTAACATGTGTTATTTAATGATTGGTGTGTGAACAAACCTGCATCTTAAAATTTGGGGTTGATCAAAACATGATATAATAATATCTGTTTAAAATTATTTAGTGGGTAATAGGACGGTTGCAAAGTTAAGGTGTCTTTTTGAAATCCGAGACAACTTCAGTGGTATCTTTATGCCTTTTCTCTGAATTTTATATTATGTATGTAAATTTATCCCTTCACTATTGAATTCAAACTTTGAGAAAAGACATAGAGTCACCACTGAAGTTGTCCCGTATTTGCATATGACACCTTAACTTTGGAAGTGTCCTATCACCCCACAAAACTTTTTAATATCTTTGTAAATAGGTCATTTTGACCTATTTCCTCGTCTGGATTGTTACCACACACATGAGGCGCGTGATGTAGTGTTTTCACTGCCATTAACCAGTTTAAAAGTGCCACAATCGCTTATTTCTTTACTTTTAATTATTTTAATTAATTTACATCATCTTACCCATATTTAAACTCAAAAGAGCCGTTGGTAGCCCTAAATTCACGATTTCAGCTTTTTTTCCAAAGCAAGATCAATGTTGGTACTCTCTCTCTCTCTCTTTGACAAATTCATCATCTTCCTCAAGCGCAATGAGGTAAGAATTCATTTTATCTTTTAATTTCTAGTAAAAAGCGTTAATTTGAAGTTTTTTATGGTTTAATTTCTTCTTAATTTCGTGATTAAGTTTTGATCGAAAATTCAAATGCAATGTTGAATCGTATTTGAAATGATGAGAATGATCCAATGTTGCAAGTGAAATTGCGACACAAACATGGTGACTTACTTTCAATGCAAACTTAATGATCGGAGCACAATCCAACTCGAGGATTTTGGTCTTGTCCACGCTATCGTGTGTGTTTCCTAATTCTTTTCTGGAGATCTTTATGTATTTTTCTTTAATTTGCTTTTTACGTAGTTTAGGAGGATGCGTGCAACTTATTTAGATGGAGGGATCGTGAAAATGATGATATATGATCCAAGTACGTTATTTTGAGATTGGCAAAGAGAATTAAAGAGTTGGAAGAAACATTGGCATGTTATGAAAGTCGTGTTGAAAGTAACCAAGTCGTGATGAAGGAGAAGAAGAACAAATGTTTTAACTTGAAGCTAATTGTCTTGATCGTTATTGTGCGTTTTCTATTTTTAAGCCTAACCAAGAATGTGAAGGATGTAAGTTGTAGGTGTGTGCGCTAAAATTTCCATAGACATCTAGTTACTTTCAAGTTTTTAAAGCTGTAGGTGTGTGTAACTTGAAGCTAATTGTCTTGATCTTAATTTGTCGAATGCGCAAGTTTTTGTTGGTCTTTCTTGGTGAAATATTTATGATTTGAACAAGTTGTTAATGTATTTGGTTGTATCTATATTATTGTGGTAACCATTTGAGAAACTTCAAAAATATTTCACCCGCAAGTAAATGAGAAGAATATAGCTAAAAGCAACAAAAAAACTGACAATAAAGAGGACTCCATTCCAACTTAATCATTCAATTTGAAGTAAAACTATCAAGTTGATCTTGTTTTGTTTGGTTACACACAAAATTTAGTTTGATTCCAACCAAAAACAACAATAAATAAATACATAATTGAAATTTATTTGTCAAAATGAACAAGACAACATCGAAATGCCCTCTTTTCAACGGCACAATAGTCTCCATGAAATTGTTTGGATTTGGCTAGTAGCAGTAGCAGTAGCTGCAGACCTACTTTGGATAACCTTTTTAGCTCTCATTCTTTCTAGATTGCTACTTGTAATAGTTGTCTTCCCCTTCTATTTGAATTCACGTACTGGTGTGTAGCCAATATCACCAGTAACAACATCAACCCTCTTTATTAGTCTTTGTAGTAGTATTGGTGACTCTTCTACTTGGCAATCTAGGCTGCTTAGTCAAAAAAATATATATTCAAATCAAAGGACATTTAGGTCTGCTTTGGCAGTTGTAAACTTACATTGAGAGTAGTAAACTTATATTGAGAGTTATAAATCCATCTTCAGCTTGCTATATGCCAACACCTACCATTCTTAGCCTTTTAAAAGGTCTTGTTTGTCCTTTACTGGTGTCCTCATGTTCTATTGGTCTCTTCCCTCTTTCTAGGCCTCTTCGACTGCAGGTTGTTTCAGAGCTAGTTTGACTATGTTGAGGCATTCCTCTTCCTCTACCTAGTCCTTCATTCACATTTCTTTCTTGAGGCATTCCTCTTCATCTACTTATTCCTGCTTCCCCGCCTCTATTTCTATCTCTACATCTACCTCTACCATTTACATTATGTTCTTTGAAACTCAAATATTAAAGTATATCTATATTGTCTATAAATGATAGAATAATTAAATATATTCTCTGCGTTTGTAACAGTTCAATGTGATTAAATTGGACTCTACCACTTTCATTATTTGTGGTGCCCTGATTTTCACATATCAGTGCATGCAATTAAAACTAAATCTTGCACAAATGAATACATATATACCTGTGAAGAAGCTCCTCCAGGTGATTGAGTTGAACTACTATCCCTCGATCTACCTCTTGCTCTGTCTCCTGCTGCTCTTTCAGTAGCCTGCATATTGAAATATCAATACATATATATGTATATATAACTTACATTTGAAAGTAACAAATAAAAGTATTTGTGTCTGAGAAGCTGCTTTAGTTGACTGATTCGGACCAGTATCTTTTGCGTTGCCCCTTTTTCTACTAGTAGTCTGTGATTTGATATTTCAGTACATATACATATAACAATAGAAAGTAAAAATTAAAATATACCTCTGTCTGCGAAGATGGTTCAGCTGATTGACTTGGACCAACCTGGTTTCAATTAGGGAATCCTCATTTATTGTGTCCTTGTGTACCACATCTGCTACAAGTCATAACAACACCACTTTTGCTAAGCTTTCCAGTTTTTCTGCTTTCATTTGCTTCCTTCCTTCTAACTTTACTTGGTCTTCCAGGCATTTCTTGATTTTTGGTGGCTTTACAATTGGATTATTTAATGTTGGTCACATTTTCATGATATTCATTGGCTGAATAAAATGAACATGTGTGTTGAGGTAGGTCTCCTTGCTATAACAACTAGCTACATAATTTATTGGTTCCAACTCCTTGTAATGAAGGGCATCAACATCATGAGGACAAAGAATGCCCCTGAGCTGCCAAGATCTACAACTCCAACTCCTACTAAAAATGTTCACAATATGTGTAAATCCATATTGTTTAATCTCAAAATCTCTCAGCTATTCAAGTCAAGTTACATTGCATAGACTTTTCAATATTTTCTTGCAAAATCTTCAGAGACATAGGAGATATAACAGTGATCCGAGTGTTTGAGAACTCTCAAATCACCAAATTTTTTCATCATCTTCACCTTTATCTTCTCAAACATTGTGATGATTGTTTTATACCTAGCAGACAGTATCCAAGCATTAAAAATTTCTGGCATATTGTTGTCCAGAACATCACATTTCCTGTAGTCTTGAAAATACCTATTGCACGATGAATCCAAGTTGTACCACAAAAGATCATCCAAACATTCTTTTCATAATTTCTTCATTGCTTGTATATTATCCTTCAACTCAGCTTCAAATGTGGATTTAGCAATCCTCCAAAATACTCTTCTTTCAATTCCTTTCCAGATTCTAAACCAATTTGCAAGAACATATCTTGTATATTTTATGTGCTCAACCAGTGGCAATACTTAAAATGCAAAACTAAAAAATACAATAAAATAGTAAGACAATAAAGGTATTACCTTTTGCATATCAATAGATAATTGATATCCTTCTCCAAGATCAAGATCATTTCTCACTAGTTCGAGAAATCATGTGTAGGTAAACTGAGTCTCAACCTCAACAACTGCCCAAGCAATAGACAATATTTGATTGTTTCCATCTCTACAAGCTGCTACTAACAACTAACCTTTACACACACCTTTGAGGAATCAACCATCAAACTAATCAACCTCCCAACACCTCCAAAAATGCTTTCTTTAAAGCATGAAACCAAACATAAAATCCTTGAAAAAATTTCTGTCGAGTTACATCTTCTTCTCCAACCTTAACTACACAAGTACTGCCTGCATTAGTTCTTAAAATCTCATCTTCATAATAAAAAAAATCTTGCCATACTCCATAATGTGATCACCCATGATCTCTTGTAACACTCTTATCCTATCTCTTCTCTATGTTCTCCTACCAACATGGATATCCAACTCCTTTCTAATAATGTCCTGCAACAACACAATGCTAATGTTTGATTGCTGACTTATTCTTTCTTTGTTTTTGGTGGTCAAAAACTTTGAATTGCAGAGATAGTTATGAGTTGATGTCAAACATTTATAGACAGGGTTGTATCTTTTAACTATAAAATCTCCACTAGTTTTATCCTTACTTGCACACAAAGACCAAAGACAAGTTTCTTTGTAACATCTGACTCTAACTCGGCAAGGCTCATTAACATATTTTTCAATTTGAATATGTTCTTGCACTGTATATATTGCCTGTGCCACTCTAAATTTATCAACACTTTCAAAAATCAGACCTAATTCCCAAACAATCTCTTCAGAAGTTTCACCAATCACAACTTTATTTGGGGTTTTCTTATTTATAACATGTTTGTGCACTATTTGGTCAACCTCTTCACCATCTCCACAACCTGTTTCATCATTTATTTCAAAGCTAGGAGCTTCATCACTTAGATAGTAAGGTTCATCACCTCCTAGCTTACCAACTAAGCTTTCCCTAATGCCAATATTGGACTTATCATACCCTATATTTGGACCCTATTCATCAACATTAATCTGATCTGAAGTAGTACCTCTACTTATCCTTTGTAACCTTTTGAAATGCCCCTATCTTGACCTTATATCTATATATTCTTGATGGACATAATTATCAACCTCAATATCTTCATTAGTATCCCATTCAGATCCTAATTCATCTTTCACTTCATCATCACTTGGATCATTATCTATTATAAGATCAAATGAAGGTACACAGGAAGGGGGAGGCACAGTAGAAGAAGAGGGTGGAGGCACACTAGAATAAGGAGATTGTGGAGGCACAGTCGAAGAACATGGTGGGAGGCACAGTAGTAGTAGGATCTTCAAATGGAGTGCTAGAAGTTTAGAAGGAATAGTTGTAGGGTTGGAAGGAAAAGTAGATGTAGGAGGCTGATTATTAGGATTAGAAGCCTCACTAAAAGATTCCTCACCTACCCCACTGTCACTCACATTGGAGACAAACTCGAATTCAAGTGGGGCATGATTAGCTTCACTAAACTCATGAAAAACATACACCTCAATTGTATCCCCATCATTTATATATTGAAAATGTAAATTTTAAACTTATCATTATAAACAAGGACCAATAACCCATCCCACTTAATGAAAAACTCACAATCTATTGTATATCCTAGTTCTTTTATGTAGTCTCACAACTCAAAGTAAGACATTCTATCAACATCTACATCTAGGAACTTTTTCACTTGCCCCCAATATATTTAGGTGGGGGACCAAACTCTATTAAATCCCCATGATACCATCTTAAAGTTATCAGAATAAAAGTCATCGTAAAAAAACATGTAAAAAAGACGATCACAATTCAAAAACACATTTCAAGAACAAACTCTAACAACTTGTACACAACAAACATAATCACTAACAACACACATTAGCAGAAACACTAACTAACTAAAGTAGAAAAAGCACTAACAAACCAACAATAGAAGTAGCACGAAGCTTATCCCCATCACTAACCGAACAAAATACTTGTAAACAAGTCGATAATGTACAAATCGAAGTCTACAAATGTATAAAAGACAATCAATAAGATTTAACTAAGTGGTAACATAAAACCCTAACGTAAAACACAATCACTAATAGACGTACTAAGTCGATAATACAAAACCCTAATCACCAACAGTCGCACTAAGTCGATAACACAAAATCCTATCAGTAGTAATTAGTCAATAACACAACGAAATACTATAAAATCCTAACAATGACAATTATAATAGGTCGATTCCAACACTCTTTACACTGTAATAATCCCTAAAATCATAATAATCGAAAAAAAAATCTTTATCATATAATGTAGAGCCCTAACATGTTAGACCTTCAATTTCTTGTCCCTCCAAGAATCTTCACCCAGACACATCAACAACGAACATGTTACAACCCTCAAAGTGAAATAGGGTGATCTAGAGTTTCACTTGTGTTTCTTGAGTTAATAACTTGTTACAATAGTGAAGAATAGCATTATAAGTCAGTTTTAAAGAGTTTTGGAGTCAAACATCAAAGGACGACCAAGACATCCGAAAACTAGTCTTGTGTGTCCTTGAATGTTGTACGTTGTTTTATATGTTTGGAGTTTAAAATCAATGAGAATGACCCTAACACCTAGAGGGACATGTTTAGGGTAAAACCTTCCAGTTACGACTCCCCAAGGACCACCCTAAGGGTCCTTGAGGAGTACCCAACCATTAGCCAACAAGTTGCCCAAGGCAGCAAGAAATTGGGCATGGAGAAAACAAGTCCGGGTCGCGAACTAGGTTCACCATGGGCCAAAGTTTTGGTCCGCGTCGCGGACATGTCATAGACTCTACTGTCCTAAAATTTAATTCCATAAATCTTGTGGGAACATCTCCACGACGCGGACTTGTTCCCCGACGATAATTTCGAAAATTTAAGTTAAGTTTGACTTATTTAAAAAGGTCCAACTAATGTAGGAGTGTTTTGTTTTTTTTGGGTATTTTGGAGGTGTATTATATATTGATTTTAGGTCATTATACACCCATTACCATAATAAATAAAAAACCCAACCCTCAATTAGAATAAAAAAATTACAAGCTCTCCCTTATATCTAAACTCTCTCTCTAGTCAAGATCCTCCATTGAAGGACCTTCAAGTTCCAAGGAAGAAGGTAAAATTATCCAAGGTTTCAACCCTAATTTCGTGGACAGAACTTCAATAAGGTATGATGATTTCATCCTTGATTCTTCTCTCATTCAACGAGCCAATTTCAAAGGCTTTTCAAAAGATCTCAAAACCCCTAAAACCCTATTTCAAATTCTAAGCATGGGTTCTTGCATTAAAAGGTTTAAATTGATGATTTATGAAGTATTCAATCTTAATTGATGGTTTTATGATTAAAAAATTCCATCAACCCATGTATTCCTTGAATTTCTAATTTTGGCTTTAAAGTGGGTATATTGATTATGATCTAATTATGTTGAATTCATGTTTAGATTGTTATGGGCTATTGAATTATAGGTTGATTATTGTTGGAATTATTCATAGTTTGTTTTATAGTATTGATATCTATACTGGGTCTTTTTGAATCATTGATATGGATGAGTTGGTGGTCTATCCCTATGAGCATTGTAATTGGTAAGTTCTATTGATGTGTGCAATTGTTGGAGATGTTGAGGGATGGGGATTGTGGCTATTGAAGGTGGTAAGTTGACCTAATTCCTTTATTTAATGTATAATTGATATCAAATTGCTATTGATTGGTATGATCCACTTATGGCGGCGGTACTTAATTGTTATAAACGTTATGAACATGGCCTTGTTATTATGTGAATTGTGGTGTCATCATGTTATGGCTTATATGGGTGTACAAAGTGAATGATGTTATGGTATATGTAAATGTATAAGGTGAAGGTACTCATGTAATGTCTATATGATCTTGCATGGGTGCTATAATGTTATGATTCTTCTCTAATTAATGATATATGATGATGAAGGACTAACAAGGGTCTTATTAGAATGATGTTGTATCTTGTGTTGGTAGACTTAGTTATCCTGACTTGGTAGTTGAGTTATATTGAACAAATGATATGATGAATGTTGAATCTTTAATTGGTAGATTTAAGTCCCTCTTCTTGATACATGAAAGTTTCTTGAATGAAATCTCTTGACTTGGTAGGCGTAGACACCCTTGTCTTGAATGAAAGAATGAAAGTCTAGGACCGGTAGACCTAAAGTAGGTTCCCTTCTATGAAATACTAATATAGAACCTTGAATATGGAAAGAAGGTTAAGAACGAGCTATCCTAATAAAAATTGATCGGCAGCCCTTGTGGACCCCTTCTAGGTAGAGGTATTATGAGTTGGTAGGACTAAGATATGGTACCTTCTCAAATACCCTTATGTAAATGAACTTACTCTATGAGAACCAAGGCAAAGCACCGAGTGGATATGCTTGTGGTAGTAACTCTACTTAAGAATGATACTAGAGTACAAAGTGTTGACACCCAATTTTGGCCTAACATTTGAAAAATTCTTAATTTTGAAGTTTTATTTATTTAATAGGTTAGAATAATTATTTTTATATAATTTTAAATAAGTTTATCGATAACTATCTTTACTTATCAAAATTTAGAATTTTTGTTAGTTAATTTTTAAATTGCATTTCACATGTCACTAGTTACGTTCATTATATTATTTTATAATTTTATTTTATTTGTTACATTTGTTAATATTTATGTTGAATTTAGCACAGTCTAAAATTTAGTCAAATACGAAAAAAATAGGGATTCTATTGAGATAATTTTGGACCACAATGCTAAGCCCATCATTTGAGCCCATTTTGTGTTTTCTTATTAATGTTATTAACTAGGTCAAAAAGGGGGGGAACATTTTTTCTAAATAGAAAAACCCTAATCTTTTCCTCTCCCTTCTCCAGCGCCACCTCTCTCTCAGTGCCGCCAACCTCTCTTCTCCCATCTCTTTCCCTCGTCAGTCCCTTCTCCGGCGCCACCTCTCTCTCAGCGCCGCCAGCCTCTCTTCCTCCCTCCTCTCTTCTTTCTTCCTCTCTCCCCCTCCCGTCTCTTCTCCACATAAGTCCTGCGAGGAGCAGCAGTAAACAGCAGCGCCAGGCGAGGCCACCAGCCAGCAGCAGCCTGCGAAGCCAACCGGAAACACCATTCCAGCGGAGCTTGAAGCTCAGACGGAGCAAGTAACAAGGAAATCGAACCAGTCCCCTCCCCTTCCCCCTTTCACGATATTTTTTGTTATTTTTGCAGATCTATGGTGAAGAAGTTCAAAGCTCCGAACAAGATTCGAACAAATACGACACTCTCCGGCGGAATCAGTTGCATTAAAAGATCATATCCAGTCGGAATACTCCAACTACGATAAATAAACTATTTCTCTTTCATTTTGTTTTGGCCGAAACTTTCTTGCTCTTGTGACTTAGTTCATGGGTAATATTCTGCTATACTTTGATTTATTATTCTTATTGCTTATGGACTGATTCTACGTTTTGTGGGTTTGTATTGCATTTTCAATAATTATTTGCACTATTTTGTTATGTTTCTTAGTTTCTAGTTATGTTTTCTTGATGCTCTGTTATGTTACTAAGCTTTTTTTTTTTGTATTAGACTAATTCATACGGATATTTTTTATTTATATTATTGCTCCTCTATTTAAACACTGTTATGAATTTCACTTGTGGATTCTTTTGCTTTAACATTTGAGTTATTAATTTTTGTTCATTATACTATCTCTGTTTCCTTTTTTTTTTTTTTTTTTGCTATTTGTGAATGATTTTATGTGTTCTCCTCATTTGTTTGGGTGATGTGGGTATCTTTTTTATTATATTTGTTTATTATGGTAGCTTTCCGTTTTATTTGTCAATATATTACTTTATCACTGTTACTATTTTATCATTATTTTGGGATTAAATATATTTTATTTTATTTTTCACAATTGTTGATATTATTAGGATTTTTTTTTGTCGTTTTGGTTTTGTTGTTCAATATCGTTCGGTCCTTCGTTTTAGTTTTGTTGTTCAATATCATATATGAGTTATGTGCTTGCTTTTAATTTTCTATTACTATTCTATTGTTATTAATGTTTGGTTAGTTTCTTTTTTAGTGATAAACTTTTCCAGCAACTATTTGTTATTAAGTAGCTATTGTCAAAATTGTTTTGTTATAATTTGCTTGTTGTATTTAATTATTCTTTGTTAGTTTTCAAGAAGATTTTATGTTTGTATGTAAATTGGCCAATGAAAAAATCTCTCCGTCGGTTTTGGAGGCCTCCCCATTTTAAAAGACGGAAATTTAGTTCATGTTTATATTATTTACTTGTTAAAAATGGCCGATGAAGAAATTACCGTCGATTTCCAAGGCCTCCAATGTTAATAAGACGGATTTTTATTTTTAAGTTATTATTTCATATATTCAATTTTATTCATATTTATTTATTACTAACGCTTTTACTAAGTGTGTTTACAGGTACCCAAGACTTGCTTTCTTGAAGCTCTTCTTCGAGTTATATTTTCTAATTCATTATTTTGTATATATCGATTTTAGGCAAACCTTAGGCCGATATTATTATTTTATTTTTTATTGTGTATATTGCATGTTTATATATTTGTACATTATTTTATTTTCCTCCTCAATTTGAAAATATGAACTCAGTCGGGAACCACATTTGTGGATTTCGAAGGATGCCTAATCCCTTCCATTCGAAATAATTTGAACCCCCTATCTAGAATCAAATTGGTTTCGTAGATCACTTAATGGTTTCCTAGTTTTTTCCTAAAATTAGGTGGCGACTCTTTTTTTAAAACTCGTTTTTTTTTAAAACTCTTTTAAAATTAAATCAATTAATTATTTTCGAGTTGCCGCGACGTTTCGCCCTATTTGAATAGAGTGGGAACGTAAACAGAATGGCGACTCTGCTGGGAAAACAGAGGTTTTAACCAATATGAATTTATTTATTTTTCAAATTGAGAAAAATTTTGTTTTATTATTATGTTATACCTTGTATTTTTATATTTCGCTGATTATTTGTATATTGTATTTATTCATTATTTATTTTATTGTGTGTATATTATCATTGCATTCATGACATGATTTTTTCCGTCAAACGACAATTATTTCATTTCCACTAAAGGACGATTATGCGGGTTCGCAGTCGTTCATTAACCAAAAATTTTCTTGGGGCACCCTGACGAGTGTAGTTGGCTACTTGATAGTCAACGATCGTTAACTGTCCCAGCCCAAGTAGTCCGTTTGGGTTACCTTTTCCACTCTAAATGCAACCCACTCCTAATAAACTAGCGTAGAGCCGAGCCAAATCCAAATTTAAGCATCAGCCTAAGATGACCCAACAACCAAGGCGTGTTGAGTCCATTAGAAAGACCACCTTGAGTCCATAATGGCCTCTAGCCTAAAAGGACGATCATAATTGTGTGTAATTTGAAGGATGTATACGTCGTTTGACAAACCACTGTCCATCTGAATTAGAAGGTTATTCAATAGTTTACTTTTGTCAAACTCGGGTTTTCAGAAACTATCATTCCATCCAAAAGTGTTGGCAATTGGAGAGGACAAGAATTTCAAGAGGAAGACCTTCCGCAAAGGCTTAGAATAAGATGGTACCCCTACGCGGGATTGAATATTTGTAATTTTTTTTCCTTCTTTCTTTTTCCCCTAACTTCATAATTCTATTTCATTTATTCATAAAATGGTACTAAGTGTTTTGGGGGACAATGGAAAGTTGTCAAAAGGCGTAATACATCCTTCAAATCGATAGGCCTACCCTAGGCATAAAAGGGTCACATATTTGTATAGGACGCGCAATAATTGTTTGTATGCTATGTGATATATTTCAGTTGTCTTTAATTAAAATAGTATTTATGTGTTTAATTCATTATTTGTGTGATATTTTGCATTATCCATTATGTACAGGAACTAACACTCTTACATTTTGAGTTGTTCTTCTTCACAGCGAAAAATTGATTTATGTTCGGATTCAGAAATCATTATTTGTTCAAAGTCGCAAGAGACAAGAGGTTCGGTATTATCTTCTCCAAAAGTAAAAAAATAAAATAAAATAGTTTGTGCATATTTTCCAAGTCATATCTGAACGAACTACGCGTACCTGATTCTCATTTTAATGAGATATGTAGGCAACCCTTCTCGGGTTCGGTATTATATTCTCCAAAAGTAAATAAATAAATAAAATAGTTTGTGCATATTTTCCAAGTCATATCTGAATGAACTACGCGTACCTGATTCTCATTTTAATGAGATACGTAGGCAACCCTTCTTGGGTTCGATATTATCTTCTCAAAAAAAAAAAAATTAGTTTGTGCATATTTTCCAAGTCATATCTGCATGAACTACGCACACCTGATTCTCATCTTAATGAGATACGTAGGCAGCCCTTCTCGGGTTCGGTAATCATTCTTTAAAAAAAAAAATTTACTTGTACATATTGTAAGAGTCATGTCTTCATCTCGGTCGGGACCTATGTAGTTAAGAGCATGTAAATATATTCGATATGATGGAAAAGACTGACTTTGCGGTAAACTATAGATTCTCGTGGTACCTCTTATCTGTACTTTTGTGATGCTTGAAAATTCTCTTGCGTGCAATCAAGATAAGAATAAAACTAACCTTACGTTTCATGTGCATTGTGTGGTGAGCTTTTGATCAAAGTTCAATTGTGTTACACTGTTGATCTAGAACTTGACCTGAATGTTTTTCGAGGCGAAATCCTGAGTAATGTTCGGTTTGAGAAAGGATTGTAGGCCTTTTTTGACCCGATTGTGCCTTTCAAAGCCTACCAAATTACATTAATCCCTAGTTTTCCCACTTTGAGCCTGAAACCTTTCTTTGGACAACCACATCTTAACCACTACCCTTTTAAGTGCTTAAAAGCACTATCCTCTCTTGGCCCAACCTTCTTGAGTGCACCAAGAATGTGCAAATTATAAGAGAAGATCCATGTTTGATATTTCCGAAAGCAAAGATATCGAATCTTTCAAAGTGAAGAAAATAAAAGACTTCTAGGGAAAAAAGAAATAAATAAAGAAAGAAAAGGGGAAAGAAATAAAGAAAGGCAAAAATACCCTTTACAAAGTCAATGAAAGGTGGGAAGGAAAATACTCCAATAAAAAGGAGAAAAATTTATAAGAAAGGAGTGAAATAAAATAAAAGCTCCGAGAAATAAGGATTCAAAAGAAGTCAAAAACAAAGAAAAAAAAAGAAGAAGAAGAGAAGAATGGAAAAGCTCCAAAAAATGAGAACTCAAAAGAAGTCGAAACAAAGGAAGAAAAAAAAAGAAGAAGGGAAAAGAGTCAAAAATGAGAATTCTAAAGAAGTTGAAAGGGGGGAGAACAATGAAGAGGATCTAACGCAAAGGCGTACCAATCATTAAGAGCACAAATTTTGGGTGACGCTCAGGGAGGAATTCAGTCACTTTTATTCCAAATAAATATCCTACCCATCCCTAAGCCTACGTTACAAGCCAATGACAAGCCCTACATGATCTCATTCCAAATGTTCTCACATTAGTGGAGATTTACATAAGGGTCAAGCATATGGTATCACAGTTGTATGCATTGAACATTCTTGTGAGTGTGAGTGCACTTTGGAAAATGTCCTAAAATTAAATATTTCAAATATGTGTGAAATAGGACAAGTCTTTTTCGTGAGGGCACTTGAAACATGAGGATTGATACAATTCAAAACCTTTGTTTGAAGCAAGATGAACGGATCTTGTTGATCCTTAGGTATATTGGAGGTACCACTTGAAGCTGTAGGAATTACCTTAAATTCAACCTTAAAAAAAAAAAAAAAAAAAAAGGGAATGAGAGATTTACCTGCAATCTTAACTGTTGGTACCAATTGTAGTGAATGTTTGAGTATCTCATCATATTTTTTATTTTTCAAAAAGAAAAGAAAAAGTGAGCAAACACTCATTCTTTAATATTTTAAAACCTTTTTAAGAATCTTTCAATTTAAAAAAAAAAATTGTCTTTTGAGTTGCTCATTGTAAAAAGTGTCATCGGGTTATTCTTGTATGTGTGAGAGTCATATTTTACTGCATGGATTGTCCGTCCAAAAATGTGACATATTTTTTTTATATCTCTAAGCTTTGGATATCACATGCAATATTATTTTCCTATTTCATCATGTTCATATTGTATATTTTCTACTGATGATCTTCTTTCAGATTCATTGCAGTATTCATCATCTACAAGTTTGGAACTACATTTGACCTGATTCCTGGATCAACAGGATATGTGGCGCCACGACGGCTCGGTCATATACCCAGTGTGCTTATTATTTCTCCTTACAATAAAAACTAGGACAGAATTTTTGAAAATATCTCAAAAATTCTCAATAGAGGTGTTATCGCCAACAAGTCAAGATTGAAGATCATTTTGAGATTAGCCAAAATTCTAACTGGGACAAATTTTTGAGGAAGACCTCAAAATTCTGATAAGTACTGCGAGAAGCTTGATAGCAACTACAAAAATAATGCATCGCGAGTCAAGATTCATGCATTGCAAAAAATCATGCATCGCGAGTCAATATTCATGCATTGCAAAAAATCATGCATCGCGAGTCAATATTCATGCATTGCAAAAAAAAAATAAAAAAATAAAATTCATTCATTGCGACAATAATGCATAGCGGAAAATCATGCATCGCGAGTCAATATTCATGCATCGCGGAAGATCATGCATCGCGAGTCAATATTCATGCATTGCAAAAAATCATGCATCGCGAGTCAATATTCATGCATTGCAGCAAAAAAAAAAAATAAAAAATTAATGCATCGCGATTCAATATTCATGCATTGCAAAAGATCATGCATCGCAAGTTAATATTCATGCATCGCAAGTTATTATTCACGCATCGCGAGAAGATTTCATACCTCGCGGAAATTTATGCATCGCAAGAAGATTTCATACCTTGCGGAATTTATGCATCGCAAGAAGATTTCATACCTTGCGGAATTTATGCATCGCAAGAAGATTCCATCCCTCGCAAAATTCATGCATTGCGGGAGGATATTCATGCCCCACAGAAGATCATGCATCGCGAGTCAATATTCATGCATAGCGGAAAATCATGCATCGCGAGTCAATATTCATGCATTGCGGAAGATCATGCATCGCGAGTCAATATTCATGCATTGCAAAAAATCATGCATCGCGAGTCAATATTCATGCATCGCAAAAATAAAATAAAATCATGCATCGCGAGTCAATATTCATGCATTGCAAAAGATCATGCATCGCAAGTTATTATTCACGCATCGCGAGAAGATTCATACCTCGCAGAAATTTTATGCATCGCAAGAAGATTTCATACCTTGCGGAATTTATGCATCGCGAGAAGATTTCATCCCTCGCAAAATTTTATGCATCGCGAGAAGATCCCATCCCTCGCAAAAGTTTATACATTGCCAAGAAGATATTTGCATTTAAGACGCATCTATTCGGAGGTGAAGGATGTGCACCATATCTTTTCAACGTTCAAGTCGGTGGAAACTTGCGTTGAAAGATATTTGCATTTAAGACGCATCTATTCAGAGGTGATGGATGTGCACCATATCTTTTCAACGTTCAAGTCGGTGGAAACTTGCGTTGTAAGATATTTGCATTTAAGACGCATCTATTCAGAGGTGATGGATGTGCACCATATCTTTTCAACGTTCAAGTCGGTGGAAACTTGCGTTGAAAGATATTTGCATTTAAGACGCATCTATTTGGAGGTGAAGGTTGTGCACCGTATCTATTCAACGTTCAAGTCTGTGGAAACTTGCGTTGAAAGATGTTTACGTTTTGTCTTACCGATGGACATACATTCAAAATCCTACCGATGGATAATCTTTTCATTTGTCCTACCGATGGACATACATTCAAAATCCTATCGATGGATAATCTTTTCATTCATCCTACCGATGGACATGCATTCAAAATCCTACCGATGGATAATCTTTTCATTTGTCTTACCGATGGACATACATTCCAAATCCTATAGATTGATAATCATCTTCATTCGTCCTACCAAGGGACCTGTATTTATCTCCATTTATCGTATCATAAGAAATGCTACCCTTTTTCTTTTAGTTTTGCCTATAATAATGAGTTTTATCTTTGTGTTTGTTTAGAACATTCTAGAGGATGCACTATCAGAGGAGCCACATGTGCGAATTACTTCAACAAAGACGCAACAAAGTGTGGAACCTTTTAGATGCGAGTTCGGGATTGACTTCCACTATATTTCCACTGCACTTCTCTAGAAAGGTCATGTGTTTGATCAAAATTGGTTTGTCAATTTTCGTTGTCCACGATTTCTTTCATCAATCATACACAACGAAAGGGACAGCTGTTGACACCCAATTTTGGCCTACCATTTGAAAAATTCTTAATTTTGAAATTTTATTTATTTAATAGCTTAGAATAATTATTTTTATATAATTTTAAATAAGTTTATCGATAACTATCTTTACTTATCAAAATTTAGGATTTTTGTTAGTTAATTTTTAAATTGCATTTCACATGTCACTAGTTACGTTCATTATATTATTTTAAAATTTTATTTTATTTGTTACATTTGTTAATATTTATGTTGAATTTAGCACAGTCTAAAATTTAGTCAAATACGAAAAAAATAGGGATTCTATTGAGATAATTTTGGGCCACAATGCTAAGCCCATCATTTGAGCCTATTTTGTGTTTTTTTATTAATGTTATTAACTAGGTCAAAAAGGGGGGAACATTTTTTCTAAATACAAAAACCCTAATCTTTTCCTCTCCCTTCTCCGGCGCCACCTCTCTCTCAGTGCCGCCAACCTCTCTTCTCCCATCTCTTTCCCTCGTCAGTCCCTTCTCCGGCGCCACCTCTCTCTCAGCGCCGCCAGCCTCTCTTCCTCCCTCCTCTCTTCTTTCTTCCTCTCTCCCCCTCCCGTCTCTTCTCCACATAAGTCCTGCGAGGAGCAGCAGTAAACAGCAGCGCCAGGCGAGGCCACCAGCCAGCAGCAGCCTGCGAAGCCAACCGGAAACACCATTCCAGCGGAGCTTGAAGCTCAGACGGAGCAAGTAACAAGGAAATCGAACCAGTCCCCTCCCCTTCCCCCTTTCACGATATTTTTTGTTATTTTTGCAGATCTATGGTGAAGAAGTTCAAAGCTCCGAACAAGATTCGAACAAATACGACACTCTCCGGCGGAATCAGTTGCATTAAAAGATCATATCCAGTCGGAATACTCCAACTACGATAAATAAACTATTTCTCTTTCATTTTGTTTTGGCCGAAACTTTCTTGCTCTTGTGACTTAGTTCATGGGTAATATTCTGCTATACTTTGATTTATTATTCTTATTGCTTATGGACTGATTCTACGTTTTGTGGGTTTGTATTGCATTTTCAATAATTATTTGCACTATTTTGTTATGTTTCTTAGTTTCTAGTTATGTTTTCTTGATGCTCTGTTATGTTACTAAGCTTTTTTTTTTTGTATTAGACTAATTCATACGGATATTTTTTATTTATATTATTGCTCCTCTATTTAAACACTGTTATGAATTTCACTTGTGGATTCTTTTGCTTTAACATTTGAGTTATTAATTTTTGTTCATTATACTATCTCTGTTTCCTTTTTTTTTTTTTTTTTTGCTTTTGGTGAATGATTTTATGTGTTCTCCTCATTTGTTTGGGTGATGTGGGTATCTTTTTTATTATATTTGTTTATTATGGTAGCTTTCCGTTTTATTTGTCAATATATTACTTTATCACCGTTACTATTTTATCATTATTTTGGGATTAAATATATTTTATTTTATTTTTCACAATTGTTGATATTATTAGGATTTTTCTTTTGTCGTTTTGGTTTTGTTGTTCAATATCGTTCGGTCCTTCGTTTTAGTTTTGTTGTTCAATATCATATATGAGTTATGTGCTTGCTTTTAATTTTCTATTACTATTCTATTGTTATTAATGTTTGGTTAGTTTCTTTTTTAGTGATAAACTTTTCCAGCAACTATTTGTTATTAAGTAGCTATTGTCAAAATTGTTTTGTTATAATTTGCTTGTTGTATTTAATTATTCTTTGTTAGTTTTCAAGAAGATTTTATGTTTGTATGTAAATTGGCCAATGAAAAAATCTCTCCGTCGGTTTTGGAGGCCTCCCCATTTTAAAAGACGGAAATTTAGTTCATGTTTATATTATTTACTTGTTAAAAATGGCCGATGAAGAAATTACCGTCGATTTCCAAGGCCTCCAATGTTAATAAGACGGATTTTTATTTTTAAGTTATTATTTCATATATTCAATTTTATTCATATTTATTTATTACTAACGCTTTTACTAAGTGTGTTTACAGGTACCCAAGACTTGCTTTCTTGAAGCTCTTCTTTGAGTTATATTTTTTTATTCATTATTTTGTATATATCGATTTTAGGCAAACCTTAGGCCGATATTATTATTTTATTTTTTATTGTGTATATTGCATGTTTATATATTTGTACATTATTTTATTTTCCTCCTCAATTTGAAAATAGGAACTCAGTCGGGAACCACATTTGTGGATTTCGAAGGATGCCTAATCCCTTTCATTCGGAATAATTTGAACCCCTTATCTAGAATAAAATTGGTTTCGTAGATCACTTAATGGTTTCCTAGTTTTTTCCTAAAATTAGGTGGCGACTCTTTTTTTAAAATCGTTTATTCTTTAAATTCTTTTAAAATTGAATCAATTAATTATTTTTTGAGTCTCCGCGACGTTTCGCCCTATTTGAATAGAGTGGGGATGTAAACACAAAGAAACCCTTGATATCCCTTAACCATGTGCCTACGTGGGATGTGTCCTAGTTCTACCTTTGGCAAGTAGAACACCTTCCACGGTGTGGGATCTTATGAAACAGGATTCCATACCTAGCTAGTGTGGTCTATGTCGGTTAATGCCTATTCTCATCATGTGGAATGTGCACTATAGTTATTTGATATATTCTACAACGTGTGGGTAGTATAATGAGACGTTATCTACACATGGCACGAGTAGGCTTTGAAAATGCTAAAGTGAGTTCCCTAGGTCTTCCAAGACCATTATGTGAAGTCCCCTAATTGTATGATTGACTTTTAAATGACTTATGTAATGTATGTTCTCCTAATGCTAGTATATTGAATTAGAAATGTCCTTATCTTTTGTAGTCTTAAGGAACACTTAGATGTGTATTGAAGAGGTTGTACGACCGGTCTCTTCGTGTCTTACTTAGGTGATTCTTAGGATAACCTTAGGTAGATGGTTATATAGTTAAATGAGTTATTTAATGATTGTGGTCTTACCTTATATGTGAGTATTGACTTGAAGATGTTTCTTATACTTGTCTTATGAGATTTTTATCAAAAAAACAAACAAACATGAAAAGCATATCTTTAAGTAAATGTCCCTTTTTGCATGGTTTTATTGCATGTTCACCATACTTAGTGCATTAATTTTGCTAATTTCATATGTTAGTGCATTAATTTTGCTAATTCCATATGTTTCTCTATTTCTACAAGTGTAGGTCATGACAAGTGAGGATTCCTAGAGTTGAAGCTTGGGAAGTAGAATTCTCTCAAGACGCTTGGTATGTACTCATATGTTTGAAGACATGGACTATGTTTCTAGTTTCTTTTATTGAAGACTTTGTATTAGACTATAACTTTTTTTTCAATGTAAGGTATGTGACCTTATGATATTAATATGTTTCTAAGATGACTTATGATGAGAGTTAGTTTTCTTATGTTTAATAAAAGAGATTCCTTTTGACTTTATTTTGAAATGTTTTAAATTTCTACACTATTTCTATGACAAATGCGATGAAAGATGTCTAAGTGCTGGTATAAGACCTCCGAGAGGTCGAGTACGCCGTGTGGCGACTTGGGGTGCTCCCCGGTTGTTACAGAACATTATCAACACCAAGAGGAAACGAGAAGACTTTTCTATATTTTGTGATTTTAGGGAAAGTTGAGAAATAACAAAAGAAAAGAGAAGACTTTTCTTGAAAAGAACAGGGTCGTGTCGGGTTGAACGAATATTACATGAGTGAGCATCACTTTTAAAGTTAAGGTGTCTATGAAAATATGGGACAATTATAATGGTAACTTTATATCTTTTCTCTCAAACTTTTTTTGCTTAGTAATCTAACAATTTCTAAGCTCAAGTGGGTCACTAAGTGTGAATACTCTTGCATGCCTACAATATCTTATTGCCTAGGCTGAAAGTCCATCACCCTTGAAAATCTTTTTCTCTTCTACTCCCTCGTGCTCTATTAGCTATGTGTAAGGAAAGGGGTGCCACGGCACCCAATGAACTCAGCTGAAACTTCATATATATATATATATATATATATATATATATATATATATTTTCTACACATGCGTTGCACGTGAATACCAATTAAGAAAATATGTGTTACAGTAAATAGTATTCTTATTTCAGCGAAGATTTTAATAATATACAGATTCTTTTGTGTATGTTCAATGTGGATCATAATATATATCCCTTATTCACGCGACCATATGAAGATGGTCAGTGAAATTATTTTTATTAGATGAATATATTTATTTCAATTTTCTAAGATTCAATCATACAATTCCATATCTCAATAATATTACCTTATAGACTATAGTTTTTGTTTATTTTTCTTGTCATCTAACCAGATGTGTTTGACATGTATTTCACGTTATACTGTTCAGATGTCATATGAACATGTGAAGAGAACAACTATATTTTATTTTTAGAAATATTTTTTGTATATTGTTTTGTATGTTAAAAGTTATAACATAATAAATGACGTTCTTGTTGTTGACTATCATATGGACTTCTCAATTAACTGTGTAAATAAATTAGAGCTAGTTTTCTGACTTTTCATAGTTAACCCAGAAATATTTTTTTTAATTTATCGGAAAATCTTAAAGCTGAATTAAAAAATATATTCGATCTGTGAAATCATATATATAATCACATGTTTATCTTACACCCAACAAAGATGTAGTTCATATACTTGTAAGCAATTTTCAATTTATTCAATAAAGCATGATTCGTCGGAGGAAAAATAACAACATTGTGTTATCACATATATAGGGGCAGTATAATAATATGAAAAATTATTGGTCAAAGTTAATATAAGAAAAGATGAAAATAATTAATGTAATAACTATGAGAATTCATAAGCTTATAAGTAAAGAATGATAAAGAGTGTGAATAATATTTGCCGTAATTAGTAATAACTAAGAAAATTATAATGTTATAACTAAATAATTAATGTGCAATAGTTGTATTTCTAGTAAATTTTATAAATAGTCATAAGATTTTAATTTAGTGTAGGGACAAAATGAAAATGTTTATTCCATATTATTGAAAATAAAATTTATTTGGTAAATTATAATTTTTAAACGATTAATATATATTCACATATTTTTTACATTTGTTGCCAGTATTTTTTTAAAATAAATAGAACTCGAAACAATTTTAAATAATATATTCTGAAGTTAAAATATCTTGTTATCTTGATAATACATTTGTGACATATATAATACTTTAATTTAAATACAAATATCTACTTTTATATATATATATATATATATATGAACTTTTCTTCCTCTGAAATACCGTATTATTAGACACCGGAGAAATATTGAGTGAATGGAAAGGACATATACATTTCCTCTAATCCTCAAGATAAAATGTTTCCTCTTTTTGCTTAATTCTTCTATTGTTGGCAGAACTTTGAAGCATATCATCAAAGAGGAGTTATCACCACAATCATGCACTTAGCAAGTTACAAAGGGGCCACTTATTAGCAACTGATTTAATTTTGATCTAATAAAATTATTGGAGAAAAGGCAGGACAAGGATGTCATTCAACTACTAGCACAAGTAATACGCTGACAAAAATGTATATTTTCTGTTTTGACCAAAAAGAAATCTTTTTTTTCCACTCACAACTTGACAATAATCACTATATACTAAGATCGAAGGCATCACTTACAACCTTATTCGAATTCACTCAATGACAACAAATCACACGAAATCTTTTAAAATGCAAGAAGAAGAAGAGTAGAAGATTAAGAATATTATGGTTAAAAAAATATGAGAGGAAGCCAATCTATTTATAGTATACAAAAGGTGGCAGGAGAAAGTATTTTTTGTGTCTTATCGGAATACTCATGACCTTTTGAGAAGTCACAATCCTTTGAAAAAGTCACAAACTTATTGAAAAATGACATTTCCGAGAAGTCACAACCCTTTCAAAAGTCACAACTTATTGAAAAAGTTACAACTCCTTGAAAAGACACAACTCTTTGTAAATGTCACAACTCAGTAAAAAATGTATTTTTATGTCTTATCAGAATAGTCATGACCTTTTGAGAAGTCCTGACTTTTTGAGAAGTCACAACCTTTTTGAAAAGTCACAACTTATTGAAAAATAACCTTTTCGATAAGTCACAACCCTTTTAAAAGTCACAACTTATTGAAAAAGTCACAACTCTTTGTAAAAGTCACAACTCAGTGAAAAGTCACAACTTATCATAAAAGTCACAACTCACTAGAAAAGTCAAAGCCACAAACTAAGTTAGAAATATTATAGTAATTTAACATTTAAGTTCGGAGTTCATGCTTTTAAAGAAATATATATATATATATATACACACATAAATTTCATGTTGCGTTTTACGTATATAAATAATATGCTTAAAAATCACACCTATCAAAAGCTGTCAAAAAGGATCGGCCCAAGCCTAGTGGGTCAAGGGATTTGAAGAGCTAGGGCAGGCCGACCCTTCATTTGAAAGGTCCTGAAATTATTCAACCCAACCCAATTGACAAAGGAAAAGAGATAACTATTTCATACATCGACGAGGACCTTCCTTTTTAAGAGAGACAGGCATTACTTGCAGACTATGGTTTCAGATGTGGATGCTCCAAATGTCTAGAGGAAACTTAGTTAAATATTAAAGGCAACTTCTTCTTCTTGAAAATGACCACAGTTTTGGAACTGATGTACAATATGGATTTAGAGGCATAATTTTTTATCTCATTATCTTGAAGAAAAAAAATAAATCCTAGAAAGGCTGAGGGCTAAAGTGGGCTAGTCCTTTTTTTCCTTTTAACATCATAAAAAGGAGAAGGTTTTTAAATCAAATATAACAAATAATGGTATTGTTTCGATAACACTAGCAAAAAATTTAGTGTAATTAACATCTATCTAGGATACTAGATACACGAGATACATGTATCTGGTGTGATGCATCCCAGATATACGAAAGATATAAAAGAGTGACAAGCAAGATGGGTGGGGGTGAGGGCGTAAGATTTGTCTATGTATCCTAGATACATGCGAATCCACATAAATATATTGTATCTAGAACAAATTAACCTAATTTTGAGTCTATTATCTCGATATACATGTATCTAGACTTATCAAAATTCGATAAGATTCATAATATTACAACATAGCGCGTATTTAAGTAATTACCTCATACACTAGTGTTATTGTTATAAGTTTCTCTTAAATAAATAATTTTGGCCCATGGGTCGATCCCGGTCCAACCCTGATCAAGCCTCAAAAGCCAAGGGGTTATATGGGTGGGGCTTATAAGCCCTAGTTTTAAGGGAAAATTACCTATATACACACTTTTTTCCCCATAATTCTCAGTATTCCCTGTCATTTCTAAAAAATTTCAAAATCCCTTATTTTGAATATAACAGCCAAAATTTCGGCTACATAACTCCCACTCTTCAAACCCATGCGTATCACAACGGGTCCGGCTATCCTTTCACCGGTCGGTCAGTTATGGAAGACTCTGCTGGGTAGAAGCCCGAATATCATTAAGAATATCTTAACATTTTTCATTTTTTTTTTGCTAATGGAAGGTAATATATGAATAAGAACAGATAGCATTCTGCTAGAGAGAGAGGGCACAGAAGAGAGAGGGCATCTATCCCATTGCATTCCATCGTCTCGTATTGTACTGTGCCGTATCAGAACAGATAGATCTATTGAGTGAGAGAAAGGGAGAAAACTCTAATTAGATATTCTTTTTCTATTGATAGGGATCCCCATTCATTCCTAGATTCCCGTCCCATATTTCACTCCACAATCTCTCCCATTTTTTATTTCCGGGATCTTTTCAATTTATTGATTCATTACGTTTGAAACTCAAAATTAGTTTGTTTCATGTCAAAATGATTCCAATGTGAAATAAGTATCCTTTTCATCTTCTCCAAGTGTTGGTCATCCTTTGTTTTTCAATTTTTTCTTCTTCAAATTACTGATACATATGGAAGATGCACCATCTTTTAGTCTTGATTTTACCTAATTATACGAACCTAAATTTTTTATTATGAAGATATTGATTGGGTTGAATATAGATCTAATATAGGTGATGTTCTTGATAATGACAACGAAGATTTTGAAAATGAATATAAAAAATGCTCAAAAAAGAGAGAAAAGTATCGAGTTGTTGGTTTCTCCGGTAAGGACTTTGAATCAAGATGCATATGTGAGTTATGTCGATTCAATAATGGTGGCATTGGTTCAGAACTTGATTACCCATACACGACCTCTCAAAAGTTTATTAAAATGTATCAGTACACACATAAGATACATTACAAGCTACTAATTTAACTGTTGGTCATTGTTTGTATCATGTTTAATTATTGAGCAACGTTTGTATCGTGTTTAACTGTTGGGGAATGTTTGTATCATGTTTAATTGTTGGGAAATTTTTATATAATGGGTTACTATTAGTTATTTTTTGTATCATGCATTACTGTTTGTTATTTTTGTATCATTTTTAACACTTTGTCCTTTTTGTATCATGTTTAACATTTTCTCATTTTTGTTCAATAAAGTCTTTGAAATATGTGATCAAATAAATTCCAACTCACTCTTTGAGGTTTGGTTCTACATACAACATGCACCTTGTGTATTTCATTCTAAGGATGAAAAATTTCATGAAAATAGATAGAAACGAAGAAATGACCCATTAATCATGAAATATTTGAGAGCGGAGATGTCGAGGAAGGACACATGATCGAGTTCTAAATTTATTGTTGAAAAAATTTACAAAAAGAGGGGGAAAAGTTGGATCTACCAATACACGACCATCACTATCAAAGATACAACTTTTCAATGTATGTCGCTTATTTTGATTCTTAAATTAGGCTTTGTTATGTCATCACAGATCTGATACATCACAATTACATTAGCCTTTGTTAGTGTCATCACCGATCTGATACATCACAACTAGATTATCCTTTGTTTTATGCAATATATCGTATTCATATTTAAAGTGTTGATACATAACCCTGAAGTTGTTGAATCTTCAATTAGTTTTATCATGTTCAATATAAATGTTGTTGATACGTAAGCACTTTCAGGATTTTCTTTTAGGATAATCGAAAAATAAAAGTATAAATGTGTAAACAAGCCTTTAGAAATGGGAACCTTGAATTCTTTTGGGTTTAAAACCACACTTTTAGCATGTTTTTAAAGTAAAAAGAAAAACTAAAAAAAAAAAGAACTTGAAAAACAAAATTGAAAATAAAATAAATAAACTAAAAAAAACTGAAACTATATATATAAATATATATATATATATATATATATATATATATATATATATTGAAATACAAAAAAAATTCTTATATATACCGTGTAATTTTTTGTCGAGGGGGTTCGGTGAATCCCCTGGAACCTACATGAGTCCGTCCTTGAGAACTACCTAATGTATCAAGTTCCTTGATGTATCATCAATCTTATTAAAATTTAAAAGGCTATATCGACAGTAACAAATTAGTTGTGTGTTATGTATATGCACTTTTAATATTTGTACAGTCTTATCGAATTTAGAATGCTATGTATATGTACATATTACCCAATAATAATCTTGATATATAAATCAAAATATTCTATAACGGGAGCACTGTGTATCAGATCCAACAATAGATATATGATGCATATTCATTCTTTACCAAACTAAAACTATAAGTAACTGATACTTAATAACTATGACACAGTAATGTATTGATCTAGAATCAAACATTTTACACTCAATCCGTACTTCTATAATGTATCTGATAGTATACAATACTTAGAAATTTACTAAATATTTTAAAAATAGTAATGTGTCCTTCTTGTCCAAAACTTTCACAAGGTATTTCGTTTAGTTGAAATCTACCACAATTGCATATCTTTCGCTTAAGACAAACAATGTATCTTCTTTCAACATCATAAACACAAAAAATAAACTCTGATGACATGGAACAATTTGCAAACATTAAAAAATTCAGTGATACATTATATGAAATACATATTTTTTCAATTTTCTAGGTAATACCTATCGAGCAACAAACTAACACATAACGACAATCTTATAACATGTACTAGATACATTATATAATTAATGATACAATCATTCACAAAAATCCATGATTGATAGAAAGTATCATCCACTTTTTTTTTGATAAAAATAAATAATTTACATATCTTGATTGTTACACTATTTATATGTACAATATATCATAATAATAGTCTGATACATTTATACAAATTTGTGATACACACACTCGATATTCGAAACTTATCTGATTCATCTCAATTGTTAATCCATTTATTACATGTGTCATATGCAATATATTATGATGATATATTTTTATACAAATCATATTCAAATACAAAATAATGACCACATCATAATCCATAGATAAGAAATGACAGTATACGTTCATGACTTACATTTTCACATCAAAACGACAAAACAAAATTTCTTCTTCAACCTTTTGCAGCAAAGTCTTAATAAATCCTTGCCAGATCAAGGAGCAACCAGGTATTTGTCTTGACCGGTAATCCTTTTCTTGGATGTTCCTTAAGATGGAGTCTCTAAATTTCCCATAGCAAGACCAACACGGTGGGAAACATTCGTTATATCAATCAATGTTGATTGCTTCACAGTTCAATTTCTTGATTTCATCACTGTTTCAGATTCTTCAATTTTCTCTAAACAAGACATGAAATAAATTTTCAAAAATCAAATTAAATTTCAATAAACGAAAGATGATAAAGGGAAATAAAAACTTACTAATTGACAAATGGATCTTGTTAGCAATGTTAGCAGCATCCAAGGCTTGTGATCTTGTCACCCTTTTTGTTGAGCAACAACACAAAGAAGGGCAGTTTCCTTATGTGGAACTTTCACGATTTCAAATTGATATAGAAGATGAAAATTTGACTTTTGAAATTTGTGAATCTATTATAGATTGGAATGGATTGATAACAATAAGTTCTGCGTGATTTGTGAAAAATAAAATCAATTTTACGTTAATATTACATATTAAGTACAAAGAAAAGTTTTATACTGTAACACAATTAATGTATCGGGGTGAAACTTATGTATTCGGAAAATTTATATTTTAAGGGATTTTTGTAAAATAAAAAAGAGTAGGGATATGATGTATTTTAGGCCTTACACTATGAGATTATGTAAGTTAGGCTAGTTTTAGCTTGAAAAATCCTATCCAACCGTACCCTATTTTGACGGCTCTACACCCATCTGGTAATAGTATCAAGTTCTAAAAGTTCTAAACTTGAATATTTCTAATATCTTTTTTGTTGTAAATTTTTTACTGATTTTCTTTTTCTTTCTTTTTCTCTATTTTAAGCATAAAATAATACTTTCTTTATTTGAATTTATGTGACACACTTTTCTTTTTAGTCTGTTTCTAAAAATGTTATCTTTTTATTATTAAAAATAACTTAGCTTTAAATTATTACTTTTACCTTAATGAAATAATTTATAGTCAAACAAACATTTAAGATTTATTTTAGACAATAAATTTCAAAGGTTGTAATTAGGACGGGGGAGTGATATTTTTCTTCTTCTAACTAATTCTTTATAGCTCCTCCCTTTTGTCCAAATTTCATAAACATGACAATGAGTTTCTCTTACTCTTTGTTCTATTATGTGAATCATTTGGATGCATATGAAAGTAATAATTTGGATTGTGATAATTTAAATCTTTTGAAAGGTTTATTTTATAAAATATGATGTATGTTGCAATAAATGATAACATGAAAAACATATCGAAATCACATATGATTTTTGTTTGGCCCTTTTAGATTGTCATGAGCAAATACTTCGTTTCTATTACTGAAATTATGTATGTGAAATTCTTAGACCTCTTTATATTAAGTTTGTTACATAGAACATAAAATATTTATAAATATAAATAAGTATGTCATCATTGAGTGCTTTTAGAGTAATAAAACTCTTGGAGTGTAATTATAAATGAACGGTATATTTATTTTATGTAAATACTAATATTATTGGGAAAAAAATATTCTTTGAGCAAGTTATCATATTTTTTTTTGTTGGATTCATTTATCGTCATAAACATAAAGGATGAATAACCAAACAAATTCGTCCCAAGTTTCTACTTACAATATTGCAAGGTCAAAATAGGTTAATATTTGATCGATTTGATGAACATAATGATATGACACCCATAGCCTCCAAATTCTAGATCCTCCGGTGTTCACATAGACCATTTAGAGAAAATGGATCCTCATCTCCAGTATCGATGATGATATATAATGAGTTTGGGATATATAAAAGTATAACGACCACAAATACTTTTCATAATAATTATGTTTCTCTTTTTTTCCTTTAATAAACTTAGCTTATGGCACCACTACATAAAAAAGATCTTGAGCATTTCTACAAAAGCATCAAGATCCTGGAAGGCCAATTTTGTTAAACGGGAGTAGAAGGTCAAGAACCATGATAACACTTTGATTAATTAATTTGAGCAAATTGAATCACTGTGTAGTAATTCATTTTTTGTATATTCAAAAGTATAACATGGAAAAAGCAACAATCTCAGCCTTTTGTTGTGATGTCTGTTTTTATTTGTGAAATGATCATTTTCCCCTTTCCTTAGCATTTTCATGCTTAGCTTGTGTTATCAAAATGGTTGATGTGATCGGGATTGATTTTGGTGATCTGCCTCTTTTGAGTTGAATTATATTGACCTGGTTGACTTTGGTCAACATTTTTAGTTCCGACCTTCGGGTAGAGATTCGGTAAGTTCCATTTAGGGGTGTACAAAAATCGAACCGAATCGATAAAAGTGTTATCGGTAATTTATTGTTATTGAGATATTGGGTTAACGGTTTTTTAATGGTTTTATAAAAAGAAATTAGGTTATCGGTTCGGTATTGGTTTTTAATATTGCGTTATTGGGTAAATCGATAACCCATTAAGACTAGTAATTTATTACTTTTACTTGTACATAAATATTATATATTAATCTCAATATCTTACTAGTTACTATCGTTGTCCTTTAGCCTTCCCTTCACACTTCACAATGACTTTGAATTCACAATTTCACATTATACGAAACGTTAAAATCTAAAGTAAGAACCCCATTCTTGTTAATTTCTCTTTGTGTTACACTTTTATAGTTCTTTTCATGTTTGTTATTATTGTTTCTATTTTATGAGCATTTGTAAACTTACATTATGTGTTTTCGCTTCAAATTTATTAGAAAAGTTATATATTTATTTTATACGTATTCTCTTATTGGTTAAACTGGAAATCGAACCGTTAAGGACCAAAATCGATAAACCGATAAAGAATACACTATCGGTTTGGTTATTGATTAACATATTTAAAAACTGAAAACCGACAAATCGAATCAATAATACATAAAACTGAACTGAATCAATCGATGCACACCCCTAGTTCCATTGGATTTGAAATGTCGAGTTTGAGCTAGTAAAATGGTTATTCAGATTTCCGAGGCCTTAGGTTGAGTTTTGAGTGTTTAGGCAAGAAGTTCATTTTTAAGCCTTAAGAGAGATCCGAGAGGGCATTTTCATTATTGACCTTTTATTAAGAAATTTGGTGATTTCATTGAGTCCAGAATGTCAAATTTTGTGGGTAGCATGTCCAATTTATTTTATCAAACCCTGAACAATTCCCGAGGGTCCATTCAAGGAACTTTTCCCTTGAGTTGAGCGGCTGGTTTTCTGGTTTCTGGTGCGGATCATTTTTGACCTTCATAATGACGGCCGGTAGGCTCGTGATCGTGATGTTCTTCTATATGGCCTTCGCAATTGCGACCATCATACTTGCATTCACGATGAGCCCCTTCCGTATCCTTCACGATCGCAGACAGGGGTCTCACAATCGCAATGTGAAGATCTTTGTCCTTTGTGATCGCTAGAGTTAATGGCTTGTGATTGCGGTGACCAATTTTTACCTAAACAAAACCTAAATTCGGGATTCTTCCCCTTTTTCTCATTTCCACCATTTTCAATCCTTTGGAGCTTTGGGGAGGCGATTCATGAGAGTAATTTTGTGGAAACTCGTGTAGGTAAGCTTTCCCTACCAATTCTTTGTTGATTCCTTGAACTTTTATCTTCTGAAAACATATTTAAATCATAATTTCAATGTGGGTTTTCCCCACTAAATTGGAATATTTGTATTATCATGAATTGAAGATCGTTTCTTCATCTTTTTAATGGGGTTTTCAACTACGAATTTCTCCTTGGTTTTAGATTGTGTTTTTAAATAAAAATATGATTTTAGCCTTTCAATTTTTGAAGAGATTTTTGTTCTAGTTTACCCCTGAATTCTAATTATATTAATATGGATATTGTTGGGCTCCGTTTGATGAAAATTTTCCATTCTTGATAGTTATTGATCCTTTCAGTGATCGTTTGGTTGAGGGAGTGTTGCGATAGAGCTGTTCGGGTGAAGTTTCGACCTTCGAGGTAGGTTTGGCTATTCCTCTTTGAAACTGCGACGAATAATTAATCTTTCTTGGGAAGTAACTGTGAAATAGATCGTAGTATAAGTTTTAGAGGTTGGTATGTGTTGAACTCCTTGTTTAGTTTTTAATTTTGTATGATGACTATTCGTAATGCTTACCCTTAGGGGTGTACAAAATCAAACCGAAAATCGAATCAAAACGTAAATCGATTTAACCCTAAAAAAAATCGACTACTGGTTTGATTTGACTTGGTTTTGTGTTGGAAAAACAACCCGACTATATTTGGGTTGGTTTGGTTTCAACTTAAAAAAACCAACCCGGCATTATATAAATAATTTTTAAAATTTTATTTTATACGTAAAAATACTTACTTTGATATAATTTTTAAATATCTCTTATACTTTTTCATAGTTTTTATCTTTTGATATATTTATTTCATGTTTGGAAGTTAGAATTCTTACTGATCTAATAAAGATTATAGTCGATATATGTTGGTAATTATAATAAAGTTTAAATAAAAATTAAATTAATACTAATACAAAAAAAAATCTTTTAACTAAGAATGACAACAATATTGAATATTTGTTTTTTAGTTTTACATAGATTTAGACTATTAAAATACATGATCTAATTTTACTTTCTTTTAATACTTAGTCAAGTAACTAATACTTACGAAACTTATTTTAGCATGATTTAGTACTTTAAATTATGATCAATTTCATTATGACTTATTAATTTGCAATAATTTGTTTTACGCGATTTTATTATTGTTTTTTGTTGGATATTTTAGTGTCATTAATCATATCATATTTTTTGTTATCTTCTTGAGAAATAACTTAGATAGTTGCATTTTGGTAGGACTAAAGAAATATTTGAAGTACAAGTAAATTATATGTTGTATGAATACTTTATCGAAAAAACTCGAAAATCTAAAAAAATCCGAAGAAACCCGAAAAAATCCGAAGTTGAAAATTTTGAGTTTTATTGGTTTGGTTTGATTTATAAATTCAAAAATTCGACACTAATAATTTGATTTGATATTTGAAAAACCCGAACCAACCCGGTTATGTACACCCCTACTTAGCCTATATGAAGGCTCATGTGATACCTTAATGATTGTTGTCGAAAACACCTTTAATATTTTTAATCATTATATGTGGCATTAAAGTGCCATAATTATGGGCTTGAATTGATATTTAATCATCTTAAAATGAAATAAATATTTCTAAATGGTAAAGATTGATTTTAAATGGATTCTTCTACTATCTCTATCATTTGAGGACATATTCACGACTTATTGAGCTTGGTGACTTTATGCTATTCAAATCCTTGATTTAATTGACTATGCCTTGTGTTTTATGTGTTGTGATGCATTAATCCTCAATCAACGTATCATGATTCACAGGCATACGAGAAAGTGGAGAATATTATTTTTGAGAAAAAAAACTGAGACACCTTAGATTTATCCTTGACCATGAGCTAGGTGGCAAGTTAATGAGATATTGAGATAAATATATGGACTGCGAGTCCCCATGGATCCTTTTCCGGAAGCTAAAGCTCGACGAAGTGAATACAATATGTTGCGCGACAACCTTGATTCTGCCATATCATTTCATCATCTCATTGCGTTGCATTGACCAATTTGCTTGCATTGTTTAACTTGCTTATCTGGTGTTTAGAGTGTTATTTGTATCCTTATGTGTTTAATTTATTCGCACGGTTATTATATAAATTGGTGGTACCGATGTCGGAATGAGACTTTTCTATATGCAGGTGGAAGAGCTTCATAGTTTATTTTTTGAGTTTGATTAGTTGCTTATACTATACTAAGTTGGACTAACCTACTGAGTACATATGAATTGTACTCACCCCTACTTCTGTTATCTTTTTGATGTAAATTCAAATCAGGGTGATCTTCGTAGCGGTTAATCGATCTAGCGTCTTCTTCTTATTCAGAGTTGTGGTGAGATCGTGTTTTCTAGATCACCATTAGTTTCCATCTACCATTTACAGTCTTTAATTTCTTTTTGAAGACTTGAGATGTACTCCAGATTCTAGAAACATATTAGATGCTCTTTATGCTTATGATACCAGGTTTTAAAAATTTCTTTGTTATTTTTATTTCTCGTCGGTTGTGGCCTGACTTCCCTTTGGAAGTCTCATATGTTTTATTTCATTTGGCTCACACACCTAATTTTGGAGTTCTCTGAGTGTGTTATCATGACCTCGACTTTTGGGTCATGACATATGTAAGCTCAGACTCCCACTTCTGGAGGAGCTCAATGAGGAATTCAAGACTTAGCCTCCAAAGGCAACAAATTTTAATTTCTTTTTCAATCAAAAATATAAAATTTCTTGTAATATTTTGTAAGACTAAAATACTAATATATAAATTATTGTAAGTACATAACAACACAAATATTTAAATCTACTTTTTTAATTGTAATTTTTAGAACTTTTTCAATATAATCAATTGTTAACCTAAACTACAAAATTATTCTAAAAGTGTTCTAAAATAAAATTAACATTTCACTTCATTGAATTTGTCAATTAGAGATATAATATTCCGCAATACTTTTAATTACAAAAATTAATATTATATTGATTGTTACCTTTAAAAGGCATTCAAAGTTAAGATGATTTTTTTAAATTTATTTATTTGATAATCTAATTAGTTTGAGCTTTAATTTTTAATAAAACTTCTCAAAGAATGAAAGACAATCTTCCAAAGTCAATATTAAAATATGATTGATTTAAATTGAAGTGAATTACACAAGTTACAAATAAAAAATATATGTAAATTTAATTATCTATGTTTCTAAATATATTTATACCAATAATAAATTTTCAAAAATGTGTGCATAACAATTAATAAGAAATTAACAACAAATGATTAAGAAAATTTTAATTAATAGTAACAATAAATACATAAATTTTTAAAAAATATTCTACTTACGATGTTTTGTTTCTTCCAGGTGTGTTATTGGTTAACTAGATACAGGACCCAATGCCAGCACGGAACCAATATATGTTACTCTTTCTATTTCAATTTATGTGATACATATGAAATTGGAAGTCAACCAATTTTTAGTATGTTTTAAAATATTTTAAGTTGTTAATTATTACCATTTTAAATATATTTTACGCAATTTTTATATGATATATGTTTTTTTGTCCCAATTTAAGTGAGACAGATGAATTTGAGAGTCAACCAATTTTTAAAATACTTTTGTCCCAATATTGTGATTTATAGTACTTTTTTTTAATGTAATTTTCATATATATATATATATATATATATATATATATCACTTCATTCGTCCTTATTTATGTGATACAAATAAAATTTTAAAAGTTATCCATCTTTTTAACAAGTTCTTTTTTATATATAACTTGTTAATTATTGTGATTTATAGTATATTTTCATGTATTTTACATAATATATATATTTTTCGTTTATCCCAATTTATGTGGTATAGATGGAATTTTTAGAGTTAACAATTTTTTTTATATATGTTTTAAAATATTTTAAGCCATTAATTATTATGACTTATAATGCTTTTATCCCAATTTATGTGGTATAGATGAATTTTGGAGAGTTAATATATATATATTCAAATATTTTAGACTATTAATTATCATGAATTATAATACTTTTGCACAATTTATGTGGTATAGATAGAATTTTATGAGTTAACAATTTTTTTATATATGTTTTTAAGTATTTATAACTATTAATTATTATGACTTATAATAGTATTATCCCAATTTATGTGGCATATATGGAATTTTGAGAGTTAACATTTTCTTATATATATTCAAATATTTTTGACTATTAATTATTATGACTTATAATACTTTTATCATAATTTTCTATTTATTTATAAAGTGATAAACATAAAAATATAAAGAAGTAAACATAATGAAACATGATATCCTCAATGGCGAATCCAAAATTTTCACGAAGTGGGTTCAAGATATAAAACATAAATAAGCAAAAAATCAAACAAAACAAATTTTTATTAATTAAAATATATCATTACAATTCTATTCTATGATTTTTCATTTCTTGAAACCTATTCATAATACTCTCATCAGAAATAGTATTAAATATTATTTTCCCTACATAAGGCATCATACAACTACTCATGAAATCATCATCCATTCGATTTCGCAATTCATTCTTGATCAACTTCATTGTCGAGAAAACTCTTTCAACATTAGCTGTAGCAACGCAAATTTTATTAGGCAAAACACAAGAGGATAATTTAAATACTTCTTTACCTTAACTAGCATTTCAAAAAGATCATCAAACCCTTTTAAGTTAGGAGAACCTATTATCAACATCACAGATATCAACTATATAAGTCACTAGCTGATTTCTAAGAGTAACCATTACATTTTTCACCAAAATCATCTAGATATAATTCAGTCATTTTCAATATGTTCTGGCTGTCAAAACTAAAAAATAAGTCAACTGGATTCAAGCAAGCAACTCCAGTAAGCAAATTTGTTCTAACCTCATTAAAACGATCATTGAGTTCTTGAAGCTGCCAGTCAATAATCTTAAATAATACTTCCACATGATAGTGATTGAAATAGTATACTCAACAACTTTACGTCGAGATCTTCCAAAATTAGCATAAAACTCATCAAAATTAGGTATCAAAATATCATACTTGACACAAAATGCAGACACATTCTCAACAAGTGAATCTCATCCTTCATTCCTTAAACCGTGAAATTGTTTCTTCACCACTTTAACAAGTAGAATGACATTTGCAATATCTTGTTCTTTCTTTTGTAAACACTCATTAAGCTCATTTGTGATCGCTAAAATATCTCTCATTAAATGCAATATGAAAGCAATCTTGAATGTTTGACACTTTAAGATATCATGTTACCTTAGATTTTTCTTCAATAGATTCAAAATCAACAAAAATAGTATCAAGAACATCAGTAATAGAGCCAAACAAACTAATGAATTTCTTAAAAGATGTATAATGTGAACCCCACCGAGTATTGACAGCTCTAGCAAGACCAAGTTTTTGATTCAATCCCTTACCACTTTCATCCTCACCCATATCAAGTGCCTCTTGAACTTTTTTTGTTTGAGATTCTTGAATTTCATCCATATGTTTAAAAGAACCTCTCACTACATTTAAGACATTACAAACCAATAATACAAGTTCTTTAACTTGAAGACATTTATTAGATACGCCAACAAGAGTTAATTGAAGTTGGTGAGCAAAATAACGAATTGCATGAGCTGATTTACTTTCTTGTTGAATCAAAACTTTAAGGCCACTTAAATCCCCTTGCATGTTGCTAGCTCCATCATAGAATTGCCCTTGTATAAAACATAAACTCAAAGAATGTTGCGGAAGATAGTTAGTAGCTTCTTTCAAACATAAAACATTAGTACCATGAACATGAATAATTCCTATGAACCGTTCCACCACAGACCCCTTTCCATCAACATAATGCAAAATAATTATCATTTGCTCCTTACGTGATACATCACAAGATTCATCAACTAACAATGAAAAGTAGTCACCGTTTATATCCTCCATACTAGCTTTAACTTTTTCAAGCTTACATGCAGTGACAATATTTTTTTTGAATTTTATGAAAAGTCAACTGGTCATTTTTGGAGCCTTTTTCAACACAAGTTCACCAATTTTATCACACCACTTCGTACACCATGAAAGAATTTCAAGAAAGTTGCCTTTGTTTAGCGGATGATTCATCTTCACGATGTCCACGAAATGTCAATCCTTGATTCAAGAGAAGTCTCACCACTTTAATTGAAGCCTTTAAACGAATTTATGCTCAAGCTTGGTTTGACTGGATAGCTTAACAAATGTGGTTTGAATTGATTGTTCTTGTCGCATTAGATCTTCACACTTGTTGAGAATATGTCTCAGGATATTGCAAAAAAAATAGTTAGTTATTTTAAGGTTTAAAATTATTTTATTAGAGTCCTATGTGACTTGAATTTAGGAATTAGTTCTTTTATTTGTTATTTGAATTTTAATGACATATTTTTCTATTTTTTAGTTAGGAATTATATCTCTGAATTATTAATAAAATAATTTCCTTTGAGAAGTAATTTTCTCTTAAATCTTTCTTTGTTATTTTCTTAATTTATTTTTAAAAAATCAACTAATTGGTATCAGAGACTTCTTCTTGAGGGACTTGTGAGTAGAAATATGGATTTCGAATATAGTTTTTCATGAATGACTCCTACTTTTTATGGTGAGAATTATCAACTATGGGCTGTGAGAATCAAAACTTACTTGGAGGCTCTTGATCTTTGAAAAGTCGTGAAAGAGGATTATGAAATTAAACCGCTATCAAATAATTCAACCGTGACCCAAATCAAGAGTCAGGAGAAAAATAAAATCATTAAATCCAAGACAAAAACAACTTTGTTTGCTATTGTTTTCATGAAAATCATGACTTTCACATCACCGAAAGAAATTTGAAATTATCTGAAGAAAGAATATATTGCAGATGAAAAAATATAAGGAATGAAGGTATTAAAAATAATGAGAAAATTCAAATTGCAGAGAATAAAAGTGTCAGAAACAATCAAGGAATACTCTGACACATTGCTTGGTATTGTCAACAAGGTAAAATTACTAGGCACTGAATTTACACATACAAGAATTGATGAAGAAGTTCTTGTTACAGTGCCCGAAAGATATGAAACATGTATTACAACCTTGAAAAACACACAAAATCTTTCAAAAATTACCTTTGTAAAATTGTTAAATTTTTTGCAGACAAGGGAACAAAGAAGGCTTATGAGGAAAGATGACATGGTTGAAGGAGCATTAATATCCAGCC
This sequence comes from Solanum sitiens, assembly GCA_016801875.1. Classification (NCBI taxonomy): domain Eukaryota; kingdom Viridiplantae; phylum Streptophyta; class Magnoliopsida; order Solanales; family Solanaceae; genus Solanum; species Solanum sitiens. The sequence goes on from JABWTJ010000009.1 coordinate 4,566,373, forward strand.
ACAAAACTCAAAGCAAGGATAAATTCTGGAAGAATTACCCACCTTGTCAGCATTGTGGCAAAAATGGACATTATCCATATAAATGTTGAAAGAGACCATATGCACAACGTAAGATCTGCAAACAACTTGGTCATGAAGCTCTGATTTGCAAAAACAAATTTCAAAAGGATGAAACAGTTGCCCAAGTCACTATTGAAGAAGAAGAATACCACTTATTTGTGCCAACTTGTTTTCAACCAAAAAATATGTTTTTGAATGATTGATAGTGGTTGTACAAACCACATGACATATGAAAGAAATCTTTTTTAAAGAGTTCATTCCTATGAAAAGTAAGAAAGTCAAAATTGGGAATGATGATTGTATTCCTACAAAAGAAAAAAGGTATGTTGAACAATTTAGGTACAAAAATAATTTCAGATGTTCTTTATGTGCTTGATATTTATAATCGTTTATTTAGTGTTGGTCAGTTAATAGAAAAAGAATTTAAATTATTATTTGAAGACAAATATTATTGAATATTTAATTCTACTAAGCAAGAGATTTTACAAAATTGAAATGAGAGGTAAGAGCTTCTTATTTTAATACAACAAAAACTATCACAAGCCTTGCATGACAAATGATGAATTGACATATTTGTTCACAAGGTCAATTTCAGATGAGACTACAATCTACAATTTCTGATTCAAAGAGAAGTGTTGAGAATATGTCTCAGGATATTGCAGAAATAAAACGTTGAGCTATTTTTAAGGTTTTTAAATTATTTTATTAGACTCCTATGAGACTTGAATTTAGGAGTTAGTTCTTTTATTTGTTATTTAAATTTTACTAGATATTTTTCTATTTTTCGTTAGGAATTATATCTATAAATGTATGTCTCTGCATTATTAATAAAATAATTCTCTTTGATAATTCTGCAGTAATTTTCCTCTTAAATCTTTCTCTGTTATTTTCTTAATTTATTTTTTAAAAACCAACAACACTTCTTCTTTGCATGATTGTAGGCACTGTTTGACTTACCAATACGCGTATCTAATCTTCTTCTTTTTTGTGCCAACTCTTGAACCCTATACTTGAAAATGTTTCACCTCCACCTTGATAAATGCTTTCATCTTGAAATAAATAACACAAACAATAAGTTGCATCTTCAGTCACACTATACTCCAACCAATAATGATATTTTTAAACCATTTGCAATTAAAACGACGTTTTAAATCATAAATATCACTTTAAGGAAACTCTGAATTCAAGGTTGATGAGGACCTCTTTGGATATATGCTCGTCTAATCTCATCACGTTCATTCAGATGATTGTCTCGGATGGGTATTCTTTTCTTTGAATATGCCGGTAAAGGTTTCAAATTTACTTCTTCTTTCGATCTTTAAGCGAAATGATGAGTTTCTTCTAATTGGTTCAAATTTTCTTCCACCCGAGGAGCATTTTGAGCGGATGAACTTGATTGTGGCAACTTGAAGGATATAGGAGAGAAAAATCTCTTCATTTGATATTCAACTTGTATTACCAAATTAAAATTCTTATTAGAAAGTAACTAAGCAAGCATTGTTAAATAAATGAAATTTCAATTAAATTATCTTGCAATTTGCATTGCTTAACTAAAATAAATTGTCATAGCATCTTTTTAACTTGACATTACTATATCGAAAGCATTCTACTCAAGTTAGATCAATAAAACAAAAGACTACAATTTAAACAATGCACTTTTATGAGGCTAAGAGCATGAACCAGATATATATCTGACTATACTAAACAGTGTTAATACATTTGAAAAAGATTAGAGTGACTTATGAATGAGACGGTAAGTAACAAGGTGGACGAAAAACTAGGCCTCAATATAAACTAAGAAGATAAGAAAAATAGTATGAATGATTTCTCCTCATTCGTCATTTAACAAATAAAAACGAAATATTAAACAAAATAATTATAACCTTAATTTCAAAATCGAATACATAGAAATATACCTAATATTATTTGTAATTTTTCATTGATTTTAGAATGATAAAAAAAAATTAATTGAAGAAATAAAACATAACCCCAATAATCATATATGTATATATAAAGACTAGAATCAACAGTGAAAAACAAACTTGATGGATATTGACTATTGATGTTAGATTTGAGAGACGGATAGAGTCTTTTTCCTTCAACAAAAAAAATATGCTCAAATTTTTGGGGATAAAAATTAAGAGAGACTCAAAAAGTGTTCAACAAAGAAGAAGACAAAAGATTTTTAGAATTTAGAATAATAGGGATTAGTACCTTTTTAGTTGAGTTCTTTTTTTTAAAAAAAAAACTAAGAACAAAAAGGATAAAAGTTGTTGACTATTGGAATTTTAAATGTAAATGTAAAAAGTTGTTGTACTTTTTATAGTTTCTAAGGAACTAAAAAGGACAAAAGTTACACCAAGATAGAGGACAAAAGTGTGTGTGGAGGCAACATGCATTCAATTCTGTGTTGGCTAGGAAAATTGAACCCCCTTCACCACTCGGCTAAGCTTTGGACTAGTGCTAGTGGGGTCAAAAGTTAATATATACATATAAAAATTTTAAAAACTGATTATATATATATATATATATATATATATATATATATATATAGTTATTTTTCAACGAAGTGGATTCATATGAACCCACTTGAACCACTGTAGGTCCGACCCTAGGTAGCCTAATCTAGAACCAGACTATTAAGCAAAGAAGTAGGAGACATGTAGTTGCACAAAAGTAGAAAGAACCAAAGCAAAGGAAAGATTAAAATATCCAACATAGTGAAACAGATATATTGACAAAGAAGCCCTTGCTTGGAGCCTCATCTACTAAGTAGTAAAGTAATAAAGTGCTTCTCAAAATTACATCGTCTCATCAGATGTGGCTATCTCTTTTGTGTAAGTATGTTCATCGTTTAATCTTGACTTTTGCTTTATTTATTTATTTATTTATTTATTTATTGTACATCTTCGCTATGTTCTCATATTAAGCAAACTAAATTTGGGAGAGTTTTTCTTCTTTGAAGGCCCTTATTTTTTGGGTTCTAAATCTATTGCTTTAATGACTTTTGTAACAACCTACTCTCGACGTTATAGAAAAGCCAACAGGGAAATATTTTGGGCTAGAAAAAATTTTGGTACTAACTTGAGAATTCCTAGCCTAGTTCAGATTTGGACGAAATTGGATTCAATGAGGGTTAGGGAAATCTGGTAATGAATGAGAGATCTGATTATGAATTTGATCACACAAGTAGATAACTAAGACGTTGAGGAACCTGTAAAACTTTATGGAATCAAATCCGAGCATGTAGAATTTTTGAAACTGATCTTAGTGTGAATGGGTAGGTTATGATTGTCATAGGTTGAAGGTGTATTGTGAAATGGGGGTTTATAACTCTAATGCCGATGTTTTATCTTCGCACAAGCCGCCAAGGCGTTGTGGGGTACAAGGTCCGCTGTAGCGAGTCAGTCTCGACTTAAGTCGGGTCCTAACCCCAAATACGTTATTATTCTATAATTTTCGTTATTGAGAGCTAAGAGACGAATTGGGGCAAGTTTTTGACAGTTTTCCACCTCTTCTAGCACTAAAGGTAAGGATTTATTCCCCTAATCCGTATTTCTATCCGTAGAACTTACATTCTTGGGTAATTATTGTCGGGGGAGGGTTTTGGACTAGAATTGATGGGAAAAAGGCCCTAGTTGCACCTTAGGATCATGGGTTTGGCCTAAGGTTGATAATGTTGATTGTAATCCGATTAATTGGGCCTCATTTATTGATCCTTCTATTAAATTATTATTTTTAGACCACGAACAAGTGGAAAGAATCCACAAAGGGAAGATTCAAGTGTCGTAGGAGGATTCAAATTTTGTTTCGAGGTAGGTGATGGTTTGATTTCTTGTTTGCATGATTGGTAATTACTTTATTTTTATGCATGTATGTGCGTGAATGAAGCATTGTGATCAAACCTAGTGAAATGAGAACGAATGATTAAATGTATTTCATGATTCAACACTTGGTTGTATGATTTTGAGAATGTACATGTGAGTGTAATTGTGATTGTGGTTGTGTCGAATGGATCGGGTGTAATGTTCAGACACACTAATTTGGATCGGGTGCCACGTTCTGGCGCATATGTGGGATCGGGTGTCACATCCGGCACACTAATTGTGATCGAGTACCACGTTTCGGTACACTAACAATTTGGGTATGGATTCCACGAGAGGACCATTGAATTTTCATAACTACTTGTTAAAGAGAATGTGGAATTGTATGTTGTTCATGATTGATAATCGGTATATGTGGTTACATTTTGTGCATGTCATGTTTACTTTGTTGTGATTACTAGTACATGTTGTGATTACTGAAATAGTCGCGTGAGCCTACCAGTACATTATGGTTGTGTACTGTTACTGCACTTGCTTTTTCTTTGTTGAGTATAGGACATCTTCAAGCGTCTACTGATAGACCTAACTAGGATATCAGTGATCGAGATCGAATTTCAAGGGTGAGGCAGTTCTTTCAGGCTGCCATGGAGTTCTCTTTCTATTTAGTCCATTCCTTCGAACTTAGACTATTTCGTTGATTCATATATTAGTTGGGGTTGTACCATTTTCTTAGATTGTTGAACTTAGAGTTTTGGTACATTTACTTTCAGATTCTAGGGATGTTTTCCGCAATCACTACTAAAAAATAGTGTTTACCGACGAATATTAGCGACGAACGCTATTCCGTCACTATATAACGACGGATTTGCAACGGAATTACCATTTTGTTATAAAATTGACAAATAATGTTTTGATTAAAAATATAGCGACGGATTGACAACGGAATATTTATTGTGTTGCTAAATATCAGCGCAAAATTTTGGCGCCTAATATTTTCTACGGATTTAGTAATAAAGTACGGGTGACAAAATTAATAAATATTGGGCGACGAAATTAGTGACGGAAAAAATGTTGCTAAACTTTTTAATATATTTTTATAAATTTTATATTGCATAGTGACAAAAATATCCATCATTTTATTTTTTTCTATATAAATATATTAATTTGAAAGCGACGGATGTTAGAATCCGTTAGTAAATCCGTTGCAATATATTTTTAAAGTCATATATTCTAGGGCACAAATTCATTTCCACATTTTCAATCTCCCACTCCAAAGAAGCCTCTCTCAAGCTCCATCTCCATTGAAGCTTTCCAAATCTCACTGCAAGCTCCATTGAAAGCTTTTCAAGTCTCGCTGCAAGCTCCATTTAAGCTTTCCAAGTCTCCACTGCTAGCTTTCCAAGTCTCCACTGTAAGCTCAATCTCCTATCTTGACTTCAATTTCGTTTAGCTATCTCCATAGGGTTGTGGTATTCTCAATATGGGTAGTTTAATCTTTTATTCAGTAAAATAAGAACCCCAACTCGTTTCTGCATTTGGATGTTAGATTCGCTGAATTTGGGTATCAATGGCTTCACTTGAAAAAATCATTTTTTTCAGTTCAACTCATATTCTGAAAATAGAGATTTTAGTGGTTTGGGTGTATGAAAATATGATATTTTAACTATTAACTCTTTCCATTTCATTTAGCTTGATAGTTTGAAGTAGGATTGGGTTTCTCAAAATAGGGATTTTAGAAATTTAAGTGTTTTGAAAATAGTTTTTTTTTCTAGAAATTATGTTTTCCCTAAAACGTCATGGGGTTTATAAGAGAAGGAAATTATATTAATTATATTTTTCCTAAAATGAAAGTAATAAGTAAATATTTACACACTGAGCAACACAAAGGAATGAGAATAGTTTTGGTACGACGTACCTGTTGAGAGTTGCCTTGGATCTTCTGAACTTTCAAGTATTTCTCTGATTGAAGAAATTGAGTAATTATCTTGCTGAAGCTATCTTCCTCTGTCTATTTTTTTTCCAAAAAATAAAACAAAAATCAGATTCATTGTTTAATATTATATCATTGACTGATTACTTTTAATCGTCATAGAGAGTAGTACATTTAGAAGGAAGAGTATGTTTAGCAGTAAATGATCGTTTTGATTGGGGTGGCTTTTTTATCCAAACTGTTGACTCAAGCTCATCTGAAACAAATGTCTGCCCACAATCTAACTTATGTTGTGAATGTCCACAATTGATAGATTATGTGGATGAACAAACTTGACAAGACTTTCTTTTCTGATTAGAGTTGTATATATATATGTATAGTTCTGATGATTTACAATAGTATTGCAGATTAAAGTTGTATAGAGAAAAATAACCAAGGATCATAGTTAGAAATACAGAAGTTTCTATGTTTTATTTTGTCTGTATTTTTTACACAACTGCTCACTGTACATTAGGTAAAAAAACTAAAAGAATGAAGTGTTATCTAGTACTTAAAAATTACTTCTGATTGATTTTTGTATTCTGACTAAGATGGTCAACCAAAGCGGACTCTTCTTTAGATGAAGTTTTTGTTATCATTTGGATCCATGTATAGATAATTGAAGAAACTTAAGTCACTGTCCAGACAACTAGAGTGAGTCTTATAAAGGGACTACCTATAAACTTAATGCATCCAGACAACAACTCATTCATGTTAAGTGTTTAGTTTTTATTTATACTGTTATTGTTCCATATTCTTGCTAATAACCAAGGTAATTAAATGTTAAAACGTTGCAGGCCCTTGCAGTTATAACCTCATCATCAAGGCTTAGTTGATATTCACTTGAAGTAAGTCTTACTCTTCATTTCTATCTCTGATTTAGCTCAAGATTTTAGTTCTGAGGTATTTTGTTTACTCAATCTAACTATGATGAAGATTGTTGTCACTTTTAAGAGATAAGTGAAAAGTTTGGAGAATTCTGATTCTATTGTTGTTGGTGTTTCTGTGATTGCTGGAGGAATATATTCTAAATTTTAACTTGTTTATTGGTTTTATTTGCTAGAAAAATGCATTCTAGATTTTAAATTTTCTTTGATTTTATTTTCTAGAGGAAATGTTGTACTTATGGAGGAAAGTCATGTGGTTGTCTTACAAAATTGTCTGTTTGAAATAAAGATTCTTGCCAACTACTTGTTCAGTAGATTAAATTATTAGCCAAATCAAATCAAAGCAACTACTTAGTCATCAAGAACCTGTAAAATTAAATTTATTAGCTAATTGCTTATTCAATAGAAAGTTTTTCATGTAATGTGCTTCTGTTTGTTGCTGATGAAATGTAGTATTGGCTTCAAATTATTTTTCATTGTTTGTTTCTCACACACTGGAAAGTGTTGTTTGTACTGTAAATTAACTATAATGCTTCAATCTGTTTTGTTTGTCATCAATTTTGTGAGATTAATATAGAAATTAGATAGTTTCAGTAACTTTACTGTAACTAGAATGCTTCAATAAGTTGATTTGAATTAGAATACTTTAATTGTTCTATAAGTTGACTAAAATTAGAATGTTTCAGTAATTGTTTTGTAAGTTGATTATAAATAATAATTGCTTTGATAGTTCGTAAGTTTTTTTAAGTCTACCTAGTGAAGAACTTTATAGTCATCAAGATAAATGCAGCTTTGGGGAAGTGCAGAGTCTATTAGGAAGTCAAAAATTAATTCGAAAAATCGTCGTGGCGTTCGTGAAACTCTGTTGAGACTCACACTGGCGGCTCTATTTCAATTGGAGCACAGCGCAGGAAACTTGTAAGTATATATATTTTACAAACTCTATAACTAACATCGTCTATTGTATGATATATATAGAATGTGATTTCACTCTTGGATTGTTCATTTGATGGATCTTGAACTGGAACAACCAACACTTGCAAGTTTTTAGCAGATAAAGCACTAGATGCTCTTAGAATTTCCTCAATATCTCTCTCTTCACATTCCTCTAATAGTACCTCCGAAGGTGTAAGGCCTTTCTTGTTCAAAGATACTTGCCTCATACTGCTTAGTTGAGACAACAAGATGCAAAACAGTGTTTCCTTGTATATCCTTCTTGTTTAAAAGATCCTACTTGTTAGAATCCTTTAGGTTGTCAAGTAATAACTTGAATGCTTCAAACTGATGATTCTTGATAGCTAAATTAAGGCAAGTCTCGCCTCGATCAGTCACTTCTTCTACTTAGTCTGGCGAAGTCACAAGAAGCTCCTTCATGACATGTTCTCTGCCTTTGATTACTGCATAGTAATACCTCAGAATCAGGAATAGGGACCAATAACTACATCACATTCTTCTTATTTGAGTTTTGGTATATAACTTTACAGTTTTGCATCTAGAAGAAACAAATGACCTGTAAATTTTAGCCTCTGTTGTTTTGTAGATGTGCATCTTATTGCAGTATTCAAAAGTTCACAGCTCCATCTAAAAATTTTCTTATTTTTCTATGTGCACTCTCTGAGCTTATTCACTTCGTATTTTACAGAGCTATAGAAAGATAATGAAAAAGAGGCAGATGATAAGTGTGTTTATGGTATCTGATGTTGTAGAAGTAGGATGTCATTTTTGGTTTTTATCGATCTACCTGTAATGATTTCCAACGATAGAACTCTGAAGTCATACACATCCAATTTCTCTTAATATTTTCCCTTTTTTTTTTAAAAAACTATCCCGTATTGCAAAAGTTCAAAATTATAGATGGAGACTCAGTAAGTGTGTTACAATCTCGATGTTGTTCGATTGAATGCTGATAGCTTTTATGATTGAAGTTTTATTTGTCCTTCAAAAATTGATTATGGTTTATGGTCGAAGATAGGGTGGTAGAAGAATGACATGAAATTTTATAAGTTGATTGATTATTATATGCACATAGAAATAAGATAGTCCATCTTGCTGCAAAACACAATTCTTTCCTGGGTAAACAAAGGACATCTCCTTTAAGCTTAAAAACTTGTGTATTTTTCTGTATTTTCCTTCAAAAAAATTTTTGTTCCCAGTCTTTAATGATTTCTCATTTTCTCTACTTATTATAGGAAAAATATGAAGAAATATCATGGGAAAAAGTAGTGTCTCAAACTGATATTTATCAATGTGAAGCATATTACCAAGCTGTGGGGGGATCGTATCCCTCAATTGCAAGTGACAATCGTATCCCTTAGTCTTCCACAACTTTAGTTTTTGATAATGTCATATCTTTTGGAAACTACAAATTGCATAGTAACATTTTGATGAACGTAGGTTCATTTAAGAGTACTTGATGGTTTAATTTGGGTTTTGGAGTTTTCTATTTATGTATTATGAATTGTCTATGAGTATTATATTATATGATTGTTTGTTAATTTTAGAGTATTTAGTAATTTTTAATTTATTTTATTTGAGCAATGCATATTTAGCGACTATTTGGTCGTTGCTATGAAAAGAATGTTGGCGACGTATCAACGACGAATTATTAAAGGCCTAATATGTTATAACAAAATATATTTTTCATCGCAAATTTATCCAAAATGACGAAATGAATTATGAAATTAGCAACAAAACTATATAAATATAATGACGAATAAGTCCATCGCTAACATGTGGCGACGGAAATGTTTCGTCACTATGACTTCGCTAAACTTGTGACGGAACTCATTTTTCGTCATTTAATTATGAAATTAGCAACAAAATTATATAAATATAATGACGACTAAGTATGTCGCTAACATGTGACGATGGAAATATTTCGTCACTATGACATCGCTAAACTTGTGATGGAACTCATTTTTCGTCACTAAGAGCTTCCTGACGAGCGAAATAGCAACAATCAATAATTTTTTGCTAATCCGTCAATAATCATGATTAGTGACGTATTTTCATTATATAGTGACGGATTGTGTCCGTCGGTAAACACTGTTTTTTTGTAGTGAATGTTTTAGTAACGAATTGTTAGACTTCTCGAGTTTATGGGAACTCCACTTTAATTTTGCGTTTAAACCTACTTTCGTATCTTTAAATATTTAGTTCTTGGGTTAGCTGATTAGTATTAATGTCTCTCCCATCGAAGGATTTAGTGTGGGTATCAATCAAGGCGGTCTGGATCGTGACAACTTTAGGTTTGAGCCATCCTTGATAAGAACTTAAGTAAATTTACAATGAATTAGTTTTACTCTTAAACAAGGTCACTAATGTTGAGTGAACCGGTGAGTCCAATAGAAGTATACTCCGCATGTCATTTATATGAGTTACTTTCACTTGACACAAAGTTTAAGAAAAAAAAGAAAAACTTTTGAAACTTGTGGTTTAAAATAAGTGATAGATATTATATTAGTGTGACTTTAAATCACTTCATTACAGGTAAAATAAGCATTTTAAGTTAAATTATTACTTAAAATAGAAATGTGTTATTTGTTGGGACAGACTAAAAAAGAAAATAAATCATATAAACTGGGACAAAACCTGATAAACCGAGCGTACTATTTTCCAACCTTCTGTGAACCTTTTTTCTCTTATGATTTTTGCTTAAATATAAATTCTTTATCGATGACTAGTTGATTTGAAATGATAGAGGTTGATGGGATGATGGGTATACAAGAATAAATCACATTAATAATGAACAATAACTTATTTAGCTGACTAAATTCTTGATGGATTAGGAATCATTTTCTCCTCGATCCTTCTATCAGTGGGCTATTAAGAGCCCGTTTGGATTGGCTTAAAAAAGTAACTTTTAAAAAGTACTTTGGAAAGTGCTGAACCTTATTTTTAAAATAAGTAGTTATGTGTCTGGTTAAAAGTGTTGCAATTGAAAAAAAAGTTGTTGATGTGTTTGGCAAATAAGTGTTGGTAAACACTTTTTTTTATCAAAATGTCTGAAATACCCTTAAAGTTTTTAACATGATAAAAAGTTGATTAATTTAAGGTTTTATTTGAAAAAATTTAAAATAAAATTAATTTATAGTTTACATCCATAAGTAATAATATTTTCTATCATTCACATATTTCTTTATCATCTCAAATTATTATTATTATTATTATTATTATTATTATTATTATTATTGTTATTATTAATAAAAATAATAATAATATAATAATAATAATTAAAATAATAATAATAATAATAATAATAATAATAATAATAATAATAAAAGAATTAAGGGCAAAAAGGTAATATACTTTGTCAACATAAATTGGCTTTTAAGTTGGAAAAAAAAAGCACTTCTCATCTAGCTTTTAGCTTTTGGCTTAAAATAAGTCATTTTTGACTTAAAATAAGTCACTTTGATAATTGTCAAACACTCTAATAAGTCAAAAACTGACTTTTAAGTCAGTTTTGACCAGCTTTTAAGCCAATCCAAACATGCTCTAAAGTTCCAACTCGATTTGAATAGGTCTTTTCTCAAAATGAAGAATACTCAGATGAAAAATTCTTTTGTCGACTAATGTAAGTTATACCTATTTCTTTTAGATCTAGTATCGGTGGGTTGAATTCCACAATAGAATTAAGGGAAGAAAAGATAAATATACCCCCGAACTATCGTAAATGGTATGTAGATACCCTCTATCATACTTTTGGGGCATTGGTACCCCTGTCATCCATAAACTAGAGCATATATGTCCTTCATTCTAACGGAAGACAAAATAGGGACACTTGGTGCAATCTTATTCGTCGATAAATGTCGGATCGGTGGATAAGATTATGACTCGTGTATGTTCGTTAGTATAAAGGATATATACAGGGTCGTCTTAACCACTAGGCCACTAAAGTCATCGCTTGACCCCATATTATTGGGGAGCCCCAATTTTTTTTAAAAATACTTACACATATTACTTAAAATTATATGTATGTTTAAATTTTAAAAAAAACATGTAAGAAGTATAAAAAAACAAGATAGTCGTTCGTTTTTTCCACTTTTCTAAGGAAATGAAATATTTTATGAAATAATTTCCTTAAGTGAGAAAATGTGTTTTCTTATTTATCTCTGAAAATTTTGACCTTATATTATTATTTACCTTATACTCATCTTTTTTAATTCTCTATTTTATTATTTTTATTCACACTATTGAACTCTCTCCTAAAAAAAATGATTTACTTTTGGTTACAAGTCAAAAAGAACAAAATTTATTTTTGAGTGTCTTCTTCAAAATCTTAAGAAGTGCAACAAACAATCATTATATAGAATGAACGCAAAACTATTTAAATATTATTATATCAACTTATCAAATTCGTGATTCAAGTTTTATTATTCTAATTTTATTTAATAATTGTTTTTGAACTTTTATTATTGTTGATATTCTTAGTTAGTAAGTATATATATTCTCATTTTAGTTATTATTAAGAGAAATAATACAAGTAGAAGATAATGATTTAATGGAAATACTCAATCAAATAAAAAGACTTGATTCTTTTCCTAATGCATATATTGTTTATAGAATAATGTTAACAATTCTTGTAACTATTGCTTCGGCCGAAAGAAGTTTTTCGAAACTAAAATTGATAACATCTTATCTAAGATCAACAATGTGAGATTGAATGTATTAGTTGTATTATCGATTGAAAAGGAATTAGTAAAATAAACTGATTAGAAAACAATAATTAATGACTTCACATCTCAAAAGGCAAGAAAAGTAGATTTTAAATAAATATATAATACATGAATATTTCTTTTTGAAAAAAAAATAAAAAAAATATTAGGGCCACTCTTTAAAGTTTGGCTTTAGGCCCCCAATCTTGTTGAGCCGGCCCGGTGTATATATGCTCTATTTTTTACGGCAGGGACACTAATATCCCAAAAATATAACGAAGAATATTTACACACTATTTACAACAGTTCGGAGTGTATTTGTCATTTTTTCCTTGAACTAATATCACCACCACCACCTGAGCTAAGATATTTAAGTATATAAAAATAAGTATGCAACGATGTAACTGTAAAATTATATTATAAATTTAATAATAACATTACTTTACGAAAGAATCGAAAACAATCATTTCTCTTTTAGTGAAGTTATTTATTTATACAAAAAAATATGAACTTATTTTATGCTATTGTTATTATGAAGTGTCAATAAAGAATAAAGAATAAAGAATAAAGAATGTTGACGCAATAAAATCTACAGGTAATTGGTGTAATCGTTCTTTTTCCCTTTTGTAATTCTTCCAAGAATCCATTCTTCTATCTGCACCAATAAAGAAAAAGAGAAAGAAAATTAAAAACTAGCTAAAAACCAAATTCATATTTCTTTATATCAGAAAATAAATAATTTGATAATGTAATAAAGAGATAAATGCAAGATACTTTCATTCTAGTTGGGCAATATTACAGGAACTATGTAATCTACCTTAACAAAAAAAAAAGTAGTTTTTGCCAAAACCAAACGAAATAAAATACAAAAATTGCCTAATTATTCTAATATATTTACCAGAACGTACGTATGTGCAAAAATAATTTAATAAGTTACAACAACACTTGCTAGTATTTTAGAAAATGCAAGTAGCACAACTGTAATCATAAAGTTTTAAAAATTATATTAGACAAATAAGAGACTTTATAAATGATATTGAATGAAATATTTAAGATATATATTAATTTTTGAAAATATATTAATTAACATACAAATGCTCTTAATTAATATTATTTAAAAATTTGATTTAATTTTTTTTTCAAACTAGTATATATTAATTAAATAAAATATTTTCAAATATCATATCATAAATTTTTGTCAAAATGATAAGCTCTCAAGTCTAACTTAAAAATAAATGACAAATATAGTACTCTTATATCAAATTTTAACATAACGTACATAAATTTGATTTAAAAGAAAAGAAAAACGTAAATCTATAACTTTATTCAACAACAAATTTTTCTTCAATTTAAAGATTAGACTACTAAAATAATTATGTTAATAAAAAAAATAAACATAAAACAAACAAACAAACAAACAAATAAATATATGAAAAATCGCATGGAATTACAAGAAGTAAAAGTTGAGAATGAGAAGGAAATGAAATATCAATAACATAAATAAAAATATATATTTTTAAATTTTTTTTGAAGAATAAAAGTAAAAAAAGAATTTAAAATAATATAACTAAATATAAATTAAAACAGAAAATAAAAATGGAAATGAAAAGAAGAAATAAAAAAAAGTAATCAACTACTCCCTCTGTCCCTAATTACTTGTCCGTTTTGACAAATTAATAAAGAACAATTTTTTTCTATTATACACTTGATTTATTAATTTGAAAAATGAAAAACTTATGGCAAATAGTAAGTTTTTAAATCATCCACTTCATAATTAATAGGGTAAAATGGTAACTCACTATATCAGTTATTATGTTCTTAATAAGTGTGTCAATTCAAAAATGGACAAGTAATTTGGGACAATAAGTATGTCTATTCAAAAGTGGATAAGTAGTTCCGGACAAAGGGAGTAGTAATTAACTATGTAATTTAGAGCATCTCGTTTGAAATTGGAGAGCACCAATGACATCCAATCAGTTGTTGACCAAGTAATCACATGACCTGTCAAACATATTATAATTATGTCCAATTACATCAAAAACACTATAATCAAACATATAACTAACATCAAACATACTTTCCAAACATGCTCCTAACATTCAAAATGATTTATTAACCATTTATTCTATAAAAGTAAATGAGGATATAATATTGAAATAGAGGAAGAAATTACAAGAGAAATTAGTATAGTTACCTCGGTATCACTAGTGTCATATTCACAAGTGAGACGGTATTTTTGCATGGTCCAATTATTTTTCTTTGATGATTCACTAAAGTATTTCAAATTAACCTTCAACCCAATCACATCTCCTTCTGAATTATAAATTGGAATTTCTTCACCTAAGCATCGCCAATAGCCTATTCCATTCCCAACAACTCGACTTTTTCCTATTTCTCCTCCAAAATATTTATCTCCATGGATGAAAAAGTATTGTTCTCCTTCGTCAACGCACATATTTTTAACTGTATATCTCAAAAAAAAAAAAAAAACTTTGTCAGCGATAGTTTGATTTTCAATAATAAGCATATATTGAATAAATAACTATCTAAATTTTTTTTTTTTTCGCTGATATTTTTGTTTGTAGTTCTGCAAATAAGCTTTTATTTTCATTTGAATTAGTTTTCTTCGCTAACTTGACATATTTTTTTCTTGAAATGTAGTGTTTTTCTATTGGACAAAATATACATAATAATTTAATTATTTATTCAATAATAAAAAATAAGCACAAGAAAATATCATAAACATTGAATATCAGTTTTCTATTGGACAAAACATACATAATAATTTAATTACTTATTCAATAATTAACAATGAGCAATGCATAGGGACGACAATAGAGCGAATTAGGGCGAGTTAGGGCAAATGAAGTCTTGATCTATTTCATAGATTGAATCCGCCCTACCTGCTTGTTTAATTTTTTTTATTTTTTATTTTTCAACCTGTCCTATCTATCCTATTGAGCCCTCTCTTATCCAGTTTAGTCATTACTGTTTAATATTCTTTTTTAACCTTTCCTATCACACTCTATTAGGATGAATGTGATCAGCTTATTGTACATGGACATTTAGCACCAAAACTATTGTTTATGTTAACAAATATATTAGATTTAACTAACTATTTTTCAAGTTGACAAATATATCAGATTTAACTATTTACAAGATAGTCCTTGTATAACAAGTAAACATTTTAATTCAAGTTTTGAAATATTGCTACGATAAAAATAATTTAATATTTCGATTTGAAGATCTTCAACTTTTGTTGATTCATATCAAAAAAGAAATTTTAAAAAATAATAAAAATTTGAATAGATTTTGCGAAAAACAAGACAAATGGTATATGATAAACTATGTATGCATGAAATAATTTTTAATCATTTTAGAATTCTATCCATTAAGAAATTTATAAATGGTAACTCTAATAAAATTTAGCACTTAAAACTAATAAAATTTAGTTTAGTGTTACATTTCTTTGTTTTTTTTTTCTTTCGGAATTGTTGCTTATTAGATTGTATTTCTATATATAATATATAAAAGTTATTAAATTCAAAACAAATATGGAATAGGATTAATTCAAATTTAAAAATATGTTATTCATGTGTCTCCTATATAATTAAATTTTTTAGCAAAAATGATAGATACAATCGTTGGGTAGAAAAAAGAGAGTAAGGGTTTTCCTTCAAATGAAGGGTTTTTTTTCAAATGAATTTCTACCTCCTGTGAAAATTGTGACTTTAATAAAATTTAGCACTTAAAACTAATAAAATTTAGTTTAGTGTTACATTTTTTTTTCTTTAGGAATTGTTGCAAAATTTAGTTTAGTGTTACATTTTTTTTTCTTTAGGAATTGTTGCTTATTAGATTGTATTTCTATATATAATATATAAAAGCTATTAAATTCAAAACAAATATGGAATAGTATTAATTCAAATTTAAAAATATGTTATTTATGTGTCTCCTATAAAAAAAACTTTATTTAGTAATATGAATTTCATTAGCTTAATTCAAATTCTAAAATATTTCTCGATAAAAATAACACAATGCTTTTATAATAATTCTTATACACACACAAAAAAAGTTAACTAAACAAAATGACAGATACAATTAAAACTTTTAGGCTGATCAGCAGACAAGATAGTCAGGAGCGTAACACAAGAAGGGTTTTCCTTCAAATGAATTTCTACCTACTTGTTAGAATTGTGAATCCGCAGCTATTCGGAAGCTTTAAACTCTTATCTGATATGCCAACACCGTTAAGAAATTCCTGAACGAGAAAATAGTATATATGGTTGGCGTATGCATGGAAACAATGTCGGGATTGAGCCCAACGATCGATCTATCTGTATGGATCAAAGTGGACAATAATGTAATAATGCAATCTACGACTACTTAGGGTCGTTTAGTTTGAAACAAGTTATCTCAGAATTTGTTATCTTGAGATAAATTATTCATAATATGTTATCCTACCTTGTATATGGAATCACTATCATATAAATATAAAATAATAATGCATCTTATCTCAAGATTATTAGCTGATCACACCAAAGGAGTAAAAGTATGAAAGAGTGTTACCTAAATTGTCCGGAGATTTGTTGTAAAATTCATTTGCATCAATATGTTGAAACAGTGGAGATAGAGATGAAAAAGGAAGTTGAGAATGAACCTTTTTGGTAAGGTAATGTTCAATCAACTCAACATCAGTGGGCATAAATCTGTAACCAGGTGGGAAATCTGTTATCATCGTATCATATTCACCCATTAATAATATAATAGGATGATCTTTTAGTTTTGGTCTTCAATGATAGAATATATGATAATCTTTGTCTCTATTCAACATCTATATATAATATGAACTTTCCATTTGTTTTTTTTATAGTTAACAGAAAAAGGGATTATACCTTCTGGACTTCTATTTGTAATTGAGGTCTATTAAAAATTAGTACGGATTGATTAAAAAAAAAAAAAATTAGTACGGAATTGACCATTTCAAAATTCTAGTTATAACATCCTATGATTATCCACTCTACTAGGATGAAATAAAAATATTGTTTTATGTTTTCATATGATGTCCAGACTCCATAGCCCACATTTCACTTTATTAGAGGTTTTATTATGATAAAAAAAAAAAAATATCGTCTTCTATTTGCATATTAATTTATTTCACTTTATTTGGGATTATATTATGATAAAAATAGAGGAAAGTCCGATTATAAGAAATTTCAAAACTTAACTAAATCACAAGAATGTTAATAAATTATATTAATATTATTTTCATATGAAGTCATTAAATTGTGATACCTAAATTATTTACATTTTGCAACTTTAATACCACTTAAAATCTGGGGTGTTGTTTGTGTAAACTAACAAGTACCCTCTATTTTATTTATTTTTATCCTTTTTATAATGCTAGTTAAGTGTACATAGTGTTTTTTATGTGTATCACATTAAGTAAAAAATAGACGCATCCAGGATTTTAGAAGAATGGATATACTATTACGAAAATATGTATCTAAGATGTAAATTTAATTGGTTTGACTTTTAGGTTCTTAGTATGAACCATTAAATTTTAAAAATTGCAGGTCCAAAATACATAATATGTTTTAAATTTTAATTTACACATTTGATTTGATTATATAATTTCTTTAGGAATTTTAATTTCAATGTAACACTCTTGAACTTTGTAATATTAAAGCAAGAAAATAAAAGAAAAATTAGTAGAAACATCGAAAATGTTACCAATAACCACTTGGAGAGGTGTTACTAAATTTTTTTATATAGATGTAAGATTTAAATTTTTATCCTCACTTAAAAAAGTGCACATAATCATCATCGTATTTTTGTAGAATACTTTGAACATTGGTTCACACATCTATATTTAAGTATTTTTTTTAAAAAAATACAACACTATTATATATGATCCAGAGATGAGAGCATGAGTTCAGGTGAACCCACAATACCCCTAGATATGCCTCTGATAACAAGTCTATATAAAAATCAAAATCTATTTTAATATCTATTTCAATATAATGAATTATTAATTATTATAATGCAAAAAAGTGTCTAAAATTATTTGCACTTAAATTGACATCATAAAGTTAATGTTTATTAGGAGTCTATTTCTATATAAAGATTTAGAATATTTCAATTAACTAAAAGACCTATTATTTATATATAAAAAAAATTATAACTTGCAAAATTTTGATGCAATAATCTTACTTGAATTAAAATACATGGCAACATACTCAAACCAACCAAAGAGAAAATATTGGTATTAAAGCAAAATACATGGCAACATACTCAAACCAACCAAAGAGAAAATATTGGTATTAAAACAAAATACATGGCAACATACTCAAACCAACCAAAGAAAAAATATTTGTATTAAAGCAAAATAAAAATAAGGTATTTCTTAAGAAATTTTATTGTCAGAATTGAAATTTCTCAATTAATTCAAGTAAGAAAATATTTAGTTAGACTTTATTATGAGGTACTTTCAATAAAACACAACATTCATCGCCAGTGTGGTCTCTAAAGACTCCTCTGATTCCTCTTAGTCCTAGGTTTGAGTCCTCTTAGTCCATGGCTTATCTTCTCCCCTTTTGGGAGGCACTTGATATGAATGGTGATTTCACCTTTCTTGGGTGTCATGTTTCTTCTGACAGTCATTAAGTGGTATTTCATAGCTTGGTTGTCCGCACTGTAACGGTTGATGAAATCTCTTTTTATTTCCGAAGAGGTTGATATTCCTCGTAAGCCAAATATTCCACATACAAAAAGAGAATAGAATAACCCATTTAATTATGGAATTGAAAGGAATTAAAAGGTTTGCACCTAATAGTACTTCTACTATATTGTTGAAAGATGAAAACTGAATAAAAAGAAAAAAAATGTTATAATAAATACCTAGTTTCTCATGAGATTTGTTGTAAGAACTCAAATTAGGAGGTTTTAAAATTGATATGTTTGACTTTATTGTGGTGATTTGTAATGTTATGTTGTGTTATATTAGGAGGTGATCTAAACCTCCATTAGAGACTTTGAAACTGTGTGGAGCGTTTGAAAACTAGTCGTTGTAAAGTTTCTCGCGTCTATTTGTATGTTGTGACTTCTTGTGATGTAAAAGTGTATTATGAAATGGGAGTATGTTCCTGTGATATAAAAGTGTATTATGAAATAGGTGTATGCTTTGTTTTTCTCAAACTATTGTTTAAGGGGTATTTATTACAATAATGAGGGTATTGTTTCAGTGAAACCGTTGTAGCACGGATAGACTAAGTATTCTGACAGCAGTGATGGATGACACTAGACCGAATGTACATTTTAAGTCATTTTTTCAATTTTTTCACTATAATTAAAATATTTAAACCAGAAAATCTTAGAGACAATTTTTCAAGATCTAGTTCTATTTTCTCTTGAGTCAATCTTTTCATTCAGTAATTCAATTTCATCCTAGAATTGAAAGAGGAATTTTGTGGGAAAGCATGTGAGATGATGTAATTAACATGTATTTCACTTCTAAGTTGATTAATTATGCTATTAGGATGAAATTGAAGTTTAGATACTTATTTGTAATGGTTGATGATGAGTCAGTATTCTAACAACTCATAGACTCAAATTCATGAATTATTTGTATGTTTTAATATTTACTACGAATAGGATAGTTATACATGTATGAAGCAAATAAAATTTGTTAGTGTGAGCATGCATACCCCTTTTCGGAAGGTGTATAATAGTAGTCTCATGGGCCACATCCCGACCCTAGATAATAATATCTCTAAAAGAAGTTTTCCTAGCATAAATAGTTCTTGGATTGTTTGTTTCCCACTCCTGAAAGGCATACATAAGAGGAACTAACAAAATAAATGGTACATCAAAAACTCTTTCTTTTGCTCCTTCATTTGCCAATTTGTCAGCCAGCCTATTCTGCTCTTTAAATATGTGTGACATCCTAAGAGCACCCAGCCTCTACATTAATCACTTGTACTCAACAATAAGATTATTATAAAGTAACTAATAATTCTCAATCATGTGGATAATTTCGGTTGAATCAATGTTCATTTCTAGGAGAGTTATAGGTTATGATGTACCCCTGGTTGCAATCCCATTTTGAGTGCTTGAAGCTAAGCCACTGTGGGGCTAGTGTGAGGTACATTCAATAAATCCCTACACTCATTGGCCAACGTGGTCTCTTAAAGTCTCCTCCATGTCCTCTTGGTCCTAGGTTTGTCTTCACTGCACCATCAATGTTAAGCTTGTAGGTTCCTAACACATGACATGAATAGTGATTTTACCTTTCTTGGGTGTCTTATTTTCGACAATCATTAAGTGATATTTCATAGCTTGGTTGACCGCACTATGATAGTTGATGAAATCTATTTTGTTCTTGAAGAGGTTGTTATTCCTTGTAAACCAGATATTTCACATATAAAAAGGGAATAACATACCTCATTTAATCTTGGAATATAAAGGTTCTCTTAATGTTGTCGAAAGGTCCATATATAATTGTCTGTGTGAGCATTACTAAAGTTCAAGTTCAGGGTTAGGGAGGCGGATGATTGCAAATTCAAGGTATATGTGATGGTGACACAATTTCTAGTGTCTGCTTTGGAGAAGAGACTGAGGGTCTCCAAAAAAAAAAGCAATGGAAGATCTTGGGACCCTTTGTAGTGATGTTAATGGGGGTTCATTTTTTGCCTCTGACCTTAAGGTCCATATTTTTTGACATTTTTTCCATACAGAGTATGAAAAGGTAAAGGAACAAAAGGTCTTCTTGTTTGATGCCCTCTTGAAGGTTAAAAGTAATTAGCTTTCCTCCATTAACAAGGATTAAGAAAAAGCTTATGGTAACGTAGGACATGATGAGAGTGGAAAACTTAGTAGGGAAGTTAAAGAAATAGAGGGTATCTCTTATGAAAGACCACTCTAAGCGGTCTAGTCTTTTCCAAATTCACTTTCAAGATCATGTTAGGATTTTTTTCCATTTCATTTTCCTAAAGTGGGGAATATACTCTCAAACGATAATAATGTGATCATTGGCCGTATTTAGAGAAAATAAAGCTTGCTTGACTATGGCCTATTATCCTAGGTAGTCGAGGTTTGATGTGGTTCACGATGATTTTTGTCACTAGCTTATAACTAGTGTTGGAAAGGCCAGTATGTCTTGTGTTCTTGAGCATGGAGCCATTTGGATAGTTAAGGATAAGACACAAGGGAGTTTTGTTTATGTCATTTGGTATGTGGGAGCTATCAAACACAGTTTTGCAAAAAGCAATGGTTTTCTCCCTAATCGGTTCCAATATTTTTGGTAGAACAACAAATGGAGGCCATCAGGGCTCGAGGCTTACAAGGGCTTGAATTTTTTTAGAGCAATTAGGATTTTAGCATCCCTTCTGGGGGGGGGGGGGTCCATGATATCTTTGGTATCCTGGTTGATTGTGTTCCCCTAGCTTATTCCTCAACATGATGTCTCTTGGAATGATGGTGGTCAGTGGTGTAGAGTTCTATGAAATAGCTAGTACTTTGGGCGTTGATGTCCATTTGTTCTATATAAAGAGTTCCAATATCATCTTTGAGGGAGTTGACTCTATTCCTTCTCCTACAATCATGAGTGGATATATGGAAGAATTTGATTTTAGTATCCCCCTCACTTAGCCCAATTATTTTGGACTTGTTTTATTAGAACTCTTCCTCAAACTTGAAAAGTCTATCATAGTCAAGGAGAAAAATATTTTCAAGTTCCTAGAGATAAGAGATAAGGTGATAATTGGGGGAATTTTGTATGTCGTTTAGCCTAGCAAGAATTATTTTCATGTTATGGAAGATGTTTCCAACGATGATTTTATTCTAGATGGTTGCCTATTTTATTCTAGATGGTAACACAGTTTCTATTGTCTGCTTTGGAGAAGAAACTGAGGGTCTCCAGAAAAACCAATGGTAGATCTTGGGACCCTTTGTGGTGGTCTCCAATCTCAAGAGTACATTAGTGATCCTACCTTCCCTATGTGGGAAGGGACACTCCTCTCTCTAGTTCACTCGGCACTAAGCTAGAGTCCCTTTTTGAAATGTCTTTATTAATCATCATAGCTTAATGTAGGTCATAGGGCCTAACCCTTGTATAAACATCATCATCATCATCATAGCTCAATAAGAATTGCATGAGTAAAATCCTTTCATTACAATTCATATAAGTGAGGTTAGCACATTTACATATCACTTCATGATAAGGCACATTGGTAAATCATTCACCATCCTTATAACGTTTACATCTTAAGCCAACACCTCACATACCATAGTCAAGACATTTCAATTCAACATCATATCAACCCTATAAATCCTAATACAAGGCATGCTCCAATACAACATCATGACTTAATCACAATTAACCACAATTTGAAATAAAGAATAGGGATCACAAGACTTACCAAGTCTCCTTCACAATTCATCATCAAGGTCTTACCATCAACCCTTAATTCAACCCAATTACGGCATAACATCATCATAATTCAATGACCAACATGATAACAAGGCTAAAAGAATCACTACATCACAATTCAATATTAGATCATAGCTTAAGACAAGATACTTAGGTCAAACTCACAACATAGTTCTTAACCTAGATCAACTTCTCAAGAACTAGCATAATAGGACTATAATTCATCTTAATTTTAGTCGTGATTGATACAACAACATCATCTATTAGTAATTCAACCAATAACAAATTCAATTGAACCAATACAACATAATTCATATCAAGATCATAACTTAGGGTTAAGGGATAGAGGTAATCTTCTACAAACTAGACCAAACCATCCAGATATATCATAATTGAGTTAAATTACATGTTAATATATTCATAATATCCAAAAGAAAACATAAAAAAATCAATTCATAAGATAATTTTCTAGATTGGAAAAGACCCACTTGAAAACCCAACTTTTGAAATCAATTTGGTGGAACCCTTTGAGGAAAGAGGTCTCAAAGGTGAATTAAATCTCATACCTTGTTAATTGATGAAGATTTATGGTGAAACTTCACTCTTTGCATCCCTTAAACCCTCCTCTAGCTTGGTCTTCAATGGTGTTCTTCACTAGAGAGAAAAAGAAGAGAGAAGGAAGAGAGTTTGAGTTTGTGAGTTATGAGAGCTTAGGTTAGTTTAGTGGAGTTGGGGTCTTTATATGGGGTGTTAATTAACTTAATTAGGCTTCCCTTAACCCCTAACTAATGACCTAACCCCTTAATTAATTAATTGGAACCAACTAAAAACGTGCAGCAAAGTCAGGCCCTCATAGACGAGACCTCGACCAACGGCCCGTCTGTGAGTCGACGACCCCTGCCCCTTCCCGTGTTGCACATCGTCGATAAGTTCAGAGAGTGGTCCAAATGGACCATTAGCCCAAATTGCTAAGTGTTGGTCGATGGATGGCATCGACGCCCCGTCGATCCACACACGTTCCGTCGCCTCCCTTCGTGGGTGCACACTGCCCAGGCAGTCCTTGACCCCAAAATGCAAGTGTCCTCCTCAAGGGCCCTTGGTTGTTCCTTGGCGAGTCGGACGTTTCGACCATGAATCAACTTAAATACATGTTATACACCCTTCCACTAATTTTTTTATCATTTTCCGACTTCTAAAAGCTAGTCAAATAGGCTAAGGCACGCTAGCACCTCATTAAACTAGTTTCCGAACGTCATGGATGTTCTTGGACGTTTTGGTTTCTAGACTTCCTAATGACTTATAATCATTAAAATAGACCTTAAATCAGTGTCTACACTTTATGACACTTTTGTTAGGCTCTAGAACACATCTTGAATTCTCGAAGTGTTACAGCAGCCCCTTATGATCTTTCTAGAAAAAAGAAGACAAGAAATATGTGCACATTCGCCCAATTGCTCTTACGAAATGCTCTTTCGACAAAAGTAGTATCCAAAATTTTAAAAATGATGGGTGCACTATTATAAAAAGGTTGATCTATGATATAAATTTGATCGGTTCAACATTTATATTTTTACTACCGAAACTTGTCAATACTTTAAAATATAAAATTAAATATGATAAGATTAGAGAAGTATTATCTAATTTTAGAAAGAAAAATAAAACAAGATAAATATGAAATTCAAATTTCTAACCTCGCAGAGAGAGAGCACCCAGTCATAACCTCATTATGTGATACTTCGAGTGTGGGTTCACACATCTATATTTTAATATTTTTTAAAAAAATATAACATTACTATATATGATCTCGGGAGGGGACCATAGGTTCACGTGAAAGAGGTCACCTCCCCCCCCCAGATTCGCCTCTACTTACAACCTCAAACCTGCCCTGAATAGTGCTCAAGCAAAATACGCAATAGTGATGACCCCTACCCTGAGGCCAAGCCAGTTCCAAACTAAGGAGATTCAAGAACTACCGTTCCCCACATTAGTTATTTTATCACGAACCAAGCTACTAGCATTGTGGTCTGAAACACTGGGGGGGGGGGGGCACTAATAATAACAACTTTAAAAGAAATTTTAGGGAATTCATTGGGAACCTTAGCCCCTATATGGTAGCTCTTTCAACAAAATTGGAGGACCACCTTTCTTTGAAAAACAAGTTTGGTTTTGATGATTACTATGAAGGTCCAACCTAGGGTCAATTAGGTGGCATTATCTTGCTATGGATTTCTAGTATGGTTACTGTCACTCGGGCAAAGTGCTAAGTAACTTCACTATACAATACACCTATTTCCGAACCATAAAGCCTGGTGGTTTACTACTGTTCATGCTAGTTCTAATGCTAGTAATAGAAATAACATGCGGAATAATTTAGAAAATACCACTGAATATTTTGATGGTTTGTGACTAATTGCTGGAAATTTTAACGAAATTAAAAGCCAAGATGCTAAATGAGGTGGTAAGAGTATTGATAAGGCGAGCTCCAAATTTTGGTCTTGCATTAACCATTGTAACCTCATTGACCTAGGTTACAAAAGTAGTAGATACACTTGGTTTAACCATGACAGGGTAACAAGGTCTTATATTAGGAAGACTCTATGTGGATTGAAAACTATCTAATACTTATGTTACACACCTTCTCAAGACTCATTCAGACCATAGCCCTCTACTTATTAGGTTGACAAACCCTTTTGGTCATACAATCGTCAGACCGTTTAGAATTAAAAAAATTGTTATCCCATCCTAGCTTTGAAAATCTTGTTAAGAAGTGTTGGAACAATGGGAGCCTCACGGATGCTATTACCTATTTTTAAGAAGAAGCTACCAATTGGAACAAGCTAACTTTTGGAGACATTTTTCCCCCTCCAAAAAAAAAAGAAGAAGAGAAATCCTAGCTAGACTTGTTAATATTGACCATGCTAATAAGTAAACCTTGTTAATATTGACCATGTTACCAACTACTTTGCTAATATCTTCTCCATAGAGCTCATTTATTCTAATAGCATACATAAATCACTCCACTACTAGTTTTCATTCTCTGGATCTTTCTAGCTCGACAATCGACTTCAAGATTTTGAAATAACCCAAGCCATGTTTCCATTCAAACCTTTCAAAGCACCTAGTCCGAACGGAATATACCCTCATTTTTTCCAAACTCACAGGGACACGATAGGAAAATTAATCCAGTCCTACCACCAATTTTTTAACATTAGGTCATCCCTCAGAATCTTAATCAAACTTTCTTATGTCTTATTCCTAAACTAAAAAAATGTCAATCACCTAAAAAAATTCAAACCAATAAATTTATGCAACACTACTTGTAAAATCATTGCTAACAGACTCAAACCCTTTTTGGATAAATTAATTGGCACTACCTTCCTCAAGGGCATGAAAGCTAGTGATGAAGCTATTATTGTTTAGGAACACTTGAACCACCTCAATCTGAAGGAATCCTCATGCTCAAACTAGATCTGGAAAAACAGTCAAAACCAAACAATAAAAGAAGATGAACAAAATTAAAAATCAACAAAGGATTGGAGGAGAGGAAATATTCCTCAAGCATCTCGAACTAACGAGAGAATAAAAGATGGTAACACTATGAGGCATCCATAGTTTATTCCATAATGCTCATATGAGCAGCCCGTTAACTAATACTCCCTCCGTTTCAAAAAAGAATGGTCTAGTTTGACTTGACACGAAGTTTAAGAAAATAAATAAGACTTTTGAATCTTGTGATACTAAATTAAAGTTATGTCAAATGTACAAAGTTGTTCTTTAATCTTGTGGTCTTAGATATGCCACATGGAAAGCTGAAATTAAAATGTTAAAAAAAAAATGGTCAATCATTTTTAAATAGACTATAAAAAAAAGTAGATCATTCTTATTGAAACGGACGGAGTACTTTTTCTAAAGAAAGAATATGCAAACTTATCATTAAAAATAAATAAAGTTCAGTTCCTTGGGAACACTAAAAGGGAAATAAGGTCGCTATCTAGGAAGAAGTAACATATTTATTATGCTTACTTCACTATATTTTATAGAACATTATCAAAATATTTCTGAGGAGGCTATAATTTGAGAACGAAACTGAAACAAAACATTAAAAAGGGGAAAGGGAGAGAGATACAAATGTGAGTTTTTTTTTAAGGCGAAGAGACAATGTAAAGCAATAAGTATCATAAAATATTCATCACTTTAGCCCAGGTGCTTACGAAAACACTCTCTTTCACCTCAAACTCCTTAAAACAACAAGACCAATCCCTACATAAACAAATAAAGCTCTTTCATCCAGTCAATCTATTGGGATTAGATAGATGTTAACGAGCTTTGGAACACAAACGGGGAGCAACATACAAACTCTTTCCTCCGAAGAGAACATGATCGATACATGGAGGGAAGCAAGGCGGGGGAGATACTACAAGTATATGGAGGTGAAGGAGGGGTACAAAGTGATGAATACTATAAAGTATCCATCCTCTATACAAACTTGATGTTATATGAACATTCCTTACTACTCATACTTGTTAATCTTAAATAACTTAAATTCAAGTAGAAAAAGAGGTCAAGAAACCTAACGAGCTAGACTTGAAATAAGCACATAAGAGCTGAAATTAAACAACTAGGGGGAGTTGGGGAAATGGACAATTTCGAATACGTGTATGCGAAGAGTAAGTGTAAAATGATAAACGCTATAAAGTGTTCATCCTTTATCCTATGTGTTTATGGGAACATCTCTTTATTCTCATACGCTTATTAGTAGCTGAAACAAAATGATGAAATTAAATAAGTAAAGAAACTTCAGTATCATAGACAAATTCAGTAACTACAAGATAAAAAAAAAAAATAGTGTAGTGACAAAAATTAAAAAATGAAAGCATGGAAAGGCAGTGAAAGTAAGAACAGAGATTACCTTCCGCCTCTAGAGTTGAGAGTCGTTTTGGCAAGAACAAGAAGTTTATGCGAACAATTATGGAACTTGAAAATTATAACTCCAAAACTTACTCAAAATTCGAACTTGTTGAAATTAAGAACCGTTGCAATCTTGAACTCGCTGAAAATTTGAACCAAGTAAACTGGGAGGATAGGAGTTATATTCATAGACCCCAAATACTTTAAGACTCAAGATTACAACCAATAAGAGAGGAATTTCAATTCCTTCAATTTCAAACCCAAGGTTAGGGCAAAGACTACTAATGGTCTCACCCGAAAATGGTGAAAAGAGATGAAAAACAGATGTTACCTCTGTCGCTCAAAGATGGAGAATTAATTCTTTGTGTGTAATAACGAACATCATTTGGAACCAGTGAAAGAATATCGACATTATCCGGTCGGATAAAAATCTAGTATCTCGATCTTTCCTTCGAGTTATGTACATATCACATTTTCTCAATTCAAAGGTGTTTATGTTTTGACTAACATGAGTTTTATAAAATTTATTTTACATATAAATATTTTACCTTGAAGCTTTGAAAGTTAATTGATAATTAATTCGTTTCAATTTTTACTTCAAATTAATTATATTTATAACATAATTTGTCCATAGTTTAAATATTTTGGTCACTTGTCTAAAAGGAAAATTGACATTAGCACTAGCTTAAGCGCTAATTACTTAGATATGCTTTAGTTTGCAATATTACATATCTTACCAATTTTTGGTGCATCCAAATACGTTCAGATACGTCCTTGAATACATTGTATCCAAGCTAAGGTGCCAATATCTAGCCCAATACGCTCTTAATCCCAAAGAACCTCTCCTCTAATCACTTTTAATAATCAAACACCGAAGGAAAAAAACTAGCAGCCCCTATTACCCAAAAGCCATCTCCTCATCCTAGACAACCTTCATATTCTCACCAATTCTGATAGGAGCTCACGTTCTTTTATCGGTTACAGTCAATGTTCACCATACGGAAAAAGAATTAATTCTTCATCTTTGACCGACAGAGGTAACATCTCTCTTTAATCTCTTTTCACCATTTTTGAGTGAGAAAATTTATGGTCTTTTTCCTAACCTTAGATTCAAAATTTTCATTTCAAATCCAGATTTGAAATTGAAGGAATTAAATTCCTCTCCTATTGGTTGTAATCTTGAGCCCTGAACAATTTGGGATCTATTAATAGAACTCTTATCCTCCCATTTATCAGTTCAAAATTTCATCAAGTTTAAGATTGTAACAATTCTTAATTTCAAACATGTTTGGATTTTGAGCAAGTTTTGGATTTAAATTTTTCAAGTTTCATTATTTTTATAAAAAAAATTCTTGCGAAAACATTATACACTATTCTCACCAAAATAATCATCAACTCTAAAGGCAAAAGGTAATCTTTTATTCTTACATTCATTGCCTTTCGATACTTCCATCTCCTGTTCTTTGTCGCTACATTATTTTTGTTTTATATGTGGTAACTAGATTTCTTTTATGTTTAAGAGGTTTCTTTACTTTTTCAATTTCATCATTTTCTTTTAGCCACTAATAAGAGTACAATAATAAAGAGATGTTCCTATGAACACATGATTTAACTGACAACGAAAATAGGCTGAATTATTTGATAGTTAAACCTAGAAACAAATTAAAAATTAAGAAAAAACTACTCGAAGGCACAACAAAATCAATGACATGTATGCACAAATGACACAATAAAAATCCACGACTTCTCTGTTGAAGAAGATCATACATGAGCAAACGAAGAGAGGCTTCAATGTAAAACAAATCATCAATTTCAGTATACTTCCCGACATGCATGTGTAAAACTCAAATAATTGAATGAGGACAGACTAGTAGATGCAAAAACGCATATTTTGACAACTTGTGAAATAAACAGATACACCCATTTTCGAAATGTAGGGACTTAAACACCAATTTATCTTAATCACACAAACTGGATCTTTAACGGGAATGAATAGTCATGTGATAGAGTTCATGACTCGAAAGAAGATATAAACATATCTATTAACTGATTACGATAACAAAACTACGCAGCAAACAACTACAATGAAATTAACCACAAGGACTAATCCTTAGAATGGAGGCACCATTCTAGCATATTTGCCAATTTACTTCTACGTGAAATTATGTCGAGCCAAGAAAGATAATATTGTAATCGCTGGAACGAAGCTTTCTAATAGTTAATTTACCGTAGAAGATCCATTCAGTATTCTATAGCAATTTACTCGAAAAGGGAGCCACCGTACAAGAACAATCGAATATGAATCAAGAAAAAAATCAATGAATTGAACTGATACATTTATTTATTTGTTTTAAAACCAAGATAGGAAGTTGTTGTAGGAAAAGGCAGTAGCTTATCAAATTTGAAAGAAGAATATTTAAAGCTCAGAACTTAAAATCATGCAATCAACTTACTGTTATATGTAATCTACCGAAGCCTTTAGACCAACTTATTTACACTTATGCAACCATCAAAACTAACAGAGCACAAGTTCAGTTCTGTTATTCCACAAAGCATGAGATAGATAATCAAATAAAATAACTAAATATACATGGGCAAACAACTAGCATGGACATATTAAAATGCTTTCTAAATATCCCAAGGAAGAAATAATCAACACTTCACCGCGATTATAGACAAAAGAACATAATACTTTAAATCCAATCTTAAATGGAGTAGGCATCAGCGAGGCAGTAGGAAAAACAGATACAACAATATGCATTTTATCAAACACAAACTCAAACAGCAATATGCATAGGAAGAATCCTTAATCTCATGTGGAGAAAGTAAAGTACACTAATGGATTACGAACTAACCTTTACATACACAAAGTTTGAATACTAAGAACAATTGAGACGTGAACAAATTCATATTGCTAAAACTGAACAAAAATAAGACAAGAGACAAAATCATACCTCCTATTGAGCAGCAATCGGGAACAACAGGCCAGGGAGCTTTGGACAACAACTCCGAATTCAAGACAAACTGAAAATCTTTCATCTTTTGACTCCTAAATTAGATTTTTCTGAATTATATCAAAACCTATTTTATCCCCACCTCTATATTCTTTGGAGCCATACAAGAAGAGAAAAGGAATTTGAGGTCCACCTAGGGCTAGGGTTGAGAGATAAAGGCACAACTGTCAAAATGGGTTTGGCCCGCTACGTCAGCTCAACCCAATCCTTGAATTCACATAAAATGAGATTGGACTCAATTTATTCAGCTCATTTAGGAATGGGGTTGTTTAGCCCAGCCTCATTTGACGCGCTACTCGTAAGTCTAACCTGCAAGCCTCAGAGATCAATCCGCGGGCTGTGAATTTTAAAAATATTAATTGTATATATTTTAATTAATGTTTTACTTTCTCAATAAATATTTTTAATATAAAATCAAGACTATATTTTTTATATATTGTTTACATTTTAGGGTCATCAGTCCACTAAATTTTCGTATTAGCCCAAGTCCATTACTCCATTATAACTATGCATTTTTGACCTCTTTTACTTTTTTTTATATGCTTATTTTTTCACTTCTCTTTTATTGTCATGTTTATGAAAATAGTGATCATGTAATGTTTTTGCTCGGATGAAACTGATAATTGTCGTATCTTGTCTATTATGTATTTGTTTTGTAAATATTCACTGAAGTATGTGTAATTCATTAACGTTTATATTCTTTCTAAGAGGAAAATATTGTCCATTTTTTGGTTGAAGGGTCAACCTATCCAACCCGTGGCCCGCTTAAGTCTCCGTTGCACTGATATTTTATAGACCCATCAAATAAAAGGATCATTGTGTCCCAACTCATTTAACGCTCTAGCCTGTTAAGGATTAAATTGAGTTGGGTCAGGCCATTTTAACAGTTCTATAAAGGGGATGGGCATAAGTTTTTTGTAAAGAGGGAGTAATTTAAGAAAGGAAAAAATGTCCTGAAACTACCTCCTTGTATAGTTTGGTCCAAAACATATCCTTATTGTTATTTAATGAATAAAAAATGTTCATTTTTAAAATAAATATATTATTTATTTATTTTTAACATACTCTTTTTCTAGTAATATTTTTTAAAAAATAAACAAATGTTTATCCTACTTTAATTCAAAAAAATATTTCTAATATTTATTTTAAAAAAGACATTTTTAACCCAATTAGTAATTATAGGAGCATTTCTAGATCAAAATATTTACTCTAAGGACATTTTTGAACCAAAGTATTGAAGACAATGACATTTTTTAGCCAAACCATAAACGGAGGACATTTTTATTCATTTAACATAGTTTAAGGGATTTTTGACCCTTTTCCCTTTAAGAAATAATCAATGAGTTTCAAATTTAACCGATTGAAGGGTTAATTATATTATAATTCTAACCATTGAATTTTGAATATATCCATAATTAAATTAATTGTTGATTTCGACCATAACTGAAATAAGATAAATTATTGAGCTTATTAATTTGAACAAGATAAAATAATTTGAAAATTTTGTAACTAGGAAAAATTTGTAACTTATTTATTTAAAATAGTTATAGTTAAAAAGATATTGTAAAGAAAGAGCAATATTTTTTTTCTATATCAAATTAATGGTATCCTAAGTTAGTTCCTAATTTAACTCATATTAAGGTCACTATTAAAGGCACACACTAGAATTTTCAAAATATTTTAAAACAAAAATTTTTCTCTCTCATTCAATTCCCTCTTTCAGTAGTTTTTCAATTCTCATCACTCCAACTTCTCACTCATCAAAAGGTGACGATTTTTTTTTCTTTTAAAAAATGAAAAAATATCTCCTGAAAGATATATTCAACAATCCCATTGATTCAAATATAATATTCTTGGTATCCATGGGATGTGTCCCAAATCTACGAAGAGAAGGCATATGCAATTATGTCAGTTTTTTGGGGCAAACTTGTTGAAAGAGGGAGGAATTTGAATTCCTTGTAGAAATGAACGACAAGGTTGTTAACAGTAAAATTCGATGGACAAAGCTCATATGCCACCATCTTCAAATTTCTCCTTCGTTTCAAGACTACGGTAATGAAGCTTTTGACAACTTTGAAAGCCAAAAGAGGAGAAAGAGAATATGATGGTGATTGGGGTAGGCGTCACGCCTAGTGCTGGGGTTGATCTCTGTTGAGAGAGATCAAAGGGACGGACTTGAGTTTTTTTTTTGTAAAGATACGAGTTATTTAAGAAACAAAAAAGGGGTAAAACTACTCTTAAACTATCTCAAAATAACTTAAATATACCCTTAAATCATATTTCGGCTAAAATGTACTCTTTTCGTCAAACTATTCGGCCACACCTACCCTTCCGGTCAACGAAAATATCCATGTGTGTGTTAAATGTCACATATACGTCACATGTGCACGCCAAACACACCCCACTGCCACATAGACGAATTAAATCCCTAACTTCACTCTTTTCCCCCTCATTTAATCATTTCCCTTAGAAACATTACTTTTGGTGTCGCACTCCAACATTCCTCCTTCCGATTCTGAGCTCCCCATTCCTTAAACAAGTATATAAAATCTATAAACTACTAAAAAGATTATCGGTTCCTTCGTTCATATTTTTTCTCGCCAAACCCAGTTTTGTACTATAATTCTAAATCAGTAAAACATCAATTCATTTCAAATTCATGCAAAGCATAAATAGTTAGGGCCACAAACTCACCTGCCCGTCTTCAAATCAACAAAACTCAACGATCAAGCGTAGATTGTAAGGGGATTTAATCGCTCACCCACCAAAAAAGAAAAGACACAAATGGAATTGAAGAAGCGCACAACATGAAGATTTAATAGAAAAAATGAAATCTAGGGTTAAGATTTCCATTCAAAATTGGGAAAAGTTCAAATGTTTAGCTAACTTTTAATCATAGATTTTGGGAGTAGTTTCATATAACTTATCTATAAACTTTTGTTTGGCCATGATAGGGTTGCATTAAGGATCGGGCTTTAGATGGTTTCATTTTTCACTGGTCATGGATGAACTGATTAGGTTTCATGGTGTATATTATTCGTGGAATATTAAACCAAACCGAAGTTGTTTGGTATGGTATTCGGTGAGCACTATTAAAAAAATCAAAAATCGAATAATTGAAATGGGGGAAAGAGTGAAATTAGAGATTTAAGTCATATATGTGGAGGTGGGGTATGTTTGGTGTGCACATGTGGCATCCATGTGGCGTCCACGTGGCATTTAACACACACATGAATACTTTCATTAACCAGAAGGGTAGTTGTGGCCCAATAGTTTGATGGAAAGTGTAATTTTGAGCCGAAATATAGTTAAAGGGTATATTTAAGCTATTTCGAATAATTTAAGGGTAATTTTGACCCCTTTTCCATTTAAGAAATAATCAAAGAATTTCAAATTTAGCCAATTGGAGGGTCAATTATATTTTAAGTCTAACTAATTAAATATTAAATATGTCCATAATTAAATTATTTGTTGATTTCAGTCTAAATTGAAATAAGATAAATTCATATTGATTAATTATTGAGTTTCTTAATTTAAACAAGATAATAGAATTTGAAAATTATCGCATAATTTGTAACTTATTTATTGAAAATAACTACGGTTGAAAAATATTGTAAAGAAAGAGCAACATTTTATTTGTATATTAAAATTAATGGTAGAATTCCTAACTTAACTCATATCAAGGCCACTATTTAAGGCACACACATTCTCTCTACGATTTTCAAAATATTTTGAAACTAAATTTTTTCCTCTGTCATTCAATTCTCTCTTTCAATAGTTCTTCAATTTTCACAATTCCTGTTTCTCTCTCATCACAAGGTGAAGATTTTTTTTCATTTGAAGATTGAAAAAAAAATCTCCCAAAAGATTTACACAACAATCGCACTGATTTAAGTATATTATTTTTGGTATGTGTCCTTAGAGGATCCTGAATGTGTCCCAAATCGGTGAAGAGAAGGGGAGAGCAAATTAGGTCAATTTTTGGAAGGAAATCTGTTGAAAGAGGGAGGGATTTAAATTCATTGGAGAAATAAGGGTCGAGGTTGTTGGCGGTGAAATTGATGGTTGTTTTATTTAAAAAAATATTGGTTTTAGAGTCGCCAATTACCTTTTAAGAAAAATCAAGAATTTGTTTTTCCAAAAAGATCAAAAAGTAAATCAATTGAAAACTTTATGGGGTTCAGGGTTCATATTAATGTTCTAGGAAGGGCTTTAAAGCACCTAGAACATCCACTAACATGCGGTTATCTGACA
Organism: Solanum sitiens; assembly: GCA_016801875.1. Classification (NCBI taxonomy): domain Eukaryota; kingdom Viridiplantae; phylum Streptophyta; class Magnoliopsida; order Solanales; family Solanaceae; genus Solanum; species Solanum sitiens. The sequence goes on from JABWTJ010000009.1 coordinate 4,601,375, forward strand.
ATTAATTATTTGACTAATGTTTTAAAAGATAAACATGCTTGACTAAGTGAAAGTAACAAAATTAATTTATTTAATTTTAAAATTTTTAATTCAAAATAGTTATCTTTTGGGGAGTTGAATTTTTGAAACCTTAAAATTAAATAAACACATAAACACATAATAACAAATAAATGAGTAAAGAGAGGAGAAGTTTGGGCCCAAGTCTGAATCTGTCCGCCTGGGTCAGTATTAGGGCCTATTTTTAGCTTTTGGGCCTCTTAGCCCATTTGTATCTGTCCTAATAACTAACAAGGTAATATTAAAATAAATGGGCTTACGCCCAACAATTACAAAATACATTTTATGGAATTTGGGGGCTTCTTTGGCCCACTTCTTCACTTCGTATACACTGGGTGTATACTAGTGCATACGATCCCGTATATATGCTCTGAACACCTGTTACTTTTCTTTCAGCTTCCAAAGCTCAAACCAAGATGAGGGCCGAGTCGAGTAAAGGATGTGGGTTTCAAAAAAACCCGAAATGCAAAGGAAATCAGAATCCAATGGACTCCAACGGCATTCACATGCGACATAAATGAATAAAAATACATAAGTAACAAATCATTGCCTTCACGGAAAAACATTAAGTAAAAAGGAACTTAAAGCATGATTTAAACCATGACGTGAAATAATTTCAATTTGCTATGGCAAATCATTACTCACAGAGAAGCTGACAATAATAACAACTAAACATTTATACTAATTAAAGTTAAAATCTAAGCAGTTAGCAAATTGGATAATTGACAAATTATGAAAAGGCATAACAAAGAAATTTAGAGCCAATCAAACCAAACCAAGTATCTAGATTATTCAACAAACAACTTATGCAAACCTTAAGATTGAGTAAACTCCTATGACCTCAAGATTCCATCAAAGTTATTTCAAAGAACAGGACCTTTACATACAAATATACTAACTAATACTACTTATTTCGAGCACATAATTTGAAACCTAGAGTCAAACATGGCCGAATAGAAGATTAACAAGGCATGTATTAATATTCAAAGCGGGAAGTAGCATGGTAAAGGAAGGGGCGACAAGGAAGATCATAAGCGACAAATAAAGAAAAGATCAATATACGCTATCATGCTTCAGAAAACTCCCTAGATAAAGATTAAATACAATCAAGCTTAAACAAAAGAACCATAACAACAAAAATATACAAATTTGGAATTTCAAACTATATGGCACCCACACCTAACACCACAAGATTTCCAAAGTTAAGTAACATTGATTCCATGATTTTTATAAATAGATAAAATAAGTTGTTGAATCAAACAAATAATAAGTAGTGTAACATACAACTTCCATACTAATTAGCTTGGAGATTGTATTCTTATGGTGCAAAGAAGACAACATAAACAGTAGCAAAACAGGATGTAAAATTGGGGTTAAAGACAATGAAGCGGAAAAACCGAGATTCTATGACATTGAATCAAGCATACAAGAAGTGGAAGAACTGAAAACGGATTCAAACAAAGGAAGAAAGAAGTGACAACACTAAATACAAAACGACAAAACCCAACTTCCACATTAAGATTGAATAAAGGAAATCTATTATGAACACATATATAACAAATTGAAGTCACCAATTCACATCCACAAATAACAGTGACACAACAATACAGTAGTGAGGTATATCACAAATAGAAGAGGACGAGGAGAAAATTATAGAATAAATTTTACCTTTCTCCGGGCAGCAAACTTGAACTTGAGCTGCTGGAAACGATTCCACCACGACTAACGGATTCCAATAAAGGAGCTTCGATGAGAGCTTTAGAAAAGAAGACCAGAACTCACAACTTCCCCTCCCAAGTATATTACTCTCTGTGTGTTATTTACATGTTGTAAAATCCAAATAAAAATAGAAACCAACCCCTTCTCCGTTTTCTGCCTATCAGTAAAAGAAAAAACCTTTCTATCTCTCAGTTCTATGTAAGCTATCTCCAACCCAAAAAATAAAGACAAAACGGATGAAATTCGATAAGAATGAGGCCTATTACAATTCAAATTCGAAATTCTTTCACAATTAAGGGAGACACCTTTTCTGAAGTTTTCACCCCATTCTGAAAGAGGATGGGGGAACGAACGACTGGATCGATTCCCATGTCCTCAATCTCGAGCCAAAAGGACGGAATCGCGTGGCTTGCTACTGCTGCGACTGTACCTGTTTGAGAGGGACGTTTGGGGAAGGAGACAAAGAACACAACGTACTGCTCTTTTTGTGAACTCGTCGGGTCGCTCGCGTCTGGGTTGAGTCATGAATTAGAGCTGACTGGAATTGGATTTGGGTCTTAGGGCATCTCCAACACTATACTCTATTTTAGTCTGCAAATATAGAGTTCTCTATTTTTCAGACAACCAACTCCAACCCAATTCTCTATTTTACTCTCTAAAAAAGAATCTTTTTCTCTCTCCTTAATATTATATCATTATTTCTATTTCATTCTTATTTTCTTATTTCATATAAATCATTTATTTCTTTTTCCCAATGATTACTTTATATAATTCTCATGTGATAAAAATTTTATTTTTCAAATTTTTAGTTAATATAAATTATATATTTTTTTAAAAATTTTAAATATCATAAATTGCACGAAAATATTATATGAAATATAAATTAATGAACAAATTTAAATAAAAATAAAATACGATTACATAAACATTACATAAACACTCAATTTTTGAAATTATTACGCTCCTCCCATAATGCTCTATTAATGCATTATGAAGTTCAAAATGAGCATTTTTGTCCTTAACTTTATTATGTCTAGCTAATAATTGTTCAAATCGGAGATTTTCATCTACCACCATTTCTGTCTTTGCAGTTGGAGCCTCTAGGACATCTTGAATTGGTGCATTAAGATCACGTCCTCAATCATCACGTTGTGTAGTATAATACATGTAGTCATCATATCATGTAATACTTCCTTTCTCCAAAAACGTGACGGTCTTGCAATAATTGCAAAAATCTGAATGCACGTTCCACATCTTTTCGACATGATTTTTGTTTCATTGTGAATTAATTATTATGTTATGTATTGCATTTTATCTTGTATTTAAATTATTATGTTATGTATTGTATTGTTATTTGTATTTAAATTAATTTTTTCATCTTACAATTTTAGTTTTGTGTACTCTTTATAAGGAAAATAAATAATAAAATAGAACTTTATTATTGGTGAAAATTATTAAAATACATTAATTGAAATTAAAGTAGTATATATTAGATAATATATATTTTTAAATAGTATTACATTTAAAAAGAATCGTGAATATTAAATATTTAATTGATGAAATTATATGTAAAATAATATGTTAATTGAAAAGTAATGGAAATAATAAAAAAATATTGAAAAAGTGAAATAGAGAGTGTGAATAGTAGTTCTCCAAATATGGAGAACTACTATTCACCTCTCTATAAATGGAGTATAGAAAGTAATATGGAGAGGGGTTGGAGAGACATTCTCTATTTTACTCTCCAAATATAGAGAATGGAGAGTAAAATAGAGGTGGGTTGGAAATGGTCTAATTAGAAGAATTAATAGTGGGTTGAGGATGTTGACTGGAAATTGGAAAAAAGGATGGATTGACTGATGGAATCGAGGTGTGCCGATTTGGAGATGGGAACTTGGAGGAATTGACACAGACATACAACTATTATATATAATTGGCAATATATAGTCCAATATTAATTAACAATTAATAGCCTAAAACAAAATTAACACGTATTAGCCTAAAAGAAGTAAAACCAACTTTTTATAGTTTTTTTCTTTTAATCGTCAACCAACTCGCATTAATTAAGGAGATGTGGAATTATTTTTTCTTTCTTGTTTTTAATAAGGAAGTTAGTTTTTCAATTTCTTTAAATTCTCAAACTCAACTTTATCTAACCCTCTATTTAAAACAATAGTAACACAATTTACAGAAACATAAAGATATATTTGATTGTACGTTTATGAATTATTATTTTTTACCAATCAACAATAGTTAGTTTATTAGAAATCGATTGCCGACTTTTAAGAAGTGAAATATATATATTTATTAGTTAACCCCTTAAAAATAGGTTACACCAACTTTAAGGAGTGAATTTTTTAAAATTCTTTAAATAACTTACTAAAAGATTGTGACTACTTTTAAGGTAAGAAAATGTATTATTAATGCTCTAACATATATTAATCATCACATAACCGACAATAATTAATCAAATAATATTAAATGACATTTTATTAGAAACTGTAATAATACATATGCATAAATTATATAATAATTAAAGTTGTGATTACATAATGTATACATACAAAAATATACACAAAAAAATATTCATAAAAATAGACGTGCAAATTTTATTGATGTATACATTAATTATAGCATGTATACATAAACTTTATATTGTATACATAAAAATATTACCATCAATTATGCATATTACTATAATGAATACAAGAATGAGATTAATATGATGCATATATAAATTTTATTCATTAATTGTACATGTGATTTTGTGTATGTATACAGTAACTGCACTATGTATACATTAGTTTGTATTAAGTGAATTGTATTCACGTAATAAACTTGTATACTTTAATTTAAATTGAGATTGGAATTCATTGGTATACATTGGGTTGTATTCATCAAAATCAACATCCTGATTTTTTACGAAGATCTTACGAGAATCTTTCTTGCCCATGAAATTGAGAACAAATTTTTCAAAAAAAAAAAACTATTACCTGAATTTTTGGCAAAAAAAGTTTTAAAAACTTTAGTTCCACAAATCACAAAAATTCAAAATTAATGGGGCAAAAAATGCTACCTAATTATATATTAAAAGAAATTATTGGAAGGATCAATTGATAAACATACAGTTATGTCTGATTTACATAGACAGAGTAAATTAAGGAAAATAAGAGAAATTTTAGAAGAGAAGCAAATATACATATGAAAAAGATTTAGAAAGAAAACAAAAGAAGGTTGAATAACCTAAATTTTTGTAAAAACAAAATTGAAAAAACGTCAATTCTACAAATCATGAAATTCAACAATTAATTTGACAAGAACAAGATTTATATATAAAGATGATTTTTAGAAGTATCCATGAAAAAACATATTGTTATATCTGATTTTCATAAACAAATTAAATTAAAGAGTAGAATTGAAAATTAGGGAGAGAATTACGTATGAAAGGATTCTTGAAAGAGAAAAAGGTGACAAAAAAGAGAAAGAACTCTATTTTAAAAGTATTGACAAAATAGAAAAAGAGATAAAATATGGATGATAAAACAATAATTTTTGAGAACATGTGTTTGAGAAAAATAAGGAGAATAAGAATACATTTTTGAAAAAAAAGAAAAATAACTATTCAATGCCACATAAATAAAATAAAGTCTTTTTTTGCCAAAAAATTAAAAGTGGGCTATTTATTGTTAATTTAGATTATAGGGTGTTATGCTGTGCCATTTTATCGGGAATTTGGGCTCGTTTCTTGGCTGAAAATGTGGTCAAAATGTTGATAGATTTTACAAATTAGGAAATAGCCATCTGAATTGCAATAATGGCCTATGAAAATTAACAAGTTAGCCGAATTGAGTTTAATTGGTTATTCGGCTAAAAATTAAATAAGACGAAATAATATAAATTAATTAAGGGCTTCTTAATACCAACGAAATAAAATAATTAAATTAATTATAATTTAGATAATTCAAAATGTAAACTATTATATAATTAAACTAATTAACCAAATATTTAATTAAAACAAAATCTTTTTGAGATTGTTTTCAAATATTCATAAACTATACTGATCGTTTAGAAAACTATAAAAAAATTGACTAAAATTACCTAAAACATTTTTGAAAATATTTAAATTTTATAAAGTTAATTTTTTAAATCATTCGAAATTGAAGAAACTCGATGATTAATTTATATTGTGGATGACCAAAATTGGGTGTCAACAATGGTCAAAGCTAATACCCAACCATCTTCGAATTTTTCTTTCCAAGAGCAAAGCAACAAAGATATTGAAAGCTTTGGAAGCCATACAAGAGGGAAAGGGAACGTGAGGGTGATCAGGGTAGGCGCCGCGCCTAGGGCTAGGGTTGTTCTCTGTTGAGAGAGACGAAGAGGACAGCGTGACTTTTGTTTTTGGGTAAAGAGAAGAGTTTAAGAAATAATCAAATATTTTCAAATTTAGCTGATTGGAGGGTTAATTATACTATAAGTCTAGCCAATTGAATTTTGAATGTGTACATAATTAAAGTAATTGTTTATTTTCGCTGTAATTGAAATCAGATAAATCATTATTAGTCTAGACAATTGAATTTCAAATGTCAATAATTATATTAATTTTTTATTATGACTATAATTGAAATAAAATAAATTGATTAATTATTGAGCTTCTTGATTTAAATAAAGATAAAATAATGGGAAAATCAAGTAACTAGACAAAAATGGTAACTTATTTATTGAAAATTATTATTGTTAAAAAATATTATAAAGAAAGACCAATATTTTATTTGTATATCAAAATAATGATATCCTAAGTTAGTTCCTAATTTAACTCATATTAAGGCCACTATTTAAGACACACACGTTCTATCTCCAATTTTCAAAATATTTCAAAACTAAAAATTTTCTCTCATTCAATTCCCTCTTTCAATAGTTCTTCAATTTTCACCACTCCCGATTCTCTCTCATTAGAAGGTGAAATCTTTTCCTTTCAAAAAATTGAAAAACAAATCTCCTAAAAGATTACACAATAATTCCATTAATTCAGGTATATTATTTTTGGTGTGTGTCCTTTGAGGATCCAGAATGTATGCCAAATCTGTTAAGAGAAGGGGAGGGCAATTAGGTTGATTTTTGGAGGGAAACCTGTTGAAAAGGGGAGGGATTTGAATTCATTAGATAAATAAGGGGCGAGGTTGTTGGCTGTGAAATCGATGGTCAAAGCTTATATCCAACCCTCTTCGAATTTCTCCAAGGCTACAGTAACGAAGCTTTGACAACTTTGGAAGTCATACAAGAGGAGAAAGTGAATTTAAGGGTGATCGGGGCTAGGCGTCGTGCCTAGGGCTAGGGTTTTTATTTGTTGAGAAATATGAAGAGGACGGGCATGAGATTTGTTTTTTTGGTAAAGAGAGGAGTAATTTAAGAAATGGAAAAGGGTAAAAAAATACCCTTGAACTATTCAAAATAGATCAAATATACCCTTGAACTATATTTCGGCTCAAATATACCCTTCCCCTCAAACTATAGGGTCAAAAATACCCTTCTCATTAACAGGATCTGTTAAACGCCACTTGGATGCCATGTGGATACCACATGGCATGCCACATAAGCCAATAGAGTTCCACTCATGCCACGTAGAAAATAAACTTACCTCTAATTTCCCCCAATTTTCTCTATTTCCTTTAGAATTTAGATATGATTTCACTGAAGAACATAGAACCCCTTTCCCTTAGAACTTATGTATTTTGTGAAATCGTTCTAAGGAAATATATAAATGAGGAAAAGAAGTTCTATGTTCTTCAGTGAAATCATTTCTAAATTCTACGGAAAATGGAGAAAATTGGGGAAAATTAGGGGTAAGTTTATTAGTCTACGTGGCATGAGTGGAACTCTATTGGCTCATGTGGCATGACATGTGACATCCACATGGCATCTAAGTGGTGTTTAACCAATTCCGTTAATGAGAAGGGTATTTTTGACCCTATAGTTTGACGGTAAGGGTATATTTGAGGTGAAATATACTTCAAGGGTACATATGAGCTATTTCTGATAGTTTAAGGGTATTTTTGACCCTTTTCCGTTTAAGAAATAACCAAAGATTTTCAAATTTAGCCGATTGGAGGGTTAATTATATTATAAGTCTAGCCAATTGAATTTTGAATATGTCCAAAATTAAATTAATTATTTATATTGGCTACAATTGAAATAAGATAAATTATTGTCGATTCATTATTGAGCTTCTTAATTTCAACAATGTAAAAATAATGGGAAAATCAAGTAACTAGACAAAATTTGTAACTTATGGTCTGATGGACCCTTATATTTGTATTAGTTTGTATTTTATACCGTTTTACTTAGTCATTTGTCAATTGAATCCTTAGACTCAAGTAATATGATACTTTGAATCCCCTCCAATCATGTGTGTAGTTCACTCTCCTTTACATAAATGACATGTCATATCCACGTCATATATATTAGTGCCATGTTATAATTATTTCATAACTATTTTTTAACATTATTAATCAAAATTATTTAATAAAAGGTAAAATAATAAAATTTTAATTTATTCTTTAAACTAAAACTTCATACATCCAGCCAACATCTACCGGAGAAGCCATCGTCATCGCCGTTGCCACCTTTGCTGGCGAAATCACATATACTCTCTCTCACACACACATATCTTCATATCCTCCGCACACCATCACCATTTCATTTCCTCCTCCAACCTTCACAAAACCATTAACCTAAGCCACCACACCTCTTGATCTGGCCGAGAAACCTCTTCGCCGCTATGACCTCGCACCCTTGCCCACCTTGTTCTCCTCTCTACTGACCAGTGCCACCTCTCTCACCCCATTGCTAGTGGTCTCCGCGTGCACCACCAACTTCCATTCTCTCTCACTCCACTATGATTCACTAAGTCTAAGATACTCTGCTATGTTGGCAAAGGTTGGAGTTCACCACTACAACAAAAACAACATAGACTTGGGGACTACCTTTGATAAATAATTCAGAGTTTGTTTCCTCAGTATTATAGACCCAGGTAAACATATGTCAAAGTTCCTCATTGTGTCCATTAATTAATTATATTTCTCGTTCTTATTATAAAAAAGTTATTATTGTCTGGTCAATTTCTTAAGTCTTCCCGTTAATGTTTATGGATTACAGGTGATTATGATATTATAAAAAGCTTGCCTGCTAACCAGTGAGAGGCTTATGATTTGATGCTATTTTGGATTCATTAGGAAGTTGCCCGATTGTTATTAAGAAAAGTAGCTACGATTGATGAGTTTGGAAACTTTATTTATCACTTGTTGGAAGAAAGTTTTGATGATGTTAAATCTAATTTTCACAATTTTCTTGAGTTATCGTTGATGAGTTCGAGATTTAGACTCATTTAGATCTTTATTTACAATGCTTTAGTGTCATTAAATGATTATTTTGTGACAATAATTGATGTAAAACTCTTGATTTCCAGGATTACGGAATGAGGAACAAAGCAAGGACACTAATTTGCAAAAAGGAACGAAGCGAGTTGAAAGAGTGAAGAAAGGAAACCCTGGTGATCGCCTAGTCCACTTGGTAGGCCGCCAAATGGCTATTTGACCGCCTAAAGTTCCAGTATGCGAAGTCTTGAAGGAAAACCAAGTTGGAGAGAGAAAGGAGAAGCCAGTGGATTGTCGAGTGGGTCCACGATGCAGTGTTGGATTGTTGCCCAAAGTTACAGAACTTGAGGAAGATGAAGGCCAAGGCATAAGGGTGAGAATATAGACCAAAGGACGGATCCTCAAGTGGACCGGCGAGCCTGACTTACTGAGCCATATTTTTGGCGACTATAAATACATTTTGGAACATTTACTTTAGTATCGGATATTGAATTTTCAGTTCTATGTTTTTGGTATTGAATTCTAAGTATTAAGAAACGTTTCTCTAGTTCTTCCTAAGCTTTGGAGACTTGAAAATTTTCACTTTTGAGAATTTGGAAGTGGGTCTTTGAGATTCTTCGAATTGGAACATTGTAGAGACGAAATCAATCTTACCCAGTTGATGGAAGCTCAATTTGGCAACAATTTTTATCTTTTTATAATGTTAAACCTCAATTCTTGGGGTGTGATTATGAGCTGATTTAGTTTAAGGGTATTGCTAAGTTTTAGTGTAAATATTGTTTAGAAGTGAGTTTAATCAGTAATTGTGGGTCAATTTAAGAATTGTAGTTGTAAATGGAGTTCTTCCTTCGTGTTTTTGGCTTTGCTCGAGAGGGATGTTTTAAAACCAAGCTTATTGATTAATGGTCAGTAGGTATTGGGTTGACATGGGTGCAACTCGAGAGAGTGAATCCTAAACTCAACCCCACATATTTAGCTAAAGAGAGTGAATAGACTAAGGTGTATGCAGATGTTATTTTGCTTGCTTGTTGATGTTTGAGAGAAATCAACTTGATACGGGATAAATTTTTCCAGAGAAAATTTAATCCCTCTATGGCTTAGCTTACTCACTAATATACAACTATTTCCTAACAGTTGCAATTAATCATATTTCTATATTAGCCTATAATCGAATCATATCCCAAGAACCCGTTTCATTATTGTATTTCGTATTGTTTGTTGCTATTGTAGTTGATAAATATAAGCCAAACCCCCCTTGTTATTTGACATTCGTGTCATCCCTAACTTAAATTATGTTTTCATTCGATAATGTCTATTCCTGTGGCTGAATTGAACATTTTCATACTTCCTATTTAATTCTCAAAAACGTATCACTCTGTGTGGGAACGATCCCAACTCGCTTAGTTGGATTTTATACTGACTAGTGATCGTTGACACTTAGAATTGGATGAAGTGTCCTTGAAACGTTAATCAAAATGGCGTCGCTATCGGGGAGTGGTGTTGTTTGAGAAGTTTTGGTGAAGTTGAATTTTTATTTTGTAGTCATAGTTGAATCTACTTACTCTTAGTTTTGGTTTGTGTGTGTTATAGTTAAACGGGGAAAAATAAGTGACAATGGAAGCAATGGAAGCAATGGTAGCCAAGTAGGCCACCATGATGACTTCGGTAATCTCAATGATGTCCATGAATCGAATGTCGATAAACCTAATCTGTTGGTGGAGTTGGTGTCATCCGCTTGCCTATGGCTGATGGGAACGTCGTGTTCCACATTACAAGCACCATGTTGCAGCTCTTACAATTGAAAGGGTTGTTTGGTGGGTTAGCTCATGAGGATCCCCATGAGCATATTAGAAACTTTATTGATGTTTGCGTGCCGTTGACCATCAAGCACATATCCAATAGTCGGTCCAGTTGAGGTTGTTCCTGTTTCCTCTAATGGGAGAAGCGCGTAAGTTGTTGGCTAAATTTCCAAGCGACTCAATCACTTCGTGGGAAGATCTTGTCATCACATTTCAAGTGCAATTTTTCCTCCTTCAAAGATGATGACACTAAAGGATAACATATAGAGTTTTAAGCGTCTGGAGGGCGAGCCAATTCATAAGACTTAGTTAAGATTCAAGAAGTTGGTGATGCAATGCCCAACTCATGGTTTGCCCGACAACGTTTTGTTGCAATACTTTTACCAAAGCCTTAATTCGGTTAACAAGGGAGTAGCTGACCAACTTTCTCCAGGAGGTTTTATACATCAACCTTACATTATAGCAGCCCAGCTCTTGGATGGTACGACCAAAATTAACCGGGCATGGTACACCCTGAGGATCAAGTCTCCCCTCCCATTTGTAAATTGACCAAGGACAGCTTGAGAAAGACCAAGAGAGGGACCAGAACATGGAAAATATCATGACCCAACTTGACATTTTGTCCAAAAATGTCATGTGAGCTGATGCTAGAAGTGTCAATGTTGTGGGTGTCGGGTGTGCAAACCCTGAAGAGGCCAAGTTTTAAGCGATGTATAACGAGGAGGTGAACTTCCTATCCAACCAAGTAGGTGGTTATCTTGAAAACTACCTTAGGCAGAGTGGTAACTAAGGTTGGAATAGGGATGATGGCTGGAGAGATCGTGATAGAGAGTGTAGGGATCGTAACCCACTTGGAAGTAAATGGGTGGGGAGAAGGGAAAGTACATTCCTCCTTAGGAGAGACAAAAGCCCAAAGATTTTTAGGATGGCTGGTCTGAGGATATGATTTCTCGTATTCTCAACAAGGTTGAGGGGTCCGATAAAAATTTTAAAGAGATGAAGGAAAAGGTATAGACCCTTAGCCGGACAGTTACTTCTCATTCCGTCTCTATCAAGCAGATGGAGACCCAAATGGGTAAGATTACGTCTCATTTAAACCCGAGACAACAAGGGAGATTTCTTAGTGAGACTATGGTCAACCCCAAGAATGAGTTTGGGTGAGGACTTCCATCGTGCCGCGACGTTAATTAAGGCGCTTCTTGGGAGGCAACCTAAGGTTTTTATTGCTTTATTTTTGTTTTTACAATAATCATGTGTTGATTATGTCGGTTGAAGTGTGGAATGTGTTTGAAAAGTGGTAATTGGCACGCAAAAGGTCCAATCAGCGAGTCATAAAGAGGTCGATGAGCTCGACTTTGACCGCCGTTGGACTTAAGAACTTCTAAGTTTAGAGTAAGTAAAACTCGACAAGGCCAAGAGCAAATTGGCGTGTCGCCAAACATGTCGACGACCATGACTTAGTTTGTCGTTTGTACCCTACATTAACTGAAGGTCCCGTAAAACTCGGTGAGGTAAGTACCCACTTGACGTGTCGCCGAGCAAGACTAATGTCGCCAAAATGGACGGTTTTAAAGGCCAAGGGTTTAAATATTCAAACTCTTTCACATTTCTCTCATTTTAACTTCCCAAACTCACACCTGTACTATAATTTTTAAATATATTTTTCCATTATTACTACTCTCTAGCCATCAATTATGTGTTCAGAGTTGGAAATCTTTGCCACCTAACATTTCAACTTATATATTTTGCATTAAAGGTTGGTTTTCTGTTTAGCGTTTTTACTCATTTGCAAATTGTTTTGATCTTAGTGATGTATGTTGGGCCTCTCTGAATTGAAAACATGTGCTTTTTTCACCTGTTTCAATTTGAATATCATGCCTAAAATGCCTAATTGTTAATTTCCAGAATTTCGCGCTTTAAAATTGTTCCAAATTGTTGGGTTGTGCTAATTGTTGTTGGGTCTAGTCGGGTGAAGTATGAGTAGCCCATATGTGTGCCAAATAACGTGCTTTGCCCAATGACGGAGCGGTTGACATCATTCATAAGGGTTAAAGTCGTCAAATAGCCTAATTTGACCAAACGGAGAGAAGTTTGAGTATCCCGAGGGCATGGGTCTTATCGGTCTAAGTTTAATCATTCTATTATATGTTTGATTTTGTTTTGGGGGCTGCGCGATTGGTTTTGTCTGTTGGGCTAAAATAGGCCCATTGGCAGTTTAGCGAGATCGGTGGAGCTCGCCGAACCACCAGCAGTTCATTGAAATCCCTTAGATCATCTTTATTTTCATGCTATTTTTGAGTTTAGGTTCTGTAACTTCCAACGAGAATCCTAAGTTTGCCAAGTGCACTCGGTGACTCGCCGTAATTCTTCGTTGATTGCCCTTTCTGTGCCCGTAACCTTTAAAATGCATTGTAACTTTCAGTGGGCTAGTTTGTGCTCATCGAATATTGTTGCCGATTCGCCGAAAGTCCCCTCCCATCACTAACATGCCAAGTTTTCTAGAATTTGTTTTAGCCAATCTTTTCGATGAGCCCGATTTGGCTCACCAAAGTGATTTGGTGACTCACGATCGGTTCAGCGAGTCTGTCTGCAACTATTTTTCTATAACTTTTCTTGAAACGAATCTCACTCTTTTTGATGTTTTTGCAGATATGGATAGACCAAAAGTGGCCAGTAGAGAAATGTCACCTCGCAAGAGGGCTAAAGGGAATAACAATTGATGAGTATGCAGCTGCATCCAGGGCTAAGGTTACTAACTTCCCACCACATGTGGGAAAGGAAAAGGAAAGGGAAAATCTCCTGCTCCTTTTTCACCAGAAGCCAGTTCTGATAATGGCGAATCTATGCCACTCACATCACCATTTCTGAGAGTGGGGGTGAGCACCAGGATCCTTGGGTAACCACTTTTGAGCCTGAGGATAATGAGTTACATATCAACCTAGAGAGCGAAGCTGCAATCCAAGCGGTTAAATGATCCATCTAGGATCAGGACACCCCAGACCTCTACTCCTCCTCCTTCTCCAGCACATGCTGTGGTTCCTGCACCAGTTGCACAGGGTCCTAATCCAAGTCTATGTACAATCATAAGACTGAGGGATTGAGGACTATTATCGAAGAGAAGAGGTTGTTTACAGATAGAGTCATAGATAGATACCCAAAGATCATGATCTAATTGAGGTATCACAAGTTCCAATTGTTCACTCGACCCCGAGGACTTTGTGTTCCAAATTGGGTTCGGGAATTCTAACTTGCCTATGGAGCCTTAGTGCTACAAGGGAAGAAGTAGGCCACTAAGTTCAACTCGGTCGACTATTTGGTTGTATGGAGCAGGAAAAGTGAAGTGTGATAGTGATTCTACCAATGCAGTCCTAGAGTGTTTCAAGGTGATTAAAGATGACAGTCTGTACATGATCAGGATGAAGACATTGGAAAATATGAAAAAGTGGTTGGATCCTTTTATATCTGGAGGTGCTTCTAAATGGATCGAAGTTGGAGCACCTATTGAGTAGAAATACCTAAATATTGCGGCAAGGTTCTAGTTTGGCTTCATCAGTAGTATTATCATGCCATACCAAAATGAATCGATTCTCTACCACGCAAAATCAGCCTATCTTTGTTGCATAATTGATGGGACAAGTCTAATTTTAGGTATGATGATTGCACATGAGATGGTCATGAGGTTCAACCAACGCCAAACTTTCCTCCATTTTCTGATATTGATCATCGAGTTCTTCAGACGAGCTCGGGTGCCTAGAGATGAGAATAAAATTGTGAATGTGATTCCTACCTCCTACATCGACATTCGAAGGATTGATGCGGAGTATTTTAAGGATGAGGCCAAGAAGACAAAAGGCAGCCCGATGGACACATCCCCGGTTATGTATATAGATGCATTACCTGCAGAGGCACCTTTGCCTACTCCTATCCCTAGGCCTTCAACTAAATCTAGCGCTGCCCTTTCATGATGCCTAGTTCCTCTACAGATTTCCTTTATACTATGTTTGGCGAGTCTATTTTTGTTACTTCCCGACCTCCACGAACCCAGGCTGCATTGCTATGGATAGGCTAGCTAGCCCATTCTGTTGATAGGCGTGCCTCCAGGCTTGAGGCCTCCATTCCTAGCATGATCGAGAGGTACCTTGTTGATATTATGACACACTGAATACATCTATTAATGCCATTATGGTACATATAGCAGTGTGCGAGTAAGGCTAATGGGCCACTAAGGAAGTGACAACTCTAAAGGCTGCTATTGCTGAGTTGAGGAGAGATGTGGACCAGCTAAAGTCCACCGACATGTAATGACTTTTGGGACTGTGGAGATTCCTGATATGCCGGTTGATCCACATATGCCTCCAGCTACCACCAGATTTGAGGTTCTAACTGAAGAGGTAGCTTCTGCCCAGTCTGAAGTTGAGATTGATGATGAGTTGCTTGGTGTTGATAAGGAGGTTTCTTATGAGGGGCTTATAGAGATTGAGGAGGCCATGGTAGATTCAGTTGTGCAGACTCTTTTGCAGACACACCCTTGGCTGACCTGAGTGGAGTTAGTAGTGTTGCTACTACATCGGGTATTGATGCCTTGACAGATGGAGTGACTATTTAGATAGAACCTTTCTTAACCTCCCTCTTTGTCATTTCTATTGACTTTTAGTGTTTATATTGCATTTGATAACAAATTACTTTTATTTGTGGTGGGGTGAGGTATTTCCATACCTACCTCTTGTGATTATTATTTTTCTTTATATAGTGGGTTTTGTATAGTAAATTGTATTTTGGCACTATTTTGTGGATGTTTGAGCTTGTGGCTCCGTATTTTGAATATAAATGGATTTTGACCCTTTTGAAAATTTTGTGTCACCTCTTTATTTTTTTTATAATACGGTTGTTCGTACGCAAATTTGAGTATCTGTCTTGATCAATACCGATGAATTAAATAGTTCTCAATCAAACAAAAATGAATGTGTAACTATGATGAGGCCAAATGAAATAGCATAGATAATATGTGAACTTTTTGAATCTCGTTGTGAGGCTCTTGCAATAAACATTGCACACTAGCAAAAGTGTAGAGTCTTGTTTGATATTGGTGTCAATGTCTTGTGTCATGAGCTTACCGTGAACCATGTGTGATGACACCTAGAACATTCCCGTTGGTCCAGTTGACTAAGTGATGCAAGCTTTTGAAATGATCTTAGACAACAATAAAGAGTGAAACAATTTGACATTATACATCTTTTTTGGCCAACCTTGTGAGTGTGTGAACTTTGTTTGAACACCCTTTGAGTCTTAGCCTTTTCTTGGAAGAAACTTGAGCAAATGAGATCTCTATTTATCATTTCACCTATAATCCTCATAAATTGTGGTGTGTTTGAATAGCCAACTTACGCCAAAGCCTAGGTTGGGGTGTGGTAAAAGAGAAGGAAAATCAAGAAGTGCAAAGAAGTCCCCCTTGATCCATGGACTTGAAAAATATGGGACCCCTCCATAAAAAAATGTATGTGAAGAAGAAAAAAATTAAAAAAAATGAAAAAGTTGTGAAATAAAGTAGTGAAAGTTACCAAAGAAAATGGGGTGTCCGATAGTCCATGAAAAGTGAATAGTTGGGGTGAATTTTGAGAACGAATGAAAATTCTAAAGAAAAGAGAGGAAAGTTGTTCACGCAACAATTCATGAGGATACCAGCCACTGATCTTAAATGACCATACACATACACTCAGCCCCGTTACAAGCCCTGAAAGACCTTTTTGATCTTGACTGAGCTGAAACAAATGTTGGCTGGAAAATAAGGGCAAACCTATGGGTGAAGTCATGCATGTGTTCATCATTTTAAGTGTGAGAGTTGTTTGTGATTTTGGAGCTATAAATTGTTGAACAAGTGTGTGTGAATATGGAAACATTCTTTGTGTGAGGGCATTGGAGTACCTTTGTTGAGCTTGAACTTGCATTTGAAGCAAGTATTGTGAACTTGAGATTTTGTTTTATTGATGAGTCACAACTTGAATTTTTGAGTGCACGATTAATCCTTGCATAAGTAAGTTGACTCTTTTTGTGTGTATTCATGATTGAATCTTGTGTAACACCATTTGAGACATCCTTTTTGTACTGTTGAACTTGAGATTTACTTGAGGACAAGCAAAAGTTTAAGTTGGGGGTGTTGATCAGTCCGAGATTTGGACACATGTAGGGCTTTATTTATAATGATTTAGTGTCCTTAAATACTTAGTTTGTGCCAGTAACTAATATAAACCACTTGATTTACTGGTATGTGGATTGAGAAATCAATCAAGGATTCTAATTTGAAAAAAAGAGACGAAACGAGCTGAACGAGTGAAGAAAAGAAAGTCTGTTGATCGCATAGTCCACTTGGCAAGTCGCTGAATGGCTTTGGCCGCCTAAAGTTGCAGTGTAAAAGCCTTGAAGGAGAAAACCAAGTTGGCAAGATAAAAAAGTTTTCGGCGATCGACGAGTGGTTCCGCGATGCAATGTTGGATCGTCCAAAGTTACAGACCTTGAGGAAGCTGCAGGCCAAAGCATAAAGGAGAGAATATAGACCAAGGCGAGCCCGACTTACTTCTCTATATGTCCTTCGCAACATATTTTTGGCGACTATAAATATATTTTGAAACATTTAGTTTAGTATCAGATTATTACTGAATTATCAGTTATAAGTTTTTTGTATCGAATTCTGAATATTGAGACAAGTTTTTCCCTAGTTCTTTCTAAGCTTTGGAGACTTGAAGTTTTTAACTTTTGAGAAATTGGAAGTGACTCTTTGAGATTCTTCAAATTGGAACATTGTAGAGACGAAATCAATCTTACCTAGTTGATGGAAACTCAATTTAGTAATGATTTTTATATTTTTATAATATCTTGATAAAACTTCAATTCTTGGGGTGTGATTATGTGATTATGGGCTGATTTAGTTTATGAGTATTGCTAATTGTTAGTTTAAATATTGTTTAGAAGTGAGTTTAATCAGTAATTGTGGATTAATTTAAGAATTGTACTTGCAAATGCAGTTCTACCTTCGTATTTTTGGCTTGCTCAAGAGAGGTTTTAAAACCAAGCTTATTGATTGACGGTCAGTGGGTATTGGGTTGACATGGGTTCAGCTCGAGAGAGTGAATCAGTCCCACATATTCATCGAGAGAGAGTGAATAGACTAAGGTTTAGGCTGGTCTTATTTTGCTTGCTTGTTGATATTCGAGAGAAATTAGCTTGATTTGGGGTAAATTGTTCGAGAGAAAATTTATTTCCTCTATGGCTTAGCTTACTCGCTAATATACATCTATTTTCTAACGGTGTCAATTACCCGTTTGTCTATATTAGCCTATAATTGAATCACATCCGAAGAACCCATTTCATTATTGTATTTCGTATTGTTTGTTGTAGTAGTAGTTGATAATTGTAAACCAAAACCCCCTTGTTATTTGACATTCGTGTCATCCCCTAACTTGAATTATGTTTTTATTCGATAATGTTTATTCCTATGAATGATTTGAACATTTCCATACTTCTTATTTAATTCTCAAACATGTACCGCTCTCTCTGGGAATGATTCCAACTCACTTAATTGGATTTTATACTGACTAACGATCTTTGACACTTAGAATTGGATGAAGTGTCCTTCAAACGTTAATCAATAGTTCAATTTATTATGTAGACTTTGTTCTGTTAAAAATAATTAACCCAAAAATGTTATTCACTCGCCTAATGGAGCGTGTAGTAGTTACACACTTTTGCCAACTCAGACATTCAAATGTCTGATAAGCCTGGTCACTGGTCAGAGGGATTTGTTAAATTGTGGTTTATTGAATTCAAAGGGTTCACTTGACAAATGGTTAAGTAAAAGGGTCCAGAATACAAACTGATATAAGTACAAGGGTTTATCACATTTCACCTTTATTAAAAATAGCTACAATTAAAAAATATGGTAAAAAAAGGAGCAATATTTATTTATATAGAAAATAAATGGTATCCTAAGTTAGTTCATAGTTTAACTCATATTAAGACCACTATTTAAGGCACATACATTTTCTCTACAATTTTCAAAATATTTCAAAACAATTTTTTTCTCTTTCATCCAATTTACTCTTTCAATAGTTCTTCAATTTTCACCACTTCTGCTTCTCTCTC
This sequence comes from Solanum sitiens, assembly GCA_016801875.1. NCBI lineage: Eukaryota > Viridiplantae > Streptophyta > Magnoliopsida > Solanales > Solanaceae > Solanum > Solanum sitiens. Next base: position 4,620,459 of record JABWTJ010000009.1, read on the forward strand.
ATCAAACGGTAACATTTTTTCTCTCGAGAAATTGGAAAAAATTCCCAAATAATTTACAGAACAATCCAATTTATTCATGTATATTATTTTTGGTATGTGTCCTTAGATGATCCAAATGTGTCCCAAATCAGTGATGAGAAGGGACAGGCAAATTATATCGATTATTTTTTTGGGAAAATCACCGAATTTATACCTGAACTTTCATAAATGGTACCCTTATGCCCTCCGTTATACTTTGGGTCCATCTCAGCCCTTGTCGTCCAATTTTTGGTACACACATGCTCCTCAGACTAACATCCCCCTCATTCTGTACACGTGTCTTAATCCTAATCAACTACCCATTTGACCATTATTTTTATCCCATAAGTTAACAACCCGCCAGATAAACCCATACCCACCCAATTCCCTCTAAAATACCTAAAGTCAGTTAAAAGATCCAATAACATCAACACAACCATTACAGCTCCAACAGAGTTGTGCCGGTGCAGAACAACGAAGAAATGAATACTCATTTACCAGGTCTAGTCGTTGATGGATTCCCTACCTACGAAATCGATTTCACTGGATCTAAACCTTACATGTACAATTTCACCTCTCAATCCATTAGCCAAGGTGTATGCATCTGTATCTTGTCTCTTCAATTTCCTTCTTCCTCTTCCTTCACGTGAATCGATCTTATTTTGCTTTTGTTTAACTAACAGGTTTGGTCATCATTTCTTGACGTTGGAGTTGTATCGGACCACAGTGCGATGACAGATGTATCAAACATTTTTGTGATGAACTCATCAGCCGGTGCAGGTGTAGGTGCCGGCGCGGACGCCGTGTAGAATGCAGTTTCTGATTTAGACAAAGAAGCAAGGATAATGCAGTATAGACAGAAGAGGAAGAATAGATTGTTCGAGAATACGATTCGATATGCTTATAGAAAAGCTTATGCTGAGACTTAACCCAGAATCAAAGGGAGATTCGCTAAACGTACTGAATTTGAAAGCAATTCACTCATCACCGTCGATGCATCATACGGTGTAGTTCCATCGTTTTAGTTTTTATATCTATTATTATCTTTTAGTTTTTAAAAAATTGAATTTCATTTTTCTTTTTTCTTCTTTATGTTGTTGTTATTAGTGAGAAGGATCGTAACTATGTGTATATACATATCTAATTTTGTATTCCATTTATGTAATTCAGGAGTTGTTTTTGTTGTATAAAAAATTTAAATTTGTAATAGATAAATTTTGAATTAAGATTGTATTTAATTCTTTTTAACAATGTATTATAGATAGGAACGAGAGATCCTGAAGATTTTGGTCTTTAAATTGACTTAAAATATTTCAGAGAGAATCAGATGGGTATGAGTTTGTGGGGCGGGTCTGTTAGTTTATGGGTTAAAAATAATGGTCAAATGGGTAGTTGATTAGGATTAAGACACGTGCACAAGATGAGAGGCTCGTTAGTGTGAAGGGAATGTGTGTATCAAAAATTGGACGACAGGGTCTGAGATGGACCCAAAGTATAATGGAGGGCATAGGCATACCATTTATCAAAGTTCGGGGGTAAATTTGTCTTTTTTCCTTTTTTTTTTTTGGGGGGGGGGGGTGTTGAAATAAAGAGGAATTTGAATTCCTTTAAAATAAGGGACGGGATTATTGGCGGTGAAATTTGATGGACAAAGCTCATATCCAACTGTATTCGAATTTCTCCTTATTTCCAAGGCTACAGTAATGAAGCTTTTGACAGCTTTGGAAGCCATACAAGAGGAGAAATGGAATGTGAGGGTGAATTGGGCAAGCGCCACACCTAGGGATAGGTTTCTCTCCTTTGAGAGAGATGGAGAGGATGACGCTGATTTTTTTTTTGGTAAAGAGACGAATAAATTAAGAAATGATCAATGATTTTCAAATTTAGTCGATTGGATGGTCAACTATATTAGAAGTCTAACCAATTGAATTTTTGTATATATCCATAACCATAACTAAATTAATTATATATTTAGGCCATAATTGAAATAAGATAAATTATTATGGATTAATTATTTAGCTTCTTAATTTATATAAGATAAAATAATGGAAAATTGTGTAACTAGGCAAATTTTGCAACTTATTTATTGAAAATAGCTATGGTTAAAAAAATATTCTCTTTTTTTTTCAAAATATTTTATTTGTATAGCAATTTAATGGAATCCTAAGTTAGTTTCTAATTTAACTCATATTAAGGCCACTATTTAAGACACATACATTCTCTCTAAATTTTTCAAAACTAAAAATTTTCTCTCTCATTTAATTCTCCTTTTCAACAATTCTTCAATTTTCACAACCTCTACTTCTCTCTCATCAAACAGTGAATTTTTTTTTCTTTCAGAAATTTGCGAAAATCTCCCAAAAGATCTACCCTACAATCCCATTAATCCATTGTCAAGACCCAGGGATATACCCTATAAGTAACATGATGTACTTGACCCTAAAAGGGTCCCATACAAGCCCTTAGCACATCATAACATAGAATAATAACAAAGTACGGAAATTTTAAAAACCTTAACCCTACAACCGAAGTTTTTTATAAAAATGAAAGTTTCACTACACTTTGTCTCAAACCATCTAATTTCAACTTTGAATAAAAAGCCTTTGGGACGCAGCCCATACAATAGTCTCAAACATGAAAATAAAAGACATAAAAGAAATAGTGGCTTTTTCCTCGAAGCTATGAGGACTCAACCAAATCTTCAACTCCTTGCTCCTTAGAAACCTATCCTCAAGAATGGAACTCAAATCTCCAAAAACTGCATTTGATAAGAATGTAGGCAAAGTATATGTTAGTACAAAAGTACTAAATATGAAAGCTAACACAACATCATAAGAGCATAATATCATAAGGTTTAGTCAACATAAGACATAATCCAATACTTCATGAAACATAAATTATAAGCATAAGAGACAATATCATAACCATACGTAAAGTCTCCAACATAAGCATCATATAAGCATTTCTTCCCCCTTAGTCTTTCATATCATAAGAGAACCATTTCAAGTAACCTCAAAGCACACATACTTGTGCAAGACATGAATAAGACCCCATAATCCCATCCAGGCTAAGTATCCCATTTGGTCTTCGTAAACATAGTTCATACCACTAGTCAAGTCTTAGACTCTCATAAGTAGCTTCAAGTCGTACTAGTGTAATGTATGAGTAAGACCCCATAATCCCACTCACACTAAGTACCACCTAGGCCATCATACATACTTACCATCTTAAGACCTCATCCTTAACTTACCTCTCCTAACCAAGGGAATCTCTCACCTTTAGTGAATCATAACGAGGAAGGCAACTATAGCACAATCCTATCTAAACATACATCATATAAGAGAACACTTCCTTAGGTCACCTTAAGTTATACTTTTGCAATGCATGAATAAGACGCCATAATTATATTCAGGCTAAGTACCTTTTTTAGGTCCTTATACTCATACTTCTTGATTTGGAAGCTAGTCCCTCTCTTTAAACCTTAGAACACCATGAGGTACTTCCTTAAGAACATCTTAGCTCATTTATTAGGTTGAACCCTATGAGATACTTGTTTAATCATGTCTAAGTTCATTAGTGCTTTTGAAAACTTAGAGATATTTCTTTAAGTATGTGTTAGTTTATTAAACACAAAGATTACTACTAAAAATCCTAACTTCACTATGTGAAGGCTTCCATCTCTTGAGACCTATTTTTGGGAAAAACCGGACTTAACAATGTGAGAGTCCCCCCCCCCCTCCCCCCCTTTTGCTTGGATAGAACTCATATCAACTAGGTGTGGTTCCCCTTTACATTTGAAGCCCGGACCCTATGTAGTGTGACACTCCATCTCATTGTCAATATCCAGTTGGGGCCATGCATACACCCCAAGATACTACTAACACTTGCTTAACGTTCATGTCTCATGGATGGATTTCCTTGACAATCAATCCATGTTCTATTAATTCTATCACTTATACATTCAAGCAATTATAAGGTAGGTTAGGTGAGTATAGGCCTTTGACCACAATTCTACATATTAGACTTGTATTCATCACATTAACTTTACTCTCAAAGCATGAGTGATTCAATATTCATGTACAAGCCTTACTCTCAAAGATTTACTTCACACAATCATCATGCATATTCATACCTAGATTTCAAGACATTTTAGTAATAATTTATCATCTAAGTTCAATCTCAAGATTTAATAGTCATGATGTATACTATAAGCTACCCCCATACGTGTTCACGTATCTATATTCATGAACAATTACCGTATAATTCGTCAATTTTAGAAGATCAATATATAAATCCTCAATTTCACCCTTCATGGCATAAACTCACATAATATCAATTTCATCAGTTAGACTAAGGTTAACCATGGAAAACATATAAATTCATCATAATATCATGATTCAATATGTAAACAATCATAAACAAGTACTATCCCCTTAATTAGAATCATACTTAACTCTACCCACAACATAGATGAATAAGGTATTATACCTTGATTATAAAGCCCTCACAAAGCTTGTATCAATGGAGGAAGTTGACCTAGCTTGACCCTTTCTTCTTTTTCTTCTTCTTGGGTTTTCTAGAGAGAGGATTTTTGTGAAGATGAACTTTTGGATCTTTTGGGGTTTTGGAATTAATGAATTAGTTGGGGTGGTTATAACTTAAAAGACTTTATATATGTGATTAAAGTCCAAATAAAAAGACTCCCACTTAAAACTAATTAAAAATCAATTTACTAAAAAGTCCCTCACTAGGTAGCCCACTCCCGGGCACCACGACAGGGCTCACGAGCCATGGTCCTCTATAAATGGCTATGGCTTGGTGTATTGTCTGCACAATGCTAAGGCATGACCAAGAGCCTTTTCCCATAAACTATGGTCAAGACCACTGGTCGTGAAGTGGCTCGTGATCCATGATCCAGTGGCTTGGCTCCAAGAACTTCCCTCCCACAAAGCTAAGGCACCTTCACGAGGCCTCCCACGATTCATGGTCAAGACCACTGGTCGTAATTGTGTCCATGAACTTGCGGTAGTGCTTGATAAGGTTGGGGCAGCCTTGGCCTTTGGCTTGTGCCTTGCCCCTTTGCCTTGGCACTTGCCTTTTAGCCTTGACTCTTGTAGGCCTCGACTAAACCCTAGATGGTCTAATAAGCTACGGGAAGTCATTTTACGATTCTAACCCTTGCTTCAAACTCTAAAACCTTCATGTAAATCTCTAGTTTAGTCTACAAGTTTCTGGAATGTTAAAATATCTCCCATTTGGTTTCATTCATCCTCGAATGAAGATTCTAAACACTTATTAAAAGAAACAACTATATATTGGTAGCCCATCATGCATGCAACTCATATAAATGCACATAAACAAAGGAAGAAAACTTTAATTCCAAATTAAGCATACTCAATGCAACATAAGGAAGTAGGAACTACATCTACCTACCCAAAATGCATGAAATTCTATATCTACTCATTTTTCAAGGAAGAATTACCATCTCCTTGATAAAACATGCCCATCATATACTCGTGGAGCCTAAATGCAATTTACTCTCAAAAAGCATTTATTCAAGAAGGAATCTTTCAACTCAGAACTAAGGCATGCTCATTAATTCATCTCATGAAATCTATATGCAACTCTACTCTAATGCACTAAAATGTGGGGCAAAACAATGCATATAAGTCATTTCTATAAAGACCTAAACTTTTTCATGAACATGCATATAAGGAAATCATGGCAACACATAAACACACAATAACCTTTCTAGATAGGCATACCATCTCTTATTTTGTAGTAAGCCTATACAAACTCTTCTAAACATCATTCATACTAAAGACAACTTGAAGGTCCAAGGTAGCAAGTCACAAAAGACAAGAAATCCGGAATCTACTAAAGCATAAATCACATACCGGTAGCAACATGAGGAGATCACTTTAGATCATTTTTTTCTTGGAGTACATAGAACCTATTCTTCTTTTTATGCTCCAGATCTATACCACTAGTGACAACTTGCTTATCCTCTCATCCCTTAGCCATAAGAACCGGGTAATCTCTCATTTTGTGCCAAGTCTTACCACAACCATAACAATCATCCATGTCGGCTAGACACTTACCATAATGGATCCTTCCAAACTTGGTGCAAGTAGATCTAGGTAACTAACTACCTTTATTTTGGTCAAATCTAGGGGTGTAGGAAGAATCTTGAATTGGATACCTTTGCTTAGACTTCGGACTACCTTGTTCATCAGACTTACCATTAGAAAAGTTCCCATCGCCGGTCCTAGCCTTTTTTGCCTACCTATTTATCTTCTTGAGTTTGGACTCCTCAATTTGTTGATCATACACCATAAGCCTAGATATATCCATGTCATCAATAAGCATTGTCGTACGACATTCTTCTACAACTGAGTCGGACAAACCTGTCAAGAACCTACTCATCCTATTTCTCAAATCTGCCACCATAGATGGAGGCATGGATCATATACTTGGATAGTAGGGTAAATTTTAAGGCATACTTCTTAATATTTATGCTACCTTTCCTAAGGTTGATAAACTCTTCCAACTTAGCCTCCCTCAACTCTTGGGGAAAGAACCTATCAAGGTATGCTTTTTGAACCCTTCCAACTCTATTAGGCCTGCTTCTACTAGCAGATTGTCCTTCCATTGTTCATACCAAATTCTTGCTACATCTCTCAATTGATAACAAGCTAGTTACTCTTTCTCTGCCAAAGTCAATCCCATGATAGCATGCTCCTTGTACACCTCATCTATAAAACCTTGAGGATCATCCTCCACTTTGGAGCCATAAAACTCCGGAGGGTTCATCCTCAAAAAATCTCTCACCCTTAAATCCGCATAATTCATATTATGGTTCACCGAGTCTACCATCCCTCTATTGGCTCGCGCAACTTTTGGAAAGCCTATCTAATCTCCACATCCAAAATAGCCGAAGGATCAATTGGGGATTGGGGAGAAACCTCATGATCCACATTATCTTCCTCATTTTCCCTTGTATTAGGCATATTCTGAAAATCAACGGGCATGGATTAGAAGAAGGACCTAATAGAGTCAAACTCCATGGTACAACAAAGAGAATGAAGAAGTGAAGCTTCCTAAGCATCCAATAGCCTCCTATTCACAAATGTGGCGCGCTTCACATTTATGAACAAGATTCTACTAGACATGGTTTGAGACAATCCTAGAACAATTCAAAACCTTGTGCTCTGATTACCAAGTTTGTCACGACCGCCCTAAAAGTAACATGGGTACTTGTCCTCAAAAGGGTCTCATACAAACCCTTACCACATCATAACACAAGATAATAGAAAAGTACATAAATTTTAAAAATGGTATCCCTACAATCGAAGTCTTTTATAAAATAGGAAGTTTTACTACACTTTGTCTCAAACCATCTAAATTCAACCTTGAATTAAAAGCCTCTGGACGCAGCCCATACAATAGTCTCAAATATGAAAATAAAATAGATAAAGGAAATAGTGGCTTTGTCCTCGAAGATATGAGGACTCACCCAAATCTTCAACTCCTTGCTCCTTAGAAACCTATCCTCAAGAATGGAACTTAAATCTCCAAACCCTATATTTGATGAGAATGTGGGTAAAGTATGTGTTAGTACAAAAGTACTAAATATGATAGCTAGCAGAACATCATAAGAGCATAATATCATAAGGGTTAGTCAACATAAGACATAATTCATTACTTCATGAAACATAAACTATAATCATAAGAGATAATATCATAACGATAAGTAAAGTCTCCAACATACGCATCATATAAGCATTTCTCCCCCCTTAGTCTTTCATATCATAGGTGAACCATTTCAAGTAACATTAAAGCATACTTGTGCAAGGCATGAATAAGACCCCATAATACCATCCAATCTAAGTATCCCTTTTGGTATTCATAAACATAGTTCATGCCACTAGTCAAGTTTTAGATTCTCACAAGTAGCTTCAAGTCATACTTGCGCAATGTATGAGTAAGACCCCATAATCCCACTCACACTAAGTACCACCTTAGGCTATCATACATTCTTACCATTTTAGGTACTTATCCTTAACTTACTTCTCATAACCAAGGGAATCTCACACCTTTAGTCAATCATAACAAGGAAGGAAGATATAGCACAATCCTATCTAAACAAACATCATATAAGAGAACACTTACTCAGGCCACCTTAAGTTATACTTGTGCAAAGCGTGAATAAGACACTATAATACTATCCATGCTAAGTACAATCGAAGTCTTTTATAAAATAGGAAGTTTTACTACACTTTGTCTCAAACCATCTAAATTCAACTTTGAATTAAAAGCCTTTGGGACGCAGCCCATACAATAGTCTCAAACATGAAAATAAAAGACAGAAAGGAAATAGTGGCTTTTTCCTCGAAGCTATGAGGACTCAACGAAATCTTCAACTCCTTGCTCCTTAGAAACCTATCCTCAAGAATGGAACTCAAATCTCAACAAACTGCATTTGATAAGAATGTAGGCAAAGTATATGTTAGTACAAAAGTACTAAATATGATAGCTAACACAACATCATAAGAGCATAATATCATAAGGTTTAGTCAACACATGACATAATCCAATACTTCATGAAACATAAACTATAATCATAAGAGACAATATCATAACCATAAGTAAAGTCTCCAACATAAGCATCATATAAGCATTTCTTCCCCCTTAGTCTTTCATATCATATGAGAACCATTTCAAGTAACCTCAAAGCACACATACTTATGCAAGACATGAATAAGACCCCATAATCCCATCCAGGCTAAGTATACCATTTGGTCTTCGTAAACATAGTTCATACCACTAGTCAAGTCTTAGACTCTCATAAGTAGCTTCAAGTCGTACTAGTGTAATGTATGAGTAAGACCTCATAATCCCACTCACACTAAGTACCACCTAGGCCATCATACATACTTACCATCTTAAGACCTCATCCTTAACTTATTTCTCCTAACCAAGGGAATCTCTCACCTTTAGTGAATCATAACGGGAAAGGCAACTATAGCACAATCCTATCTAAACATATATCATATAAGAGAACACTTCCTTAGGTCACCTTAAGTTATACTTGTGCAATGCATGAATAAGACGCCATAATCATATCCATGCTAAGTACCACTTTTAGGTCCTTATACTCATACTTCTTGATTTGGAAACTAGTCCCTCTCTTTGAACCTTATAGCACTATGAGGTACTTCCTTTAGCACATCTTACTTAATTTATTAGGTTGATCCATATGGGATACTTTTTTGAGTATTTCTAAGTTCATTAATGCTTTTGAACACTTAGAGATACTTAGTCAAGTATGTCATAGCTAATTGGATATGGAAATTGCTACTGGAAACCCTAATCAACTATGTGATGGCTTCCATCTCATGAGACCTAAATTTAGTAAAACTCGAACTCTACTATGTGAGAGTTCCCCCTTTTTTATTGGATATTCCTCACATCAACTAGGTGTAGTTCTCCTTTAAACTTGGTCTCGGACCCTATCTTGTGTGACACTCCATCTCATTGTTAATATCCACGTGGGGCCAAGCATATACCACAAGATTTACTATTAAGCCTTGCTTAACATTCATGTCTCATGGAAGGATTTCCTTGACAATTAATCTATTTTCAAGTGATTCCTCACTTTATACATTCAAGAATTTATAAAGTAGGTTAGGTGAGTATAGGCATTTCGACACAATTTTACCTATTATACTTCTATTCATCACATTAACTTTACTCTCAAAGACTTAGTGGTTCAACATTCCTGAATATAAGTCTTACTCTCAAAGCTTTACTTCACACAATCATCATATTCATATCTAGATTTCAAGACATTCTAGTCATAAGCTTCATCTTTAAGCAATTATAGTCATAATTCATCATATAAGTTCAATCTCAAGTTTTAATAGTCATGATTCATAAGGTATACTATAAGATACCCCCCTACGTGTTCACATGTCTATATTCATGAACAATTACCATACAATTCATTAAATCCTCAATTTCACCCTTCATGGCATAAACCCACATAATATCAATTTCATCAATTAGACTAGGGTTAACCAACAAAGACATATATATTCATCATCATCTCATGATTCAATACTTAAACAATCATAAACAAGTGTTATCCACTAAATTGGAATCACACTCAACTCTACCCACAACATACGAAGAAACACTAACTAGAATTGGGTTTTATTTTCACAATTGGGGGAAATCTAGGGGGCTCTATGGATGGAAAAATTCATAGATGAATAAGATATCATACCTTGATTATAAAGCCCTCACAAATCTTGTATCGATGGAGGAAGTTGACCTAGCTTGAACCTCCTTCTCCTCCTCCTCCTCCTTTTTCTTCTTCTTTGAACCTTCTCCTCCTCCTCCTCCTCCTTCCCTCCCCCTTCCCCCTCCTCCCCCTCCCCCTCCTTCTCTCCATTCTCCCCCTCCCCCTCCTCTCCTCTTCTTCCTCCTCCTCCTCCTCCTCTTTCTTCTTCTAGAGACATGATTTTTTAGAAGATGAAATTTGGGATCTTTTAGGGTTTAGGATTAATCACTTAGTTGGATTTTTTAATGACTTAAAATACTTTATATATGTGTATAAAGTCCATAAAATGACCCCCACTTAAAACTAATTAAAAAGGAATTTACTAAAAAGTCCCTCACTAGGTATCCCACTCCCAGGCACCACGACAGGGCTCACGAGCCGTGGCCTTGCTCGAGGTCCTTGGGCAGTGGCTATGGCTTGGTGTCTTGGCCTCCACAAGCTAAGGCATGACCACGAGACTTCCCATAAATCATGGACAAGATCACTGGCCGTGAAGTGGCCCGTGGTCCATGATCCAGTGGCTTAGCTCGAAGGACTTGCCTCCAACAAAGCTAAGGCACCTTCACGAGGCTACCCACGAACCACAGTCAAGACCACTGCTCGTGGTGGTGGCCGTTAAGTTGGGGAAGTTCTTGCCAAAGTTGGGGCAGCCTTGGCCTTTTAGCCTTGACTTTTGTAGCCCTCAACTAAACCCTAGATGGTCTTCTAAGCTATGGGAAGTCATTTTATGATTCTAATCCTTGTTTCAAACTCTAAAACCTTCACATACAGCTCTAGTTTAGTCTGCGAATTTCCAAAATGTAACATCCATTTATATTATTTTTCGTATGTGTTCTTAGAGGATCCATAATCTGTCTCAAATCAATAAAGAGAAGGGGAGGGCAAATTAGATCGATTTTTTGTGGGGCAACCTGTTGAAATATGGTGGAATTTGAAATCCTTAGAGATATACAGGATGAGGTTGTCCGCGTTGAAATTTGAAGAAAAAGCTCATATCCAACCATATTCAAATTTCTCCTCCTTTCCAAGCCTATAGTAACAAAGGGTTTGAAAGCTTCGAAGACATACACGAAGAGAAAGGGAATGTGAGGGTGATCATGGTAGGTGTCGTGCCTAGGGCTAGGGTTGCTCTCTCTTGAGAGAGATGAAGAGGACATCTGTGAGTTTTTTTTGGGGTAAAAAGACGAGTAATTTAAGAAATAATCAAAGATTTTCAAATTTAGCTGATTAGAGGGTCAATTATATTATATCTCTAGCCAATTGAATGTTGAATATTAAATATGTCCATAATTAAATTAGTTGTTGATTTCCGTCATAATTGAAATCAGATAAATTATTATGGATTAACTATTGCGCTTCTTAATTTAAACAAGGGAAAATAATGGGAAAATTATGTAACTAGGAAAAATTTGTAACTTATTTTTCGAAAGAATAGCCACTGGTAAAAAATATTGTAAAAATGGAGCAATACTTTATTTTAATTGCAAATTAATGGTATCCATAGTTAGTTCCTAATTTAACTCATATTAAGACCACTATTTAAGGAACACACGTTCTCTATATGTTATTTCCTAATATTTCAAAACTAAAAAAATTCTCCTGCTTTCAAGTCCCTTTTCAATAATTCTTCAATTTTCGCCACTTCAGCTTCTCTCTCATCAAAGGGTAACATTTTTTTCTTCTAGGAAATTGAAAAAATATCCGCAAAAAAATTACACAACAATCATATTAATTCAGGTATTTTTATATTTGTTTTGTATATGTCCTTAGAGGATCCGAAATATGTTCCAAATTAGTGAAAATAAGGGTGGACAAATTAGGTCATTTTTTGGGGGAAACCTGCTGAAAGAGGGAGGAATTTTATTCCTTGGAGAAATAAGGTACGAGGTTGTTGGCGGTAAAACTCGACGGACAAAGCTCATATCGAAATATTTATGAATTTCTCCTCCATTCCAAGGCTACAATAATGAAGTTTTTGACAACTTTGGAAGCCATACATGAGGAGAAAGGGAATGTGAGGGTGATTGGGGTAGCACTACCTATGGTTAAAGTTTCTCTCTGTTCAAAGAGATGAAGAGGACGAGCATGAGTTTTTTTTGTAACAAGGCGAATAATTTATGAAATAATCAAAGATTTTAAAATTCAACTGATTGGAGGGTTAGTTATATTATAAGTCTAGTCAATTGAGTTTTGAATATGTCCATAATTAAGTTAATTGTTGATTTTGGCCATAATTGAATAAGCTGAATTATAATTAATTAATGGGAAAATGCACAAGTACCCTCTCAACTATACACGAAATTCCAACGACACACCTTAACTATTCATGGGACCTATTACCCCTGATTTTTTTAAAAGTGTAATAAACGCACCCTTTCATGATGAGGTGACACAGAGAATGTGTTCACTCTCTTAGAGGCATGTGAGATACGGAAAAAGGTATTAAAATCTGATTAATGTGGACATGTGTTAATTTTTAATTGGACATTTTATAATTAATTAGTAGAGATAGTTAATTAGCTTTTAATTTTAAATTGATATTTTTTTGTAGTTAATTAGCTTTAAATATTAAATTTGTTGTAAAACAAGAGGAAAATATAAGAATACTAAACAATATAGGAAGACAAGTGGTGATGGAAAATAAAATATCTTCAACTGTGTATTTCACAAGGGTAAAGATTACCCTTTTATAGGATTTAGAATCATCCGTTTACATCCTTTAACAAATGTGTTAGTATAACTTTAAGAGTTATATTAAATAGGTTCATTACGTTAGTTTATTGATGAAAGAAATATCCACATTTAAATGGTTTTTGTAACCCCCCCGTATGTTTATAGATAATGTGCCTCGTTAAAATCTTACTAGGAAAACCCCAAGGGAAAGCCTAGTGAAGGAAAAGGAGTACACACATCTTATAATATGCTTTGAGTGCTGCCTCATTAAAAACCTTACCAGGAATATCCAATGGGACAAAACCATGGCTAAGGGAAAAAGAGTACAACGCGTATTTGCTCCCCCTGATGAAAATCTTATTTGATATCTTGGAGACGACGCATCCCAATCTTATATCTTAGTTTCTCAAATGTAGACGTTGGAAATGCCTTAGTGAATAACTCTGCAAGATTATCACTCGAATGAATCTATTTAACATTTATCTCACCATTTTGTTGAAGATTGTATGTGAAAAAGAACTTAGGTGAAATATGCTTTGTTCGATCTCCTTTGATATATCCTCCCTTTAATTGAGCTATGCAAGCATCATTATCTTCATACAATGTTGTTGGAATCTTTATTTGCACAGAAAGACCGCATAATTGCAAAATGTGTTGAGTCATTGATCTTAATCATACACACTCTCAACTGGCTTCATGAATCACTATTATCTCTGCATGATTCGAAGAAGTAGCAACTATTGTTTACTTTATCGAACGTCATGATATAGCCGTACCTCCATATGTGAATAAGTATCCTGTATGAGATCTAGCTTTATGTGGATCTGACAAATATCATGCATCTGCATAACCGATCAACTCTGAATTGGATGCATTAGAATAAAACAATCCCATATCAATTGTTTCTTGAAGATATTTGAATATATGTTTAACACCTTCCAATGTCTTCTTGTTGGACATGAACTGAATTTCGCCAATAAACTTACTGCGAAACAAATATCTGGCTGAGTATTGTTGGCAAGGTACATTAGTGTCCCAATAGCACTGAGATATGGTGTTGTAACATCTTGTATCTAGAATTAACTAAGTTTAAGCTAAGGAAAAACAAGAATAATCAAATTTGGAAATAAAGAAGGAAATCTTGAAAAATTTTGAGAGTTAAAAAGATGAGTTTTTGGTCATTTTCAAACGACCATAACTTCCATATTAGGAGGAGTTTGAGTGATTTCTTTATATGGATGGAAACCTCGTCAGACGATTTTTCTAACAACGCCAACTTTGTGAAATTTTGAGGTCGTACGAGGGAGATATGACTTTCGAAAGTTGGGTTGTTGGGTAGAGGAAATCCCGAATCCGAATTTGTTAAGGGTGTTTTGATCGTTTCCTAAATCAATTATTTATTTTGTTTTAAGGGTAATAAGTTGGGGCCTAAGCTGATCCTAATAAGTTTTCACAATTAGAAAATAAGTTAGGGCTTTGAAAGAAAAGACAAAAGAGGAGAAGGGAGAAGAAGACGCAATAACGCCAAGAATTTGTTGTGTGGATTTCGTCAGGGGTGATCCCTTTGAGGTATGTAGGATCTTTTGTGTTGGTTTACTTCACCCACACATCAATTTGTTTCAGTTCAGTGAAATTGAGGATTTATTTCATGTTAGGAGTTAAATTCTTGAAAGAACGTTTGATTTCTTGTTGATTGGATTGTTGGCTGTCATTTTTGTTTAGATACTTCTTATTTCGAGTAATTTTGAGTTGAATTCAGTAGTTATTGATAGTAACAATGGTCCCAATCGTTTAGTGAAAGATCTAGGAAGTTTTGGAGAGTTTAGAGATGGAAAACGAGTTGAACAATTTGTCAGACGCACCTAGGTAGGGGCAGGCGCGTCTAGCAGGCGCGTCGCGCCTGCAGTGCGCCAGGAATTCGCCTCAGTCAATCAAGGCCTGGTGCGGCACTCCACCAGTGCGCCAGAATCAGGCCTCAGTCAACTTAGGCTGGCACGGCGCGCCACCAGTACGTCCGACCCCCAGCTTTCGTAGTTTAGCCCTTTAAAGTCCTTCCAAGGTACATTAACATCCTTCTATGAATTTTAATCACTTCAAATGATCTCTAAATACCTAGAAATCATCCAGGAACTCAAATTGAAACCTTGAATCCATAATACATTCAAGGAAAGTTAAGATCAATGTCAAGAAAGTTGAGAGTCAAGTCTAAAGTTAAGAAGTAAGTTAAAGTTAAGTTATTAAAGATTTTCAAGAGTCTTATTTAAACATTTTAACTTTGTTTTAAGACTCAAGTTTCAAGTCAAGAAAGAGTAAAGAGTTGAGTTAAATTCTCAAAAGCTATAAGGGAACTAAGTATTCCCTAAGAGTTAAGTTTCAAGTAAGCAAAGAGTATCAAATTGAGTTCACTTCTCAAGAGTTATAAGGGAACTAAGTAGTCTCTAAGAATTTAAACATAATGTTTTCAAACTTTTGAGAATGAGGGGAAGCTAGACATCCATAGGGTCTATGGCTAGCTTTAATAGAAGAAAGAGAAAACTATGATTTCCAAGAGAGCTTTTTAAAAAGCTAAGTTTTGAGCACTAATCTCAAACTACAAAATCAGTATGTTTTTAAACATAAGAGATAGTATATTTTTGGTAGTAGTATTGAGCACCGATATGGGGGAGAGTTCAGATAACTCACAGCCCCCATAAACCATGTTAGCCACCATGGGTAGAAAAGGGTCATACTTTTTAGATAATTCCTTTTCACAGTTTACTAGTGGATCCATTAGGCAGTTCAGGTCTTATACCTTTGTTCGGGTATGGGATGCGCTGGCAGCGTGCGGTAGACTGTTGTATCATCACTGTAGCTCTTAAGTGATGGTTGTCGGTTAGAGAATATCCCTCAGGTAAATTATATTTTTATACACAGCAGTATTGTATTTTCATAATACATCAATATTGAATTTTGTATACATCTCAGACATTACTGTGTACTTGTATATATATATACTCAGAGGTTTAAGCATGTTTCCAGTCAGCATTTCTTTATATTGCATTTATTTTAACTGCGTATATTGAATAACAGTTAGTAGATCATGAGTTGAATAGAGCCAAGGTACGTATTCATTCTTACTCCATTTCAAGCCTAAGTTTTGTTTAGCTTCCCAACTCGCATACTCGTACATTCAATGTACTGATGCCAGGTTGCCTGTATTATTTTATGATACAGATGCAGGTAACGAGAATCAGCATGCGGCGTTTAATTGATCCAGATTGAGCTCCAGATTCAGTGGTGAGCCTCCTTCTATTTCGGAGGACATCAATTTCTTTTATGTTTAGTAGTTTAGTTTTAGGATGTTGTGGGGTTTGTCCCAACATCCCTCTTGAGTTAGTTTAGAGGCTTCGTAGACACTAGTATATCGGTTGAGAGTTTATTGTTGCTTGTTAAGACTTGAGTGCCGTCATGGCTAGATATCATAAGAAGTACTTTCCTTTAAACATGTCTTATTTCTTGTTTAAGTTGAGTTTAGTCTTCCTCTGAGTTAAGTAAGACAGGCCAAGGGTTCGCTTGAGGGCCAGCAATGGTCTTTGAGCATCGGCCACGTCTAGGGTGTAGGCTCGGGGCGTGACAAGTGTTTCATCACCAAGAACCTCTTCATCCTTTTCTTGAGGTCGGAATGGATCTTTATTTATATCAAGAGATCTCACAACCATCGAAATACGGAATGGGTGTGATTTATCCATGTAAAATCTTTTCAAAACCTTTTCAATATATGTTGATTGATGGATAAATATTCCATTTGTCAAATGTTCAATCTTAAGTCCAAGACAAAATTTTGTCTTACCAAGATCTTTCATTTCAAATTCTTTCTTCAAACACTCAACGACTTTTGAAAGCTCTTTAAGAGTTCTAATGACGTTCAAGTCATTAACATAAATAGATATTATTACAGATTCAGATTTTGACCTTTGTATAAAAATACAAGGACAAATAGGGTCATTCTTATACCCTTCATTTAGCAAGTATTCGCTAAAACGATTATACCACATTCGCCCTGATTGTTTCAATCCATATAAAGATTTCTGAAGTTATATAGAATAACTTTCTTTGGAATATTTATATGCTTCAGGCACTTTGAGTGCTTCAGGAATTTTCATAAAAATATTGTGGTCTAGTGAGACATATAAATAGATTGTGAAAATGTCCATTAGATGCATTTCAAGCTTTTCATGAACTGTCATATTTATTAGATACCTGAAGGTAATTGCATCTACCACATGAGAATATGTCTCCTCATAATCAATGTCAGGCCTTTGCGAAAATCCTTGTGCAACAAGTCGTGCTTTATATCTTACGACTTTACCATTTTCATTGCGTTTTCGTACAAAAACCCATTTGTGACCCACTGGCTTGAGACCTTCAGGTGTTCGGACTATTGGTCCAAAAACTTCACGTTTTTCAAGTGAAGCCAATTATGTTTGAATTGTTTCCTTCCATTTTAACAAATCATTTCTCTGTCTACATCTTGGTTCTAAATCCTCATCTTGTTGCACTATTTCAACTGCAAAATTATAGGCAAAAACATTATCCACCACAATATTATTTCGATTCCATCTTTTTCTCATCGAGACACAATTTATAGAGATTTCCTCATTCTCATTATTTTCAGGTACATGGACCTCCTATGTAGTGTCATCATTTATTATGTATCAGAGCTCTTTATGATCAATTGCCCTATATAATGATCATCTTGATAATTTATTCCTTTCCTTTTCCGAGGATTTTTATCCTTGGAACCAATTGGTCTACCACGTTTTAGCGTGGTCCAGAATCATTTGCCTTAACATTTTGTCCTATACGGACATCAACTTGAACTTGAGCATTAGCAGTTGGTATATATGATTTAGTAACCCGTGGAAGGTTAGTAAATGCATCCGGCAGTTGATTTGCAATATTCTGCAAATAAATTATCTTTTGAACCTCTTGCTCACATTTATTTGTTCGATGATCTAAATGAGATAGAGAAAGTGAATTCCAATCAATTTCATTTCCCAACTTCTTTTGTTCTCCCCCTAATGTTGGGTATATTGACTCATCAAAATGACAATCAGCAAACCTTGCCGTAAATAAATCTCGAGTTGTAGGTTCCAAATATTTTATAATAGAACGAGATTCATACCCAACAACCAAAGATTCTAAGATGGGAAATGTTTGGATCCTGACCAAAAACCAATTGTAATGGGGTGATGTCATGATAACTTGTTGGCCTTATGCGCACAAGTGCTGCTGCATGCAAAATAGCATGCCCCCAAACCGAAACAGGCAACTTTGTTCTCATCAACAGGGGTCTAGCTATCAATTGAAAATGTTTAATCAATGACTCTGCTAAACCATTTTGAGTATGAACATGTGCAACAAGATATTCAACTGTTATTCCAGTGAACAAACAATAATCATTAAATGCATGAGATGTAAACTCACCAGCTGGAAATTGTGCTTTTAACCTTATTGTTTGAGCCAACAACCTCGCAAAAGCCATACTGCGAGTTGATAATATGCATACATGAGACCATCTTGTAGATGCATCTATCAAGACCATAAAAAATTTAAATGGTCCACATGCAGGGTGAATAGGTCCACATATATCACCATGTATCCGTTCCGGAAATGTAGGGAATTCTACCCCAACCTTAGCCACTGATGGTTTGATAACCAACTTTCCTTGTGAACAAACAGCACAATATAATTCCTTTGATTGAAGAAGATTTTGGTTCTTTCAAAGTATTCCCATGTGAATTCTCAATTACTTTGCGCATCATGTTATAACCGGGATGGCGCAATCGGTCATGCCAAATGATAAAATCATTAGAATTAGTAAACCTTTTTTTACTACGGCATGTGATTCAACTGTACCAATATTTGTATGGTACAACCTCGAAGAAAGTGCTGGCAATTATTTATGCACGGTTTTCTTATCCGCATTTATTGCAGTGATATAAAAGGTATTCCACCTTTCTTTCATTCGTAGTCTCAACATGATAGTCATTTTGGTGAATAACCTTGAAACTTTACAAGTTTCTACGAGACTCACTACAATACAATGCATTATCAATTACCAATAATGTCCCTCCAGGTAGTAATAAGGTCGCTCTTTCAGCGCCCTCAATCAATTTTGTACTACCGGATATTATATTAACATATGCCCTTTTCATTACCAAATGAGAGAAATATTTTTCTCTTAGTATCGTATGAGTTGTGGCACTGTCCAGAAGACACATATCTTCACTACTCATCTTGGATCCAACTGAAGACTGAAATTTTTTATTTATCTTCACAAGAATAAAACATACATAATAAGAAGTACGAAATTTAACAAAAGAAATTTAAGTACATAAACTTTAATCAACAAATTAAAACTATATAAAAGCATTATTCATTTCCTAGCTCAATTATCAATCTCAGTTGTGATCCCCAAAAAAGTCCTCAGCTTTCAGATGTGTAATATCATCGAGCCCTTCAAAATCATCATCTTTCAATGCTAAGTTTGCCTCAACATTCTCATTATATTTTTGAGAAGATCCTGCCTAAAATTCATCTTTGAGAGTCAAATGTGACTCTACCCGGACATTAGAAGAGGAGGCACCACCTTTATTTCCTTTCCTTTTAAAGGAATTCTGATACAGCCTGACAAAATGCTTAAGTGCCCGACATTCATTTTTCCAGTGACCTTTAAGGCCACAACGATGACAGTGATCGCCCTTTTCTTTAGAAGGATTATTTTGAGAACCTATATTGTTCTCCATTTTGTTATGATCACCACCTCGACGATTATTATATCATCTTTTGCCTGTGCACATTATCATGACCCCTATTATTTTGTCTTATTTCAGATTGGTCGTGTGCATCAACCGTGTGTGCCTCTGGTAATGGAGCACTTCCAGCGGGACGGGCTTCATGATTTGTCATCAAAAGGTCATTATGTTGCTCATCCACCAGAAGGCATGAGATTAGTTTAGAGTATTTCTGAAAATCTTTTTCACGATATTGCTGTTGTAATATCATATTAGAGGCATAAAAAGTAGTTAGTGTCTTTTCTAACATGTCCTCATCTTTTATTGTTTCCCCACATAATTTTAATGGGGAAGTTATTCTAAATACATCAGAGTTATACTCAATACGGTTTTATAATCTTGAAACTATAAGTGCATCCACTCATAACGAGCCTTTGGCAATACCGTTGCCTTGAGGTGGTCACACCTCCCTTTCAAACCTATCCGGAATTCAAGTGGATATTTCACCGTTAGGTATTCAACCTTTAGCCCTTCATCAAGATGATGACGAAGGAAAATCATAGCTTTTGCTTTATCCTGACTTGATGTTGTATTCCCTTCAATTATTCTATCACCAAGACCCTTAGCGGTAAGGTGAATTTCCACATCAGGTACCCATGACAAATAATTCTTTTCAGAAATGTCAAGTGCCACAAATTCAAGTTTTGACAAATTCGACATGATGAAAACTATCATAAAATAATTGAGTTAATATTATAATGTTGGTTTCTTTACAATAAATTGTAAAATTAATATTTCAAATGATTAAGAATTAGTTAATATAATATATGCATGAACATGGGATGTTACAAAAGAATGTAACTCAAAAGTATGAAACGGTAATTATTTTACAATATTTATTACTAGTTTAATAGTTATTAACGCCAAAGTTCCGTAAGATTTTTTAAGTCATTTTTAATAAAATACAATTATTCTTTATGACACACACCAATATTTATCATAAATTAATGACACAAAAAACATACGATTATTCTAACTAGCATGTTATTGTATGCCCTAATATTTAATTTAGAGTTATAAGTTACTAACATATAAACAACATAAAAATATAAATGTGAAACATATTGATTATTATGCCTAGTAAAGTATTATAATAATACCTAAAACAAGTTATATATGCAGTAATGAAAATACTAATCGAAGATTTATGCAAGTCCCATTAGAGATGTTATAAACACACAAATATATACCTGACTCTAAAAGAAAGTTGATTAACTTTTAGGAATTAATTTCGAATTAAGTATGTCTCAGTTGGTTAGAGACTCGTGCTGATAACGTGTCGTAACACAAGAGGAAAATATAAGACTACCAAACAATATAGGAAGACAAGTGGTGATGGAAAATAAAATCTCTTCAAGTGTGTATTTCACAAGGGTACAGATTACCCTTTTATAGGATTTAGAAACATCCGTTTACATCCTTTACCAAATGTGTTAGTATAACTTTAAGAGTTACATTAAATAGGTTCATTACCTTAGTTTATTGATGAAAGAAACATCCACATTTAAATGGTTTTTGTAACAAAATTGATATTTTTTTACAATTAAATTTCTTTTTTTCTTTATGAAATAGAGTCAAATTTTCTCATTTTTCACAACATATTTAAATTGTCAGAGAATTCTTTTAAGTGTTTTTCATTAATTTGTATAGTATCGAGAGAATCTTTTTCCTTTTTTTCTCAAATAAATTACTTGAAATTCGCGAATGAATAAAAAATTTCATATTAGGAATTTAATTAACGCAACATACAAAGAGCATAATTTAAATTAGAGTTTTTAAAATAAATAAATAAAGAAATAATTTAATTACCATCCCTCTTCAATTATCCATGTCATACCTCTACCCTTACCCCTACCCCAGCCCTCACTGCGCCGCCCACATCTCCACTCCTCCCCACCCCTGCTTCAGTTCTCCGACTATATGACATCCCATCCCTACCCCAACCCAACCTCTATGCTGCTTCAGTTCTCCATCAATAACACCCTCCTCCTATTCTTCCCTTCTCACTTCAATCGGCCTTTATCTTAACCCAAATTCAATCAGAAAAAAATGACCCCATTCTGAATTTTTCTCGAATTAGAGTTCAAAATTTTGGTAGTTTCTTCAATGGAGATTTGGACCATGTTTTATGAAATTTCTTTGCATTATTTGGATTGAAAGAAAAATAAAATTGATAGTAGATATTAAATTCGGTGGTAGTGAAGGGATAAATTTGATGGTGGGTTATAATTTTCATGGTGATTGCTATGAGTTTTAATGGTTAAAATAAGTGGATTGTAGTGGTTATGGAGTGGGTGTTGATAATGAAGAAGAAGGAATCAAATGTCATGAAATATTTTATATGTTTTTTTTACGGATCTGATCATTTATTGACGTGGCGCTGATATATGTTTTATGTTATTTTTAAAAAACATTAGTAAGTTTGTATCTTCATCATTAAGGATATGTTGTCCACCACCAAAAAGTTAACTATAGACTCACTATTAGATCTATAATCTGATCAGTATCTTATATACATAATCTTTTACACCAAAAGAGTAAAGATACAATACAATTCCATTTAACTTTATAAATGGGATCAGACCTATCTTCGAAAATCTGGCATTTCTCTCCCTCCATACTGACCACCATATACATGAGGGAATCAATCTACACCATCTCTTTTAGCTCTTACTTCCCCATCTTCTCATCCAGTAGCTGAGAAGGTCTAATGTATGCTCAGGCATGGCCCAGCTATAGCCCGTAATGTTGAGAAACAAACTCCACAACTAAGCAGTGTACTTCCAATGCAAAAAAGGTGCTTGTTTGTCTCCTCAATCACCATACACAGAAAACACCTAGGAACCAATTGTCTTTCTTCTTCTGCAGAACTTCTTGCGTTAGACAGGCCCTTTTGATAACCAATCAAGTGAAGCACTTAACTTTGGTAGGAATGTTATTTTTCTAGAAATAATTCCACTTGTATTGAGTATTTGTATTAGTCACGTGGAGACCTCTTGTGTAGGCACTCTCTACAGAAAATATCCCATTACCATTGTGTTTCCAAAGAGGCATATCAACCTCTGTACTGCTAATAGAAACTTGCCCTATTTTCCAGTAACAGGGCTACCCTCTCTATTTCCCAATCATTTAAACGCCTCCTAAAAGAGATATCCCACCCCTATGTGGACCACCACTCTTGGATTGTCACCTCCGGGTTTACACAAATAAGAAATAGATCAGGGAAAGCCTCCTTTAAAGGAGCTTGATCAAACTACCTATCTCTCCAAAAAAAATTCTTTGATCCATTGCCAACCTTGAGGCAAATATTGTCTTCCATTGATTGCTATAAATTCCTAATTGTTCTCCATACTCCCACTCCATAGGTATCAGTTACCATTTCCATGCACCATGGGCTAGCTTCACCATACTTAGACTCAATGACTTCCTTCCACAAAGACTTATCCTCATTGATGTGTCTCCATAACCATTTCAATAGAAGACTCTCATTTTGCAACCTAAGATTTCTAATTCCCAGACTCCCATCTTTTTCACTAAGCAACATTGTTTCCCATTTCACCAAACAGTAACCCTTCCCCTTTTTATTCTCTTGCCACAAAAAATTCCTCCTCATGTTATTCGGTTTTTTCACCAATTTTGTTGGGATTGGAAAAAGTAACATCACATAAGTTGATAGTGAATCAAGGACAAATTTATCAAGATCAATCTACCCTCCCACCCCCCATTGATAGGTAATGTGCCTTCCACTTATCTAACTTCCTCTTAGTTTTCTCTAGAGTCTCATCCCATATCTCTAGTGCTTTGTGTTTATAGCCTAGGGGCATACCAAGATAAGTGGTTGGTAGCTTTTATATTCTGTATCCTAGTATATATTGGCCAAGCTCTGAACCTGAGGAATCTCCAAAACTTGAAAAAGGCTGCTATTTCCCCAGTTGACTCTCAACCCTGAAGCACTCTCAAAGAGTATCAAAATAAGTGTGATAAACCTAATTTGATCCACTGTTGGCTCACAAAATATGATGGTGTCATCTGCATGCAATAGATGGCATATCTCCTTACCCTCTCCCATTCTGTTGTTTATCTAGAAACCTATAATCCATGTCTTTTGGATTGCAATCCGCATCATATTGTCAAACTCCTCTATAGCTAAAATAAACAGGAAAGGAGAGAGTGGATATCCTTGTCTCAAACCCCTTTCAAAGGAAAAAAAAAACAATAGGCTCACCATTCACAAGAACGGAAAATCTAACTGTTTTGATGTAAACTTCCATCCATTTCACCCATTTATCTCCAAATCCCATTTGCCTAAGAATATTGAGGAGGTAGTCCCAGTTCACAAGATCATAAGCTTTTTGTATGTTAAGAATATTGAGGATGTAGTCCCAGTTCACAAGATCATACGTTTTTTATATATCAAACTTACACATTATTTCGGGAATACCATTTTTCCTTCTTGCATATATGCACTCACTGGCTAATAATGCAGCATCCATGATTTTTGGTTGTTGACTAGCTTATCTACCATTGTTTTGAGCCTGTCGGCTAGAATTCTAGCTATGATTTTGTAAATCCCCCCTACCAGACTAATAGGTCTATAGTTTTTTAACTCTGTAGCACCTGGTTTCCTTGGAATTAATGCTATGAAGGTTGCATTGAAGCTTTTCTCAAAATTTTGGCTGGTGTGAAAAACATTGACAATATCTCTGATGTCCTCTTCAAGGTGTCCCAGAAAGTTTTGAAGAAAACCATCTGGACCAGGAGCCTTCTCCATAGCACACATGTTAAGGCATTTCATGATTTCCTCTTCTTCAAATGGTCTCTGCAGCCATGTTTGTTCTTCGTCAGTAATTTTTTTCCTCCATTTAGATTTAGATCTGGTCTCCATTGCTCAGTCTCTTTATATAGCTCTTTATAGAAACTCTACACCGCTTCTTTAATACTGTTACTTAGAGGTGAGTGTAAAACACCTCCCATCATGTGAGTGGCTATAAAGGTTTTAGGTTGTGTTAAGGGAGTGTTTATTACACTTAAAATAATTAAGGGATAATAGGACTCATATATAGTTAAGGTGTCTCGTTGGAATTTTACGTATAGTTGAAGGGGGTACTTGTACATTTTCCCTTAATTAATTATTGAGCTTCTTAATTTAAACAAGATAAAATAATAGAAAAAATATTTAACTTGGAAAAATTTGCAGCTTATATATTGAAAATAGTTAAATTTAAAAAAAATATAAAAAAGAGATATTTTATTTGTATAGCTAATTATTGGAATCCTAAGTTAGTTCCTAATTGAACTCATATTAAGGCTACTATTTAACGCACACATGTTTTCTCTACAATTTTCAAAACTAAAAGTTTTCTCTCATTCAATTCTCTCTTTCAATTGTTCTTTAATTTTCACCCCCCCCCCCCCCCGGTTTTCTCTCATTAAAAGGTGACGATATTTTTTCTTTCTGAAATTGAAAAAAATCTCCCAAAATTTTATACAATAATCCCATTGATTAAGGTATATTATTTTCAATATGTATTCTTAGAGTATGCAGAATATGCCCCAAATCATGAAGAAAAGGGGCGGACAAATTAGGTCGATTTTTTTTTTTTTGGGGGGGGGGGGGGGCTTCCTCGAAGAAATAAGGGACGATTTTGTTAGCGGAGAAATTCGATTGACCAAGCTCATATCCAACTGTCTTGAATTTCTCCTACTTTCCAAGGATGCAGTAACGAAGCTTTTAACAACTTTGGAAGCCATACAAGAGGAGAAAGAGAATGTGAGGGTAATAGGGGTAAACGTTACATCTAGGGATAGGTTGCTCTTTGTTGAGGTATATGAAGAGGACGGGCATGAATGTTTTTTTGTAAAGAGGCGAATAATTTTTAAAATAATCATTTTTTTCCGAATTCAGCCGATTGGAGGGTTAATTAAATTATAAGTCTAGCCAATTGAATTTTAATATGTCCATAGTTAAATTAATTATTGATTTGAGTCATAATTGAAATAAGATAAATTACTATCGATTAATTATTGAGCTTCTTAGTTTAAACAATATAAAATAATAAAGAAATTATGTAACAAAGCATAATTTGTAGCATATTTATTAAAATAGCTACAGTTAAAAAAATATTGTGAAAAGAGCAATGTTTTCTTTGTATAGCAAATTAATGGTATTCCAGGTCTTCATGTAAATTGGTTGAAATGTCACATTTTCCCTATCAATCAGTTTGGGAATTTGCGAGAGTTGGCTACTGTTGGGTTGTGAAGTGGACTCCTTATCAACTAAATATTTGGGGTTGCCATTAGGGGCCAAAAATAAAGAATTGGGGTGATCAAAAGGTGTGAGAAAAAATTGTCCAGGTGGAAAAGTCAATGTTTATCATTAGGAGACAGATTGACTCTCATCAAGTCAGTACTAGATGGACAAAAAAACAAACTTATAAAAAATTAGAATGAATAGTATAAGCCTTTGGTTTTTTCTTGTGTGAACAAAATCTGATAGAAAGATAGTAAAATTAGTTGATTTTATAGTAAACTTGTTAAAAAATACCCTTTGTAGGATGCAAGCTTCCTATTCATCATTTTTTGGATGATGAATCTTTTGGTGTGAATATAAGGTTGCCCTTTTCTAAAAAAAAAAAAAGAAAAGAAAAGAAAAGGATCTCTTGGTACAATTTTTGTCATCTAAGGATCAATTGGCCAATGTCTTGACAAAACAACTTGCACCTGCAATCTTTGGGTTCCTACGTTCCAAACGAATGTGTTTCCCACCACAAGGGGTGTATTAGAACATGTTCATCATAGTTCGAGTTCGAATAGGTTTCAACTAGTATTACTTTATCCTAGTGCTATTGCAATTATATAATATATAAATAAAGAGAGAAATAATATATAAAAGAGTTAGCTTTAGTTCTTCTCTGTTCTCTGCCTCTTGTTCTTATAATACATGAATAAGTTATTTATGTATTAAGGGGTTGTTTGGTTACTGGTTAGAGTCATGCAGGTATTAGTTATGTAGGGTTTAGTTATGTAGTTATTAGCTATGTAGGTATTAGTTATGCATGATTTAGTTATGCAGGTATTAATTATGCAGGGTTCAGTTATGCTGAGTTTAATTATGCGGGTATTAGCTATGCGGATTTAGTTATGTAGGTATTATTTAGTTATGTAGAGATTACAATACATGAATTATTAACTATTGAATATTAAATTTGTTGTAAATTATTAATATACATTATTTACAAAATAATAACATGCTAATAAAATGTGGAATATATTGAATAATATATAATGCTAATATATGATTAGTATATGTACCGTCAAAAAATATACAATCAAATTTTTATATTAAAAAAATGTTTATATTTACATAAATAAATAAAAATTGTAACTTGTAAGTGTAAAAAGAAATGAAAATAGTCTATATATAATAGGAAAACAGTAAAGTTTCTAATTTTTAAAACAATAAAAGAAATGAAAATGGTCTATATATAAAAAGAAATAAAAACAACAAACATATATAGGAAAACAATAAAGTTTCCAGTTAAAAAAATAAATTAATTAATAGGATAAATATGTAATTTATCATTTTAATACATGTATAACTAATATTCACATAACTTATTCCACCTTCTACCCTGCATAACTTTGTACATAGATTCCCTCATAAGTATGTTGATATTAATTATAGAGGACTACAAAAAATACAGCCAAACACCGTATAAATTAATACATGAATAACTTTTATATAATATTTAAATTCTTGTCAACCAAACATGATATAAGTTATGTTGACTTTTATACCTAACACAAAACTTGTACCAAACATAGCAAAGCTAATGCAACTTTTAATACATGTATAAGATGTTTCTTATACAATAACCAAACGACCCCAAGTGTTATTTAAACCAGCTACCTAACATTTTTTTTGTTAGTCAAACGCTCTTTAAACCTCTTAGTAAGTTTATCTGTTGCTAGGATTAATAAGGTACGCCTTACCTTCTTGCTTGTACTTCTTTCTTAGTTTCATTTTTAGAAAATAAATAAACTCAACTAAGCATATTGCCTTGTGAATTTTTTAAAGAAAAGAAAATTATGTAATGGCATATCCAGACTAATTGGACCGTAAGTTTCAAACATTGAAAGCCTTAAATAAATTAGGGATTCTTTTCAAAAGATATACAAAAATGTGATACTCTTCTTTTTGTTAAGGATTTAGAAAAATGAGTAACATAAATTGGGACAATAAAAGTAATATTTATCCTCTTTAGCTTGGATTTTGGGGCTTCCAAAAAGAAGCGAGAAATTCTCTTTTACATAATATAAATTGGTCATTGATATTTGATATTTTTTGTACAAATTAAAATCCAACCAACTCATACAATTTACATACAAATTGCATACACAATTGAGATAGAAACTCCGAAGGATATCCTCAATCGTTCATTCCAAATAAACAACAATTTGCAAAACTCAATTTTTAAATGTAAAGCTTCAAAGCATTTAAATAAATTTCATGTTTATAACAATTCATGTAATCTTGTTTAAATTCGCCACAAATAAGATATGAGTTCTCTTCTTTTAACTTCACAGTGGAAAATCCCTGTGATCCGGAAGAGAAATAAGCTCCAAAATCAGAGCGGAGATATTCTTTTAATTTCACAGTGAAGTCACGTATTCACTAATCAAATTTTATATTAGAGGGTAGGGCTAGAGAAAATGAGAAAAATTAGAGTCTAAAATGAAAAAGATTTGAAGTCTAATAGCAAAAAGTTTGTATATAATTGATAAATATATTATATTATATTACTAAATGAAAACCTCAGTAGTAGTGTGCTGAGCTTTGTTGAATATTTACGCAACAAGTGATTCCTACGTTTGGTTACTGAGAACAGACATTAAAGGTGTTACTATACAATATACCCAACGAAATCCCACAAAGTGAAGTACTGGTAACAGATTTTACCACACTATTACATGGAGGTAGAAAGACCATTTCCGAAAGACAAGAGTGTATCAAACCCAAACATTACCCAATTCTATACCAAAATTTTAGTATTATGTACTACATACTGGGTGTGCATTTATATTCTTTACTCCAAAAATTCCACACCAAACAAATATTTCTAATCTACTTACTATGAAATTCCTAACAGACAACACCAGCAATCACCTTAACTTTGACCAAAAACAAATTTTGGACACTGTCTTACACATCCCTCCTTATTGGTCTTATAAACTCGGTAAATAAAAGGAAAATATAATCCCCATTGGGCTTTTTTGAGTTTTATCAATTAGGTAAACATGCACTGATTCTCATGGATCTATCTATATATAAATATGGAGTAATGATGCATTGAATGCAAGATATGCCGCAATACACACTTTAGGGTACTGAAAGGGCAAAACTTGACATACTGAGAAAGAAAGAATTCCGTAAAGGCAAAACATCCACAAATTTAATTGAACAATACCCTAAATCTATTTAGGTCCAAACTGAAACAATAAGTTTGAGCTAACTCAAGTATTCATAAGATGGAATGAACTCATCTTTCTAACAAGCAGCAGCAATTCTTCCAGCAACTTGGTCAAGATCCCGCTGGCCACTGGATGTGATCCTCCTTCCGCTAGATAAAGAGAGAATGAAACTAGACAGACAAATAACAAGATATTCATCGATTTTCATTCTTTATGCAGCTGATAAAGTTGAGTTGTGAGCGTTCGCTAGCAATAAGGATGTCTCACCGTACAGAACAAGGTGAAATACTTCATCTAGATTCATTTAAGCCATGTTACTATTTTCAATTGAAAAGTCAGCAACCTCTCGATTCCCTGTATAATCAATAAATCGCAAATATCACATTCTTACTATAAAGGGAGCAGTAACTCTCTACAATTGTCATTCAACCCCTTTGTATGCGTCTAAAGTTTCGTCCCTGAAAAACAGCAAACAATGATATTTGTATTTGAATTAATGCGAAGGTTACAATCTTTATGAAATCTTTAATAAAAGATGTAATCCTCTGATTTTTCTCTTCACGGATGTTCTTGATTTGACGGAATACTTGCGGCTCAACACTTGTAGCGAAGACTTCTTTGTATGCGGAAGACTTGCAGATCACCACTGAAGAGCAACTATGTATTTCTATATGTATGTATTTGTGTGTGTCTTTTGGTCAGAAGAAAACCTCTTTATATAGGCTTGAGTTAGGGCTTTAGGGGTATTTTAGTCCGAGCAATTTTGACCCCTGGGCCTGAAGAACATGAGTTGGGCTCATCTTGTCAACTTAATGGACTGGACCAAGTGATTTGGACTTGATTTAAGTCATACAATTTTGACTTAGATATTAATTCGACTTTATCAACCAGTAATTTGACTTGGTCAACGTATGGTGATTTAAGATTTAATCCAAATTTAATATGGATTTATCAATAAAGCTTCACTGTCTACAAATGCCCCACGCTTCGAGGCTTGTTGGGGTGCTCGATTTGTCGAACTTGTAAAGATAAGCCTTGAAGTATTTGTGAAGCAAATGTTTTTTTTTGGTCGTAGTTGATCTTTCACGAGACGTTTGGAGCTTCATGAGAAATGATCATGCCGATATGTTGAGGTCAACATTTACCAGAGTCTTCATGACAATATTCTCTAATCTGTAAGAGGTCATTTGACTTTAGGTTGTTTATCAACTCATTTTCGACTTAAAGTGTTTCAAGCTCATGAAGATTTATCGCATGACATTTCTTCATAGGTGGTAATTTCATTTGGGTCATCAACTAAGAAATGACCACCAATTCAATGAGCAAGGTTTGCGTCCACAAGTTTGACTTGGTGATAGAGACCTTGTGGTTTCGACGCAAATTTTAGGCTTTCACTTGAATAGAACGCAAGGAATTCAAATTCTCATGACGCGAGTCTATTCTCATTCGGACATATTTTTTCCTGTATCTCCCGAGAAAGCTTTACCATAATTTGGTTTTTATGGAATTTCCATAATTTGATTCCCATGGAAAATTTTCATAATTTAATTCTTATGAAAACTTACCATAATTTGGTTTCTATGGAATTTCCATAATTTGATTTCCATGGAAAATTTCCATAATTTAATTCTTATGAAAATTACCATAATTTGGTTTCTATGGAATTTCCATAATTTGATTCCCATGAAAAATTTCCATAATTTAATTCTTATGAAAATTTACCATAATTTTCATAATTTGTAGGAAATAAACTTTCCATATTCATAATTGTCCATAATTTGTAGGAACACAATTTATGTACTTTGATTTCTATAAATACACATGCTCTTACAAGGATTGATTGTCTATTTGAGGCATACAAAACTAAATTTTCGTCACTTTTTTTCAGCACAGCACGTCTGCGGTAGAAAGTTCATAACTTGTTGTAGACATATTGAAATCATGATCCGTTTGGTATTCCAGAAACAAGACTCAGAGGGGTACGACATATCCGAAATTCAAACCAAATCCTTCAAAATTGGCGGTAATTGATTTTTGAAGTTTGCTATCAGATTTGTCTTTTTTTAGTATAGCTCTATGCAATTCCACCAAAACGTCTCTATCTTGGTGTAGGAGATTTCGAATGACGAGCGACTTGTTTCTTTAGAAATTAGACATCAAAGTCTACAACATATCCAAAAATCAAGGTAAAACTCTTCATGAATTGACGATAATTAATTTTCGACGTTGATCTTCAATTCTGTCGTTATTGTTTTGCAGATTTGTGGAGTCTCACCAAAGCTTTTGTATCTTGGCGTAGGAGAGCTCCAATGGAGAGAGACTTGATTCTATAGAAAATATACTATTAAGTTTTCATGTTTTTACTTCTCTACATCTTTACCGAAGAGCCGCATACTGATTTCCGTATTGATTGAGAATTTTTTTTATCATCTACATGGAGAGACAATATAAAACTCTTAATTCAATAGGACCATATTCATCATGACAATCGCGAGAGAATATGCCATAATTTTCATCATGCCGATTTGAAGTTTCGTGCAATTGGCACCGTGAGACACAACATTCATCATGACGAGCGTGTGAGCATATGCCATAATTTTCACCATGCCGATTTAAAGTTTCGTGCAATTGGCACCGTGAGACACATCATTCATCATGACGAGTGCGAGAACATATGCCATAATTTTCACCACGCCGATTCGAAGCTTCGTGCAATTGGCATCGTGAGACACATCATTCATAATGACGAGCGCGAGAGCATATGACATAATTTTCACCATGCCGATTTGAAGCTTCATGCAATTGGCATCGTGAGATACATCACTTTTCCTTTTTTTCCTTTTTAGGTTTACGATGGACTGCAAAAAAGTCTCAATATTATATCCAAAAAAAATGAAGTGTAGTCCATAATTGACGAGCAACCACTTGATGCATCTTCTTTTGTAGTTTCAACTTTGATGACGAGCCACACTTTGTGCCTCTTCTTTTACAATTGCGGATTTAGCGACGAACCACTCTTAGTACATTTTATTCTACAATTGCAGCTTTGATGACGAATCATATGTGGATCATCTTCTTTTAGAATTGTGTCTTTGATGACGAGCCACACGTGAAAAATATAAATATATATATATATATATATATATATATATATATATTATTTCTTGTAGTTGCGGCTTTGACGAAGAACCACACTTGATATCTCTTCTTTTGTAGCTTCAACTTTGATGATGAACCAAATTTGGTTCTTTTTCTTTTGCAATTGCGACTTTAGCGATGAACCACACTTAGTACATCTTCTTCTACAATTGCGGCGTTGCGCATCTTCTTTTAGAGTTGTGTCTTTGATGAAGAACTACACATGAAGTATTTTTTTTAGTTGCAATTTCGACGACGAACTACAGTTGACACTTTTTTTGTAGTTTCAGCTTTGATAACGAACCACCCTTGGTGCCTCTTCTTTGGTGGATCATGTAGAGAATTTCTTCAAGTCTTACGCGGAGTATGATACTTTAAGATCATCAAAAATGACTAAAGAATCACATGAAAATGCCCTCTCTGATGCGCAAAGCCGTTTCGATGGTGCAAAGCTGGCACATGAAAAGTTAGATGGATCCATGGAGAAACTTCAAGCAACTCTAGCAGATGTGGAGGCAAATAATGTGATGTATAACGATGAATTTGAGAGATTAGCCAAGCTAGAATAGGCGATCGACAAAAGCCGCCAAGAAATCATAAGATTCAAACTTTTTCCGTAGTTAGATTTTTTTTGATTTGCTTAGAATTTTCTGATTCACTCATTATGGTGTAGTGGTTCTTTTTTTTTTTTCTTCATTTTTGAAGCAATAAAATAGTGACTTATATTTCAATAAGAACTTTCTCCTCTTGAATTTCAAACTTTTGATTGTTTCTTTCCACGAGCCCCCTTTCTAAAAAAAAGACTACATATGCTAGCGTTCATATGAGGATTGAAACAAAACTGAAGATTTTTTTCAGCTTTCTTCAGCTTTGCTCACATGTAGAAGAAAATTCATAGCATGAAGTAGGAGAATCGGAATAATGAGATTATTTTTTGTTGGAAATATAACTTAGAGATCTTCAATCTGTATAAGAATCACGTCCATGAGATTTACGGTTAATTACAGATCTGTGTTTGAAGTTGGGTCAAAATCTGCGTGCTTGAATCTTCAGATTTCTTCAGCTTTGCGCACATGTGGAGGAAAATTCATAACGCGGAGTAGGAGTATCAAAATAATGAACTTCTTTTTTTGTTGGAAATATAACTTCGATATCCTCAATATACATAAAAATCAAATCCATGAGATTTACGGTTTAGTACAGATTTGTGTTCAAAGTTGGCTCAAAATATGTATGCTTGAATCTTCAGCTTTCTTCAGCTTTGCGCACATGTGGAAGAAAATTCATAACGTGGAGTAGGAGTGCTGGAATAATGAGATTCTTTTTTTGTTGGAAAAATAACTTCAAGATCTTCAGTCTGTACAAAAATCACGTCCATAGGATTTACGAATTAGTGCAGATTTGTCCTCAAAAGCAGCTTAAAATTTTGGTGCTTAACTCTTCATTTGAAAGAATCAACATGATATTCACATGACGACGTTATATTTTTTTTTCTTCTTATGACTTAACCTAGAGTAAAAATAGTCTAAGCTGCCTATGTACCTCAGTGAAGAGGATCAAGTCATAATGTAGTTCAGAAAGAGAGTTTTTTTTTTATTTTGTGTCCTAACTTTTGCCTAGGCCGCCTCTTTCGAGATTTTCAACCTAGCAGACTTTTTTTTTTGGGAGCCGTACAGAGTTTATACTCTTGCAGGCCAGGAGTATGTCGCCACTTCAAGGATAGTACTTCTTCAAGAATTTTCCATTGATGGGACCAATTCGCAAGCCATCTGCATCCACAACTTTGTAAGCTCCGCTTGAATAAACTTCTTGGATGACGTATGGTTCATCCCATTTTGAGGTGAACTTGCTTTTCAATTTATGAGACATGATAATTGGCCTTCTAACTGCAAGAACTTGATCACTAACTTGGAAGGACCTTAGGCGAACCTTTTTATTGAAAGCACGAGAAAGACGAGCTTGATAGCATTCAAGACTTTGTTGAGCTTCCAACCTTTTCTCATCAAGATCTTCCAACTCTTCAAGGCGTAGGCTAGCATTATCTTCTTCAGTAAGTCCCTCTTGGATGGCGAGCCTCAATGATGGTATTTGTCGATCAAGTGGAAGGACTACTTTAGTTCCAAAAATAAGAGAATAAGGAGTTGCTTGAGTCGGCGTGCGATGAGTCGTCCGATACGCCCAAAGAACTTCTTCCATTATATCATGCCAATCTCTTTTAGATTTGGAGACGACCTTTTTTAACAAGTTGCACAGGGTCTTGTTAAATGCTTCAACCAGACCATTTGCAGCAGCATAATACATTGAAGAATTACGTTGTTTGAAGCTAAAAAGGTCGCAGATCTTATCCATCAGTTTATTGGCAAATGGCTTTCCATTATCTGTTAGTATATAACTAGGAATGCCAAAACGATAGATGATATTCACGTTCATGAAGTTTGCAACATTTTCCTTCTTTAATTCTTTGAGGGCTACCGCCTCAGCCCACTTTGAGAAATAATATGTCGCAGCAAGGATGTATAAGTGGACGCCAGAAGATTTTGGTAGCAGTCCAACTACGTCTAGCCCCCAAACATCAAATGGCCAAGATGCAACATTCGGATATAATACATCAGGAGGTTGATGCATAAAGTTTGCATGAAATTGGCATCCTTGACATCTTCGAGCATAATCCAAGCAATCTTTTACCATTGTTGGCCAATAATACCCCATTCTTTTTATATGAAAATTCAACTTTGGTACATATTGATGCGATCCACAAACTCCAGAATGTGCTTCTTGCATAGCTTGATTTGCTTCTTCTTCTTCTTCCAAACAAAGCAAGAGAACCCCCTCGAATGATCGTCGATATAGAGTATATTTATAGTAGAGAAATCGAGGAGCACGACGACGGATTTCAGTCTTTATTTTTGGATCTTCTAGAAGTATATTGTCACGACCGGAGTTTAGACCCCAGACGAGACCGGCGTCGTTGACCTCTCAGAGGTCGCAGACAAGCCTACATACGTCATTCTTATTTCATCTAGGTTAATTTTAGTGGAAAAATTGAACTTTTTGTTCCTTAACATGCATGTATATCATTCTACTTAAATTCATATACGTTCACAACCAACCATCTAACATTAAGATCATCAACTGAAAGAAATAGTTCAATACTGCATTAAGTGTATACTTGCCAAAATGGCACCAATACAATGTCTGAAATAAAACGGGAAAGAAACACTAGTGGAACATTCTCCACTAGCTAAAGCCTACATCTAAGCTAGATAATAAAAGTAGACATCCTCGAAAGCATGAGGGCCTACCAAATCCGGATGAAAGCTCCACGTTCGGATAACTGTAACGTCGTACCGTGAGCTCTAACGTCCACCTGTGCTTGCACCTAAAAATGTAGAGTTGTATGGGATTAGTACACACTTGTACTAAGTATGGGTATATGCAAGCACACACCAAGGACATGCATGAGTAAGAATAGCTCTTTCCTAACAACATGATTTATGGAAAGTCAAGTCAGTAGACTTGCAAAATTTGAATTAGAAAAGTTAGTGAGCCTTTCAAATTTGGATTAGGAAAGTTAGTGAGCTTTCCAAATTTGGATTAGGAAAGTCATGCCATGAGAGTAACATGCATCATCATACTTATCATATTGTACACAGCACATAACATCCTACACATAGCACATATCATATTGCCTATAGCACATAACATCTTTCATATCATTCATTCATATGTCATGAGACCTTGGAATCATGGACATGACATTAAGACTTCCCAAAAAGGAGGGCTCAACATATGGGACCTCAACTAGGGAGTCTTCATTAGCAAACACAGAGTCTGCTTCATTCATTCATACGTACTTCATTTCATTTCGTTCATAGGCTAGTGTGAACACCAGCTATACCTAGGATATAGTTTAAGACTTTCATCGGGTTCGCTGTGCAATGACCAAGAATGACCTAATGTCATTGCTTGAGTCTAACTCACCTCTTGATCATCCTATCCTAACACCTTTGGTATCATTCATTTCATTATGTGCATCATTTGAGGATGGCCTCATTCATTCATTAGGAACTTTAACTTTAACCGACATAGATCATGTGAGCATCATGAAATCCAGTGTCTCCCCCACACCAAAAAGAGGTGGAATCACCGGCAAAAGTGACCCAAAACATGCTAGAGTACATGGGAATTGAACCCCGCCAGATCCCTATATTGGTAGTATAGGTTCGAAGACTAGGAGATATAAGGAGACCCATACCCGGCATGCCAGAGAGTCTCATCTCATGAGAGTTACGTGAACCTCCGCCCTTCCTGAAAGAAGGCATCACCGCTCATAGCTAGTCTATCGGTGCTTAGTAGAAAGTTCCATTTCATTCAACTCATACGTCATGGAAGCTGGCTTCTAGTATGAGGACATCATAGCTCATTAGATGATTTCTCATCTCATCATTAGTATTAAGTATACATTATTCTCAATACTTTCATTAGAGTGTTCATAGAGACTGGTCTCTTCATTAACTTTACACTCTCATAGGTGAGTACGTTTTGGTAACATTTACTTAGGCTCATTTGAGATTGCTCTCATCTTTCACATTAGCCTCTTATCATGTTGTCACCACATTCATTAACATTAGCACATTTGCTCTTCATAATTACTCACCCCTTTTTACATGAATGTTCATTTCATCATATGCCAATGCACTTGGCCATTTGTGTGTTTCACACTCTTACTTAACCCTTCTAGGGTTTCATCATTTCATTACATAATATTCATTTCATCGTATGCCAATACACTTGGCCATTTAGTGTGTTTTACACTCGTACTTAACCCTTCTAGGGTTACATCATTTCATTACATACATCTTAGGTTCACTTATTTTTAAACGTATGCTAGACTTATGGGTCTATACATACAAGCCATGAGGCTTCATTCATATTTCGTTTAAGTGATTCATAATGTCCAAGATTTTGTGGTATAAGACTTATGCATCTTGTAAGTACATCGAAGTCTCAATTTAATTCTTATAGACAACATTTGTTAATTATTTAAATCACGTAAGACTTATGTGTCAATACGGAATTTGGGGCAAGGAAACCCGATTTCGAATCCCTTGGACAACACTTACATTTTTCATTTATTTTGTATTGGTCCACACGGCTTGGGGACCCAAGATCGAGCCC
This sequence comes from Solanum sitiens, assembly GCA_016801875.1. Classification (NCBI taxonomy): domain Eukaryota; kingdom Viridiplantae; phylum Streptophyta; class Magnoliopsida; order Solanales; family Solanaceae; genus Solanum; species Solanum sitiens. The sequence goes on from JABWTJ010000009.1 coordinate 4,658,118, forward strand.
CAACACTTTCGTTTCTTTTTAATTTCTTTTCTTTGAAATTTCTCTTCCTTGGCCGAGGGGTTGTGGGATCGAACCCCCACAGCCCCTTTTTATTTAAATTCCTTTTCCCTTGACTTTTTTGAGTTGGCCATGAGGGTGTGGGATCGAACCCCCACAGCCTCACTTTATTTTTCTTTTAATTCTCCTTTTCCGCCTAGAGGTCGTGGGTTCGATTCCCACGCCTCACATTTCTTTTCTTTTCATTTTTCCTTAAGCTTGACCGAGATGTTGTGGGTTCGAATCCCACTCCTCTCATTTTTTATTTTCATACATTATTTTCCAGCCAGGAGAACCCAAGTTCGAATCCCCTTAACCCCATTTCTTCATTTACGTTTTATAGTGTTTTTCACGGGTGAGGTCTCGGGTTCGATCCCTAATGACCTCACCTAATTTACACTCATTTATAATTTCAGATTTGTTCATCCATGTTCAGCCGAAACCAATCTTACAAGTTGCTGGAATTTTATCACGTTTTCAGCTCACATTCTTCAACATTTATACGTAAATTTATAGGGTAATTCGTAGATCATTTAATACGTTCTTAGGTGCATTTTTCATGGATTCATTTAGCCAAGAGATTATCATTCAAATCAACCACATTTCAACTCATATGAACATCACGATTTACATAAACATTTGTACATGAAATACAACCACAACATCACATTTTAGAGCCTTAAACCCGAGGCACATAGTCACCGTTCACATTGGACACACGTACACATAGTTTCGGATCACATAGGTGATCCTTCATACAATTTCAAACACACATTCATGAACATATTTATCACAAAAATACAATACACACCTAATATCTACCAGCAAACATACCCAACCTACGAATCATTGGGAGCTAGTGACAGGGACATGCAACAGGGAACAACCCTAGTTTTCGGATTGAATATACTTAACCTTAGGGGTCTCTTGGGAAAGGGACCAACAGTAAGAAAACCCATACATTTTATGACGTTCAAACCTTGAAGTTGCTGCCCAAACCTTCTCCAACACTCACGTCCAAAAACCAAGTTTCAACACAAAACTTTCGATGGAAAACCCTCCCTTTGCCTAACGTATTTTGCTTAGCGTTTGATTTTATTTTTCGTTGTGAGTTCTTCAAGTGTGAATAACTTTGGTAAATTTTATGTTTGTCTACTTTATTTTGGCAGAGAGAACGTGAAAGAGAATGATAGAGACGTGAGAGAGATGAGCGTGAGAGATGAGAGTTTTCTTAGGCTTAGGAGTCTAGTTTAGGACTTAGTCAAATAAGGTTTTTATTAAATGATAAAAATTTGATTTCCCTTTTATTTTAAATCAGCCAATAAATAATAAATATTAATTAATTACTTTAATTTACCAACTTAAATAAAAACAATTTAAATCATGCTTCCACCTAGGTTCAAACCCGGGTGGAGCAAGACTTCACTCTAAGAGCCAATTTTCGGCCCTCTCTCCCCAAAATGCCCCTCCACCTTATTAATTAAATAATTAATTATATATATTTAGGATAATTACGATACTACCCTTAGCCTAGAAAAGACCATTTTACCCCTAGACCCTCCAAACCTAAGATTTTCCCTTTTTAAGTCTGGTATAGACTCATTCGAGTAAATCTTCGTATTCGAGATCCCTACATGGCTGGAACCAACCTTTCCTAGATCAACTAACTCCCCAAGTTAGTTGGCTTGGCTGTAGAAAGGTTTCAGAGGTCTGGTTCTACGCGCATCAATCCGTGTGAACCCGGTCTAATCGTAGGCATTCTAGACACATCAAGCATTACTTATCGTATCCATTTTTAAGGTTGTTACATTATCTCCCCCTTAGGAACATTCGTCCCCGAATGACACTACTAACTATCTAGCACAATGCCAGTCATAACATAACATAATCACTATGCACAGTCAAGCAATAGCAACAAAGAATGGAGAGATAATGAAACTTAGACTTAAGAGTAGGATGTCTAACCTCAAGAGCTGAAAAGATGAGGGTAGCGGGATCTCATATCGGCCTCAGCCTCCCACGTAGCACCCTCAACAAGATGATTCCTCCACAATACCTTCACTGTGGCAATCTCCTTGTTCCTCAGCCGCTTGACCTGTCTGTCTAAGATCTCAACAGGTACCTCCTCATAGGACAAGTCTTCATCAACCCCCAAACCTTCCACAGGTAGAATCGATGCTGGATCTCCTAGGCACTTTTTTAACATGGATACATGAAAGACTGGATGGACATAAGCTAGCTCCGCAGGCAATGCCAACTCATAGGCCACCTCACTCACACGCTGTAGGATCTCATATGGACCAACATACCTCGGACTCAACTTCCCCTTCCTGCCAAACCTTATCACCCCCTTCATAGGTGATATCTTCAAATAGACCTCGTCACCAACATCAAACTCTAAGGGCCGTTTTCTGTTGTCTGCATAAGACTTCTGCCGACTGTAATCAGTAGCCAACCTGTCCCTCATCATTCTGACCTATTCTAAGGCCTCATGAATGATCTCTGGACCCAAAATGGATGACTCTCCAACCTCGAACCACCCAACAGGAGATCTACATCTCCTCCCATACAGTGCCTCAAACGGTGCCATCCCAATGCTGGAGTGATATCTTTTATTATACGAGAACTCTATCAAAGGCAGATGGTCATCCCAGCTACCCCTGAAGTCAATCACACACGCCCTCAACATGTCCTCCAATGTCTGAATAGTGCGCTCTGCCTGCCCATCAGTCTGAGGATGAAAGGCAGTACTAAGCTTTACCTGCGTGCCTAAGCTCTTCTAGAAGGATATCCAAAAATGTGAAGTGAACTGAGCTCCTCTATCTAAAATGATCGACAAAGGAATCCCATGCCATCTCACAATCTCATCAATGTAGAGTCTCGCATAATCCTCGGCTCTGCAAGTAGACTTCACCGAGATAAAGTGGGCAGACTTAGTCATCCTGTCCACAATAACCCATATGGAGTCATGCTGTCTCCTAGTCCTCGAAAGACCAACCACGAAGTCCATATTAATGGCCTCCCACTTCCAAGTTGGAACCTCAATAACCTGAGTAAGACCGCCAGGCTTAAGATATTCTGCCTTAACCTGCTGACAATTAGGACACTTGGCCACGTATTTTGCAATGTCCTTCTTCATGCCATCCCACCAATAAATCTGCTTAAGATCATGATACATCTTGGTTAAACCTGGATGTATGGAATATCTGGAACCATGGGCCTCTGCAACAATCCTGGTCCGCAAATCATTCACATCTGGTACACACAGCCTGTCTTGGTACCTAAGTCTGCCATCACCTCCCAAAGCAAAAGACCCATTCATCTTTACCAACACTGAGTCCTTCAGCTCCATCAACACAGGATCGAGATGCTGACCCTGCTTAACTTCAACTACCAAAGATGATTCAGAACTAGGATGAACTGAAATACCCCACTAGTAGAGTCAACTAACCGCACAACCAGTCTGGCCAGTCTATGTACATCTTTCACCAACTCCTTCTTCTCATCCTCAACATGGGATGTACTTCCCATGCTCATCCTGCTCAAAGCATCAGCTACAACATTAGCCTTACCTGGATGGTAGTGAACATTCATGTCATAGTCCTTCAACAACTCCAACCATCTCCGCTGACGTAGATTCAACTCTCTCTGCGTGAACATGTACTGGAGACTCTTGTGGTCTGTGAACACATCCACATGCACTCCATACAAGTAGTGCCTGCGCAGCTTCAGTGCAAACACCACAGCTGCCAACTCCAGGTCATGAGTGGGATAATTCTTCTCATGAACCTTGAGCTGTCTGGACGCATAAGCTATCACCTTACCAACCTGCATAAGAACACAACCCAAACCAACCCTAGATGCATCACAATAAACAGTGTAATTCTCACCACACTTAGGCAAAGTAAGCACAGGGGCTGAAGTGAGTCTGTCCTTGAGCTCCTGGAAACTCTTCTCACAAGTCTCCGTCCATTCAAACTTGGCCTTCTTCTTAGTCAAAGCTGTCAGTGGGGAAGCAATGGAAGAAAAGCCCTCCACGAACCTGCGGTAGTAACCAGCCAATCCCAGAAAGCTACGAATATTAGTGGGAGTAAGAGGTTTTGGCCAGTTCTTAACAGCCTCAGTCTTTCTGGGGTCCACCTCCACACCCTGATCGGACACAACATGACCCAGGAAGGTCACTGATCTAAGCCAGAATTCACACTTACTGAATTTGGCATACAGCTGATGTTGTCTAAGTACTTGCAAGGTTAGTCTCAAATGCTGTTCATGCTCTTCCTTGGTCCTAGAGTAGATGAGAATGTCATCAATGAATACTATAACGAAAGAGTTAAGGTATTCACGGAAGACTCGGTTCATGAGGTCCATAAATGCAGCTGGTGCATTAGTAAGACTAAATGACATGACTAAGAACTCATAATGATCATAACGGGTACGAAAGGCTGTCTTTGGGATATCTCCATCCCTAACCCTAAGCTAATGATACCCTGAACAAAGATCAATCTTAACATACTTGAGACTTTACTCTTTGTGAATTTCCATTTCACATTTACTCTGGATAATGCATATTACTCAAGCTTATCTGAAGCTTCATATTTGAGATTGAGGAACTTCCTTCTCAATCGCACTTAAATTGATGCACCTCACAACTCATGCAACACAAAAATCATGTCCACGCTATACAAAAACAGCAATATGACATACAAACATGAATTCATTTTAACTCTAACTTATTCGAAAACTTAACTTTACTACCTTGTTTCGATAGTCTATGGTAGTCTAGGATTTATGAAGTAATACATACCTAAGCCATCTCCTTGAGCTAGTAAGCAGCCAACCTAGCCTTCTCCTCTTCATCAATACTCATAGCAGGCTTTAGAACCTACCATGCACTCACCTCCATGCGAACAACCACTCTTACCAAACGTCTTTCGTTCACGCTGGGCATTTCTATCACTGCCCCTTCTTGGGAAGGCCAAATCTTGAGTCTGGCGCATTAGACCACTTGGCCATCCTAATCCTTGTGTGTGTTATTTTACGCACTCACGCAAGAAGGAAGTTAGATACTTAGAATGACACAAAGTGTCAAAGCTCTAGATAGCACGATAAAGAGTAGAAGAAGGGTAATTTTCCTACGTATCATGCAGTCTCTAATTCAGGATAGTGGTGCACTTCACTACCATGACTTAGAAACTACTCAATGTGGTTGATGTGAACTTATTATTCTCGGAATTTAACCTAGTGCTCTGATACCAACTTTGTCATGACCAGAGTTTAGACCCAGACGAGACCGGCGTCGTTGACCTCTCAGAGGTCACAAACAAGCCTACATACGTCATTCTTACTTCATCTAGGTTAATTTTAGCGGAAAATTTGAACTTTTTGTTCCTTAACATGGATGTATATCATTCTACTTAAATTCATATACGTTCACAACCAACCATCTAACATTCAGATCATCAACTGAAAGAAATAGTTCAATACTACATTAAGTGTATACTTGCCAAACTGGCACCAATACAATGTCTGAAATAAAACGGGAAAGAAACACTAGTGGAACATGCTCCACTAGCTAAAGCCTACATCTAAGCTAGATAATAACAATAGACATCCTCGAAAGCATGAGGGCCTACCAAATCTGGATGAAAGCTCCACGTCCGGATAGCTGTAACGTCGTACCGTGTGCTCTAACGTCCACCTGTACTTGCACCTAAAAATGTAGAGTTGTATGAGATTAGTACACACTTGTACTAAGTATGGGTATATGCAAGCACACACCAAGGACATGCATGAGTAAGAATAGCTCTTTCCTAACAACATGATTTATGCAAAGTCAAGTCAGTAGACTTGCCAAATTTGAATTAGGAAGTTAGTGAGCCTTCCAAATTTGGATTAGGAAAGTTAGTGAGCTTTCCAAATTTGGATTAGGAAAGTTAGTGAACTTTCCAAATTTGGATTAGGAAAGTCATGCCATGAGAGTAACATGCATCATCATACTTATCATATTGTACACAGCACATAACATCCTACACATAACACATATCATATTGCCTATAGCACATAACATCTTTCATATCATTCATTCATATGCCATGAGACCTTGGAATCATGGACTTGACATTAAGACTTCCCAAAAAGGAGGGCTCAACATATGGGACCTCAACTAGGTAGTCTTCATTAGCAAACACAGAGTCTGCTTCATTCATTCATACGTACTTCATTTCATTTCGTTCATAGGCTAGTGTGAACACTAGCTATACCTAGGATGTAGTTTAAGACTTTCATCGGGTTCGCTGTGCAATGACCAAGAATGACCTAATGTCATTGCTTGAGTCTAACTCACCTCTTGATCATCCTATCCTAACACCTTTGGTATCATTCATTTCATTATGTGCATCATTTGAGGTTGGCCTCATTCATTCATTGGGAACTTTAACTTTAACCAACATAGATCATGTGAGCATCATGAAATCCAGTGTCTCCCCCACACCAAAAAGAGGTGGAATCACCGGCCAAAGTGACCCCAAACACGCTAGCGTACATGGTAATTTAACCCCGCCAGATCCCTATATTGGCAGTATAGGTTTGAAGACTAGGAGATATAAGGAGACCCATACCCGGCATGCCGGACAGTCTCATCTAATGAGAGTTACGTGAACCTCCGCCCTTCCCAAAAGAAGGCATCACCGCTCATATCTAGTCTATCGGTGCTTAGTAGAAAGTTCCATTTCATTCAACTCATACGTCATGGAAGCTGGCTTCTAGTATGAGGACATCATAGCTCATTAGATGATTTCTCATCTCATCATTAGTATTAAGTATACATTATTCTCAATACTTTCTTTAGAGTGTTCATAGAGACTGGTCTCTTCATTAACTTTACACTCTCATAGGTGAGTACGTTTTGGTAACATTTACTTAGGCTCATTTGAGATTGCTCTCATCTTTAACATTAGCCTTTTATCATGTTGTCACCACATTCATTAACATTAGCACATTTGCTCTTCATAATTACTCACCCCTTTTTACATGAATGTTCATTTCATCATATGCCAATGCACTTGGCCATTTGTGTGTTTCACACTCTTACTTAACCCTTCTAGGGTTTCATCATTTCATTACATAATATTCATTTCATCGTATGCCAATACACTTGGCCATCTAGTGTGTTTTACACTCGTACTTAACCCTTTTAGGGTTACATCATTTCATTACATACATCTTAGGTTCACTTATTTTTAAACGTATGCTAGACTTATGGGTCTATACATACAAGCCATGAGGCTTCATTCATAGTTCGTTTAGGTGATTCATAATGTCCAAGATTTTGTGGTATAAGACTTATGCATCTTGTAAGTATATCGAAGTCTCAATTTAATTCTTATAGACAACATTTGTTAATTATTTAAATTACGTAAGACTTATGTGTCAATACGGAATTTGGGGAAAGGAAACCCGATTTTGAATCCCTTGGACAACACTTACATTTTTCATTTATTTTGTATTGGTCCACACGGCTTGGGGACCCAAGATCGAGCCCCAACACCTTCGTTTCTTTTTAATTTCTTTTCTTTGAAATTTCTCTTCCTTGGCCGAGGGGTTGTGGGATCGAACCCCCACAGCCCCTTTTTATTTAAATTCCTTTTCCCTTGACTTTTTCGAGTTGACCATGAGGGTGTGGGATCGAACCCCCACAGCCTCACTTTGTTTTTCTTTTAATTCTCCTTTTCCGCCTAGAGGTCGTGGGTTTGATTCCCACGCCTCACATTTCTTTTCTTTTCATTTTTCCTTAAACTTGACCGAGAGGTTGTGGGTTCGAATCCCACTCCTCTCATTTTTTATTTTCATACATTATTTTCCAGCCAGGAGAACCCAAGTTCGAATCCCCTTAACCCCATTTCTACATTTACGTTTTATAGTGTTTTTCACGGGTGAGGTCTCGGGTTCGATCCCTAATGACCTCACCTAATTTACACTCATTTATAATTACAGATTTGTTCATCCATGTTCAGCCGAAACCAATCTTACAAGTTGCTGGAAATTTTATCACATTTTCAGCTCACATTCTTCAACATTTATACGTAAATTCATAGGGTAATTCGAAGATCATTTAATACGTTCTTAGGTGCATTTTTCATGGATTCATTTAGCCAAGAGATTATCATTCAAATCAGCCACATTTCAACTCATATGAACATCACAATTTACATAAACATTTGTACATGAAATACAACAACAACATCACATTTTAGAGCCTTAAACCCGAGGCACATAGTCACTGTTCACATTGCACACACGTACACATAGTTTCGGATCACATAGGTGATCCTTCATACGATTTCAAACACACATTCATGAACATATTTATCACGAAAATACAATACACGCCTAAGATCTACCAGCAAACATACCCAACCTACGAATCATTGGGAGCTAGTGACAGGGACATGCAAAGGAGAACAACCCTAGTTTTCGGATTGAATATACTGAACCTTAATGGGTCTCTTGGGAAAGGGACCAACAGTAAGAAAACCCATACCTTTTATGACGTTCAAACCTTGAAGTTGCTGCCCAAACCTTCTCCAACACTCACGTCCAAAAACCAAGTTTCAACACCAAACTTTAGATGGAAAACCCTCCCTTTGCCTAACGTATTTTGCTTAGCGTTTGATTTTATTTTTCGTTGTGAGTTCTTCAAGTGTGAAGAACTTTGGTAAATTTTATGTTCGTCTACGTTATTTTGGCAGAGAGAACATGAAAGAGAATGATAGAGACGTGAGAGAGATGAGCGTGAGAGATGAGAGTTTTCTTAGGCTTAGGAGTCTAGTTTAGGACTTAGTCAAATAAGGTTTTTATTAAATGATAAAAATTTGATTTCCCTTTTATTTTAAATCAGCCAATAAATAATAAATATTAATTAATTACTTTAATTTACCAACTTAAATAAAAACAATTTAAATCATGTTTCCACCTAGGTTCGAACCCGGGTGGAGCAAGACTTCACTCTAAGAGCCAATTTTTGGCCCTCTCTCCCCAAAATCTCCCTCCACCTTATTAATTAAATAATTAATTATATATATTTAGGGTAATTATGATACTACCCTTTGCCTGGAAAAAGACCATTTTACCTCTAGACCCTCCAAACCTAAGATTTTCCCTTTTTAAGTCCGGTAAAGACTCATTCGAGTAAATCTTCGTATTCGAGAGCCCTACATGGCTGGACCCAACCTTTCCTAGCTCAACTAACTCCCCAAGTTAGTTGGCTTGGCTGTAGCAAGGGTTCAGAGGTCTGGTTCTACGCGCATCAATCCGTGTGAACCCGGTCTAATCGTAGGCATTCTAGACACATCAAGCATTACTTATCGTATCCATTTTTAGGGTTGTTACAATATTGTAGCACGAGTAATCAATCAAGGCATGTCTCCAGTCGACTATCTCAACTTCTAAAACATCTACAAGATATTCAAACTTTATTTCTTCATTCGCATATGGTGGTACTATCCATTTTTGGTAGATAGTGATTTGAGCTTGGCCGGGCAGAGTCAATGTTGAAGCCAAAGCAGCTAAGGCATCAACTTTCTTATTCTCCTTTCTTGTAACATGTTGAAGAGTTACATCTCCAAGTCATCTAATCAATTTTTGTGCATAGTCATGATAGAGGCGCAATTCTGGCTTTTTTACTTCATAGCTACAACAATTGATTGATCACTAATTCAGAGTCTCCAAGAACTTGTAATTGCAATTGCTTCATATCGACCGCCATTTCAAGCCCAAGTATTAAGGCTTAATATTCTGCAACATTATTGGAGCAATATTGTGTTAGGGTGAAGAAATATGACAAGATCTCCTCTTGAGAAGTGACGAATATCACTCCAGCGCCGGCTCCTTCACGATGTGAGGCCCCATCAAAATACATCTTCAAAGGCGGTTGAACTTCAACAACCATTGCATTTTCATCAGGTAATTCATCAGTGAGTTCCCAATCATCATGTATTGGGTGGTCTACCAAGAAGTCTGCCAATGTTTGCCCTTTCACAGCCTTTTGAGGAACATACACAATTTCAAATTGCTGAAACCGGAGATATCATCTTGCTAGTCGATCATTGAGGGCGGGTTTCGTTATCACAAATTTAATGGGATTTGCTTTAGATTTAAGACGGACGATGTGATCTTGAAAGTAATGTTTCATCTTCTAAATTGAGAAGACCAAGGCCAAACATAGATTTTCGATTGGCGAGTACTTCAACTCATTTGGTGTCATCATCCTACTCAGGTAGTAAAGGGAATTTTCTTTCCCTTCGTCATTCTCTTAGTCTAAGAGTGCTCCCACTGATCTTTCTTGAGATGATATGTAAAGTATCAATGGCTTTCCAAGAACGTGAGCTGCTAAAACTGGTGGTTTTGGTCAAGTAAGACTTGATGCTCTCAAAGGCATTACTACAAGTTTGGTCCCATTCTAAAGGAGTGCCCTTTTTCATAAGACGACTGAATGGTTGGCACTTTCCTGCTAGATTCGAGATGAATCTCCTAAGATATGCTAGCTTCCCTTGCAGACTCTTCAATTCATGGATATTTCTTGGCTCGACCTTCTTCAGAATTGCATCTATTTTTGCTTGATAAATTTTGATTCCTCGATGTCGTACAATGAAGCCAAGGAATTTTCCAGATGTAACTCCAAATGCACATATCAAAGGATTCATTCTAAGTTGATACCTTCGTAGTAGATCAAACACCATCCTTAAGTCTTGCAAGTGATCACACTTTTTCCTTGATTTCACTACTAAATCATCAAGATAACATTCAACATTTTTGTGAAGAATGTTATCAAAGATGTTCTGCATAGATCTTCGGTATATTGATCCTGCATTCTTCAAACCAAAAGACATTACTTTGTGCAATAAATGCCTTTAGGAGTGCGGAATGCGGTCAACTCTTCATCCTTTGGTGACATGCGGATCTGGTTGTAGCCGGATGAACCATCCATAAAAGATATTGTCTCATACCCAGTAGTGGCATCAATCATAAGCTCAGGGATGGGAAGTGGAAATTCATCTTTTGGACATGCATTATTGAGATCCCTAAAGTCAACGCAAACTCAAATTTGCCCATTCTTCTTTCTCACGGGGATAATACTTGAAACCCATGTAGGGTACTAAACCTCACGGATAAATCCAACCTCAATAAGCTTGTTAACTTCAGTTTCGATCACGGGAACTAATTCAGGCCTAAAATGTCGTTGAGCTTGCTTGATGGGACGTGCACCGCTTTTCACAGCAAGATGATGGACTATTATTTTCGAGTCTAATCCAGGCATTTCTTTGTAACTCTAAGCAAATACATCTTTATACTCTTTGAGTAAGTCGACGTAGGCCCTTTCCTCATCACTTGCTAGTGAAGCATTCACATAAGTGGGTTTTGGATCTTCATCAGTTCCAAGGTTGATTTCTTTCAATGCATCAACGGTCACCTTTACTCCTTCTTCAAGTTCGGGTGGCGCATCTTTAGCATATTCATCTTCTTGAGGTTCTCCATCGTTGAAAGATATATGGTAACACCATGAAACATTCTCCACCTTTCCAACAATTTTAATTGGAGAAAAAGTATGTCTTTCATCTTGTGTTGTGACATGATATGAAGACCAACACTTTCTTCATCTTCCTCACGTTTCTTAGTGTAGACCACAACATGCAATTTTGCCTTTAGTACTTCTCCACAAGAGACCACAATGTTCGCATGTCACCTCATTTTAGAATGGATTAGACTTTGAAAGTCTTTAGGAGCATTTTGAGATTTGGGTAAACCGGATGCTTGCATAACCTTTCTATTTCTCCAAACCATTTTTTTTCCTCAATGGACCTAACCTCTCAAATACAGAAATCCTCTGCGTTGAGCTTCCAAGTCGATCGAAGACAGAAGGCCTCTTGTTAGAATTAGCAGACTCATCTTCCGCAGTTATGTAGTTGTTGATCACCCTTTTTATGGAGATACAGATAGGTGGAGGCTTTTTGTAGCCCACCTTTTCACGTTGTTGCCTCATAACGGGTTCTTACGACTTTCCCAATTTTGATGGTTCATTTGGATCGAATCCAGATTTTGCTAGCAAACTGTAAGCATTAGGATCAAAACCTTCTTCTGTACGCTTCATTGGGAGTGCTTCATAATGGGGTGACTTAGGGGCCACAAAGTTTCCGTGAAGTAAGAACTCAGGAGCCATACACTTCCCATGTAACTTTTTGGATGACTTCATCATATCAATTCGCCTTACAAAAGGGTCAAACCTTCCAGCGCATTCTCGCAACTCGAGAGAGTGTCCCTTGTCCTCCTTTGCCTTTGGGACATAATGAAGAATGGATGTGACCTTTTTACTTGAAAAAAAAACAATCATGTTAGACATCTTGTTTGGATTGCCAAACTTTGGATCTTCCTTGTTTGCGACTTTTGCCTTACCGACCACTACCTTAGCCATCTTGTTAATGAGTCTGACATCTCCGGATGCAATGTAATCAAATTTTATGGAATATTTCTTCAAGTAAAACTCTGCATCAGCAAAGTGAGCTTCAGCTTCAGTGAATGGATTATCATTTGCAATAATCCTTTTTGCAACTCTATTATCATAATACTTCAAACATTGGTGGTAGGTAGATGTGATTACTTTGTTCTCATGTACCCACGGCCTACCAAGCGAAATGTTATATGAAGTCTTTGTATCAATTACATGTAACCACACGCTTGATTGCAACACTCCGATGGTGAGGTCTATTTTGACGGTCCCTATGGACATTGTCCTCCTTGATTGAATCCTTGGATCATCAAGCGACTATCAGTAAGATCTGCTATTGATATCCCAAGTTATTTCATTATGCGAATCGGAAGGATGGTGATCCCAGATCCTCCATCGACTAGGATTCTATTCACCCTTTTCTCATGTGCAAAATCGACCATGAATAAAGGGCGATTATGAAATGTGTCACCAAACAGAAGATCATCGTCAAAGAATGTGATTTTGGTCATACATGCATTTTCCACTCCAGGAGATAAATGTGGAGCATCTTTTGGTGATGGGCATGATGGATTTTCAACTTTAGGAGACGACTTTGGAGCATCTTTTGATGATTAATATAATGGAGTTGCATCTTTCGCTTCCTTTTCATCGACATTACAAATAGAGTTTTTGTGCCATCGCATGTGAACTTGGAGTAGAACCAATTTGGCAAATATTCTCCAAATGTAATTGGAAAAGTGACTCTTGGTAGTGGTGCGCCTTTATTTCCTTCTTCTTTGAATGCAGACTCAAAGTTTTGGTTTTGGGTATCCGTACCATCTTTTCCCTGATGTGTTGTGTTATTGACTCTTTATGCGAACTCATTTTTCAGCGTCTATGGCGAGTCACAAGATCTCTCTCCAACATAAACCACATCACTTAGTATAGGAAGAGATAACAAATTATTTACATCAATGGGCTCAAACTCTCCAAACTTAATCATTCTTGTCTGATTGATGTTAGGGATGTCTTGCTCATTATTTCCTTCAACAAAATTGCAGGTCATGACCATATTGGGTAAGTTAGAAGCGATACTGAATTGGTTTGAACTCAATTTCTCATCTTCAAGTTCAATCTTCCCTTCGCGAGCTAAGTCCATGATTTTGTCCTTGAAGACGAAGCATTTCTCAATAGGGTGGCCAACCAACCGGTGATATTTACAGTATTTTGGATCATCACTCCTCCCTACTTCGTCTGGTCGTTTCATCTCTGGTAACTCAAAAGGTTTCATCTCAAGGAGTTCATCAAAGATTGCAGAAACATCTGAGTCAAGAAATGGGTAGTTCTTCCGCTGCATTTCCTTCAAGGTAAGCTTTTGATTCGTCCTTCCTTCAAAAGAAGTCGCTTTTGCGCTATGTGTATTGCCCAGCCTTGTGGTGAATTTCACATGAGAGGTATTGACATTCATGGATACCTCTTTTCAGTCTTAGGTAAATATTTTCCCACTTTCTTAAATATTTGCCTTTCTTTGACTTTGCAGAGTTTGTGGACAGGTGACGCTTCAGTTCCAACCGACGACATGATCAACTCCATATCATGAGCGCGAGTGGCCAATTCTTAAAACAATTTAGGCTTTATGCGTTGCAAAATATTGCGGAGACCCCAATGCATATCTTGAATGCACATCTCTATGTTCGAAGCTTCACTAAGTCTATTTTTACAGTTTAGACTTGCATGCCTCCATCGGTTGATGAAGTCAAAGACGGGCTCTTCATTTTGCTGACGTGTGTTTGTAAGTTCCACCATGCTTAAAGTACGTCTTGTGCTATAGAAGAGGTTGAGAAATTCTTGCTCCATTTGTTCCCAACTATCAATGGAACCAGACTCAAGGTCTGTGTACCAATCAAAAGCATTGCCCTTAAGGGAGCGGACAAATTGTTTGACGAGGTAGTCGCTGTATGTCCCAACATTGTTGCACATTTCAATGAAGTGTGCCACATGTTGCTTTGGACTTCCCTTACCATCGAACTGTTGAAAATTTGGAGGTTGATAACCGGCAGGCATTTTCAATCTATCAATCCTTGCAGTGCATGGCCTTGCATATGTCAAGGAGGATTTCGTAGCAACCTCGTACTTGTCTTTAATGGTTCCCATGATGAACTCCTTGATTTGGTTGATCAGGATCGTTCCATCAGAGGAAACTTGGATCTCTTTAGCATGTTCCACTTGCTTTGAAAGGAGATCGACAATCTCTTATACTTGTGGACGTTTTCGAGGCGCATAACTTGATTCTTCATCCATCATGCCTTCCACCCTATCAGTTAGCTTAACAATTCGAGCATCTTGATCTTGAACATACTTGGTCAAGCCTTCAATAGCTCTTGTCAAGCTCGCAAGTTGTTCTTCTATGAATAAAGTGCTAGTCACCATCGCGTGCATTACCATAGTAGGTGATGGAGAATGGTGTTGATTTTCCCAAACATGTGATGCAAACATGTTATGTGGGGTAGATACAGTACTCAAGACATCATTGTCAACTAAAGCACAGGATTTTTCGTATGTAGATAGGCTCAATTGGGCAAGAACCCTCTCGACCATTTCGGCGATGTCTTCTTTTGTGGCTTTCGCAGGAGACTTCACACATTTTGGGGACAAACCAAAAGCAATAGCAAATTTGAACGGCACTCGTGAGACTTGTTGTCCCAACAGCTTGGCTTGGTTCCTTGTGATAGGTCCCATGTTCCCTGCAGTAACACCAAGGATGTTTTCCACATCGATGTAGAATTTGGATCCATCAGTTTTTTACGGAAGCAGATGCGAATCCAGACGCAGATGCAAATTTTGATACAGATGCAGATTTCAATGTAGATGCAGATCTAGATTTCGATGTAGACGCAGATTTGGATGCAAATGCAGATACAGATGTAGATTCAGATTTGGATGCAGATACATATTTCGAGTTGATCTTCTCAGAAGCCATCTCAATATTTTTGAACTTGTATTTTGGAAGGAAAAAGATGAGAGGTAAAGATTGTCCCACTGGGCGTGCCAATTTGTATACGTCTAAAGAGTTTCGTCCCTGAAAAACAGCAAACATGAAAGGAAAAATTGCAAGCAAATAATGATATTTGTATTTGAATTAATGTGAAGGTTACAATCTTTATGAAATTTTTAATAAAAGATGTAATCCTCTATTTTCTCTTCACAGATGTTCTTGATTTGACGGAATACTTGCGGCTCAACACTTGAAGTGAAGACTTCTTTGTATATGGAAGACTTGCAGATCACCACTGAAGAGAAACTATGTATTTCTATATGTATGTATTTGTGTGTGTCTTTTGGTCAGAAGAAGACCTATTTATATAGGTTTGAGTTAGGGCTTTAGGGGTATTTTGGTCCGAGCAATTTGACCCCTGGGCCTGAAGAACATGAGTTGGGCTCATCTTGTCAACTTAATGGACTGGCCCAAGTGATTTGGACTTGATTTAAGTCATACAATTTTGACTTAGATATTAATTCGACTTTATCAACCAGTAATTTGACTTGGTCAACGTATGGTGATTTAAGATATAATCTAAATTTAATATGGATTTATCAATAAAACTTCATTGTCTACACTCTTTCCTGAATAAAGCAAGTTTTAATTGCTCCATAAGATTACTTAAGCACATATATTACCCACCTGAATGCCATTCTTTTTCTCAGCCTCGTGATTTTCTTTTCTACACAACGCAAAAATTATGGTGGCTCCATAAAATGATTAAATAGGTATATTGATATAAAGTACATCGTACTCAAAATATAGGCAATAAGCTCAGAAAAATCAAGAGAAAACCCCATCAGTATTATGAATGAAAAGAAAAATAGAGAAAGCTGAAGAATCGATTGTCCTGAAAGAAAAAATGAAGAACAGTATAGAAAATTTTCTTTCTGTATTTCTGAATGAGTAAAACTATACAATTAGGTTGTATTTATATAAGTAAGATGACATCTAATGGTAAACCCTAAAGGACTAAGATCAAATGGAAAAGGGAAAAATATCAAAAGAATATTTATGTAACAAAATTAAAAAATGAAAAAGAATATATTCATATCTTCTATGTATGTGCAGAATATATGACGATAAATCCAATAGCCTCCCTCAAGTTGGAGGGGAGGAAGAAACCCACAACTTGCCTAAAATTTGATGATGCACGGGTCCATTCACGGACTTGCTAAAGATGTCAGCTAGTTGTGACGAAGATCTGACATAATATAAAGAAATTAAGTCGGCAAGATACTGTTGACGGACGAAGTGACAATCAATCTCGACATGTTTTTTCTGTTAATGGAATACTGCATTTTTTGCGATGTGAATCGCAGCAAGACTGTCAGAGTGAAGAGGTACTGTCAAGGAGATCGGAAATGAGAGATCATCAAATAGGCGAACCAACCAAACAAGCTCGGCTACAACCCTCCTCATAGATCTATACTTAGCTTCAGCAGAACTAAGAGAAATTGATGTTTATTTCTTAGATTTCCATGAAATGAGAGAAGACCCAAGAGAAATACAAAATTCACTCGTGGATCTTCGTGAATCTGGACAAGTACCCCAATCGGAGTCACAAAAGACTATTAATTTGAAAAGAAGCACATACATACATAAATAAACATGTTTTATAAAAAAAATAATATAAATATATATATTTTGAAAAAATGACTAAGTTTCGGAAAATCAATTAATCTTATAATTTAAGAGAAATCGACTTTTCAAATTAACAGAGTCGCCACTTGATTTTTTAGAAAAATCAAGAAAAAAACTTAAAATTGTTTTCAAAAGATTTAAAATAGATAAAAATCAGTTGAAAAGGTTCGAAGTTCAATGTACATTCCGAGAAGGTGTTAGGCCCTCGAAATGCCTGCTAACTTGCGGTTGACCGGCGATTTGACTAAAAATGACTATTTAAAATAATTTTTTTAATATTTTAACTAAGTTAAATAAATTCAAAAACTTACTTATTTATTTATTATTATACTTTCTAAAATTAATTATCTTAAGGAAGGAAATAAGTTAAAAGGGTTATTCTAAAGGGGATAATTTAAACATTTGACAAAACTAATAAATAAAATAAACACTAAGCAAAATCTATATGTATATGTATATATTAAATATGTAAAAATTAAGGGAAATGGCTTTCGTTTGAGAATTAATTAAATTGGAACCAAAATGTTAGTCAATAACAACAAATAAATAATGAGGGAAGAGGAGAGTAGAGTTTGAACTTGGGCCAATTGCCCGAATTCATTAAATTGGCTTTGGCCCACCTGTCTTAATTCTAAAATTATCACAAATGGACTTGGGCCTTTGCCCCAAATTCAGCTAAGTGGGCCTGCTGAAATTCCCTGGGCCTTTGACCCTACTTTCCTTCAAATGACATGTATATACACTTTGTGTATATTCTGGTATATAGACCATATACGATCCATTTTTGGGCCTGTCAATCTTGTATTTTCGCTGAAACTTACGCCCTGTATTTCCTGCCTGCGCTTTTCTATTTTTTTTTTATTTTTTTTGCACCTGTATATTGTATTTTCCAACTGTATATCAGTGTATACAGCCGGTATATCGACCTGTTCTTCAACTTTTGGAGGCTGGAAAATTAATTTTCAGCGATGACTTTACTGCTTTCGACCTGCATATCGTATTTTCCAGGGGCTGGACGACTCGGAGATATGAGGGAGATAAGTCCGTCATGGACTCAAAGAGGATCATGCAAAAAATAATAAAAATAAATAAAAATCGGATGACACAAACAACATCATAATTTATTCAAAAAAATGAGAGGTAGGAACAAGAATATCACCTTCTCCGGAGCAGCGAACTAGAGCGATACGAGCAGGGAACTTGTCTTCACCATGCGACTCGGATTCAAACGACGACCAGGAATTATAGGCAATATATTTGACCCGAACACAACTTGGATGTATTTAATCTATATATTCTTTGCCTATTTTTTTTTTGAACTGCTATGAATGTTTTTTAAAAAAATTCGCTTCCCCCTCCTCTCTTCTTGCATTTTCAATCTTTTTCATTCATTTCGATTCTTTTCTCCCCTTTTTTCAATCTTTTTTTTTTCCAATTATTTTCCATTATTTCCCCCCTTTTTTTCCCCATCTTTTTTTTTCAATTCTTTGCTATCCCTCCCTCTTTCAACCTCCTCCCTTTTTTTTTTCATCCCCTTTCCCCATATTAATGAAGAAAGAAGAAGAAGGTATTTATAGGAGATTTTTTAGGTAGATTTAGGGGGGGAAATAGAATGGATTTTGGGATGAATTTGAATTTCAAAATTCAAAATTCAAAATTCAAAATTCAAAAATTCAAAAATTCAAAAATTCAAAATTCAAAATCTCTCAAAAGTGGATGTTGAAAAATTAGTGGGCTGAGAATTGTATTGGGCTTGGCTGAAAG
The DNA here is from genome assembly GCA_016801875.1 of Solanum sitiens. NCBI lineage: Eukaryota > Viridiplantae > Streptophyta > Magnoliopsida > Solanales > Solanaceae > Solanum > Solanum sitiens. Next base: position 4,677,083 of record JABWTJ010000009.1, read on the forward strand.
TTAGAAAAAATGGGTTTCTTTGGCTGAAGGAATTGAAGTGGGCCTATTTGAAAAATTAGATGGGCTGGAGGGGGTAATTTAAGTTTGGTCGGCTGGGAAATATGGAATGGACTGCTGAAAATTGAATTGAATCTTGGCCCAAATTTTCTCAAAATTGAGTTAAGTTGGAAGTCTAAGATGGATTAAATTTAAGAAATAGCCAAATTGTGTTTCCTTAATAAATTTGGCTAAACCTTAAATAAGACAAATTAATATTAATTAATCAACGAGCTTCTTAATCTTAACAAAAAATAAAAATAATTAATTTGATCGTAAACTAGTGATTCAAAAATATAAGCATGATTTAAACTAAACTAATTTAAAAGACTACTTACTAAATTTAAAATACTTTTGAGATGGTTTTTGAATAATCATAAAATATACTAATTATATACATAATATAATATATATATATATATATAATAAAAAATTATATGAAATGGCAAAAACTATTTAAAATAAGGCAAATTTTATATATATATATATATATATATATATATATATATATATATATATATATTTTAAAGTGTATGAAACTAATTATTTTATATTGTTTGAAAACTTAAGAAACTCATGAATTAGTTCCTACCGTGGAGGGTCAAAATTGGGTGTCAACAACTGTTCCTCATTTTACTTGGATTGATGCAAGAAATTCGAGGAAAATGAAATTGACCAAGCCAATTTTGACCGACCACATATTCATCTTTTAGGAAAAGGGATCTGGTACGGACTTTAGAAACTATGATCGAACCCCCGAAATGGGTCCCCTACATATCTCAGGCTATATGATAATTCAGTCCACTTGAAGTTCGATACGCTTGATTTAACGCACGATTTTGAAAGAATTTGAAGAGTCATTTCGATATCGGATTATGAAGGGATCGAAATGCTCGAGAATAAGATTCGAGAGCGAATGTTGGAATACAGCCGATTTTTCAACATTGAACTCGCCTACATATCCTTAAACCATAGGAATCAGGCTGTTTGTAGTTCGACTCAATCGATTGAAAAGGAAATCTATTATGCTAGATGACCTTTGGTTTCGGACAAGTGACAAGTTAAATTGAGTATGAAAAGGAGGCTTGTAACCTCTTAGCAATGAATGTGGCGCGCTTCACACCCATAATTAAGAGCTTACATGGACATAATTTTCAAAGCTCTTGGCGCATTGTCACTCAGATGGGAAACTTGCCTTCGACAGATATCAAAATTTCAAGATGCGAAACTGAAACTAACACAAATCAGAGAAAAATACACATACCTTCTGATAGGGTTGTGGTTTGATTGTGGTGGAAGTCGCTCCGCTGCTCGCGTCCTAAGAGTTTGACACTCCTCTTTGGACTATGTCTCAGTTCGCTGCTAAGAAAAAGTTCCACGTTGTGCTGCATCCTTTTTGATGTCGTCCGCACCTGTGGTTATGTTTTGGAGAATTCATCCTTTCGGATGCTCTTGACAAAAATTGAGATAAAACTCGTCAGCATAAAAACTCAATTAAAAAGGGAGACAGTGTCTTTTACCGTGTGGACACTTAATCGTTCTCCTCGACATTTGATGTCAACTCGATCGGTTTAACGTAAAGCAAATAGAGCTTATGTCTTATGTATGTAATGTAATCTTCAATGTATTCTTCATTTGATGTTTAAATAAACAAAAACAGATGCAGTGTGCTGATATTTATCTTGATTTCTTCTTTGATGTTTTTCTTGATGTTTACTTTTATCAAAAATAAAATGATGCAGTCGATGTTGATGGGTAAATATTTCTCTTGAGATGCACGATTTCCTTCTCTGGTAGTGCATGATTTCTGCGGGGCGTGAGTATCTTCTCGCGATGCATGAATGTTAACTCGCGATGCATGAGTATTAACTCGCGATGCATGATCTTCCGTGATGCATGAGTATTGACTCGCGATGCATGATCTTCCGCGATGCATGAATATTAACTCGCGATGCATGATCTTCTGCGGGGCATGAATATATTCCCGCGATGCATAAATTTTCTGCGAGGCATGAATATTAACTCGCGATGCATGAATATTAACTCGCGATGCATGATCTTCTGCGGGACATGAATTTCTTCCCGCGATGCATAAATTTTCTGCGAGGCATGAACACCTTCTCGTGATGCATAATTCTCTGCGAGGTATGAAATTTTCTCGCGATGTATAATTTTCTGCGAGGCATGAATATCTTCCCGCGATGTATGAATATTAACTCACGATGCATGATCTTCCGCAATGCATAAATATTGACTCGTGATGCATGATCTTCCGCGATGCATGAATATTGACTCGCGATGCATGAAAATTGAATTGCGATGCATGATCTTCCGCGATGCATGAATATTGACTCGCGATGCATGATCTTCCGCGATGCATGAATATTGACTCTTGATGCATGATCTTCTGTGGGGCATGAATATCTTCCCGCGATGCGTAAATTTTCTGCGAGGCATGAATATCTTCTCGCGATGCATAACTTTCTGCGAGGCATGAATATATTCTCGCGATGCATGAATATTAACTCGCGATGCATGATCTTCTGCGGGGCATGAATATCTTCCCGCGATGCATAAATTAACTCGCGATGCATGAATATTAACTAGCGATGCATGATCTTCTGCGAGGCATGAATATCTTCTCGCGATGCATGAATATTAACTCGCGATGCATGATCTTCTGCGGGGCATGAATATCTTCCCGCGATGCATAAATTAACTCGCGATGCATGAATATTAACTCGCGATGCATGATCTTCTGCGGGGCATTAATATCTTCCCGCGATGTATAAATTTTCTGCGAGGCATGAATATCTTCTCGCGATGCATAACTTTCTGCGAGGCATGAATATCTTCTCGCGATGCATAACTTTCTGCGAGGCATGAATATCTTCTCGCGATGCATGAATATTAACTAGCGATGCATGATCTTCCGTGATGCATGAGTATTAACTCGCGATGCATGATCTTCCACAATGCATGAATATTAACTCGCGATGCATGATTTTCTGTGGGGCATGAATATCTTCCCGCGATGCATAAATTTTCTGCGAGGCATGAATATATTCTCGCGATGCATAATTTTCTGCGAGGCATGAATATCTTCTCGCGATGCATGAATTCCGCAAGGTATGAAATCTTCTTGCGATGTATAAATTTCTGCGAGGCATGAAATCTTCTCGCGATGCATAAATTCAGCAAGGTATGAAATCTTCTTGCGATGTATAAATATTGACTTTTGATGTCATATTTGGTACCAAGTGAAGACAGTGCTTCAATCGAGCGACATAGTGATCTTCTGGGTGCCCTCTGGATAATCATATCGTCTCGACCAACAATACAGTAAAATGACCCTCCAGGTAGTGTATCGTCCCGATCGGCAATAAAATAAAATGACCCCTCTGGGTAGTGTATAATATCATATCTGACATTAGGACGCAAATGACGTCCTTTACGGAAAACGTAAACTCCTTTTTTTTGTTGAGATTTTTGCTTGATTCACCTTTGAATCTAGCCGGACGTTCCTTATAGACTTCATGTTGTTGGAAATTGACTGAAATAAACCATTCATATTCCCATGTCTCCGGTATAAGCAATAATTCTTGCATCTACAGAAACATCGCTAAATTCTGGAGAGCTTTTCTCCTCCCTTGACTTCTCCATATTCATCCATCGGAGGAATTTGCTGATTTCACAGCAAAGCTATAAACCTGCGTCCACAGAGAAATTGTTAGTTTTTAAAATGAACTGATCTGTGTCGATTTGTTCAGTTGTCTACTTCATGTCCTGCTATCTCCGGTTGATTTCCTGATCTCCCGACTCTTGATAGATAAGACAAAATATTTTATGCCAAAACAAATGAAACACAAAGGGAAAACTTAAGAGAAAATAAATTTTGAGAAATAGTATTTTTGAGAAGAAACAGTCACTGCCAAGTGTCATGTCACGTCAAGCTTAGCGAATTTCTTTGAGTCTAATGCTCGGAGGTCTATCTGATTGTTTGCTGAGGAGTATTCAAAGTCACTCCAGACCGTCGATAAGCCATATTGAAATTTTGAGGCTATTCTCAAAATTTCTGTCCCAGTTACAAGTTATGGGTTATCTTCAACTGTCGGTAAGTAAATCATGGAATTTTCCAGATCTTCTCAAAAATTCTGTCCCAGTTGCAAATCTTGAAGTATCTCCACCTTGACTCGCTGGGGAAAAATCTTCTTCTCAAGAATTTTTGAGACCCTCTCAAAAATTTTGTCCCAGTTTCTACTGTAAAATAGAAATCTTACGGGAAATATGACCGAACCCTTGTGGTACCTACGTATCCCGATGAGGCAGGAATCAGGTCAAACGTAGTTCCCTCCTCAAAGGTTAACAAAATGAGAAATTTACAAAGCAACCGACCGAGGCCGACATAGGCCGCCTACGTATCTCATTCTTGAGAATTTAGGTCGAACATAGTTCAAATACAAAGAAATATTAAAAGAGATAAATGGGGTAACCCAGGCCGACATAGGCCGCCTACGTATCTCATTCTTGAGAATTCAGGTCAGACGTAGTTCATCAATAACTCGTGGACACTCATGTCAATGGCCATTTTTAAACCGAGGATACAAGCTTCATACTCAGCCATGTTATTCGTGCAATTAAATCGGAGCTTAGCTGCCATGGGATAGTGTTGACAAGATTCTGACACTAAAACCGCTCCGATACCTTTTCCTTGGTGATTTTCCGCCCCATCAAAGAATAATCTCCAGCCAGGATACATTTCAGAAATATCTTCACCTACAAATGATACTTCTTCATCGTGGAAATAAATCTTGAGCGGTTCATATTCTTCATCAACAGGATTTTCTGCAAGATGATCAGCCAAAACTTGTGCCTTTATTGCCTTCTGAGTCAGTACACAATATCAAATTCACTCAACAGCATATGCCACTTTGCTAACTTTCCGGTCGGCATCGCCTTCTGGAAAATATACTTCAACGGGTCCATTTTGGAAATGAGATATGTAGTATACGAAGACAAATAATGTCTCAACTTCTGGGCAAGCCAAGTCAAAGCATAACACGTTCTCTCCAACAGAGTGTATCGAGACTCGTATGGAGTAAACTTCTTGCTTATGTAATAGATAGCCCTTTCCTTCTTTCCTGTCTTGTCATGTTGATTGAGCACGCTTCCGAATGCACTATCTGAGACGGACAAATACACCAACAAAGGACTCCCTTCTCGCGGAGGAACTAGTATCGGTGGATTAGACAAATAGTTCTTGATAGCATCAAAAGCAGTCTGACATTCTTCAGTCCACTTTGTCGGAGCGTCTTTCTTCAACAACTTGAAAATAGGCTCACACACCACGGTTGATTGAGCTATGAATCGACTGATGTAATTCAACTTACCTAAGAAACTCATCACCTCTTTTCTCGTGTTTGGCGGGGGTAACTCTTGGATTGCTTTAATCTTGGAGGGATCGAGCTCAATGCCCCTTCTGCTGACCATAAATCCCAACAACTTACCGGATGGAACTCCAAAAGCACACTTGGCGGGATTTAACTTTAGGTTATAACGATGCAGATGATCGAAGAACTTCCTTAGATGTGTCAAGTGGTCCGAACTCTCGCGGGACTTGATTATGATGTCATCCACATACCCCTCAATCTCCTTATGAATCATATCATGAAATATGGTCGTCATAGCCCTCATATAGGTAGCACCTACATTCTTGAGGCCAAATGGCATCACTGTGTAATGATATACACCCCAAGGTGTAATGAATGTTGTCTTTTCTGCATCTTTCTCGTCCATCAGAATCTGATGATAACCTGCGTAACAGTCCACAAACGACTGCATTTCATGTTTAGCACAATTATCGATCAAAATATGAATGTTCGACAATGGAAAGTTATCCTTAGGGCTGGCTTTGTTGAGATCCCTGTAGTCGACACAGATTCTAATTTTCCCATCTTTTTTGGCGACCGGAACAACATTGGCCAACCAAGTCCGATATTGTGTCACTTCCACCAATCGAGAATCTATCTGCTTGGTGATCTCTTCTTTAATCTTTAAACTCAACTCAGGCTTGAACTTCCGAGTTTTCTGCTTCACCGGACTGAACCCTAGATTAATCGGCAATTTGTGAGACACAACATTGGTACTCAGCCCCAGCATGTCGCTGACTTCCCAGACAAACACATCAACGTACTCGGTGAGTAAATGTATTAAATCCTTCCTCTGAGCTTCATTCAAGTGAACACTGATTTTGGCCTCTTTGACACCCTCTTGGTCTCCCAGATTTACAGTTTCAGTTTCCTCTAAATTTGGTTTATGCTGATTTTCAAACTGCAGAAATTCTTCAGCAACATATTCTGGTACCTCATTTTCCTCTTCGTAATCATCCATCTCGTCATCACCTGCCTCACTTTGTTCGTTCAGCTCGTGATATGACATGACATTGGCAGGTTTAAAACTTATATTACTGATACCATAAAATAGACAAAGTTAGGAAGGTAAAATATAGCAAATAAGTAAATAAATAAATTTTCAATAAAAGAGGCTTTCATTCATATTGGAAATAATGCAAACTTTGGCCATGGCAAAGGGCCATATTGCCTTTTTCAAACATCACGAGGGAAATTTAAAGTGCATGCAATTAAGAAAAAAAGCAAAATGGTGGGTTTGGGGCCTCTTCCGGACTACCATCGATTTAAATATGCATGAAACGACGCCCTTCTACCAAGGAGTTAGGGGAATCAGAATCGGCGTGGAGGTCCAGTTCTGCAGCATCTCTCCAGGCTCAGCATCCCGAATACCAGCTAGCTTGACCTTTTCCTCAACAACAACATCGATCTCTTCGAAAAGGTCGCAAATTCCTTCCCCGAGGTCCTCCTGCTCGGTATGCTCACGAACTGGAAAGGATTGATACAGATGAGGGATTGGCTTAGCCAATGCTTGATCCTTCTTCTTCGTCGAGTTCTCATCATCATCTGTGGGGACATACCCCAATCCATATCTTGCCCCTTTGACAGGAACTTGAATGGGCTTAACAATTCCTTGGGAATTCCTTCCCAACCCGAAACCTGGTTCAAATCCACTTTGCAACATCACAGTAGCAATTATCTTATACACAGAAAACATGAGACACTGTGGGGCCAAGTCTTCGTCGGTGGCATTCACCAGCTCCACCGTGTAGAAATCTGTACCTCGCGATACCTCATCAATGATTGGCGCCTATCTACCGGAGTGACTCCCTTCACCATGAATAACCAACTCTTCATTTTTCCAAACGAGCTTCATCATCTGATGCAAGGTAGAAGAAGGCACAGCTCCAGCCATATGAATGAAAGGCCTTCCCAGAAGAAGGTTATAGCTGGTATCAATATTTAAGACTTGAAACTGCGTGCTAAACTCGGCCGGACCCATTTGGATGACCAGATTTACTGCTCCCAAGGTATCTCTTTGGACCCCATCAAAATCCCTCACGTTGACTTGGTTTTGCTCCAACTTTCCCAAGTCAAAACGTAACTGCTTCAATGTTGACAATGGACAAATATTCAAACCAGATCCGTCATCCACCAAGACGTGATTTATGACCTTCTCACGACATACAACAGCGATGTGCAACGCCTTGTTGTGGGACATCCCTTCAAAAGGCAATTCGTCATTAGAAAAGCTGATTCGATGCCCTCGAATAACCTGGTGGATCATAGTGGCCATGTTATCGCTGCTCGTGCCCACGGGCACATATGTATCATCGAGAGCCTTTATCTCGGCCTGCCTGTGCAACTGTGAGCTCATTAACAGGGACCACACAGAAATCTGGGCTGGAGTCTTCTTCAAATGCTTAAAAATCGAATAATCCTTCGGCTGTATCTTTCTCCAGAATTCCTCCGCTTCGCCTTCGCTTATCGGCCTTTTACCCTGATCCTTCTTCAATCCTCCCAAAGCTAACTCTTCAGGAGTATAACACCTCCCTGAACGGGTCATACCCTGAGCGGCAACAGTTTCAATCACAAATTTTGGCCTGACAAGAGTTTCTGATGGCACCAAGGCAACAACCTTTGCGGGTGTCAAGATAACGAACTCTTTTTTCTGTTTGATGCTCAACAAAGCCACAGACCTTTCCAACTCGTCATGAACGATTGGAGTTATCACTTTTGCTACGCACCAATCTTCATCTGTCTCTATCATATTAACATTGCCGACTCCATGATTCGGCAAAGGGTTAGTGTTGACATTAGGTGCAGCTGGTTGAAGAGAGACCACCTCTTGGTCGATTAGATACTGAATTTTATGCTTGATATTGATACAGTCCTCAGTATCATGCCCAACACTGTTAGAATGATAAGCACATCTCTGATCCGGCCTATAGAATTTCGAATTGATATCCACAGGTTTGGGCCCCACAGGGTGGATATATCCGGCCGCAATCAGTCGCTCGTACAGCTTTGTTCAGCTTTCTGCGAGCGCGGTGAAATTTTTTGAAGGTTTCTTCTCGAATCGAGGTCGAGGGGGATCATAACTTCCTTGTGGGGGAGGCATCTGTTGATAATTTCTGTTGTTGGGATTGGGAGCTTGATTTCTGGGATATGGATTTGTTTGGTAGTTTGGCAATGGAGCTTGGTAATTCGGAGGGGAATTTTGGTATAGTGGAGCTTGGACTTGGTAAACATGAGGGGGTGGTCTGTAACTCGACTGCACGTTAGCACAGTTCGGAGCAACACCTTGGTAGTGAGGAGATGGAATTTGATACAGTGGGGGATGACTTTGGTAAGTGGGGGATGGATTTTGGTAATTTGGGGGAGGACTTTGGTAGACTGGAGGAGGATTTTGGTATGCTGGAGGAGGATTATTTTTTGACTAGCTTGGTAGGAGTTTTGCGAAAATCGAGAACGACCTTGGGAGTAGGAGGATCTTCTGGGGTTTTTTTTCCCCTCGTATGAAACAGCGGCAATGTCCTCTCTCTTCTTCTTTAACAACCCTGAAGACCCGGGCGACGCGGCTACACGGGCTATCTTTCCTATTTTCAAGCCGTCTTCAATAGTTTCGCCGATCTTGACTATCTCGGCAAACTTCGCTCCCACGAGCAACATGATTTTGTCATAATATTCAGGCTCTTGCACCCGTACGAACACTTCAACTATTTCTTTCTTAGACATGGACGGTCTCACCCTCGCCGCTTCTTTTCTCCACCTATAAGCGAATTCTCTATAGATCTCAGTTGATTTCTGCTTCATTTTCTCCAAAGAGTAACGATCAGGAACGATTTCTACATTGTAGGCAAATCGCTCGATGAAATCCTTTGCCAGAGCATTCCAGCTGGGCCATTTCCTGCTTTCATGCGAGGTGAACCATTCAAGAGCTTCTCCGCACAGGCTTCGGCTGAAAAGCCGCATCAATAGAGCTTCATCCCTACCAACTCCAATGAGCTGGTCGCAGTAGGCTCTCAGATGAGCCATAGGGTTCCCCACTCCTCCGAAAGTATCAAATTTCAGGATTTTGAACCCTTCTGGAATGTCCAGATTTGGATGAATACATAAATCTTCATAACTTAGGCCGGAGGCATCACGGATGCATTGGAGCTCTTTCATGGCTTTCTTGATCTTCTCTTTTATATCTACCTTTGCTTCCTCCTTCGCCCTCCACTCTATTTCTTGTTCCTCGTAGTGGTCCAACTCAGAACCGTGCACGTCGTGCTCAGCAGGGAAGGGGTTTTGAAAGTGGTCCTTTTGGGTAAGGGTGGAGCTACAGAAGGACTCTGAGCGTTTTGGGCGGCTTGGTAATTTTGGGGGTAAGTCTGAGGATTGGTGTTCTGACTTAAATGGTGGTGGGATGTCTGAGGATTAAAAGTGTTCTGATTCAGATTTTGACATTGGTTTTGCGGTGATGGCGTGTATTGAGGTTGGGTATTTTGAGGATGAGAAGGCATTTGAGAATGATGATTCTGAGGAGGTGGTGGAGTTTGGTAAGAGGCTGAAGCATATTGCAGATTTAAGCCAGTTGGGTTTATTGCAGGGGGATTCTGAGCGAGCGGCACGCCTTGAGATGGATCCATGTTCGAGGAAGGGAAGTAGATAGGAGGCCTTCCATCTGTAGAATTAACGTTATATCCTGGCGGAGGCAAATCCTGCCTCCTTTGCATTTCCATTCTCATTTCTGCAATTTGTTGCATCAACTGCAGAATCAACTCGTTTTGGTCTGCTATGGTGGGTTGAGCCACCACAACATCAGTAAGACCTACTTCCTCGCTATTATCTCCCATAATTGTCTTTTCTTTGTCAGAATTTTGCCTAGGGAAGGGATCTACGGGACCTTTCGATCTGGTGAAGTAAGGATGATCTGCCAGCTTAATCAACACAGATCAGCTCAAAATACCTAAGAAGGAAAACAACTCAAAGGCAGATTTGTCAGTTTGGATTCAGAATACAAAATGCATAATATCACACATAGAGCAGATAAACACACTAGTATACAGACAAATATCGCGTCCTAACATGCATGTGACCCCTTTATGCCAAGGGTAGGCCTAACGATTTGAAGGATGTATACGTCACTTGAAGCATTTCGTTGCCCCTAAAACCCAATTTATACAAGTTATACGAATAAAATGAATGGGGATACATAATAGGGAAAATGGGATACAAAATATTCAGTCCCGTGCAGGGGTTCAGTCCTATACTATGCTTCCATAAAAGTACCTTCGCTCTTGAACTTCTTGTCATCTGCGGGTGCCAATGTCTCTGGATGAACTAGTAGCTTGTGAAACTATTTCTTCAACTAGAATTGACTATAATCTACTATTTACCCCATGGGACACTGGTTTTTCGAACAACGTGTACATCCTTCCAATTTAGACACATAAGTATGACCGTCCGTTTAGGCTGTGGGCCGTTTTTGGACTCAAGGTGGTCTTTTTAATGGGCCAAACACTCCTTGGTTGTTGGGTCGTCCTAGTTCAAATGCTCCTAAATTCGGGATTTGGTTTCGCTCTATCTTAGTTTAACTAGGAGTGGGTTGTATTTAGAGTGGAAAGGGTAACCCAAGCGGACGACTTGGCTAGGACAGTTAACGATCGTTGATTATCAAGTAGCCAACTACACTCGTCAGGGTGCCTCGAGAAACATTTTGGTTAACGAACGACTGCGAACCCGCATAATGGTCCTTTAAGTGGAAATGAAAATAATCGTCGTTTGACGGAAGATGTTATGCCATGAATGCAATGCCATTTATATAATTTAAACAAATTAATCACATATAAGCAACTTAATAATAACAATTAGTCAAAATAGTCAAATCCTTTTGGTTAGAACTTAATTAATCCCCAGCGGAGTCGCCATTTCAGTTTTATACAAAAAATAATATAAATATATATATTTTGAAAAAATGACTAAGTTTCGGAAAATCAATTAATCTTATAATTTAAGAGAAATCGACTTTCCAAATTAACAGAGTCGCCACTTGATTTTTTAGAAAAATCAAGAAAAAAACTTAAAATTGTTTTCAAAAGATTTAAAACAGATAAAAATCAGTTGAAAAGGTTCGAAGTTCAATGTACATTCCGAGAAGGTGTTAGGCCCTCGAAATACCGCTAATTTGCGGTTGACCGGCGATTTGACTAAAAATGACTATTTAAAATAATTTTTTTTAAATTTTAACTAAGTTAAATAATTCAAAATTTACTTATTTATTTATTATTATACTTTCTAAAATTAATTATCTTAAGGAGGGAAATAAGTTAAAGGGTTATTCTAAAGGGGATAATTTAAACATTTGACAAAATTAATAAATAAAATAAACACTAAGCAAAATCTATATGTATATGTATATATTAAATATGTAAAAAATTAAGGGAAATGGCTTTTGTTTGAGAATTAATTAAATTGGAACCAAAATGTTAGTCAATAACAACAAATAAATAATGAGGAAAGAGGAGAGTAGAGTTTAAACTTGGGCCAATTGCCCGAATTCATTAAATTGGGCTTTGGCCCACCTGTCTTAATTCTAAAATTATCACAAATGGACTTGGGCCTTTTGCCCCAAATTCAGCTAAGTGGGCCTGCTGAAATTCTCTGGGCCTTTGACCCTACTTTCCTTCAAATGACCTGTATATACACTTTGTGTATATTCTGGTATATAGACCGTATACGATCCATTTTTGGGCCTGCCAATCTTGTATTTTCGCTGAAATTTACACCCTGTATTTCCTGCCTGCGCTTTTCTATTTTTTTTTTTTTTGCACCTTTATATTGTATTTTCCGACTGTATATCAGTGTATACAGCCGGTATATCGACCTGTTCTTCAACTTTTGGGGGCTGGAAAATTAATTTCCAGCGATGACTTTACTGCTTTCGACCTGAATATCGTGTTTTCCAAGGGCTGGACGACTCGGAGATACGAGGGAGATAAGTCCGTTATGGACTCAAAGAGGATCAAGCAAAAAATAATAAAAATAAATAAAAATCGAATGACACAAACAACATCATAATTTATTCAAAAAAATGAGAGGTAGGAACAAGAATATCAACTTCTCCGGAGCAGCGAACTAGAGACGATACGAGCAGGGAACTTGTCATCACCACGCGACTCGGATTCAAACGACGACCGGGAATTATAGGCAATATTTTTGACCCGAACACAACTTGGATGTATTTAATATATGTATTCTTTGCCTATTTTTTTTTTGAACTGCTAAGAATGTTTTTAAAAAAAATTCGCTTCCCCCTCCTCTCTTCTTGCATTTTCAATCTTTTTCATTCATTTCGATTCTTTTCTCCCCTTTTTTCAATCTTTTTTTTTTCCAATTATTTTCCATTATTTCCCCCCGTTTTTTCCCCATCTTTTTTTTTCAATTCTTTGCTATCCCTCCCTCTTTCAACCTCCTCCCTTTTTTTTTTCATCCCCTTTCCCCATATTAATGAAGAAAGAAGAAGAAGGTATTTATAGGAGATTTTTTAGGTAGATTTAGGGGGGGAAATAGAATGGATTTTGGGATGAATTTGAATTTCAAAATTCAAAATTCAAAATTCAAAATTCAAAAATTCAAAAATTCAAAAATTCAAAATTCAAAATCTCTCAAAAGTGGATGTTGAAAAATTAGTGGGCTGAGAATTGTATTGGGCTTGGCTGAAAGTTAGAAAAAATGGGTTTCTTTGGCTGAAGGAATTGAAGTGGGCCTATTTGAAAAATTAGATGGCCTGGAGGGGGTAATTTAAGTTTGGTCGGCTGGGAAATATGGAATGGACTGCTGAAAATTGAATTGAATCTTGGCCCAAATCTTCTCAAAATTGAGTTAAGTTGGAAGTCTAAGATGGATTAAATTTAAGAAATAGCCAAATTGTGTTTCCTTAATAAATTTGGCTAAACCTTAAATAAGACAAATTAATATTAATTAATCAACGAGCTTCTTAATCTTAACAAAAAATAAAAATAATTAATTTGATCGTAAACTAGTGATTCAAAAATATAAGCATGATTTAAACTAAACTAATTTAAAAGATTACTTACTAAATTTAAAATATTTTTGAGATGGTTTTGAATAATCATAAAATATACTAATTATATACATAATATATATATATATATATATATATATATATATATATATAATAAAAAATTATAAGAAATGGCAAAAACTATTTAAAATAAGGCAAACTTTATATATATATATATATATATATATATATATATATATATATATATATATATATTAAAGTGTATAAAACTAATTATTTTATATTGTTTGAAAATTTAAGAAACTCATGAATTAATTCCTACCGTGGAGGGTCAAAATTGGGTGTCAACAAAACCAAGACCAGGATCTTTAAGCAAATAACGAAGAACCCGTAATGCAGCTGCAAGATGAGGTTCACGAGGATCTTGCATATATTGACTCAGATGTTGCACTGTAAAGGATAAATCAGGCCTTGTATGTGGGAGATAATTGAGTTTACCTAACAAACACCTGTATAAAGTAGGATCTTTTATGGAAATTCCTTAATTTGCTAGTAACTTGACATTAGGATCCAAAGGTGAAGAAACAGGAGATAAATGTAGAGAATCAAACTTATGTAGTAAGTCCAATGTGAATTTCCTTTGGGAAATAATCATACCAATAGGTTCTCTCACAATAACCTCATCCCAAGAAAATAATGCAACTCATCAAGATCTTTAATTTTAAATTCTTTGTCCAAAAAGAGTTTTAAAGACTGCAATTCAGCTTTATTGTTTCATGTCAACAATATATCATCCACATATACTGCCACAATAGAAATAGAATCGGCAGGTTTCTTAAGAAAAGAGAATAATCATTCATAGAATGACTAAAACCTTTAAAATTGAGAGAAGAAGTGAGTTTAGCATACCATTGTCTCGATGCTTGCTTAAGTCCGTAAATAGATTTTTTAAGCAAACAATCATGGTTAGGAGAAGGAGGTGCAAGACCAGGAGGAAATTTCATCTAAACCTCTTCATTTAAGTTACCATGTAGAAAAACATTGTTCACATCTAATTGAAACACACCCCATTCATTATTTAGTGCAATAGCTAAAATACACCTGGTGGTGGTCATCTTGACTACTGGATAAAAGTTTCATTACAATCAATATCTTCTCTCCACACATCACCTCTAATGACTAATCCAACTTTTAGTCTTTCAATACTTCCATCAGAGTGTTGTTTTACCTTATAAACCCACATAGATGGCAAATCCTTCTTACCTGTAAGCATCAGAACAATATCCCAATGTATTGTTATCCATGGCTTCCTGCCAACCCGGATGGTGAGTTACAGGTTCCTGTATACTAGTATTGGAACTGAGCATGTTGCTTGTTAGAAGATAAATCACTAAAAGATAAAGACTCGGGAGTAACAAGACTTAGGAAACAAGAAGAAGTCACATCAGTAAGATGGAAAGCATTGCAAATATAGTCTTCTAAGTAATCAGGTTTCTTGTGATTTCTGAAAGATTTTCTGAGTATAGTTTGAACAACTAGTAATGGAGAAGAAGCTATAGGGGATATATCAGGAGAGGAATTGATATGTGAAGTAACATTGGAAGGAGACAGAGATTTAGAAGGACTAGTAGATATGGGGACATAATCAAAATCAGAAGAACAATCAGAATTTGAATTTGATGTTGAAAAATAAGATTCTAAGGGATAATCAAAAGAGATGGTAGTAGTAGAAGGAAATAAATTAGCACGTAAATCAGATTGTGAAGAGAAAGGAAAATACTCTTCATGGAATATAACATTCCTAGAAACTGAAATTTTCTTGGTTTGTACATCCAACACTTTGTAGTCCTTTTTTCAATATGGATATCCTATATAAATACAAGGTGAAGCTTTAGGATCAAATTTAGTTTTGTTTAAAGGAAGGGTAGAGACAAAAAACAAGCAACCAAAACACTTTAGATGAGAATAATATGGTTTAACTTTGAAAAAAAACCTCAAAAAGAGTTCTTGAATACAAAACATTGGAAAGAAATCAATTTATAAGATAAGTAGTTATTAACAAGCATTCCACAATAACCAATAGGAAGGTGAGATTGATATAAAAGAGCTCTTGAAGTTTCCAATAAATATTTGTGTTTTCTCTCTACTACTCCATTTTGGTGTGGAGTGTAGACACAAGTAGTCTGATGGATAATTTTGAAAGGAAAATTAGATTGATTTTTAACTTTGGAATTGAATTGTCTTTCTACTATATAAATAAAAGATTGAAGGACAAAGAAGACATTTGATTTAGTCCCAAGTAGATGAGTCAAGTAGCTCTACTAAAATCATCAACAATTGTAAGAAAATACCTATATCCGTCATGTGTGGTAGAGTTATAAGAACCCCAAGTATCCACCTGAATTAAGTCAAAAGCAACCTTGGTACAAAATAGAACTACAAGGAAAATATAATTTTGATTGTCTTGTCATAGGACAAATAACACAAGGAGAAGATACATTTAGATACATTTGAACAAGATTTAGAAAATTGAAAAACTTCCTTCATATTACTCATTGGAATATGGCCTAATCTATAGTTCCATAGCTTCTATTTTACATTGGAATCAAAGAAACTAGAACAAAAAGTAAACGCATTTATTAAAGAACTTGAAAATGATAGACTATGAAGACTGGAACTGGGTAGAATCTTTGTAAAAACTGTTGGCTAACTTGACTTGAAGATATATAAACCTCTTTTTTCTTTACCAAGCACCAAATGCCTCTTCAGTAAAGGGCCTGTAACATGAAGCAAGTGTTAGGGGTAAAAAGAACATATTTTGAAGTTGTTTACATAATTTGTGAATCGAGATAAGATTGAATCTGAAAGAAGGAATATAGAGAACATTTGGCAGAACTAGGTTGGATAAAAGAGAAACAGTTCCTGAATGAGTGACCTTTACTTTATGAGAATTAAGTAGAGTTACCATGATAGGTTTAGGTAAAAGATTGAAATTAGTGAAAAAACTTCTATTAAAAGTCATATGCTCAGATGTTATCCAAGAATAAGTGTCAACTTTAAACAGATAAGCATAAGAGTTAAAGAGCTTGGTCATACTGCAAGTGAGGTTTACAGATGGATTAGTAGACCCATCATTCTTTTGATTCAGTTTCTGCAAAAGTTGCAGAAGTTGTGCCATATTTTCTTGACTGAGAGAATTCACATCTGAATCATTTTCACTCCTTGATGAGTACCTTTTCCTGTACTAAAAACATTACTTACAATAGTACCCTTTTGATACTTCTTAGATTTAGTGAACTTGAAATCTGAAGGAAAACCACGAATTTTATAGCACTGGTCAATAGTATGTCCTGTTTTCTTACAATAGTTGCACAGAAGAGAAGATTTCTTTATGGAAATTTCTTGTTGAGTTTTGTAATCATTGAACCTCTTTTCTCTTGCATTACTAACAAGAAAGGATGTTAATTCTCCTGGATAAGCAGGAGTAGCATGAATTTCCCTTTGAATAACAAGTGAATAAGCCTGACCAATTGTAGAAAGAGGGAATGATAACAAAATATTACTTCGAACCCCTATGAAAATGTCATTTAGACGCATAAGAAACTGAAGCAACCTTTTATCCTGATGAGCTTTTATACTCTTTTCTTTTTCTCCACATACACACGCAAAACTACAAGCATAAAAGTGTTTAATGATCTCATTCATCCCACAAACTCTTCATTTTTGTGAAATATGCAGAAATACTAAAATTTCCTTGAACTACAACATTTAAATCTTATTGAAATTAAAACTATTTGACACCATTAGCTTGAAAAAATCCATCTTCCAAGTCAGTCCATAAGACTTTGTGCCTTTCGGAGTACACGACAGACTCAACTATTTCTTTTGAGAGAGAATTGAGTAAACAGGACAAGACCATGTCATTACAATTTTGACCAAGCCTTTTGAAGAGTTATATCAGTAGGAACAACTAGGGATCTATCAATGAATCCTAGTCTGTTATTCGCTGAAAGGGATATAACAACATCCCTTCTCCAGCCACCATAACTCCTACTGTCAAAAACAGTGGAGACAAGGTTCATGTTGGGATAATCAAAAGGGTGAATGCAGAAAGCATGTGATGAATCCACTGCATTAATTGCAGGAACTCTATCACTCATTTCTGTTATTTGAGTATTGGATGATACGATTTCAACCATTTTTGAAAATAGAGAAAAAAAAAGAAAGCGGAAGAAATTTTTTAAAAAATTAACACTGCTCTGATATCATTATGAAAAAATAAATGAAGAGCAATATAAAAAATTTTCTAGTTATATTTCTGAATGAGTAAAACTATATAATTAGGTTGTATTTATACAAGTAAGATGACATCTAATGATAAATCCTAAAGGAATAAAATATTCTCAAGATCAAACATAAAAGGAAAAATTATCAAAAAAATATTTATGTGACAAAATTAGAAAAGGAAAAATAATATATCCATATCTTCTATGTATGTGCAGAACATATGAAAATAAATTCAATATGTCCTTAAAGAAAAATGGAGATCGATTCAACATCATGTGTAATACCTTCAAGATTCAAAAACAATAAACGTTTTCAACTGTCATTACTTCTCTTCATCTTGATCTTCTTCTTCGTCTTGTTGTTGTTGCTGCTGGTCCTTCTTCTTCATTCTCTTCTTTTCCTTCTTTTTCACGTAGTGTAAACATGAATATTTTCTAGTAAATTTATAGATCAAAAGACTCGAAATATTGAGAGGATTTCATATTAAAACTTTGAGATTGTTTAGAGGTGATTTTGAATTGTTTCGAGGGGAACAATAGGGACACCATTAATGCTGAGAAGAAAAGCCGCATTTTTTTTAAAATTATTGAAAGGGATCTCTTATTGACATGTAACTTTTTTTAAAAAACTAATTAACTAAATAGTTATTTTACTCGCAATACATTTTTTAATAATTATTCTTGGTATAAATATTTAGTTTTATGTTTAAACTCAAAAGCTCTTAAAATAAGCTAATTTAAACATGCTACCAGTAGTAACAAATTAAAGAGAGAAGGAAGGAGATACCATCTATCTCGTTTCTGCATTTTTCTCTCAAAATCACCATCGCTTCTTCTTCATCACCTTTAAAAGGTTACATTTCAATTTCTTTCGATAATACTTTTTTTAATTTGGTGATGTAGGGTTTCGCTTCTAAATTATATCCTGCCCAATTTTGATAATTCTTTGTGTCTTTTAAATTTCAACTTTTAAGTCAACCTAGGTTGTGGTGCAGTATTGAGACTGCTTCACCCTAAAAAATTTAAATTTTTAGAAATACTTGCAAGATGTGCCAA
Source organism: Solanum sitiens (assembly GCA_016801875.1). Taxonomy (NCBI): domain Eukaryota; kingdom Viridiplantae; phylum Streptophyta; class Magnoliopsida; order Solanales; family Solanaceae; genus Solanum; species Solanum sitiens. The sequence goes on from JABWTJ010000009.1 coordinate 4,695,901, forward strand.
GTTAAACTTGCTAAATTTCCAAGTGTTGTGGATTGATGTTAGTCGAAAGGGGTGTGTACTTAAGTGGTTGTTTGTTGCTAGTTAGAGTTAATGCTGGTATTTGTTATGCCATGTTAGGTTAGCCATCTTCGGCCTTGCATAAATCATACCTATGTTTTCTTAATAACTTATACATATATTTGTTTAAACAGGCAATCAAATATCGTACTTGGTGTGCTGAATTTTATTTAGAAAGTAGTGAAAACACTTTTAAATTCGATGTGAATTTTGAGTTTCATCCCAAATTATTGACAGCCTTTAAAATACCCCTTTACATGACTAACTGGAATACACCCCCGATCTAGCAACATGAGTGAAATATACCCCTAAATTCTCGCTAAGTTTATGTGCTTTCAACACATCTCTCGGTTTTTATTAAGAACCCTATGCTCCTACTGTTGAAGGAAGCTTGAAGACTGATGGAATATATCGAAGGAACAAGTCCATCGAAGCAAGTTGATGAGTTAGAGTTAGAGTCATATTAAGGCTAGACTACTAAATTATAAGTTATGTACGACTAAGCTACTGTATATTGTAGGAGTCGACTAGGATAAGGTGTTTGAGTTATAATACAATATTACTCATGTAAATAATTGTGTTGTAGTCAGATTCCTAGTATAATTAGAATTGGACTCTTCTCCTATATAAGGAGCTTGCAACTTAACATTATTTTTATCAATACAATCCTTGATTTCTCTAATCCTAGACGTGAGATTTCTACACCTACAAGAGTTTTAGACCACTTGCTATGTCATGTGACTGGTTGGGGGTATATTTAAGTTTAGTTAGTCAAGTAGAGGGGTGTTTTTAAGGCTGTCAATAGTTTGAGAACGTAAATAATAATTTATACCCAAGTTCAGGGTGTTTTAAATACTTTTCTATTTTATTTATAACATCTGAAATGCTAATAAATGTGGTACTAGTTAAGCTGATTTTAGTACATGAATAACTCACCTACTAATCGGACAACCGTTTATTGCTTTATAGTCCGTAAATTACCTGCATAATTTACAATAGTGTAGAAATATTTTTAAAAAATCAAAAAGAGTAAATAAAATGCGACATACTTTAGTTAAAAATATTAATTTTTTCATACACTACAAATAATTTAATGAAAAATCTATCCATGGTAGATGTTGCAATATTTCATTTTTTTTGCACAATAAGAATGAAAAACGGAGTTTCTAGAAAAATAGAAATTGTAACGGAAAAAGAATGGGAAGGAATATATTAGGGACAACTAGGTTATTTATTGTATTAGTTTATGTGTGACTTGTTGACTGATGGAATGAACATTTTTAATTTACCAAAAGTAGATGAAGGGCTTTTCAAACAAATACAGTATTAGAATTTTCTTACCTCAAACATTTTATTATATAGTATATAATGAGTTTTTTTTGTTTCTCACTCAATATCGGAGTTCACATTAGAATCTCGATTAAATTTAGGTCGCGCACTGCATCTCTTTCGATGTGACGCTTCTAACAAAAAAATTTCAGCTCGAACCGGTTCGCAAACTGTAGGGTTCATTCGAGGGTGACACTCCTAACAAGATTTTCTCCATACGCTCGATCCCGAGACTTCTGGTCAAGAGTGAATTAGTCCCACCAGTTCACCCCAACAAATGTTGGTTATCATTGAGTTGTACTCACTCTGGCCCTAATTACTTGTCCACTTTTGAACTGACACATCTATTAAGAAAGCAATTATTGACATAGTGAGTTTACCATTTCACCCCTATTAATTATGAAGTGAATGGATTAAAAATTTAATATTTTCAAGAAATTGTACCTTTTTCAAAGTGATTAATTGAGGGTATAATATGAAAAATTATTTTGTCCTTTCTTGATTTGTCCAAACGGACAAGTAATTAGGGACAACTATAAAAGAAAAAATGGACAAGTAATTAGGAACAAAGAGAGTATTATATAATATATAGTGCAGTAGATAAGTCTGCTCCTATCTTAATTTAGACGTCTCAAATTCAAATTTCGAGTATGAAAAGATTCTTATCGAATGGGTCCTATCCAATGCGAATCCGAAATAAATAGACTCCAATACAAATATCAAACACCATTTGAAAAATCAAAACAAATAAAATTTAAAAATCTTACTCTCCAGAAAAGGAGAAAAGAATATAAATAAAAGTAGGTAGGTACCATAAAGGAGAAAATGACATAGATAGTCTACCGATTTTAGTCCTTTAAGTATTCAAAAACTTATCAGGTTTGGTCATTGTCCATTTTTTTATACAAATAACTTAGATTTATATTAACTGACTCCATGCCTCGAGAAATTAAATCATTTAACAACTTTTTCTGTTGTTTCTCTCTCCCCGCTACTTTTTCTTCAAATTAACTTTATGTGAAGAATTTTAACCTCCACGATTTAAAATAAAATTCACGAGGAAAGAAAATATAAGTCATAGTTTTATTCAACAGAGGATAAAATGAAACATATTATTTCTACTAATGACTTGAATATGCTAAACTCTATTATAAAAAGAAAAAACTTATTAACCGTTAAATCCAAAATTTGTACTCCAACAACTTCATTGAACAGAATTTGTTTAACTTTTCAGAAATTGAAATTTATAAAATGGTAGATTTGCAATTTTTTTTTTGTAAATAGATCATTTTATTATTCTATTCATTTTATTTTCCGTAAATAAATTTGAGTAAATTAAATAAAATCTAGCACTAATTAGCATATTTAAGTGCAGATTCAAGTCATTAACAATAATTATATGCTTAATTTTATCCTCCATTGAATAAAATTAGGACTTATACCTTCTTTCCTCATTAATTTTATTTTGAATTGTTGACGTTATTGTTCTTTTCATAAGGGGTCAGGGATAGAGAAATAACTTAAAAAATAGGTTAAAGATTTAATTTCACGAAGATTTTCGTTAATATAAATCTAAGCTATTTGTATTAAAAAATGAATAAAGACCAAACCTGATAAGTTTTTGAATACTTAAAGGACTAAAATCAGTAAGTTTATAGCTAAGGGACCAAACCTGATAAAATTAAATAGTTAAAGAAATAAATTCATTAAATCTATAGTTAAAGGAACCATTTTAAGCCTATTTCTAATCTTCTATGGTTAAAGACACTCTTTATGTCATTTTCACTACCATAAAACATAAAAAAAAAAGGCATAATACATATATTGGACCCTAAACTTGGTTTCAAATTTTAACTTTGACCTCCAACTTTCATAATGCACAAACAGACACTTTAACTATCCAACTTTTAAATAAATAAACACATGAGTCCTACATGGCAAAATACGCGTAGGACACCACGTAGGACAAAAAATGACATGTAGGACATGTGTGTCTATTTGCTCAACTTTATACAAGTTTAAGTGTCTACTTGTGCACACCCAAAGTTGAAGGGCATTAATGTGATTCGAAGCCAAGTTAAAGTACATATTTATGTATTATGCCTAAAGAAAAAGAAAGAGAAAAAGGAGATGCTATCTGCCAACCCACAGGTTATCCGAGTACAATAACCTTTTTGCCTCTTCTTCACTACTCTCATTTCTCATTCTTGTTCCTCAGCTTACAAGGTTTGTTGCTCTGTTTCTGTTATGGTTTTTGTATCCCAACTCACTTTCGGGTTTAAATTCTATGGGTTCAACTTTTATACTTCTCAGCATTGAACTGATGACCATCTGGACATGTGAAATAAATCAATGATTTGAAGTTGAAATTTTGTTATTTGGATTGTTTAAGTTACTATAAATATGAAAATATCATATATATTTTTGTTGCTGGAGAATTTGGGCTCTCAAATTGCATTTAAAATCATGACTTCATATTGATCCTTATTCTCCAACAACATATTGTCTAACCAAATCAAACACAATCTTATTATATTTTTAAAGTTACGAGTTCATATACTATTTATTGCAACTTTGGTGAATTTTTACCCATAAATTATGCTTTGTGCCCAAATTTGTACTAATAATGATGTCTTGACCATTCTTTGCATTTTTCAACTGCTAGGATTATTTCAAACTTGTTCTAAGTTAAACCATTTCCAAGTTAGTTGAAGTTGTTGTGTATTTACTTGTAGAATTGTTGTTTATGCTAAGTTGTGATTTAGAGGGATCATTTGGTTGCCTAATGAAAAGCAGATGAAATGGGAAGACTACAAATCTATTAAGAGCACTTTTCAATATTTTGTTGCTTAATGACACTGTGGGAGAATTGTTGCCTTTTATGAATTTCATTTTTCTATTTGTTTTTGTTTTTTAATTGATACGTTGATCACATCATAATAGTACTACTCAATTTTTCTTGACATTTTGTTTCATAGAAGATTAAATTGGGAACACCATTATGGCTGGTAGAGATTTATTAGTGCATGTTCTATTAAGGTTGCCTGTGGAATCACTTTGTGCATTTCAAATGTGTGTGCAAACATTGGTATGCTCTCATCACAAGTCCAAGTTTTGTAGAAATGCATTATCGTCACAAGCATAATCATGCGCATGTCCTCATTTGTAACTTAACACTTATGGATAAATCAAAATCCATTGCTTTTTCCTTGATCCCTATCAAAATAACATGCAGAGACTGAAATCTGACTAATAACATGGTCAATGCAATATAATCTGACGGTAAGGGAGCTACTAATAACCGGCATAAAATCACAAGGGCTAAATGTGGAGTCCGATGTATACGCCCCATCGAGAGGACCCAACATACCCTGCCAGAGGTATGGAGGCATGACTGACGTAATCACTAAAATGTAATGCCCACAGAGGGACTTATAAACCTACGGGGGCACGTAGTTCTGGGACTTGAGGGTGACTGACCCGAGTCCACTCGATTAAGCTACTACCAATTGATTATGTAATTAATAATTTATGATTGAGTTTCTGTAATACGAGATAGCTTAAAATATTGACGTGTTAACTGAAAAAGCAACATTAATGTACTAATAATGAAACATTCAAACCCAAGGTATATTTGTCTAAAATAACTAGCCTAGCATGTGTAATTCATGAACTAAAAGAACTAGATAACCAGGGATTTGAATTTATGAAATAATCTACACAAAACGATACAAAAATCATGCTACTCTAATTTGGATCATTCTAACAGCTAAAACCCAACAATTTCTAACATTCAAGAAATCCTAGGTCTAGATAATATTAAGGGAATCAACATTCCGACTGAAATCTAAGGACCTAATGGGTGAAAGGAACCCACTAGTTAAAATCCCACATACATGGTGAATTTCTTCAGGGAGAAATCTTTCGATCTTGGGGCTGGAACTGATGAAAACTCGTTGAGTTTTTGAACTAGGGCTTGGTCGACCTTCTCCTCTGTTTTGCTCTAAGTTTGATGACTTTTTGGTGAATAATTGATTAGGGTAAGTTCTAATTAGTTTGCTAGGCTAAAACTGATAAAAACCACGTAGTTTAGGGGTCCAACACATAAGGAAAAAACCAAATGACCCCTAACTTAAAATCTTTTAAAGGTGCCGACAAGAGTGATCGACGATCCATGGATTGATCCACGATCCATCCTGTCAGTCCGTTGATCGACTTCATGGGATAGGTTTTGGGGGGGGGCTTGAGGATCTCGACCTACGAACTGATCGATAGTCCGTGGATTGATCCACGATCCGCCTTGTCAGTACGTTGATCGACTTCAGAAGATGGGTTGGGGGGGGGGGTTGAGGGTCTCGATCTACAGACTGAAAGACGGTTCGTGGACTGATCCACGATCCGTCATGTCAGTCCGTCGATCGACTTCAAAGTATGGGTTTTGGGGAGGGCTGCATGTGGCTATCCACGGACCACCAAGACAGAGACCGTGGGTCACCTTATAGTCCGTGGGTGGCAACCGTGGGATGCACCTATAACTTCTGTGAATTTGCTGGTTCGGTCTGTTTTCAGATACGTGGTGTTACAACTTTCACGCTAGACCCAATAGCAGCGTGGATGGAGAGCTCATACGGGGCTGTACCTGGCTTTGATACAATGTAAAATTACCCTTTGGGGTGACCAAGTGGTTTGGTCTTGGGACTTCCATGTTGGAGGTCTCAAGTTCGAAATCCCTTGCCAGCGAAAATAAGGGGTTTACCTTCTGGGTTGAGCTCGTCGCACCGGACTTACCTAGTGCGGGTTACCTTTCCTGTGTGGTTTGCGAGCTATTGCATAGTAGCGGGGGTTTTACCCTGTGCGCTCCCAAAAGATAGCGGTTGCGGATTTCCCTTGTCATAAAAAAAAAGAATAGACAATGGAGAAATCTCCTTATCGTATTATTCCAAGAGTGAGCTATTTTTTGGTGTACAAGTAAATCTATCTAAGGAAATAAATCATAAAATCCCTAAATATCTCCACCTATGATTGTATTATGTATATTATGTTAAGAAACGTCTATATACATTAAATAAATACATTTAGGGGTCGTTTAGTAGAGTGTATAAGAACAATGCAAAATAGGGTGTATTAGTAATACTTGCATTACTAGTGCTTGCATTAGTAATGCTTGCATTAGTTATGTCTGCATTATTTCTTATAAACTGTTTGGTTTGATGTATTAGAAAAAACAAATCTTGCATAATTTCTATTTAAAAAGTGTATGTTTACAAAAATACCCTTTACACTTTATTTATTTATATACTTCCTTTGCAACAAGGTTCTTTGCTAAAACATCAAAAAAGATTTCTTTGCTAAAACATTATTTCTTCCTATTCTTCTTCTTTTTCAAATATAAAATTAAAAAGTTGTTACTACATTGAAATAAGATTAAAAAGAAAAAGAAGAAGAAGATGTCAAACATCTTCAATATATATGGAAAGTCGCAGATCCAGTTGATTTACACATTCAAAAAAGGTCAGCAGAAAATGATCCTAAGTCAGTTGGAAGGCCTGCAGTTACTTATGTACACCAAAAATAACCTAATTGAAATATACAAAGATGTTCACAACCAATGGAAAGTTGAAGGTTTAACTTATAGCAACATCTCATAGTAGCTTCCTCTTCAGGCTGCCATTGCCAATGCTGGCATCACCAATTTCAGGGGAGTCATCAACTTCTGAAGCTTTGTGTAATACTTTGCCTCGGTTCCTTGACAATTTCTTGACCCAAGTGATAGGTAACATTCACAACATAAGTCAAAAGATCAACTTATTCATATGCAAAGGTAGGGATCCTTAGTTTTCATCCAAGAAGTTGTATTTTCGCAGAACACATAATCTTAAGACACACTTACTAAGCGATTCATCAAAAGTAGAATGAACATAGATATAAATCACCAGCTCCTCACACAAATGGGAAGTTTAACACTTCATACTAGGATGTCCATACCTCTTGTTGGAGGTTTCTGTCAACCCATTCCTTGAGTCTGTCTATTTTCATCTTACTAAGATGCAGGAAATCTTCACATCTACGTCTGTTTTTCATTTCATCTAAGCTCCTTCTCTTCAACTCTGACCATCAATTTGTCTCCTCGAATTCCATCAACTGCACGAAGAAATCAAAGTGTTAAGAGAAATGAAGCTAAATATACTTGATTGGACTGCATTTACAATAGAAAACACAAAAATAGTTCAAGTTTAAGCATTAATCGCCATCTTGGCACATTTCTTTCCCGAAGATGATTCTGGCAATCATATAATGGAAGTCGTCAATGTGTGGTTTAAGTAACAAATGAGGTAAGGTAAAACTTTTTGATATATGAAATGTGTCTACTTCGAGTCTTCTTTTGTGTACCCCTGAACTCTAGTTCTATCAAAGTGTCCACTAAATTGTTGTGAGGAATCAAGACGTGCAGAGTACAGATATCGGAGCGCAGTCTGCAGATATAAGCTTATACATATCACCAATATATGAGCCACTTTAACACGAACATATACAACCTCAAATACAACTCAGACGTCTGAATGAGAGAAGTGAGCATTCACTACCTACACTGCTGTGAATTTCAGATTACAAAGACTTTATCTTAAACCTATGTATGTTACAATACTGACAACTCATGCATTAGATCCATCCCAAATTATGTGGCGGTAGTAAACTAGGCAAAAAGACTTGTGAAAAATAAAAGAAATAAGAAAATCTTGCCTTTCCACAAACTGGACATGTTTCACTTCTCTCTTGCCACTCGTAAATACAGCTGAGGTGATAATGATGAGAACATTTTGTAAATATCTTGGGATTCTCTGGTGTATACTCTGCAAACGAAAAAAATTGCATCATTTGACTTATTACAATGATCAAGAGAATCATCCAACCTTGTAGATGAAATATTAGCTTAGAGCCTTAGAGCAACTTATTTTGTCAATCTGTTGGGGCTGAAATAGCTTTTTACAATCATAAAATTGTAATATAATGTTAGCTACCTTCGAGGCATGTGGGACATACATGAGAACAAGAACTTGCTGAAACACTATCTCCACAAGAATAATATATTCAATACCTGATAATGGTTGAAGATCCATAATAACACCTATATTTGCCATAGAAATAAGAATGAATACATATAAAGCTTTTAAACAAGTATCTATGTGCCCTAATTTTCAACCATATAAAGAGTGAAATAGACGAGCTCAAAGCATATTAAAAAAACGAGCTAAACCTAAATTTCATCTTAAATTGTGAAAGAGATGTTGAAAAATACAGATTTTAATGAAAGATAAGAATACTAACCTTATGAAGATGAGCAAACAATGTTTGATTGAGCAAAAGGAAGAAAACCTACTCTTGAATTTCCATTGACAAAGTACAGAGCGATGAAAGAGAAGATGATAGGTTTCTGAAATAAAGTACTATGGAAAATGTTTTTAAAGAGCTTTGAGGGTACTTTTGTAATTACATAATTTAATGCAAGTGTTAAAATGCTATGTATTACTAATACCTAGAATTTTTTGGTATTAGTAATACACAACTTAATACACAATATTATGTATAATTAATGCTTGCATTAGTTATACATGACCAAAAAAAATGTAACAAACAAGGTATTACTAATACACACCTAATGCATGTATTATTTTTCCTAATACACTCTATCAAACGACCCCTTAAAACATTAAATAAAAGGATTATACGAGTTGTATAAATTGACAAAGAAGGAAGGAGATATCATCTCATTTCTGCACTTTTCTCCAACTTTTCCTTCTCACAATCGCACAGACTCTACTTCATCAACTTTACCAGGTTAGCTTTGACTTTCTTTCTACATGCGCTTATTTTTTTTCTTTTGTTTAAAATTTTACTATTTGTGATGTTGGATTTTACTCCTAAATTAGGGTTTTGCTTGTTAGAGTTACATAAATATATTATGAATCTCCAAAATTGTTGCCGCACTCATGTCGGATTCTCCAAAAATGCATTATTACTTTTGGTGGATCTGAACCGCACTCTTGCAATATTTATGAATTGTCCGACCAACATAGATGTGCTTGTATATTAATGGTAATGATTTTGCTCTTATTGAAATTGGATCCACCTCCATTTAGACCATTCTTAGCATCTTCCGATTTTCAATTGTTAAAAATATTTGGAGGATGTGCTAAGTTAAGCTTCTTCCGGTACCAAGTGTTGTGGATTGATGTTAATCGAAAAGGGTGTGGTATTTACTGTTTCATGCTGCTTAAATTACCTGCAAAATGGTTGTATGTGCTTAATTGAGATGGAGAATTAAACAATAACAAAAAAAACCATTGATTGGCTAATGAAAACAATAGAAAACAAAAATGACTAGTCCTTTAATATGAGTTCCCATCTTTCCATTTTCCTACAGAAATAACATAAATAGCTGCCCATTGATAAAAAATCGTCGGCAAATTTATACCGTACATGTGATATATGTGTATTTGCTGATGAAAATGGCCCCACACCAGATTGAGCCGAGATTTATGGACTCCTTATAAGGTTTTGGTAATCCTTTGAGCTAGTTTTTGGAGTGTCAGTCCTAATTTGATAGTACTGACTAGTGGATGTTACATACTTTTGACTGAGCGGCCAATTGTGTAATCTACTTTTTTTGCTTAGTTTGATAACATGTTAACACTTGTGCTTGATTTCCTTGTTGAACTTTTGTTCTATTGATTCATGTTTTCTTGATTTGTCCTCCTTCAATATGGTTGTAAGTTGTTTCATTCCGTTTGTTCTAAGCAAGAGATCTGCTTATATGTCCAGGTAAAAGATTGGGAAGCAAACGCCCATCGGTATGGATTGTCATTGTCATTTTCCAGAAGATCTGGTGGTTGATATTCTATCGAGGTTGCCAGTGGAATCACTCTTGCGTTTCAAATTTGTGTGCAAGCACTGATATGGTCTCATCAAAAGTGCGAGTTTTAAAGAGAAGCACTTTCATCAGAAGAACAATGGTTCCCGTCTCCTTGTCTGCGACTTCAAAATAACAAAGATCGCACCCGTGTTCGTAAAGTCTGTGGTGTTCTCCTTGCTCCCGAAAAAATAGTTCCGGATGTGACCCCTGAAAAAAAGTACTCCTTCACCTTCCGAATGTATCTAATATGAATTGTGTTGCTGTCCCAGTTTATGGCTTATTCTTAGTGCAGGAACAAATTTATAATGACGGTGTTCGCTTGTGATTATGGAATCCTGCCACCAGACAGTTTCGGCCTCTACCTTCTACGCCTTTTGAGATTGAGCACTTTTTTGCAGATCATTATCATCAATTCGGGTTGGGGTTTGACCTGTTGACTCAAGATTATAAGGTTGTATGGATTCGAGATTATAAGGGACATGGCATATACCCTCATGTCTCTGTCTGTGTCTATTCTTCATGCGACAACTCATGGAAGAACCTAGAATTCCCTCCCAGTTATACCTCAGGTTTGCCCTTTGGCGCCACTTACCTTAATGGGGTTTATTATTGGTGTTCATTGCGCGTAAATGAGATATGCAGGATTCACTCATTTGACATGGGCAGCGAACAGTTTGGGGTGATGCAACTCCCAGTTATTCCAAATGAATACTGGAAGAAGCTTACATTGCGTGGCAACTCACTTGCAATGTTAGCTGGTTATAGGTCAATGACATTCATATATGAAATGAAAGAAGAGGGAAGTTGGTCCAAGGTTGTTACTGTTCAACCTCGTATAGATCCTCATTGGCCTCGTGACATCTGGGAGAATGATAAGATTGTTTTCAAAATTAGAGAAACTAAACAGATGGTGCTATATGACCTTACAACAAGTGAGGTTACAGATCTTGGAATTCAAATGGACCGAACAAATTGTGTTTTCAATTACAAGGAGAGCCTAGTTCTAATAAAGAGCAGAGATGAAACTCAGGACCAGGATAATGTTGTCGAGCAAATTGAACACTTCTTCAGTGTCAGATCAACTGATGAAAAGTCTTTGTTTACTATTAGGGGTCCGCCTTACGCATGATGAACTTAAATAGTTGGGTTCTTGGTTTGGACACAGATTTTTCTAGTAAGAAATAAGATTTTTGTGACATTATCTGTTATGCTACCTCATTGTAACATTGTGTTTGAATTTAAAATTGTTTGTTATTATGTTGACGAAAAGACACTTGTGGTATTTTGGAGTACTTCTTATTTTTATTATGAGCTGTTTAGATTCGAGTATTCTTTGATAATCGAGGACAGGATCAGGAAGAGGAACAGGGCTATTACCTTCATATGTCTGTCTCTCTCTATTCATAATGTGATAATCATGGAAGAAGCTACAATTCCTTTCCAGTTATACCTCGGCTTTTCTCTATTCCGCGACCTATCTCAACGGGTTTTTTATTGGATTTGTAGGAGCCGTAATAATAATACATGTCTATGCCTATGTCTGGGATGAACCAGTACATGGAGTTTACCCTCATGTCTATGATTATGTCTATTCCTCAATTTAAAATGATAGGAAACCTCGATTTCTAAACGAGTTTATGAAGTGTTTTTGAATATAATCTCTTTCAATAGAACCTTTTGGTTTTGATGAGAAAATAGTTATAATGGTTCACGGTAAGAAATAACGAAATTATTAATTGATTTAAATTTTATCAATCATTTTCTTCATCTTCTTTGCATGAACCCTCTTGTTTGAGTCAAATCGGACTCCCCTCTCTTGCATTTTACTCTCTTCCAGTCAATCTCATCCGAGTCGTGAAAGGAAGCAGCAGCAGCAGTAGCCTTGAAAAGGCTGAAAATTGATAATTTTGGACTCTCAAAAGTCCACTAAAACAGCTGCAGCAGCCACCTCAAAAGGCTGAAGAACGAAGAGCAAAATTGGGTTAAGACCCATAACGGATGAAGCAGCAGTACAACAATTTCAGCCTCCTAAAATGGTCGAATGTGGGCTGGAAACTGCAGTCATTTAATTCACTGTTTCCTTTTAGTTCCTCATTATTTTTTTTTATTGTGAATGCTAATTTCTGTTAACCTTTTCTCTAACTTAGATGAATCTTTGGGAGTATTTTAATAACTCTTCTATTTTGTTATTTGTTTACTTTAAGTATTTAAATTTTCAAAACTCATTTAGTTAAACAAGCTAAGCTTATTAGAATCACTTAAGAACCTTTCATGTTCTTCAATAGTTATTGAAAAGCTTTGGTCCATGTTTATGAGTTTGAATTAATTGTATAGTTCAAAAACTTGACTATGGATAAAAGTTAAGATTAATCATGAGATTTTTCAGAAATGACGAGATTTTTATCTGATTTTCAAAACAAGTTTTTTTAAGTAACCTTTTTATAGAATTAGCCAAAATTTTAAATCCGCTGGTAAACCGCGTGTTAGTGGATTTTCTAAGATGTCTAAACCCTTCCCTAGATAATGACTTGAACCCTTATCCGACTCTGGTTTTATTTTAAAATATGTGTGTGGGAGTGCGCGTGTGCATGTGCATGTGTGTGTCTGTCGCTCTCTGTAGTTTGAATGTGATTGCCTAGATCTGTCCTGACCTCCCTTTTGCTTCAGCCCCTTTGCCATGTGTGTATACCTACGAAAGGTATAAGACTGAACTTTCTAAAACATACATAACTGAAAAACAAAGATACATGCTCCTTTTGATAGTCATGAGAGGGTTGATTGCTACAGGTAGGATCCATTCAATCCGATTTCAGCATTCCCAACTTAAGTTTGATTATCTCAGTCAGGTCTTCTAAGAGCTTCAAGCTGTTGCTTGATCCACAAGATTGAACCCATCAAGCGGAACCTTCTGCATATTCTGCCTCAGATTTTGAAAGAGCAACTGAATCTTGCCTTTTAATTCCCCATGAGTGAGAGATCAACCTATAAAATAAGCCACTCCTCAGGTACTCTTTCCATCAACTAGATACTCAGCGTAATCAGCATCACATGTTCCTCCAAATAAAAAAGTCTCTTGATGGACATAATAGAACCACATCCCTGTTTTCTTCAAGTGTCTTGACTTCAAGTATGTTAAGACATTTGAGCAACTCATTGATGTACTTTTCTTGACACCCGAGGATACCTTTAGAGGTTTGCTTGATCTTCAACTCCAAGAAGAAATTTAATTCCTCCATTTTGCTCACTTACAAACTCACTATTCATGAGTGCAACAAACTCAAACACAACACCTCAAGGGTTGCTTCAAACACGACATCATCAATATGTACTTGAAGAATCAACAATTCCTTTCCAAGCGATTTCAAAGAGAAGGTTTTAGACAATTAGACCTCTTTAAGGCTATTGTTGAAGAGGAACTTGGAAAACCTATCCGCTTGTTTGGGAACCGAGTGTCGTACTTTGCTTCTTTTAAATTGAGTTTGATCAACTTCTTCATTCTCACCTTCAGAATTCACATTATCAGTTGAACAACAATATTTTTGTTCATCACTGTCTACAGGACCAGGTCCTTCATCAGGTTCATTATCTGCATCAACTTTCTTGAGATTGTTGGATTCATGAAAAAGATGTTCTTCAGCAAGTTCACTATTTAAACCGTCTCTCTGAATCTAAGGTAGCCCTTCCATCTTATCTTCTTTCTTTTGAAACTTTTCAATTCTTCTAGACTCATAAGAAATCACATGACGACCTCTTTATACACCCGATAAGCCTTGCTGGAGGAGGAGCATACCATACCTATTTTTTCATCAATATTGAGATCAACCTTCTCAATATCATCATTTTGGTCACAAAACATGTAGTATTCACCACTTCAGCCGAAAGTTCTCTGGAGGATTAGAAGTCTACATATTCCACTTGAATGATGGTCTGATATGTTTCTCTTTAACACAGACATCACAAACTTTGTCATTTGCAAATTTCATTTTGGGTAGACCATGGACCAGGTCCCTTAACACAAGTATGCTTAGATAGAAAAGCTCAACTGAGAAAGTCTCATGTATCATTGACCAGTATTCTTTGGAGGATTAGAAGTTTGCATATTCACTTGAATGATGGTCTGATATGTTTCTCTTTAACACAAGCATCACAAACTTTGTCATTTGCAAAGTTCATTTTGGGCAGACTGTGGACCAGATCCCTTGACACAAGTTTGGTTAGAGATAAAAGCTCAACTGACAAAGTCTCATGTATCATTAATCAGTATTATTACCTTGAGCATCAAAGAAAGTGAGAATGTTATAACGAACAATGTTTAGATCAGCAATACATGTTCTTGTATCTCCATCTTATGACCACCATCATCCGAGAGATCAAGTTGTGACGACACATTTATGATCGGAACTTGACTTTATTTCCTTTATCAAAAATCTGTGAAACACTTAGAAGACACTACTTCAACCCATTGACATAATATGCAGTTTTTAAAAGAGTGTTTCATGGACTTTCAAGTCATGCCTACACCAAAAAGTATCAACCTTTCAATTTTCCCAATCACGTGCTTTGAGCATCGTATTCATGAACCACCACCGACTATTACTACTTCCTCTCACTTGCATAGCAAATCACTTGTTAGCCTTGGGAATCTATTTGAGATGGGGTTCCCAGTAAGAAGATAACAGAGTGATAAGAAAGTCTTGTGTCTAGTGAGGCAGACTGGTTTTCTTCAACTAAGGACCATAAGCAGGAACAGGTCCCTTCTTCAGTCTATTCCGATGTTTGGAATAGTTTGAAGAACTTCCTCCATACTTTTTCAACACAATACAATCTCTCTTAAGATGTCCATCTCGACCACAATGCACACATAACAGATCATCAACATCAGAAACAGATTTGTTGTGAGGATTGTATGGGATCTATCTTTTCACAGCCCAACCCTCTTCTACTGTTGTTGTCTTGACCAATCAGATTTGTAAGAATTTAGAGGACTTGGTCCAATTGAGGGATTTTTCCAGATCATCTTTTACACAGACTAGGCCCACTCTAGCACAAGATTTCTCTCTAGAGACAATTTCATCTTCATTTCAGCAGTGTGCAGCTTATTTCCAAGCGTTGTTGGCCTCGTTCTTTCCTTTAAAATTGTAGTAGTCGCCCCTTTTATCTTTTCCTTCAGTTCTAGATTTTCAGCTTCTAGAACAACCATTTGACTTTCAATATCAGATATTTGGGCAGCTAAAACAATTTTTCCATCTTGAGAGATGTCTAGGCTATTTTCACGAGATCTTTCTCAGTTGTCATCTCACTTATCAAATCAAGTAATACAACAACTACTTTTCTCAATTTATGAGTAGAAAAGGTATTCAAGTTTTGCTTGAAATCTGATAGAGTTACCTTTTCATCAACATCTTCCTCATGTGACTTTGCCATGAAAGCATCTGAGTGTTCAAAATCATCTGAATCACTTGAGGAACTTTCCCATGCTGCCAGATCCTTCTTCACCGCCTGGAAAAAAGCTTCTCTTCTGCTTATCTTGGGACGGACATGGTCCCCCTCTTTGTCTTTTACTTCTTTGTGATCAGATTTATGCATAAGGCAATCGCTCTCTTGATCAGCATCATCAATCGGATCTGGCCTCATGTGTTCACCCTTGATAATGAGACCCTTACCTTTTCTATGCATCTCATGAACTTGAAGATGCTCACATAGTGCATATAGAGTTGCCTCTTCAGGATCTCTTGTCTCATCAACAAACACAAATTTATTTATCCAAGATCTGGAAGAATTTCCAGTATCTTAGAGACTTGTTTGCACACCAGGACATGTTCATCAAGAAACATGAGCTCATTGGTGATGGTAGTGAATGTGGTACACATTTCATGAATAGATTCACCTTCTTTTATATTGAAGATTTCATACTGAGTAGTAAAGAGATCTAACATATATTTCTTTGTTTCCTCAGTATCCTCATATGTTGTTCTCAATCGGTCAAAGATTTCCTTGGACGATTCACACAATGAGATCAGATCGTATTCAATCATACTAATCCCACATATCAGTAGCTTCCTAGCTTTGTGTTTTTTCTGGACTAATCTTCTATCAGAGTCATTATATTAATGTCGAATTTTGGGAATGACTCTAGTGACCTCTCCATCTTTAACCTCCATAGCTAGCATATGAGGACATTCACAAATAATTTTTCATACCTCAATGTCCTCATCCATTAGATAGTCTTTCATTCGAATCCTCCAGCGTCTATAAAACTGTCCATTAAAAGGAGGAGGTCTTGTGGGAGACTGACTTATTTGCATGTTCAATGGTGTCGTCATTTTCTTCAGGAATCTCTCTCTTGGTGTTAGCCAGATAGAGAGTCCAAGATCTGATATCAATTGTTGGAATGTATGCGTCTACCAGTGATCGTGGGACCATGTCCCTCAACAAATAACAGTGCAAAATAAAAGTGCGGAAAATAAATAGCACAATGTAAAACATGCACAAGAGTTTTACGTGGAAACCTCCTTGCTTAAGGGAGTAAAACCACGACCCGTCACACAGGATTTTCAAACTATTTTCACTAATCTTTTCAAGCAAAAGTGAAACACAATTTACAACCACAACCGTGAGATTAACACCCTAATCCCACACTAAGTAATACTCTTATTACTTAACCAAGCCAAAGCAATAATCCTATTGCCTAATAAACCAACTAACTCTAGTTGATCTATACTTTAAGAACCCCTAAGGCTAACTCTAGCCACCAACTCCGATCTCCAAGACATGATCTAAACAAGCAGCCACTCTGCTGTACCACACATCAACTACCTCTAGTTGACACTCCTAGGTAACTCTACCCAAGAGAACACCAAAACAATGGTCTAAAAAGGCTTGACCAAAACTTAGAAGATTTGACTAACTCTAGTAATACGACTCAAACTAAATATTTAGACAAGCACATGATCTAATATCCTTTATAACTTAGGAGTAGATTTACAATGTAAGTACATAAGACACAAAGCTCAAAATACAACAAGACTCTTCTTCACTCTATCAGGTCTCTTTGTTGAGTTGAGCGGTGTTCTTCCTTGAAGATGATTTTCTCTTTGTAAGCTTAAGAATTTTTGTTTGCCAAATCTTGAGTTTGTGTTTTTGAGAAGAGACTATATAAAATTAACACAGACTCGTTGAGCCAACCCTGTTGGCTATAGACATGTTTTTTAGAAAAGTTGTGCACCTACCACATTAGAGGTGGCAACTTTTCTGGCAGTTGTTTTGTCACCTTTTCACGTAAGCAATCTTGCAGGACCAGGTCCCTTGCAATGTTCTTTGTGAGTTCTTGAAAGGCTTGTTGACTCACTGTCCTTTTGAATGAATGAATTTATTTGTTTTCTGTCATATTGACTAAGTAAACCATAAAGAGTTATTGACCGTTGGACAAACAACTTCGTCCATTCTGATTGGTGTCATACGTTGACGCCTCACCAACCTCGACAGCTTTACAGTTGTACCCCATTATAGATCGGGATGAGAGAACTCAGCCAAGGGACAGGTCCCTGCATTTGTGAGGATTATAAAAACACCTAGAATATAACAAGGTTAGAGTTTTACAATTTCTTCAGTTTACATTATTATGCTATTATGCTATTATGTATGTTTGTGATTCTGAATAATTCTTACACCGTGCATATTCTAACATTTACCTCTTATGCCTGTGTCTGCAAAATGGTTCCATATGATAAGTTGTTGAACTGTACAACAAACAAACCCATTGATGGACTAATGAAAATACTAGAAAACCAAATGACTAGTTCTTTAGTATGAATTCCCATGTTTTCACTTTCCTATGGAAATTAACATAAAAAAATTCTTTGTTGCACTTTTGTTCTATTAATGTATGTTTTCTAGATCTCTTCTCTTTGAAATATGTTTGTAAGTTGTCATTCTATTTATTCTATTTGACAGTATATTTCCAGGTAAAAAATTGGGGAGCAAAGGACCACCAGTATGGATTGTTATTGTGGTTGATATTTTATTGATGTTGCCAGGGGAACCACTCTTTTGTTTCAAATGTGTGTGCAAGCACTAGTATGCTCTCATAAAAAGTGAGAGTTTCATAGAGAAGCATTTTCATCACAAGAACATCGTACCCGTCTCCTCATTTGTAACTTGAAATTTGAAGTGGAAAAATCTGCTGTAGTCTCCTCGCTCCCTCAAAAATTAGTTCCGGGAGTGATTCATGAACAAATAAATTCTCCTTCATCTTCCAAGGATCGATTATTTCAACTGTGTTGCTAACCCAGTTAATGGCTTATTCTTACTGCAGGATTTTTTTTGTGGATACAGTGTCCGCTTGAGTTTGTGGAATCCTGCCACCAGAGAGTTCCAAACTCTGCCTCCTGCGCCTGAAGCGACTGAGCACTTCTTTGTAACTATGATCATGGATTCCGATTGGGGTTTAACCAGTTGACTCAGGATTATAAGGTCTCTTGGATTCAAGTATTCTTTGATGATTGAGGACATGAACAGGGCTATTACCTTCATATGGAAGAACCTAAAATTCCCTTCCAGCTTTACCTCATCTTTGCCATATTTCGTCACATATCTCAACGGGGTTTATTATTGGAGTTGTAGGAGCCTCGATAATAATATATGCAAGATTCAGTCATTTTCCATGGGCAGCGAACAATTTGGTGAGGCGCAAGGCCCAGATATTCCAGGTAAACACTGGGGGAGGCTTACATCGCGTGGCGACTCACTTTCAATGTTAGTCAGTGATGAGTGTATGACATCCATATATAAAAAGAAACAAGAGGGAAGTTGGTCCAAAGTGTTTACAGTTCAACCTCATATAGATGCTGCTCATTTACCTTACGATATTTGGGAGAAGGACAATATTATTTTTGAACTGACAGAAAACTTCACAGTTGGTGCTATATGACCCTACAACAAGTCAAGTTACAGATCTTAGAATTATTGGCTGTTTTCAATTACCAGGAGAGCCTAACTCTAATTACCAAAAGAAATGAGTCTCAAGACCAGTATACTACTGATCGAGCAAATGAAGTAGTATTAGGTGGACGAATGATGTCAAGAATTGAAAACCAATTTCCCCTCTGATCTTTCATTTTTTGAGTAATAGTACTAATTTGTTAGCTAGTTTGATGAACCTATTACTATTGGTTACATCATTGGCTTCTACACATTTATCATGTCCTATTTATACTTTGGTCATAAGAACATAAAGTTTATTTGTTTCATACATTTGACTACTTGCTGAATTATTGGCCAAATGTGTAATTTACTCTTTTTTTTCTAATGGTAAAACTACTGCTTGATTTATTTCTTACACTTTTGTTCTATTAATGCATGTTTTCTAGATCTGTTCACATCAATATATTTGTAAGTTGTGTCATTCTGTTTATTTCAATCAAGAGATCGATCTGCTTATATTCCCATGTAAAGATTGGGGAGCAAACGACCACCTGTATGGATGGTCATTGTCCGATATTGTGGTTGATATTCTATCAAGATTGCCACTTGCGTTTCAAATGTGTGTGCAAGCACTGGTTTTATCTCATCAAAAGTGCGAGGTTTCAACGAGGAACATTTTCATCAGAAGAACAATTGTGCCCATCTCCTCCTTTAAAGTAGCAATGGCACAACACTTTTTCGTAATATCTGCTGAACTCTCCTTGCTCGATCCCTAAACAAAGAGTTCTCCTTTACCTTCCAAGGGTCGCTAATTTCAGTTATTCTTACTGCAGGAAAGTTTTTACCTCATGTCTATGCCTATGTCTGGGATGAACCGGTACAGAGAGTTTACCCTCATGTCTATTGACTTAAGATTATAAGGTTGTATGGATTCGAGATTATATGGGATAGGGCGTTTACCCTCATGTCTCTGTCTGTGTCTATTCTTTATGCGACAACTCATGGAAGAAGCTAGAATTCCTTCCCAGTTATACCTCAGGTTTGCCCTTTGATGCCACTTATCTCAATGGGGTTTATTATTGTGTAAATCAATTGTACAGGATTCACTCATTTGACATGGGCAGCGAACAACAGTTTGGGGAGATGCAACTCCCAAATATTCCAAATGAACACGGAAGAAGCTTACATTGTGTGGCGACTCACTTGCAATGTTAGCTGGTTATAGGTCTATGACATTCTGTTAGTTGGGTTAGTGGTTTGGATACAGATTTTTGTAGTAATAAATAAGAATTTTGTGACATAAGCTGTTATGTTACCTCCTTGTAACATTATGTTTGAACTTACAAACACTTGTGGTATTTTTCTATCACGTGATTAGTGTAAGATCTGTTTTCCATCATATTATGGCTACATGTAGCATTTTGTAGTAGTGTTTATTTTATGAATGAAAAGAAAAACGGTGTAAAGAATTGATTGTCCTTAAAGAAAAACGGAGATCGATTCAACATCATGCGTTACACCTCCAGATTAAAAAACAACAAACTTCAGGTAGATAATATTGAAGACTGATTCAAAGTATGACCTGATCAATTAAGTTTGTTAGTAGAGTCCTATATTCTAGGGCTAGTTGTTAGCAAATATGCTGATCATGGTGCAGTACTTTCTGGTTGTGTTTTGGTTAGTAATTACTTGTTTAGTTAATGCAAGTAGTGGTCACTTAATGACTTAGTAGTTTGTTATTTCAAGTCTATAAAAAGTTGTACTTTCTTGTGATTTTAAATACAGAAAAATAGAAGTCTTCAGCTTACAATTCTCTGTTTCTTCTTAAAAGTTTTCCTGCTTATTTACTCCAACATTTTTGGCATCAGAGCCATGGCAAACAATGGCAATGCATTGTGTGTGGCACAACCACTCATTCCTGTCTTCAAGGGAGAAAGCTACAAATTCTGGAGTATTTGTATGAAAACAATACTCAAATCTCAAGATCTTTGGGACTTGGTAGAACGAGGATTTGCAGATCCTGACGAAGAAAATAGACTGCGAGACAGTAAGAAAAAAGATGCTAAAGCACTGGATTTTATTCAACAGGCAGTTCATGATAGCCATTTTTCACGGATCGTAGCAACAACCACATCAAAGCAAGCTTGGTCCATTCTGCAGAAGGAGTTTCAAGGTGATTCAAAGGTCATTTTGGTGAGATTGCAATCACTTCGGTGTGACTTTGAAACCTTGATGATGAAAAATGGAGAACCAATTGCTGATATCTTGTCCAAAGCAGTGGCCATTGTCAGCAAAATTCGATCATGTGGCGAGAAGGTTACTGATCAAACGATTGTAAAAAAGATACTGCAAAGCTTGACTCCAAAATTTAATCATGTAGTCGCTGCTATAGAAGAGTCTAAGGATCTATCAGTTTTTTCCTTTGATGAACTGATGGGATCTCTTCAAGCCCATGAGGCGAGACTCAATCGATCTATTGAAAAAATGAAGATAAAGCATTCCAAGTGAAGGAAGCAACAACCAAATATGGTGAGAACAATGGTCCAACAAGCAAAGGTCGAGGAAGAGGAGGATTTCGTAGTGGTCGAGGTCGTGGCTATGGAAGAGGTAGAGGAAGGAATGATGGGCATAGGCAGTCCAATGAGCAAAGTAACACAAAGAATGGCATTCAATGTCATCATTGTCAGCACTACGAGCATATAAAGGCTAATTGCAGGTATAAAGACCAGAAAATAAACTTTGCAGCAACAAAAAATGAGGAAGAGAATTATCTCTTTATGGCTTGCATTGATACAGATCACAAGCCAAGTGATGTATGGTTTGTAGATTGTAACAACCCTAAAAATGAATAAGATAAGAAATGCTTAATGTGTCAAGAATGCCTACGGTTAGACCAGGGTTCACATGGATTGATGCGCGTAGAACCAGACCTCGGAACCCTTTCTACAGTCAAGCCAACTAACTTGGGGAGTTATTTGAGCTTGGAAAGGTTGGGTCCAACCATGTAGGGCTCTCGAATACGAAGATTTACTCGAAGGAGTCTTTACCGGACTTAAAAAGAGGAAATCTTAGGTTTGAAGGGTGTAGGGGTAAAATGGTCTTTTTCTTGGCTAAGGGTAGTATCGTAATTACCCTAAATAAATAATTAATTATTTATTTAATAAGGTGGAGGGGCAATTTGGGGAGAGAGAGCCGAAATTGAGCTCTTGAAGTGAAGTCTTGCTCCACCCGGGTTCAAACCTAGGTGGAAGCAATGATTTAAATTGTTTTTATTTAAATTGATAAATTAATTAAATTAATTAATATTTATTAGCTGATTTAAGAAAAAGGAAAATCAGATTTTTATTATTAATTATTTATTAATTAAGATATCTTATTTTGACTAAGTCTCAACTAGAATCCTAATCCTAAGGAACCTCTCTCTTTTCACTCTCACGATCTGCCTCTCTCTCTTTTTCTTTTCACGTTTTCTTTGCCTAACAAAAGCTTAAGAACTGAAAACACAACCAAAGTTCTTCACACTTGAAGAACTCACAACGAAAATTACAAACAATCAACTAATCAAAAACGTTACACAAGAGGGAGGATTATTCCGTCGAATTGGTGTTGAAGTTGAGGGGATTTGGACGTGATTTTGGTGGTGATTCTGGGCAGCAACTTTGAGTGTTGAACAGCACCAAGAACAGGTATGGGTTTTCTCTCTTGGAATGCTTTCTCAAAGAGAAATATCTTTCTACAAAATTCAACGTATGAAACTAGGGATGTCCCCTTTATTGTTGAACTCATTGTCCCTAGTCTCCTTCCGATTTCAATCTAAATTAGTTTAGAAATCATGTTGTTGGTATGGTTGCTGGTAGCTAAGTGTGAAATATGATGTTCCTTGTGATTTTATGTTTGTAAATAGCAAGCATGTTCAATGATGTCAACCAAAAATGATGTGGTGCAATGTGTAAAATGTTTGTTGTTGTTCTCCGTTTGAAGTCTTAAAATGGCTTGTTTGATGATTGAAATTATTGTGCATAAGATGTGTAAATTGTGATGTTAAATGAAGTGTAAGGTGGCTGATCTTAAGTGGAAAAATCTAAGCTAAAACAACAATGAATCTACACCTAAGAATGTGTTAAACGAATCGTGAAAGTACCTCAAAACGAACGTATGAATATTGTTAAATAAAGGCTAGAAAATTTAATAAAATTTCCAGCACTTGGTGATGGAATTTTCGGCCAGAATACTTGAGGTTGAGAGGTTTAAAAATATATTTAAAACATGTGAGGTCAGTGGGGATTGAACCCAAGACCTCACTACATAAAAGCTGGAAAAGAAATGAGAGGTGTGGGATTCGAACCCACAACCTCTCGGCCAAACAAGAGAGTAAGAGGGGAATATTAAATTAATAAAAATAATGGGAGGAGTGGGATTCGAACCCGCCACCTCTTGTCTGAAGGAGGAGACAAAGAGAGAAATTAAAAAGAAAATAAAGTGAGGTTGTGGGGGCTTGATCCCACAACCTCACTGTCAATGCTTAAGTAGTTAACTTTTAAACGAAAATAAAAAATAAGGAGGCTGTGGGGGTTCGAACCCACAACCTCTAAGTCCCAAGCGAAATAAAGAAAAAAATAAAGAGAGGTTGTGGGGGTTGATCCCACAACCTCCTGGTTAAGCCGAAATGGACAAGGAAAATAGATAGGAAAATAAAAAGGGGGCTGTGGGGGTTCGAACCCACAACCCCTCGGCCAAAGAGGAGAAGTTCTAGAGAAAAGGAACTAAAAAGAAATGTTGATGTTGGGGTTCGATCTAGGGTCCCAATGTCATGAGGACTAAAAATAAAATCAAGGAAAAATGTAAGTGTTGTCCAAGGGATTCGAACTTGGGATCCCTTGCCCAAATTTCCGCAATTATACATAAATCATACGTGAATTAAATGTTCAAGAATAATGCCACCTACTTAGATCGAAATTGAGATCTTGGCATACATACAAGATAAATAAGTCTTGTACTACATAATCTTAGGAAGATATGAGTCACTTAACGAATTATAAAGGAAGTCTCATGGCTTGTATGTATAGACCCATAAGTCTAGCATACGTTTAAAAATAAGTGAACCTAAGATGTATGCAATAAAATAATGTAACCCTAGAAGGCTTAAGTACGAGTGTAAAATACACTAAATGGCCAAGAGCGTTGGCATACGATGAAATGAATATTATGTAATGAAATGAT
Source organism: Solanum sitiens (assembly GCA_016801875.1). NCBI lineage: Eukaryota > Viridiplantae > Streptophyta > Magnoliopsida > Solanales > Solanaceae > Solanum > Solanum sitiens. The sequence goes on from JABWTJ010000009.1 coordinate 4,720,340, forward strand.
GAAACCCTAGAAGGGTTAAGTAAGAGTGTGAAATACACAAATGGCCAAGTGCATTTGCATATGATGAAATGAACATTCATGTAAAAATGGGGTGAGTAATTATGAAAAGCAATTGTGCTAATGTTAATGAATGTGGTGACAACATGATATGAGGCTAATGTAAAAGATGAGAACAATCTCAAATGAGCCTAAGTAAATGTTACCAAAACGTACTCATCTATGAGAGTGTAAAGTTAATGAAGAGACCAGTCTCTATGAATACTCTAATTAAAGTATTGAGATTAACACACTTAATACTAATGATGAGATGAGAAATCATCTATTGAGCTATGATGTCCTCATACTAGAAGCCAACTTCCATGACGTATGAGTTGAATGCAATGGAACTTTATACTGAGCACCGATAGACTAGCTATGAGTGGTGATGCCTTCTTTTGGGAAGGGCGGAGGTTCACGTAACTCTCATGAGATAAGACTGTCCGGCTTGCCGGGTATAGGTCTCCTTATATCTCTTGGTCTTCGAACCTATACTGCCAATATAGGGATCTGGCGAGGTTAAATTCCCATGTACACTAGCATGTTTTGGGTCACCTTGGCCGGTGATTCCACCTTTTTTTGGTGTGGGGGAGACACTGGATTTCATGATGCTCACATGATCTATGTCGGTTAAAGTTAAAGTTCCCAATGAATGAATGAGGCCAGCCTCAAATGATGCACATAATGAAATGAATGATACCAAAGGTGTTAGGTTAGAATAATCAAGAGGTGAGCTAGACTCAAGTAATGACACTAGGTTATTCTTGATCATTGCACAGCAAACCCGATGAAAGTCTTAAACTACATCCTAGGTATAGCTGGTGTTCACACTAGCCTATGAACGAAATGAAATGAAGTACTTATGAATGAATGAAGCAGACTCTGTGTTTGCTAATGAAGACTCCCTAGTTGAGGTCCCATATGTTGAGCCCTCATTTTGGAAAGTCTTAATGCCAAGTCCATGATTCCAAGGTCTCATGGCATATGAATGAATGTTATAAAAGATGTTATGTGTTGTATGCTATATGATATGTGCTATGTGTAAGATGTTATGTGCTGTGTGCAGTATGATAAGTATGATAATGCATGTTACTCTCATGGCATGACTTTCCTAATCCCAATTTGGCAAGTCCACTGACTTGACTTTCCTTAGTCATGTTGTTAGGAAAGAGCTATCCTTTATCATGCATGTCCTTGGTGTGTGCTTGCATATACCCATACTTAGTACAAGTGTGTACTAACCCTATACAACTCTACAATTTTAGGTGCAGGCACAGGTGGACGCTAGAGCTACAAGTTGACGCTGAAGCTATCCGGACGTCGAGCATTCATCCGGACTTCGTAGGCCCTCATGCTTTCGAGGATGCTTGCCCATTTATATTCTAGCTTAGTCTTGGTATTGAGCTAGTGGAGTATGTTCCACTAGCGTTTCTTTCCCGTATTATTTCAGACATTGTATTGGTGCCATTTTGGCAAGTATACAGTTATTGCTAATTAAACTATTTATTTCATTTGATGATCTAAATGTTAGATGGTGGATGGTGAACAAATTATGAATGTATTAGAAATGATTAGTAAGTATGTTAATAAACAAAAAGTTCAAATTTTTCCGCTAAAATTGACCTAGCTAAAGTAAGACTGACGTCAGTAGGCTTGTCTGCGACCTCTGAGAGGTCAATGACGCCGGTCTCATCTGGGGTCTAGATTCCTGTCCTGACAAAGTTGGTATCAGAGCACTAGGTTAAATTCCGAGAATAATGAGTTCATATCAACCACATTGAGTAGTTTCTAAGTCATGGTAGTGAAGTGCACCACTATTCTGAATTAGAGACTGCATGATGCGTAGGAAAATTTCCCTTTTTCTGATCTTATCGTGCTTTTCCTAATGTCTGATTTCTTGGTGTTATGAGCGTGTCTAACATCAATTCTTATTGTTTTCAGAGGATGAATACTAGGAGGAACGTTGGTCATAGGAGAGGAGGATCAGCTGCTGGGGGCAATCAGGTTCCACCCCAGGCTCTAGCTGAAGGAGTGGCTATGCCGGTTAACCCAGCTGGGTTGACTGATGCGGAGGTGCAGGCATTTCTGGCCCAAATGGCACAGGCCATCACTATGCATGCCCAGGCCATGATTGCCCAGGTCAACCGGCAGGATGTTCAGAGGGAGTACCCACCGGTTCGTAGCATGGCTGACAGGCTGAGATACTTCACGAGGATAAATCCTCCTATTTTCACAAGGTCTAAGACTTCAGAGGACCCCAGGAGTTTGTGGATGAGGAGCATAAGATTTTGGTGGCTATGGGGGCCACAGATACTGAGAAGGCTGAGCTGGCTTCCTATCAGTTCAAGGATGTTGCACAGACTTGGTGCAAGATGTGGCAGGATAGCCGAGCTTTGGGCGGAGTTCTGGTCACTTGGGAGCTGTTTAAGATAACCTTTATGGAGAGATTCTTCCCCAGGGAGATGAGGGAGGCCAAGGTTGAGGAATTTATCAACCTTAAGCAAGGATCTATGACAGTCAGGGAGTATTCCCTGAAGTTTGTGAAATTATCCAGGTATGTCACTTCTCTTATGTCTAACAGCAGAGATGAGATGAGTAGATTCTTGACAGGGATTGCTGAGGATCTCGAGGAGGAGTGTAGGGAAGCTATGCTGCATGACAGCATGGACCTTTCCAGGCTTATGGTCCATGTCCAGCAAGTGGAAAAAAGCAGGAAGAGAAAGCACACTAGAGCAGGGAACAGGTCAAGGCAAGATGAGGAGAATTTTTCTAGGAAGAGTAGTACTGAAATCAGGGATAAGCCCATGTTTAAGAAGGGACTCTCCCACCAAGGGGAGTCAAGTTCATCCAAGGTTCGCTATGATAGGGATTTCGAGCCCAGAGTTAAGAGAAACAATGGAGTAGATACACATCAGGAGAGGCCATCTTGCAGGAAGTGTGGCAAACTGCATGAAGGAGAGTGTATGATGGGCACTAACGCTTGTTACAGTTATGGAAAACCGGGTCACATGGTGAAAGATGTACACAGACTGGCCAGACTGGGTGTGCGATTGGTTGACTCTACCAGTGGGGGTGTTTCAGTTCATCCTAGTTCTGAATCATCCTTGGTAGTTGAAGTCAAGCAGGGTCAGTATCTAGATCATGTGTTGATGGAGCTGAATGACTCAGTGTTGACAAAGATGAATGAGTCTTTCGCTTTGGGAGGTGATGGCATACTTAGGTATCAGGACAGGCTGTGTGTACCAGATGTGGATAATTTGCGGACCAGGATTGTTGCAGAGGCCCATGGTTCCAGATATTCCATACATCCAGGTTCCACCAAGATGTATCATGATCTTAAGCAGATTTATTGGTGGGATGGCATGAAGAAGGACATTGCAGAATATGTGGCCAAGTGTTCTAATTGTCAGCAGGTTAAGGCAGAACATCTTAAGCCTGGCGGTCTGACTCAGATTATTGAGGTTCCGACTTGGAAGTGGGAGGCCATTAATATGGACTTCGTGGTTGGTATTTCGAGGACTAGGAGGCAGCATGACTCCATATGGGTTATTGTGGACAGATTGACTAAGTCTGCCCACTTTATCCCTGTGAAGTCTACTTACAAAGCCGAGGATTATGCGAGACTCTACATTGATGAGATTGTGAGATGGCATGGGATTCGTTTGTCTATCATTTCAGATAGAGGAGCTCAGTGTACTTCACATTTCTGGAATTCTTTTCCATAAGAGCTTGGGCACGCAGGTGAAGCTTAGTACTGCCTTTAATCCTCAGACTGATGGGAAGGCAGAGCGCACCATTCAGACATTGGAGCACATGTTGAGAGCGTGTGTGATTGACTTCAGGGGTAGCTGGGATGACCATCTGCCTTTGATAGAGTTCTCGTATAATAATAGCTATCATTCCAGCATTGGGATGGCACCGTTTGAGGCACTGTATGGTAGGAGGTGTAGATATCCAATTGGGTGGTTTGAGGTTGGAGAGTCATCTATTTTGGGTCTAGAGATCATTCATGAGGCCTTAGAGAAGGTCAGAGTGATTAGGGACAGGTTGGCTACTGCTTACAGTCGGCAGAAGTCATATGCAGATAAAAGAAAACGGCCCTTAGAGTTTGATGTTGGTGACCAGGTCTATCTGAAGATATCACCTATGAAGGGGGTGATGAGGTTTGGCAGGAAGGGGAAGTTGAGTCTGAGGTATGTTGGGCCATACGAGATCCTACAACATGTGGGTGAGGTGGCCTATGAGTTGGCATTGCCTGCAGAGCTAGCTTCTGCCCATACAGTCATTCATGTATCCATGTTAAAGAAGTGCCTAGGTGATCCAACATCGATTCTACCTGTGAAAGGTTTGGGGTTCGATGAAGACTTGTCCTATGAGGAGGTACCTGTTGAGATCTTAGACAGACAGATCAAGCGGCTGAGGAACAAGGACATTGCCACAGTGAAGGTATTGTGGAGAAATCATCTTGTTGATGGTGCTACGTGGGAGGCTGAGGCCGACATGAGATCCCGTTACCCTCATCTTTTCAGCTCTTGAGGTTAGACTTCTTACTCTTAAGTCTAAGTTTCCTTATCTCTCCATATTTTATTGCTATTGCTTGATGGTGCATAGTGATTATGTTATGATCTGACTGGTATTACACTATATAGTGGTAGTGTCATTCGGGGACGAATGTTCCTAAGGGGGGGGGGATAATGTAACAACCCTAAAAATGAATAAGATAAGAAATGCTTAATGTGTCAAGAATGCCTACGATTAGACCAGGGTTCACATGGATTGATGCGCGTAGAACCAGACCTCGGAACCCTTGCTACAGTCAAGCCAACTAACTTGGGGAGTTATTTGAGCTTGGAAAGGTTAGGTCCAACCATGTAGGGCTCTCGAATACGAAGATTTACTCGAAGGAGTCTTTATCGGACTTAAAAAGAGGAAATCTTAGGTTTGAAGGGTGTAGGGGTAAAATGGTCTTTTTCCTGGATAAGGGTAGTATCGTAATTACCCGAAATATATAATTAATTATTTATTTAAAAAGGTGGAGGGGCAATTTGGGGAGACAGAGCCGAAATTGAGCTCTTGAAGTGAAGCCTTGCTTCACCCGGGTTCGAACCTAGGTGGAAGCAATGATTTAAATTGTTTTTATTTAAATTGATAAATTAATTAAATTAAATAATATTTATTAGCTGATTTAAGAAAAAGGAAAATCAGATTTTTATTATTCATTATTTATTAATTAAGATATCTTATTTTGACTAATCTCAACTAGAATCCTAATCCTAAGGAACCTCTCTCTTTTCACTCTCACGATCTGCCTCTCTCTCTTTTTCTTTTCATGTTTTCTTTGCCTAACAAAAGCTTAAGAACTGAAAACACAACCAAAGTTCTTCACACTTGAAGAACTCACAACGAAAATTACAAACAATCAACTAATGAAAAACGTTACACAAGAGGGAGGATTATTCCGTCGAATTGGTGTTGAAGTTGAGGGGATTTGGACGTGATTTTGGTGGTGATTCTGGGCAGTAACTTTGAGTGTTGAACAACACCAAGAACAGGTATGGGTTTTCTCTCTTGGAATCCTTTCTCCAAGAGAAATTTCTTTCTACAAAATTCAACGTATGAAACTAGGGATGTCCCCTTTATTGTTGAACTCATTGTCCCTAGTCTCCTTCCGATTTCAATCTAAATTAGTTTAGAAATCATGTTGTTGGTATGGTTGCTGGTAGCTAAGTGTGAAATATGATGTTCCTTGTGATTTTATGTTTGGAAATAGCAAGCATGTTCAATGATGTCAACCAAAAATGATGTGGTGCAATGTGTAAAATGTTTGTTGTTGTTCTCCGTTTGAAGTCTTAAAATGGCTTGTTTGATGATTGAAATTATTGTGCATAAGGTGTGTAAATTGTGATGCTAAATGAAGTGTATGGTGGCTGATCTTAAGTGGAAAAATCTAAGCTAAAACAACAATGAATCTACACCTAAGAATGTGTTAAACGAATCGTGAAAGTACCTCAAAACGAACGTATGAATGTTGTTAAATAAAGGCTAGAAAATTTAATAAAATTTCCAGCACTTGGTGATGGAATTTTCGGCCAGAATACTTGAGGTTGAGAGGTTTAAAAATATATTTAAAACATGTGAGGTCAGTGGGGATTGAACCCAAGACCTCACTACATGAAAGCTGGAAAAGAAATGAGAGGTGTGGGATTCGAACCCACAACCTCTCGGCCAAACAAGAGAGTAAGAGGGTAATATTAAATTAATAAAAATAATGGGAGGAGTGGGATTCGAACCTACCACCTCTTGTCTGAAGGAGGAGACAAAGAGAGAAATTAAAAAGAAAATAAAGTGAGGTTGTGGGGGCTTGATCCCACAACCTCACTGCCAATGCTTAAGTAGTTAACTTTTAAACGAAAATAAAAAATAAGGAGGCTGTGGGGGTTCGAACCCACAACCTCTAAGTCCCAAGCGAAATAAAGAAAAAAATAAAGAGAGGCTGTGGGGGTTTGATCCCACAACCTCCTGGTTAAGCCGAAATGGACAAGGAAAATAGATAGGAAAATAAAAAGGGGGCTGTAGGGGTTCGAACCCACAACCCCTCGGCCAAAGGAGAGAAGTTCTAGAGAAAAGGAACTAAAAAGAAATGTTGATGTTGGGGTTCGATCTAGGGTCCCAATGTCATGAGGACTAAAAATAAAATCAAGGAAAAACGTAAGTGTTGTCCAAGGGATTCGAACTTGGGTTCCCTTGCCCAAATTTCTGTATTTATACATAAATCATACGTGAATTAAATGTTCAAGAATAATGCCACCTACTTAGATCGAAATTGAGATCTTGGCATACATACAAGATAAATAAGTCTTGTACTACATAATCTTAGGAAGATATGAGTCACTTAACGAATTATGAAGGAAGTCTCTTGACTTGTATGTATAGACCCATAAGTTTAGCATACGTTTAAAAATAAGTGAACCTAAGATGTATGTAATAAAATAATGTAACCCTAGAAGGTTTAAGTACAAGTGTAAAATACACTAAATGGCCAACAGCATTGGCATACGATGAAATGAATATTATGTAATGAAATGATGAAACCCTAGAAGGGTTAAGTAAGAGTGTGAAACACACAAATGGCCAAGTGCATTGGCATATGATGAAATGAACATTCATGTAAAAATGGGGTGAGTAATTATGAAAAGCAATTGTGCTAATGTTAATGAATGTGGTGACAACATGATATGAGGCTAATGTAAAAGATGAGAACAATCTCAAATGAGCCTAAGTAAATGTTACCAAAACGTACTCACCTATGAGAGTGTAAAGTTAATGAAGAGACCAGTCTCTATGAACACTCTAATCAAAGTATTGAGATTAACACACTTAATACTAATGATGAGATGAGAAATCATCTATTGAGTGATGATGTCCTCATACTAGAAGCCAACATCCATGACGTATGAGTTGAATGCAATGGAACTTTATACTGATCACCGACAGACTAGCTATGAGCGGTGATGCCTTCTTTCGGGAAGGGCAGAGGTTCACGTAACTCTCATGAGATAAGACTGTCCGGCTTGCCGAGTATGGGTCTCCTTATATCTCCTGGTCTTCGAACCTATACAGCCAATATAGGGATCTGGCGAGGTTAAATTCCCATGTACGCTAGCATGTTTTGGGTCACCTTGTCCGGTCATTTCACCTTTTTTCGGTGTGGGGGAGACGCTGGATTTCTGATGCTCACATGATCTATGTCGATTAAAGTTAAAGTTCCTAATGAATAAATGAGGCCAGCCTCAAATGATGCACATAATGAAATGAATGATACCAAAGGTGTTAGGTTAGGATAATCAAGAGGTGAGCTAGACTCAAGTAATGACACTAGGTTATTCTTGATCATTGCACAGCAAACCCGATAAAAGTCTTAAACTACATCCTAGGTATAGCTGGTGTTCACACTAGCTTATGAACGAAATGAAATGAAGTACGTATGAATGAATGAAGCAGACTCTGTGTTTGATAATGAAGACTCCCTAGTTGAGGTCCCATATGTTGAGCCCTCATTTTGGAAAGTCTTAATGCCAAGTCCATGATTCCAAGGTCTCATGGCATATGAATGAATGTTATAAAAGATGTTATGTGTTGTATGCTATATGATATGTGCTATGTGTAAGATGTTATGTGCTATGTGCAATATGATAAGTATGATGATGCATGTTACTCTCATGGCATGACTTTCCTAATCCCAATTTGGCAAGTCCACTGACTTGACTTTCCTTAATCATGTTGTTAGGAAAGAGCTATACTTTCTCATGCATGTCCTTGGTGTGTGCTTGCATATACCCATACTTAGTACAAGTGTGTACTAACCCTATACAACTCTACAATTTTAGGTGCAGGCACAGGTGGACGCTAGAGCTACAAGTTGACGCTGAAGCTATCCGGACGTCGAGCATTCATCCGGACTTGGTAGGCCCTCATGCTTTCGAGGATGCTTGCCCATTTATATTCTAGCTTAGTCTTGGTATTGAGCTAGTGGAGTATGTTCCACTAGCGTTTCTTTCCCGTATTATTTCAGACATTGTATTGGTGCCATTTTGGCAAATATACAGTTATTGCTATATTAAACTATTTATTTCATTTGATGATCTAAATGTTAGATGGTTGATGGTGAACAAATTATGAATGTATTAGAAATGATTAGTAAGTATGTTAATAAACAAAAAGTTCAAATTTTCCGCTAAAATTGACCTAGCTAAAGTAAGAATGACGTAAGTAGGCTTGTCTGCGACCTCTGAGAGGTCAACGACGCCGGTCTCTTCTGGGGTCTAGATTCCAGTCGTGACATAGATAGTGGCTGTTCAAATCATATGACAGGCACTAAATCATTGTTCCAGGAGCTAGATGAGAAGCAAAAGAATAAGGTGCAGCTTGGCAACGCAAAAGAGATGCAGGTTGAAGGAAAAGGCACTGTGGGTATTAACACTAGCCACGACAAAGTAAAAATGTTGGACAACGTTCAATTTGTACCTGACTTAGGATACAATTTGTTGAGTGTTGGACAACTAATGTCTGATGGGCATTCTCTTTGGTTTGATGACGATGCTTGGGTCATTACAAACAAGAGATCAGGCAAAAAGGTTCGCATCACTATGACGCCAAACAAGATGTTTCCGCTGGATGTTTCTAACATGGAAAGTTTTGCACTTGCTGCAAGTGCAAAGTACAAGTCCAAGTTATGGCATTTGAGGTATGGTCACCTCAATATAAAGGGCCTGAAATTGCTAGTTGACAAAGGTATGGTTCTTGGACTACCAAAAATTGATTCTATTGAATTGTGTGAAGGGTATATTTATGGAAAACAAACTAGGAAGTCTTTTCCTGTTGGAAGAGCTTGGAGGGCTTCAATGTGTCTTGAATTAATATATGCTGATTTATGTGGACCTATGCATACTACATCTTTTGGTGGGAGTTGTTATTTTCTACTATTTATTGATGATTGTAGTCGCATGAGTTGGGTCTATTTTTTTGAAAACAAATCAGAAACATTTCAAAAATTCAAGTACTTTAAAGCCCAGGTTGAGAAGCAAAGTGGTTTGTGCATAAAAACTTTTCGCACAGATAGAGGCGGCGAATTCTTGTCGAATGAGTTTAATCTCTTCTGTGAGGAAAATGGCATTCACAGGGAAATGACAACACCTTATACTCCGGAGCAAAATGGTGTTGCTGAGCGAGAAAATTGCACTATTGTGGAGATGTCAAGAAGCATGTTACAAGCAAAGGGAGTTTCGAATCAATTTTGGGCTTAAGCTGTAGCGACATCAGTCCATTTATTGAATCTATCTCCAATAAAGGTTGTTATGTATCAAACTCCATTTGATTCTTGGAAGGGTAGAAAACCAACTGTAAGTTATTTAAGAATTTTTGGTTGTATTGCTTATGCTTTGGTAAATTCCCAATTTCGTCATAAGTTGGATGAAAAATCTGAAAAATGTGTTTTTATTGGTTACTGCACACAATCTAAAGCATATAGATTGTATAACCCTCTTAGTAGAAAGATTTTAATTAGAAGGGATGTAGTATTTCATGAAATGGCTAGCTGGAATTGGAGTGGAAGCAACGATAAGATGTAAGAGCAAATTCCTATGCCCACTAGAATCACTTTTGATGCAATTCAGCAGCCAACTCCTACAGCTACAACAACCGGTTCTAGTACCACTTCTCTAGATTCATTTTCTTCAACTTCAGGGAACGTAAACTCTTCATCTACTACTCTTGAAGAGTCTTCAGATGATCCAATTCCATTAAGAAGATCAACAAAGCTTAAAAAGCCGAACAAAGTACGCCAATGACATGTATACAACTTGTCAATTTTCTTTTGCTATTTCAGATCCTACACATTATGGAGAAGCAGCTGAAAAGGAAAAGTGGCGGAGAGCGATGTTAGAAGAAATGAAATCCATCGAAAAAATGGTACATGGGAGATGGTGAAATTACCAGAAGACAAAAATGCAATTGGTTTGAAATGGGTGTTCAAGACAAAGTTTGCAGTAGATGGGACCTTGCAAAAGCATAAAGCTCATCTTGTGGCAAAAGGATATGCGCAACAATATGATATTGATTTTGAGGAAACATTTTCTCGAGTTGCTCGATTTGAAATTGTTAGACTTGTTCTAGCATTGGCTGCACAATCACAATGGCTAGTTTATCAATTTGATGTCAAGTCGGCATTTCTCAATGGAGACCTACAAGAAGAGGTCTATGTAGCACAACCAGAAGGTTTCATAAAGAAAGGCGATGAAACAAAGGTCAACAAACTAAAAAGGCATTGTATGGTTTGAAGCAAGCCCCTCGAGCATGGAATAGCAAAATCGATGGATATTTTCGGGGAAAGGGATATATGAGAAGTCAGAATGAACCAACATTGTACGTAAAGAAGAAAGGTAATGATTTCATCATTGTTTGCCTTTATGTTGATGATATCATTTATTCTAGCTCTTCTATTTCTCTGGTGGATGAATTTAAGTTTCAAATGATGAATGAGTTTGAGATGTCAGATATGAGGTTATTACATTATTTTCTTGGCTGAAGTCCATCAAGCTGAAGATGGAATATTTCTTTCACAAAGGAAATATGCCAAGGACCTTCTCACTAAGTTTGGTTTGCTTAATTGCAAGCCTGCTGCTACACCTATGAATGTTGGTGAAAAACTATAGCTTAATGATGGAGCAGAGATGGACGATGCTAGAAGTTTCAGAAGTATGGTTGGAGGTTTAATTTACCTAACTCATACTCGCCCCGATATTACATTCTCTGTTGGTGTTATATTTAGGTTTATGCAACAACCTTCAAAGGTTCATTTTGGAGCAGCAAAAAGAATTCTGCGTTATGTCGCTGGAAGTATGAACTATGGGATTTGGTATTCACAAGTTTCTAACTTTTGATTATGTAGGTTCACGGATAGTGACTATGCTGGTTCATTGGATGACAGACGAAGCATTTCAGCACATATTTTTACTCTTGGGTCAGGAGTAATAAATTGGAGCTTAAAGAAGCAAGCTACAACAACCTTATCCACGTCTGAAGCTGAGTACATTGCAACTACTTCAGTGGCTTGCCAAGCTATCTGGCTAAGAAGGATGTTAGCACAACTTCAGCATAAGCAAGAAAGTGCAACAGAGATATACTGCGACAACAAAGCATCAATCTCCATGACAAAGAATCCAAATTTTCATAGTAGAACGAAGCACATTGATGTTCGCTTTCATTTCGTGATTTGGTTGCAAAGGAGGAGATTGTATTGAAGCATTGCAGCACTCATAAGCAATTGACTGATATATTGACGAAGTCGTTGGCAGAAGACAAGTTTATCTATTTGAGGGCTTTGCTTGGTGTCTGTAACTTTGAATCAAGGGGGAATATTGAAGACTGGTTCAATGTATGACCTGGTAAATTAAGTTTCTTAGTAAAGTCCTATATTCTAGGGCTAGTTGTTAGCAAATATGTTGATCATGGTGCAGTACTTTCTGGTTGTGTTTTGTTTAGTAATTACTTGTTTAGTTAATGGAATTAGTGGTCACTTAATGACTTAGTAGTTTGTTATTCCAAGTCTATAAAAAACTGTACTTTCCTTTGATTTTAAATACAGAAAAATAGAAAAGTCTTCAACTTACAATTCTCTGTTTCTTCTTAATAGTTTTCCTGCTTATTTACTCCAACAGATAAATGTCTTCTGCTGCTGTTGCTTCTCTTCATTTTCTTCTTCGTCTGCTTTTGTTGTTGTTGGTCCTTCTTCTTAATTTTCTTCTTTTTTTGACATAGTGTAAACATGAATTGTTTCTAGTAATTTAATATAACCTAACATTATATATAGTTAGGTTATATTAACATCTTGAGAGTATCATAATCAATGTCTTAAAACACTGTGTTGGGACTCGCCCTAGGGAGGGACTCTGGCAAAACGTCCTGAGACTCAAGTGTGAGGCTTGGTTATGTAAGACTTACGTCCTGAGCGTCCGACTGCACGCCTTAAGCACGCCAAATGCCCAGCGCTCGAGGCTCGCCTAACAGATCTTACACAAATTATGTGTTAAAATCTTTAATTAACATTGTTGACCCTCATAATTCTTGAATAATGGAATGATACATAATAATTTTTAATATATATAGATAAAGAAGATTGAGAATAACTCAAACAACAAGTTTTAGTATCGAATCTTTCCTTTTTGGTAACATTGTGAAAGTAGTTATATATTATGTAACATTTATTTTATATTGTGAAGTTTTACTTTTTCACTTATCATTGGTCTTCATGGCTTTGTCATATGTCTCAAAATTATTATATTGTATTTAGCTATTTGAAAGTAATTTTATTTTTATTTATGATAGACTGATGTTTTTATCAAAATACTAGCAATGGCAGACCTACCTTGGTCCAAGGGTTGTCGAGCAACACCCCTTCGTTGAAAAATTACGTTGTATATAGTGGTTAAATTTTAGTTTTATAAATATAAATATATAAATTGACACCTCTTGAAACAAGTTGAAAGGTTGATATATTGGTTAGGGGCTTAGAAACACTATATAAAGTCGTGTGTTCAAGCCCTACTAGCCTATTTATTTATAATTTTTTTACTATAACCATTGACAGACTATTTATTTATAATTTTTTTTGCAATAACAGTTGACACCCTATAATATGATAAAAAACATATGTTTGAGAAATAATGATTCTTTTATCATTAGAAGTTAAGATATTAGATTATTTAGACTTGTATAATCATGTTAGAACTTTTATTTTCTATTAGTTTATTTAATCATATTTGTAATTGTTTCAAACTATTGATTTATTTTTATGATTTTATTTTATTATATTATTGTACTATACTATAAATTATAAATTTAAAGATCCATAGGGCTTACACCCCACGTCTAGAGGCTTACGACTCGTCTTACACTAAGTAAAATACCTCGCCTCACGTGGGGCCTTTTAAAACGCTGATATATATATATATATATATATATATATATATATATATATGTATGTGTGTGTGTGTGTGTGTGTGTGTGTAAATTAATGTATAGTCAGTGTATATTATTTATGATTTTTGACAAACAATATTATATAATGTATAGTTAGTATATATTTTCTTCATCTTTCAAAAAAAAAATCTGTCAGCTCCATCACCACCACCATGAATGATAGAGACAAATAAAGGGTTCATGCTGGTTTGAGGGGGAGAAGATGTGGAGATGGTGAGAAGAAATGTTGCATTTTTATTTTATTTTTTTAAATTATTGAAGTGTAATTTATTTAAGTAATTAACTAAATGGTCTCAACAATAGTTATTTTACTCACAATATATTTTTAATAATTATTTTTAGTTTATATCTCACATATTTATTAAGTGTGTGAATAAATTAAAAAGTGATTATAAATATTTAATTTTATGCTTAAACCCAAAAGCTCTTGAAATCAGAAGCGTATCCAATGAGGGTCACCAGGTTCATGTGAACCTATGTTGTCCTCCCCAGATCATATATAGTAGTGATATACTTTTTTAAAAAATATTGAAATATAGATTGTGAACCCATACTGAGAGTATCACAAAATGTGATAAAGAATGGGTCCACCTCATTAGGTGAAGTTAGAAATTTAAACTTTATATTTATTTTATTTTACTGTTTTTTCTAAAATTAGATAATACTTATTTATCGATTTTCCATTGTAAAAACCTAATATTAAACGGACCAAATATATATATATATATATATATATATATATATATATATATATATATATATATATATAACATCAACCTTTTTATAATATTACACCCATCATCTCAAATATTTAGATACGCCTCGGCTTGAAATGAGTTAATTCAAACACCCTACAGGCCACAAGTAGTATCAAAGAAGGAAAGAGATACTAAAGTGAAAGAGAAGAATTGTACGTAGATCGAATCGTGTATTGATTATTGAATTGGCCTGTTATATAGCCAGCGTATTACATACAAGGCTGAGAATAACATAACAACTTAGAGAACCTATGTAATTACACTTCTAAATATAAAAAGGTTGATAAGCTAAATAAAAAGAGTCATATAGGTAACAAGAGTCTTAGATGCTAGCCGTTATTATGCCCCCACAAGTTTGCGTAGAGTTTTACTATGCCCAACTTGGAGAAATGGTTACCAAAAAGTGCATGCGGAAGAGGCTTTGTAAGAAGATCTGCAACTTGATCAGCAACAGATAAATGGACAACTTCAAGTTGTTTGAACTCAACCTGCTCACGGACACAATGGAAGTCAATGGCCACATGTTTCATGCGACTATGGAAAATAGGATTCGTACAACTATAAGTGGTGCTAATATTGTCACAGAGAACTCTTGGAACAGCAGTCAGAGGAAACTGAAGTTCTTGAAGAAGATGGGTGAGCCAGTTAGTTTCAGAAATAGTAGCAGCAACTGCCCGATATTCTGCCTCTGTAGAAGAACGAGAAACTGAACGTTGCTGCTTTGAAGAACATGAAATAGGGGAACTACCAAGATATATAACATAACCAGTTGTCGATGTGCGATCATGAGGATCCCCTGCCCAGTCTGAATCAGAGTACGCGAGCAACCTACTATGATTTCACTGGCAATGAGCACACCAAAAGAGGTAGTTGAACGGAGATAGCGCAAAAGTCGTTTAAGAGCAACCCAATGAGACATAAATGGTTGATGCATAGCTTGGAACAATTTGCTGACAGCAAAAGCTATGTCCGGACGCGTGAATGAAAGGTAATGAAGCTTGCTAATAATGCGTCGATATAAGGAACCATCAACTAGATATTATCAGGCGATGGATCAAAAACTATAATATATATCATAGGTGTGGAAACACCTTTGCAGTCATCTATAGCTACCTCATGTGAGAGATCCGTAGTGTACTTCTCTTGAGAGAGCATAAGACCAGCAGAAGAACGAATCACCTCAATGCCAAGAAAGTAATGAAGAGGTCCTAAGTCCTTTAGTGAAAAACGCTGAGAAAGAGCCTCAATGATAGAATGAACACCTCGCTGGTGATTACCAGTCACTAAGATATCATCCACATATAATAAAATATACATAGTGAACCCAACTTTATGCATAATGAAGAGTGAGGAATCAGAATGCGACTTAACAAAGCCCAAAGTAAGGAGATAATTTTTGAGTTCGGTGTACCAAGCACTAGGAGCCTGTTTGAAGCCATAAATTGCCTTCTGAAGACGAAATACATGGGTAGGATGCCCGGAGTTTCCAAATCCTGGTGGTTGTCGCATGTAAACTTCTTCAGTTAGAAGACCCTGCAAAAAGGCATTGTAAACATCCAGCTGATGGACATGCCAATCAAGTTGAGTGGCGATAGTTAGGATGAGACGGACAGTGGCAGGATTGACTACTAGACTGAAAGTGGAATGATAATCAAGTCCGTGGCGCTGTGTAAATCCCTCGGCAACCATGCGAGCCTTGTACATATCAAGAGAACCATTATGTTTAACTCGGAATAACCACGTACAATCCACCACCTTTTTGGAAGAGTCACATGGACCCAAATCCCAAGCATGGTTGCGAACAAGAGCATCAAATTCGGCTTACATTGCTGAATTCCATTGGGGAATTAGCTTGGCTTGCTTACGATTTATGGGGATTTTTGGAGACAATGTTATGGTTGTGAGAAACTGACGAGGTTTAAGGCTATGAGTCTGTGATCTAGTAGTCATTGGGTGTACTTTGGTGGCTGGCTGGTTTGGTTGGGTTTGGGTTGATGGGTCAGGTTGACTAAAAGTTGTTGCTGGTTGAGATGGGCATTATTAGTGATATCTCTTGATTGATATTCCATATCTTAGTATCTCATTAGTGATTTAGTTTTTATTATAATTAGGTGAAGATCACAATCCATTAGTAGTTGATTATTTCCTTGTTTGTAGTTTGCTCTCTTGTATAAATACACATACATATTAATAAAATGACATACTTCTCTCCAACAGTAAAACTTATATAGTATCCAGAGCCTAAAAACTTTGCAACATTTTTTTTTGAGAATTTGTGTCTTTCTCGCTGCCACTAACAATGGTTTCAACTAAGAACACCTCAACCTCATCTCTTGTATCTGTACCAAATTTTCCCACAATTCTCACCATGAATATCAATGAACAGTTGATCAACATCAATATTGTTGCTCAGGCACCTCTAAAGCTCGACAATACAACCTACCAATCATGGAGATACCAGTGGGAAACCATCCTCACTACATATGATTTTCTCCATTTTATTGAACAGCCACAAGTTCAACAACCACTCCTTTTAACCAGCGACAAGACCATCTCATTCGGAGTGCCATTGTTGCTTCTTTATCTTATGATACTGTTCCCTTTGTCATTGATGCCAAATCTTTCTATGCTCTCTGGCAAAATTTGACGGCAACCTATGCAAAGACATCATGTGCTCGTATCATGAGTCTTAGAGAGTCTCTAAGAAACTTGAAAAAGGGTAACCTCTCTATTAGTTCGTATCTACAAAAGATTAAACAAATCTACAGCACTTTAGCTTATGTTGGCATTCAGATTATAATGGATGAGCTGTTTCTTCATGAACTTCATGGACTTCCAGCCGAATATGACACTATCACTACAGCTTTACATGCTTGAGAAACTCCAGTGACATTTGAAAAACTTCATGAGAAGCTTCTTAATTTTGAGCAAAATCTTATTCGCTCATCTTCCTCTACCACAGTTCCGATCACAAAAAATTTTGCTGCTAAACCATTTCTTCAAAACAACCGCTCTCAGCCCAATCATGTTTCACGTACTGGAAACAACTTGAATTCTACAAATAGTCCCGCTTCTAACAATTTTGGTGCTCAAGCTGCTGGTCAAAACACCAACAGGAACCGTCCTCGTGTTACTTGCCAACTGTGTGACAAGCCCGGTCATCACGTGAAGCACTGCCGGAAATTATTGGCAATTCTCTCTCTAATCAATGGATCTGGATCACATGGACATACAAGAAATAATGCTCCGTCTCAAACACAACAGCCACGTGCTAACTATGCAACTCACAACACTAGCAATGATGAAAATTGGCTTGTTGATTCAGGTGCCTCACATCACGTCACACAGGATCTCCACAATCTATCCCTTCACTCAAATTATGATGGATCTTAAGACATTATGCTCGGTGATGGTAAAGAACACAAAATCACTCATGCAGGATATTCCTCTTTACCTTCATCTTCTCGGCCTTTAACTTTATCCAATGTTTTATATGTGCCTAAGATGAAAAAGAACCTTATATTTGTATATCAACTTTGTAATGATAATGATGTCTCTGTCACATTCTCACCTTATTCATTTGTTTTGAAGGACTTTTGCACGGGGGCGCCTCTACTAGCAGGGAAACCTGAAAATGGTGTTTATCCATGGCCTTCATCTCTTTGATCGCCAATGTCTCCTCAAGCCCTCACAACCACCACAACCGCAAGTGCTTCCAATTGGCATCGACGTCTCGATCACCCGTCCTCTCCCACTTTTCGTCAAGTTTTCAAGCTTTTAGCTATTTCATCTTCTTTACAAAAATTCTTCTTTTGCAGTTCGTGTAAATGCAGTAAAATGCATAAGTTTCCTTTCTATAACTTTACAATAAAGAGCAATGCTCCTTTGGAATATATTTTTTTGGATGTTTGGGGTCCTTCACCAGAAATTTCAATAGATGGTTTTCAATATTATTTAATATTTGTTGATAATTACACGAAATACATCTGGTTCTTTCCCATGAAACAAAAATCTGATGTATCCATTATATTTCCCAAATTTAAGAAAGTTGTAGAAAAGCTTTTCAAAAGCCCATCATCTCATTCTATTCTGACAATGGTGGCGAATTTATCCATCTTCAGTCCTTCTTTGAAGACAATGGGATTTCTCACCTTCTCACTCCTCCACATACCCCTGAAGATAATGCAACCGCTGAATGTCGTCATCACCATATTGTTGAAACATGTATCACCCTACTACACAATGCAAGTCTCCCTTTACAATTTTGGTCATATTCCTGTACGCAGCCTACTTGATCAATCGTTTACCTACCAAAATTTTAGAGAACCAGTCTCCCTATTTTCGACTGTATGAAAAACAACCATATTCCAAGCTTCGGGTCTTTGGTTGTTTGTGTTACCTCTGGTTAAGGTCTTATAACCAAAATAAACTACAACCTCATTCCAGCCCATGTATTTTTCTGTATACTAACAAAATCAAAGTGCTTATCTTTGTCCTGATCCTGTGAAGTCTAGGTTATATGTATCCAGACACGTGGACTTTGTGGAGCATCATTTTCCATACTCATCTATGGAAATTAAGGCCAATCAACCTGAGTCTAACATTGTTGATGTATGGATTCCCTCTCATGACATTATTCCTTTTACATCAAGCCCATATGGTAACTCATCCCATGCTATATCTACAACATCGGATTCAGGAAGTACCTCTCATGAGGTTGCCACCAGCAATCGGTCTTCATCAGATGAGCCTGAGAACTCCATCACATCTTTCCCAGGTATGTCTTCTTCCACATCATCTTCTACCTCTGCTTCCTCATCCTCATTATCAGTACCAACCCATTCCACTTCATCCGTCCCTCCTTCTTCCCCTACACCAAATCACTCCATGGTTACCCGTTCTAAAAACAATATTAGTAAGCCAATTCAAAGACTTTGTATTAATGCTACTTTATCTTCTAAAGCTGAATCATCTCCTGCTGCACAACCTTCTAAATTGCAAGCCACTTCCTCAAATTCCCATTGTAAATCCAAACCTACCAGATCCTTCGTTTCTATCAATTCAATTTCCAAACCTATTGAGCCAAGGGGTGTTAGTCAAGCTTTAAAAGATCCTAAATGGCATGCTGCCATGAATGAAGAGTTATCAGCTCTTAAGAGTCAAGGCACATGGTCTCTTAACCTGCAAATCCTCAAGCCAAACCCATAGGGTCTAAGTGGGTTTTTCGAGTTAAATACTACTCAGATGGAAGTATTAGCCGCTATAAAGTCTGACTTATTTGTAAAGGTTTCTTGTAGCGTCCGAGTGTTGATTATGGTGAAACATATTCTCCAGTAGCAAAGCATACCACAATGCGTGTAATTCTCTCATTGGCTGCCACATTTGACTGGCCACTTCATCAATTAGATGTTAACAATGCCTTCTTGTACGATACTCTAGCCGAAGAAATTTATATGCCTCAACCTCCTGGGTTTGTGAATGAGACATATCCCACTCATGTTTGTTGGCTTCACAAAGCAATTTATGGGCTTAAACAAGCTCCGCGAACATGGTATGAGGAACTCAAATCCTATCTTATTTCATGTGGATTTTGCCACTCTCAGTCAGATCACTGCTTGTTTATATATGGTAAATCTGGAGTTATGCTCTATCTCATTGTCTATGTTGATGATCTAATTATCACAGGTAATTATCAAAGTTCGGTGGAAGGTTTTATTAGGTGTCTTGCTAATCGTTTTTCTATTAAAGATCTTGGTGATTTGAATTTCTTCTTGGGCGTTCAAGTTATTCGCTCACCTACTGGAGTTTTCTTAAGCCAGCAGAAGTATATCTATGAGATCTTAGACCGAGCTAAGATGGTTGATGCTAATCCTATGCACACACCAATGGCGAGTGGATGTTGTCCCATGAGTAGGGATGACTCTTTACTTGAGGATCCTAAAGAATATCAGATTATAGTTTGAAGTTTACAATATCTTCATCTTACCAGACCGGATATTGCCTTTGTTGTAAGCAAATTATCTCAGTTTACAAGTGCTCCCACAACTACACATTGGGCTATGGTCAAACGAGTTCATTGCTATCTTGCTGGCACATCTGCTAATTAATGGCCTGTTTCTTTGCAAAGGAAAGTCACTAAATCTGCACGCCTTCTCTGACTCAGACTGGGCAGGTAATCGTGATAATTGCTCTTCTACTACAGCATACATCATGTTTTTAGTCTCCAATTCGATCTCATGGAGATCTAAGAAGCAAAGAGTTGTTGCTCGCTCGTCCACAGAAGTTGAATATCGTGCTATTGCTTCAGCATCAGCTGAAATTTGTTGGGTCCGTAATTTGCTTCAGGAGTTATCGATTTTTCTCAAGGAATCGCCAGTTATCTATTGTTATAATCTTGGTGCTACCTATGTGTGTGCTAAACCAGTTTTTCACTCCAAAATGAAGCAAATCGAGATTGACTGTCATTTTGTTCGAAATCTCTATCAACAAGGCCTGTTGCGTGTTTCTCATGTTTCATCCCGAGATCAGCTGGCTGATCTTCTTACCAAGCCACTTCCAAAAGCTCCATTTGAAGGACTAAGATCCAAGATTGGTATATCAGACCGTTCTACCATCTTGCGGGGGCATATTAGTGATATCTCTTGATTGATATTTCATATCTTAGTATCTCATTAGTAATTTAGTTTCTATTATAATTAGGTGAAGATCACAATCCATTAGTAGTTGATTATTTCCTTGTTTGTAGTTTATTCTCTTGTATAAATACACTTACATATTAATAAAATGACATGCTTCTCTCCAACAGTAAAAATTATAGGCATGAAGTCATACGTGGCTGATTTTATGCCGAAGCAAATGGATTATGAGGAGGACATGGAGTTTGGCTAGGAATGGGTGGTCAATCTCGTCTATGATACGTGATAAGTGGCCGGGAAGGCAATGGTTGAGGTGTTGTAGAAGAGTTAGTTTTTTGTTTGTGTGGAAACGATGAAGAAGGGGAAGTTGAGACAATAGGAGTAATACCTGATTGTGTAGAGACACCATCCTGAGTGGAGGAGATAGCTTGCAGGCGTTGAGTGACCGTGTGCAACATAGTTACTGGTGGGGGAAGTTGATAAGAGGAATGCGAAATTGAATTAGATTCCTCTGTGGATTGTTGTTCAACAAAAATGTTATCCCAAGAAACATTAACTTTATTACGAAACCTGGAAAAAATATTTTGAAAAGGAAAATTGTCTTCCAAAAATATTACATCCCTAGATAAATATAATTTGGAGTTAACTGGATCAAAACACTGATGGATATAATATTTGTTAGAAAATCCTAAATAAACACAAGGGGCAGAGCGAGGTTCCAATTTATTTCTGGAATACAGTTTGAGCCATAGATAGCATAAATAACCGAAAACTTTGATGAAATCGGATTTAGGCACAACCTGAAATAGGATTTCCAAAGGTGATTTATTTTGTAGATTGGGAGTAGTCATCCTATTGATCAAATAAACAGCTTGATGACATGCGTAACTCCAAAAACGTTGAAGGTAAGGATGCTTAGTGTAGTAAGGTGCGGGCTGTCTCGATGACATGCCGATGTCGGAGTTCAACTAAGGCTACCCTTTGTGGCATGTATGGTGGGACACTAAGTGTTCAATGCCATGTGTTTTTAGATAGGAATCCAATTTTTGAAACTCACCACCACCATCAGTATAAAAGGATAAATTTTTTGTGCTAAAGTGTTTTTCAAGCATGGGATTTGAAGTTTGGAAGATTTGTAGAACTTCAGTTTTAACTTTTAGTGTGAACAACCACATATATCTTGAATATTGATCAACAAATAAAACATAGTATCGTACGGCCCCCACAAATCACTGTAAAGTAAATTTAATGGATTGACACTGTGCAAAGAACTTTTAGAAAAAGGCGTCATGTGGCTTTTATTAGAATAACATGAATGACAAACAATACTACTTTTTGAACCAACTACTGGAATAGAAAAATCATGCAAAAACTTATTTAGAACTTGACGATTAGGGTGGCCTAATAGTTGACGCCACAGGTGGTAAGGAACAACGACGTTGCATTGTGGTAGACCATCAACATCCCCAGGTGGCCACTCATACAACCCGTTTTTACTCCATCTGCAAGCCAATGGCGCCCCCATAGTCAGATCCTTCATAAGGTAAGAAAAAGGAAAATAGATGAGTTATTACCTTGACCAAACTTAGAGACAAATATTAGGTTATTTGTAATAGCTGGAGAGCGAAGGACATGTTGAAGCTGGGATTGGTGATTTGATGCATTAAAGTTCACATTACCAGTATGAGAGATTGGAATGGTATTACCATTTCCCATGATGATCTCCTCCAAACCGTGGTAGTCTTGCGTAGTAGTTAGACTTTGTGTGTCTGAGGCAATATGGTGGGTGGCACCACTATCAACAATCTATGGAGCTGCCTGGTTCTGGAGGTGTGCAACATAATTAGCACGCGCTTGAAGATGATTGTGAGAGTGTCTTCAGCAGACACGAACAGTATGACCTCTACTATCACAGAGTTGGCAGTAGAGGTTGTTGTTGGAAGACTGCTGTTGTTGGTTGTTGCGCCAAGTTTGCTGATTGTTACGCAAAGATTGATTACGATTTTGCTGATGTTGTGCATTGGATTGTTGATTACTGTGCTGGTTATTGTTGGAGCCCTGGTTATTATTGGAGCTCTGACGGGTAGGAGCAAAAGCAGTCCCTTGAGCAAAGTTGGCAGTAATGGGAACAGAGGTTATCTTTTTCGCTTCCTCACGCCGAAGCAAAAGCTCCTGGTCAAGGAGCTTTTCATATAGTTCTTCATAGGGGATCGCCAAATCTCGAGTGCGTATAGCGGCTGAGATTTCTCAAAATTCAGACCCAAGAACAGTGAGAATATTGACAACCAATTCTTCATTGGAGATGGGGGAGCCAGCAGTGGAAAGTTCATCACAAAGAGAGTGAACTTGATGGAGATAGTCTGCAACAGGACGAGAGTCTTTGGAGAGACGGGCTAGACGATCTCTAAGACTAAAGATACGAGTTTGAGATTTATTTTCATAAGCAGTATGCAAGGCATCCCAAGCGACTTTGGCATTTGGAGCAGAAGCGACTGTACTGCCAATGGTCACATCCATAGTTGCCAAGATAGCATTTTGTATAAGCTGATCTTGTTGAAACCAGAAAACATAGGCAGGATAGGATACTTCGAGGTTGTTTTCTGAGAGAGTTTTTGAAGGGATTGGGATCGATCCATCAAGATGACCAAAGAGGTTGTGTCCGCGCATAAGCATGGACACTTGAGCCTTCCACAGTGAAACATTATGGCTACCAACAAGTTTGATGGGGAGTTGAGTAACCGGATTGAACTGGACAACAGTTTTTGAACCAGAGATGTTGTCGGCATTCATGACACTTGTATTTGGGGCCATTTTTGGATGGAGGCGTGTGGGTTGGGAGGGAAAAAAAGGATCAAGTTTGTTAAAGCAATAAAGCTCTGAATACCATAAAGTGAAAGAGAAGAACTGGACGTAGATTGAATCATGTATTGATTACTGTATTGGCTTGTTATATACCCATCGTATTACATACAAGGCTGAGAATAAAATAACAACTTAGAGAAACCTACATAATTATACTTCTAAAGATAAAAAGGCTAATAAGCTAAATAAAAAGAGTCCTATCAATGAGAAGAAACCTATAGGTAACAAGAGTCTTAGATGCTAGCCGTTATTAGATACTATTAATCTCGTTCTGCATTTGTGTCTCATAATTGTCATCACTTCTTCTTCATCATCTTTATAAGGTTAGATTTCAATTTCTTTCTGTAATACTTTTCTTTTTTTAATTTTTGGTGATGTAAGGTTTTGCTTCTAAATTATATCCTGCCCAATTTTCACCATTCTTTTCACCTTTTAAATTTCAACCGTTAGACAAATATGGATTGTGGTGCAGTAGTGAGACTGCTTCACTCTAAAAATTTAATTTTTAGAAATACTTGCAAGATGTGCCAAGTTAAACTTAAATTTCCAATTGTTGTGGATTGATGTTAGTCAAAAGGGGTGTGTCTTTAAGGGGTTGTTTGATTGCTAGTTAGAGTTAATGCATATATTAATTATGCCGAGTTTGGTTATTGCATCTGCCTTGCATAAATAGTACATATATTTGTTTAAACCGGCAATCAAATACCATACTTGGTGAGCTGAATTTTATTTTTCTACCGAAAATACTCTTAAACTTGGTGTAAATTATTAGTTTCATTTCGAATTATTGAAAGACTTAAAAACATCCCTTTGATTGACTAATTAAACTCAAATACACCCCTATACTCCGAAATTCTCACCAAAGTTAGGGGTTTTCAACCCTTCTCTTGGTTCTTTATTAAGAGTCTATGCTTCTACAAGAATTTGAGACCACTTACTTGTTAGCATGATGAAAATCTAAATAATTGTATATATTAATGTAATTAGATAGTGATATAAATTAGCATGATCATATAGATTTGTTGTAGAATTAAAGGAATAAATATTGTGATAGAATAGCGGATTTGGAGGGATTGAATAGCAGATTTGTAGAGATAGAATAACTGATCTTTAGGGATAGGAATGACGGATCTTTAGAGATTTGTAATATTTATTCTCTCTATATAATGGAAAGACTCTCACTTTGAGAGGCATTCAGCAAAACTGACATGGTATCAGAGCCTTTTTCAGTGCTTTGATTCTTAGTGTCCTTCATCTATGGTTCCTTCCGGAATTTTTTTTGGAAGTTTTGGTTGTACTTACTGTTAGTCAACAGTTAGTCCTAAGTATCTTAGAAGTTAAGGCATCTTGGAATCTTAGTCTCTATTCATTCTGGTTATTTTGCATCATTGCATTTCTATCTTCCTTAGCTTGTCATAAACATGTCGTCATATCAATTTGAGTCTTTCCATGTTCGTTTCACGGGAAAATATTACTCCGCCTGGGAATTTCAATTCCAACTATTTGTCACCGGAAAAGAATTATGGGGACATATAGATGGAAGCGATCCTACTCCTACCGATCCTAAAAAGCTCGGTCAATGGAAGGTTAAAGATGCTCGGGTGATGACATGGATTTTAGGGTCAATTGACCCTCTTATTGTTCTTAATCTCAGGCCATACAAGACAGCAAAGGCCATGTGAGATTATTTACGAAAGGTTTACAACCAAGACCATAGCGCAAGGCGCTCTCAGTTAGAGCATGAAATTGCTATGTATTCACAAGGAGATCTCTCTATTCAAGATTATTTCTCTAGATTTCAGAACTTATGGGCTGAATTTACCGATATCGTTTATGCTAAAATACCTTCTGAATCTCTCTCCATCATTCAAGGAGTTCATGAACAAAGCAAGCGAGATCAATTTTTGATGAAATTACGATCTGACTTTGAAAGTGTTTGCTCCAACTTGATGAGTCGTGATCCATCTCCCTCGTTGGATGTCTGTTTTAGGGAATTACTTCGTGAGGAGCAGCATCTCATCACACAAAATGTTTTTCATCAAGGAAATGTTGTCAGTGTTGCATTTGCAGCTCAAGGGAAAGGAAAGGGCGCGGATATGGCTAGAACTCAATGCTACAGTTGCAAGAAATATGGTCATATTGCTCGCAATTGTTGCAAGAAGTTCTGTAATTATTGTAAACAACAAGGACACATTATCAAAGAGTGTCCCACACGTCCTCAAAACCGTAGGACAAAGGCTTTCCAAGTTGGGATAAATGATTCCACTACACATAGCTCATCTTCGGTAGGACAAGTTATTACTCCTCAAATGGTACAACAAATGATCTTGTCAGCATTTTCAACTTTGGGACTACAAAGTAATGAGGTAATATCTAAATTTTGGCTTGTTAATTCTGGCGCTTCCAATCATATGACCAACTCAACTGATATACTCAAAAACATCCGTGAGTATAATGGTCCAACACAAATTCAGGTTGCCAATGGTAGTAATTTACCTATTACCAAGGTTGGGGATATTACTGAAACTTTCGAGAATGTTTTTGTATCACCAAAGCTCTCCACTAGTCTTATTTCGGTTGGCCAATTGGTAGATAACAATTGTAATATGAACTTTTCTCGTAATGGTTGTCTTGTGCAGGATCAGGTGTCGGGAACAATAGTCGCGAAGGGGCCTAAAGTTGGAAGATTGTTTCCTATACACTTTTCTATTCCTCCTGTTCTGGCTTTTGCTTCCACCACTACTAAGAATGAGGTTTGGCATAAACGTCTAGGATATCCAAATTCTATTGTGTTGTCTCATTTGTTCAATTCTGGTTTATTGGGAAATAAAAATCAATTTTCAGTTGCTTCCTTTGATTGTTCTACTTGTAAATTAGGCAAAAGTAAAACTCTTCCTTTTCCTAATTTTAGTAGTCGTGCTGCAAAGTGTTTTGAGGTCATTCATAGTGATGTTTGGGGAATTTCACCAGTAATTTCTCATGCTCATTTCAAGTATTTTGTGACATTTATAGATGACCATAGTCGGTTTACATGGGTGTATTTTCTTCGATCTAAATCTGAAGTGTTTTCCATTTTCAAGAAGTTTTTGGCTTACGTTGAGACTCAATTTTCCACATGCATCAAAATATTAAGATCTGATTCTGGTGGAGAATATATGTCTCATGAATTCAATAATTTGTTGCTTGAGAAAGGAATTGTATCACAACGCTCTTGCCCATACACGCCACAACAAAATGGGGTTGCTGAGCGTAAAAACCGTCATCTTTTGGATGTCACTCGTACTTTATTGATTGAGTCCTCTGTTCCATCTAAATATTGGGTTGAAGCTGTGTCTACTGCTGTCTATTTGATTAATAGACTTCCATCTAAAGTGTTAAACCTTGAGTCTCCATATTATCGTCTTTTTCACAAGCATCCTAGCTATCATAGTTTTCATACATTTGGTTGTGTTTGTTTTGTGCACCTTCCTCCTTCTCAACGCAATAAACTCTCTGTTCAGTCTATTAGATGTGCTTTTATGGGCTATAGTACTTCGCAGAGGATTTATTTGTTATGATCCAAGTTCTAACAAATTTCGTTTTTCTAGGAATGTTATTTTCTTTGAGAATCAGTATTTCTTTCCTACTCATATTGAGTCATCTTCTATTTCTCCTATTCTTCCTACTTTTGAGGATTTGTTATTGTCTTCTAAGCGGTTCAAACCAGGATTTGTGTATGAACGATGTCGGCCAACTTTACCCCATCCCGAAACAGATCCGCCACCTGAGACTGCTCTACAACCAGAATCTGAGATTTTTTCAAGGCCTGCTCCTCTTGAGCCTCCTCGGCGATCTACTAGAGTGTCTCAAACTCCTAAACGGTATGGTTTTTCTTCTACTTTATCAACCATCTCTATTCCAACAGGTTACTCACAAGCCTCCAAGCTTGAATGTTGGCAAAAAGCAATGGAGAAGGAACTTTTGGATCTTAAAGAAAATGACACATGGGACATTGTTTCATGTCCTTCAAATGTCCGCCCTATTGGATGTAAATGGGTTTATTCAATTAAACTTCATTCTGATGGAACTCTTGATCGGTACAAAGCTCGATTGGTTGTTCTTGGTAACAGACAAAAGTATGGGGTAGACTATGAGGAGACTTTTGCACAAGTAGCAAAAATGACTACGGTGCGAACTATTATTGCCATTGCTGCTTCACAAAACTGGTCTCTTTATCAAATGGATGTCAAAAATGCTTTTCTCCATGGTGATCTCAAAGAAGAGATTTATATCAAACCTCCACCTGGTTTGTTCTCATCACCTACATCAGATGTGTGCAAGTTGAAGCGTTCTTTGTATGGATTAAAACAAGCTCCAATAGCTTGGTTTGATAAGTTCCGGTCTACTTTGCTACAATTTTCTTTTGAGCAGATCAAATATGACTCGTCTTTGTTTCTTCGGAAAACATCTACAGGTTGTGTTCTTCTTTTGGTGTATGTAGATGACATTATAATCACAGGAACTGATTCTTCACTAATTAC
This sequence comes from Solanum sitiens, assembly GCA_016801875.1. Taxonomy (NCBI): domain Eukaryota; kingdom Viridiplantae; phylum Streptophyta; class Magnoliopsida; order Solanales; family Solanaceae; genus Solanum; species Solanum sitiens. The sequence continues at coordinate 4,748,687 of JABWTJ010000009.1, forward strand.
TAGCCTCCAACAGCAGCTTAAAGATTCTTTTCATATGAAAGATCTTGGTACTCTTACATATTTTTTGGGTTTGGAAGTTCATAATGTTGCTTCAGGTGTGTTTCTAAACCAACACAAATATACTCAGGATCTGATTTCTTTGGCTGGTCTTCAAGATTCCTCCTCTGTAGATACTCCATTGGAATTGAATGTGAAGTATCGTCGTGAGGAAGGCGATCTTCTTCCTGATCCAACTATGTTTTGACAATTAGTTGGGAGTTTAAATTACCTTACTATTACTCGGCCTGATATCTCTTTTGCAGTGCAACAAGTTAGCCCATTTATGCAAACTCCCCGTCATCTCCACTTGGTGGTTGTTCGTCGCATCATTCGGTATCTTCTAGGAACATCTACTCGTGGATTGTTCTTTCCAAGTGGTTCTCCTATTCGTCTTAATGCTTTTAGTGATTCTGATTGGGCGGGATGTCCTGATACTCGTCGTTCAGTCACTGGTTGGTGCATGTTTCTTGGAGAGTCATTAATATCGTGGAAGAGTAAAAAACAAGATCGTGTGTCAAAATCTTCAACAGAGGCTGAATATCGATCCATGTCTACTGCTTGCTCCGAGGTTGTATGGCTTCGTGGATTACTTACTGAGATTGGATTTTCTCAATCTCATCCTACTCCTCTCCATGCTGATAATACAAGTGCTATTCAGATTGCTACTAATCCAGTTTTTCATGAGAGGACCAAACACATCGAAGTAGATTGTCATTATATACGAGAAGCTGTAGATAAAGGAGTCATTACTCTTCCACATGTGTCTAGTGATCTTCAAATAGCTGATGCGTTTACAAAATCTATGGCACGACAACGCCATCAGTTTCTAGTAGGCAAATTGATGCTTCTTAATCCACCGGCATCAATTTGAGGGGGGATGTTAGCATGATGAAAATCTAAATAATTGTATATATTAATGTAATTAGATAGTGATATAAATTAGCATTATCATATAGATTTGTTGTAGAATTAACGGAATAAATATTGTGATAGAATAGCGGATTTGGAGGGATTGAATAGCTGATTTGTAGAGATAGAATAGCTGATCTTTAGGGATATGAATAACGGATCTTTAGGGATTTGTAATATTTATTCTCTCTATATAATGGAAAGACTCTCACTTTGAGAGGCATTCAGCAAAACTGACATTACTATGTCATGCGACAGATTGACGGTGTTTCTAAGTCTAGTTAGTTAAGTAGAGGGGTGTTTTTAAGTTTGTCAATAGTTCGGGAATGAAACTAATAATTTATACCAAGTTCAGAAGTGTTTTTAATACTTCTCTCTTTTATTTATGATAACAGAAATGCTACCTAACGTGGTACTAGTTAGACTGATTTTATTACATGAATAATTCACCTACTTACCGGACAACTGTTTACTGCTTCATGGTCCGTAAATTACCTGCATAATTGTTGTACATGCTAAGCTGAAATGTAGAGGAAAGCAAAAAGGTAATCATTGATTGGCTAATCAAAAGTCTAGACAAGCAAATGGTCAGTTCTTTACTAGTCTTGTATGAATTTCCATCTGTTCGCTTTTCTAGGGAAATTGACATTAACAGAGGGAGTGCCATCTTAAACCGGCCTATGTGCTTTCTGAGATTGATTCGAGTATTCTGAGATGAACCGTTACATGGCATTTACCCTTATGTCTATGTCTGCAAAATGGTTGCATATGCTAATTTGTTGAGGTGTAGAACAAAAACAAAACCATTGATGGGCTAATGAAAATACTAGAAAACCAAATGACTAGTTTACTATGAATTCCCATATTTTTACTTTCCTATGGAAATCAACATAAATAGCTGCCCATCCAAAAAAAAAAAGTCGGCAAATGTATACCATACATGTGTGTGTTGAGTGATGAGAATGAATTTACATTGGACCGGGACGAGATCCTACTTGAGCAACCTTCCTCCATATGAGCTAGCTTTTGGGTGTGAGTCCTAATTTGACAATATTGGCTAAGTTTGATCACATGGTAACATTGCTGTTTGATTTATTTGTTGCACTTTTGTACTATTAATGCATGTTTTCTACATCTGTTCTCTTTGAATATGTTTGTAAGTTGTGTCATTCTATTTATTCTAAACGAGAGAAATGCTTCTATTTCCAGGTAAAAGACTGGGGAGCAAAGGATCTCCAGTACAGATTATTATTGTCCTTTACCAGAAGATCTTGTGGTTGATATTTTATTGATGTCGTCAGTGGAAACACTCTTGCGTTTCAAATGTGTCTGCAAGCACTGGTATGCTCTCATCAAAAGTGAGAGTTTCATAGAGAAGCATTTTCATCACAAGAACAATTGTACCCGTCTCCTCATTTGCAACTTGACATTTGAAGTGGAAAAGTCTGATGTAGTCTCCTTGCTCCCTGAAAAAATAGTTTCGGGTGTGACCCCTGAACAAAAAATTCTCCTTCATCTTCCAACAGTCGATTATTTCGACATTCTTGCTGGCCCAGTTAATGGCTTATTCTTAGTGCAGGAAATTTATTGTGGATACGGTGTCCGCTTGAGTTTGTGGAACCCTGCCACCAGAGAGTTTCGGCCTCTGCCTCCTTCACCTTTTGTGACTGAGCACTTCTTGTGTGACTATGATCATGAATCGGATTGGGTTTGACCAGTTAACTCAAGATTATAAGGTTGTTCGGAACCGAGCATTCTTTGATGACCGGGGACAGCGACAGGGCTATTACCTTCATTTGTCTGTCTGTGTATATTCCTCATGCAATAACACATGTAAGAACCTACAATTCCCTTACATTTTGACCTCAGGTTCGCAATATTCAGTCACATATCTCAACAGGATTTATTATTGCATTTGTAGGAGCCTCAATAATAATATATGCAAGATTCAGTCATTTGCCTTGGGCAGCGAACAGCTTGGGGAGATGCAAGGCCCAGATATTCCAGGTAAACACTGGGTGAGGCTTACATCGCGTGGCGACTCGCTTGCAATGTTAGTTAGTGATAAGTGTATGACATCCATATATGAAATGAAACAAGACGGAAGTTGGTCCAAATTGTTTACTATTCAATTTCGTATAGATGTTGCTCATTTGCCTAAAAGTATATGGGAGAATGATAAGATATGTTTTTGAACTGACAAAAACTTCACAGCTAGTGCTATATGACCCTACAACAAGTCAAGTTACGAATCTTGGAATTCAGCTGAGGCTTATTGGCTGTTGTGTTTTCAATTATTAGGAGAACCTAGCTCTAATTACGAAAGGAAATGAGTTTCAAGACCAGGATAATATTTACCGAGAAAATGAAGTAGTAAAACTATTAGGTGGACGAATGATGTCAAAAATTGAAAACCAATTTCCCCCCTCTGATCTTTCATTTTCTGAGTAATAGTGCTAATATATTAGCTGGATGAATCTATTACTATTGGGTTACGTTATTGGCTTCTACACATTCATCATGTCCTATTTATACTTTGGTCATTGAAAAGAACATAAAGTTTATTTGTTTCATACATTTGACTACTTGCTGAATTATTGGCCAAATGTGTAATTTACTCTTTTTTTTCTTCTAATGGTAAAACTACTGCTTGATTTATTTCTTACACTTTTGTTATATTAATGCATGTTTTCTAGATCTGTTCACATCAATATGTTTGTAAGTTGTGTCATTCTGTTTATTCCAATCAAGAGATCGATCTGCTTATATTTCCATGTAAAGGATTGGGGAGCAATGACCACCGGTATGGATGATCATTGTCCTTTACCCGGAGATATTGTGGTTGATATTCTATCAAGATTGTCAGTTTGCATTTCAAATGTGTGTGCAAGCATTGGTGTCCAAAAGTTCTAGTTTCATAAAAGAACATTTTCATCACAGGAACAATCATGCCCGTCTACTCATTTGTAACTCGAAAGTATCACATGAAAGACATGACATTGTAAAGTCTGATGTATTATCCTTGCTCCCTGAAAATTGTTCCAGGCCCCTGAACAAAAGACTCTCCTTCAACTTCCGAGGGACTCTGATTTCAAGTGTGTCGCTGGCCTAGTTGATGGCTTATTCTTAGTGCAGAAAATTTTTTATTGAGACAAAGTCCGCTTGGATTTGTGGAATCCTGCCACCAGAGAGTTCAGGCATCAGCCTCCTGTGCCTTTTCCAATTGACTATGATCATCAATTCGGATTGGGGTTTGACCTGTTGACTCAAGATTATAATAAGGTTGTATTGGTTCTTGTATTCTGGGATGAACTGGTATAGGGAGTTTACCCTCATGTCTATTCCTCAAGCAACAATTCATGTAAGAACCTAACTCCTGGATTCTCTTCTAGTTCTCCCTTATCTGTACCCCTAATTTCGCAGCTAGGGTAAGAAAACCTTCACAGATTTCTTCATTGTTCTATCAAGATAAACAGCAACTTCAGTGCTCACAAACAATTGTGTTCATTTTCCTATCAGTTCTCTGCACTTGTCCTGGCATAGAATATCAACCCAAAATTTGTGAAGGTTTTCTTACCCTAGCCGCGAAAGTAGGGGAAAGGGGTGGGTGAAATCGTTCCAAATGGAAATAGAGAAATGAGGGAAAAAATTAAGGATTAGGAATCTTATTATTAGTCTAAGTGGTGGATGAAATCATGGCGTTTATGTGGCGTCCAAATGACACTTAACGCACTTCTGTTAATAAGAAGGGTACTTTTGACCCAACAGTATAACGGGAAGGATAGTTTTGAACCGGAATATAGTTTAAGGGTAAATGTGAGCAATTTCGGATAGTTTAGGGATATTGTTGTATGTTTTACGTTTATTTAATAATTATTTTTTTTGAGATAAATATTTTCATTAATGCAAATATATATTTATATTTGGGTTGGTATTTGTATTTAAATTAAATTACTATATATGTCACAAATGTATGATAAAGTTAAGAAGATTTTCTTACTTCAAAATATATTATTTTAAAATATTTTGAGTTTTTTTCTTAAAAAAAATGTCACAAAAAATGTGAATAAATAAAATGTAGTTGTTCTTTTTACATGTTCACATGACATTTAAGCAATTTAACATGGAATACACATGCAAAATACATCTGGTTAGATGACAAGAAAAATACTAAGCAAATATTGTCACACTAATAACATGATTGAACATCATCAAATTGAAATAATATACATTATTTCATCTAACTAATAAAATTTTTCATTGACCATCATCATAGGTTTGTGTGAATAAGATATATATATATGACGACCCACATTGAACATTTACAAAAGAACCTGCAATATTATTTTTTGGTAAGCTTATTATTCAAATCTCCACTTAAATTAGCAATATTATTTACTATAAAATATATCTGGTCATAGATGTAGTTAAAGCATTCAAGGTATAGTGCGGCGGATAAGATTTGAGTGTTCTGAGCTACATAAATGTCTAAATTCAGGCCAATGAATCTAAGGCCACGACGGGGATAAATGTAGAATGAGATAAATACATGATATAGAATCATATTTAATAATGTTGATATTAGAAATGTGATAAATCAAAATTCAAGATCACAAATTGATAATAGTGTTGCTTGTTTTATTTTTGAGTTGCTGCTTGTAGTGTCTCAATGCATCTTTTCTTGATGTTGCCTCAGTTTGTTTCTTATATACTGCAGATTTGCTTATATGTCCAGGAGATAAACTGAGCATCCACCATTATGGCTGGACGTAGACGTCATATAACAAAAGATGTATTAGTGGATGTTCTATTGAGGTTGCCAGTGGAATCGCTTTTGCGTTTCAAACTTGTGTGCAAGCATTGGTATACTCTGATCACAAGTCCAAGTTTCATAGCATAGCATTTTCGTCACGAGCACAATCATGCCTTTCTCGTCATTGGTAAATTAACAATAACATATGCTTCACATTCTGTTGCTTTCTCCTTGTTTCCCGACAATATAGTTCCAGGTGTTTCCCCTGAACAAAACATCATCCAGCAACTTCATAGGGTTACTGACTTCAAGTCCATTCTTGGACCAGTTGATGGCCTATTCTTGGTGGAAAAATCGGCGTGTTCTGATGAAGACAATGTTCAATTGGCTTTGTGGAATCCTGCCACCAGAGGGTTCTGGCCTCTGCCCCCTCTGTCATTAGAGCGTTGGACAGTATTCAAATGTCATGAAAATTAGTTGGCATTGGGGTTTGACCTGCTGACTCTAGATTATAAGGTTCTGTGTATTAAAAAATTTGGGATGATTGGATGCAGCGGGACGTTCCCCTCACTGTTTTTTCAGTATCTATTCCTTGCGCAACAACTAGTGGAAGATTGTAAGACTTGACTTGCCTTACTTTTCTAGGTTACGCCATTCCATTGGGGAAACATATCTCAATGGGTTATATTATTGGCTTGCTGGGCGCCTCAACAATATTCTCATTTGACATGGGCAGGAACAATTTGGTGAGATGCAAGGCCCAGATATTAATCCAAAGGCACGTGGGGAAGTCTCATGTTGCGTGGTGACTAGCTTGTTATGTTAGTTAGTGATGACCCTGGTAAACCAATAACGTGCATTTATGATGTGTGGGCAGTGAACCAATTAGAGGGTAGTTGTAGCAAAGTATATTACCATTCAACCTTTCATACCTGCTCATTTGCCTTGAGGCGCCTGAAAGGATGATAAGATGATTTACAGAATCTCAGAAACAGCTAGTGCTCTATGACCCTACAACAAGACAAGTTGTAGATCTTGGATTTCAGCTGGACGTATTCATGAGTTGCTGTTGGGTTTTCAGTTACAAGGAGACTCTAGTTCCAATAAAGAGTGGAAATGACAGCCAGGGCAATGATAATGCAGTCCGATAAATCGACCACTTCTTCAATGTCTTACAGTGAACATCCGGCCTTGTTGGTTGTTACTTCAATAGCTTATGAAAAACATCTCAGATAGTGGTAGCAATAGTGACGGTGGTGGGCTGTTTGTAGTTGTCCTAAGAATTAGCCCTTGTTTAATTTCATAAAGTAAATATTATTTTTAAAAAATCACTATTAAAATCTCTTAGTTACACCTCTTAAATATACTTTCTCCTCCCTTCTCTTTAGTATGGTACTTTGTTATTATTGTATTGTTGGTGTTCTTACTTTTAATATAATATAATATAAATAAATATTGTTATAAAATATAGAAGATGTACTAAATTTGATGTTTTTAGTTGGAATATTAGATTAATTTAATATTCATGTTAGGGACTATTCTAATTTCACTAACCAATAGTGTCCACGTCTATAAATCAATCTTGAGGTTTTAAGAAAAGAAGATCTAAGAACATAAAAAAAGCGTAGTTTAAAAATGAGAGGAAATCCCTTCATTTATAGTTAAAATGTGTAGTAATAGTATGTGCATATTATTCCGTCATAAAATATAGTAGATATACTAAATATGATGTTTTAAGAATAAGAATAAGGAATATTGTTTTTAAAAAATTTAGTTTAAAAATTGGAGGAATCCCCTCTTTTGATAGCCAACAAAGGGTAGTGTATTTAAAAACTACTTATTGTGCCTTATAAAAAAAGATATCACAATCCTTTAGAAAACTCTTCAGAAAGGTCACAACTCATCGAAAAAGTTATAACTCTTTGGAAATGTCACAACCCTTCGAAAATGTTATAACTCTTTCGAAAAGTCGCAACCCTATAGAAAATTCACAATCCTTCTAAAAGCTCACAACTCATCTGGAAAGTTATAACCCTTTGAAAATGTCACAACCCTTCAATGTGAAAATGTGTATGTCTTTACTATAATATAGTATAACAGACATACATAAATATAACACAATATAATATATAGAAGATATACTACAATTGGTTGTTTTGAGTTAGGTACTATAGAAAGATAAACAAAATACATATAGATTGATCTAATTTTAATTTGATATGAAATTTTACAAAATAAAGAAGAATTTTAATGTAAGGATCATATGTTTAATATATAAAAATGTCTTTTCACTTTGTGATCTTAAAGATGTGCCCCACCCAAAGAAAAAATAACATTCTTATTAAACTGAATAAAAGTAAAAGTACACTAAATGAATTGGAAACGAAAGAGTACTTAGTAAATGTAGTCTGGACTCTCAAATATGCTTTTTCCAAATATTTTTTCTCCAATAGTTTGAGACTTTTCAGATCATTAATCTTCTTGTCAAGTAGAAGCTGCTACAAAAGTATATATTATTGCTATGAAAATGAGTAAATATGAATTATCATGATACTCTTCTCATTTGAAGTTGAGTTGTTTGATTCTCTTTGTCGAATCTATTTTTGTTGATCTATCTAATTTACCCACAAAAATTATTGTTGCATGATTGAAAAACTCTCAAAAACTTCCATTTTTTAATAAGAAGAATAGAAAAGCAAAAAATATTGTAATTGCATAATTGAACAACTCTCACAATGTTCCTTATTTTGAGAAGAAGAATAGAAAAGCTACAAAATTTATAGTTTAAAAGTGTGACAAACCCCCTCTATTTAAAGACTTGAAAGGATATTATGAAAAGGTTCTTATCGAGTCTTCTCAGAGAAGTCAAAACCCTTCAGAATAATCACAAGTTTCAAAATTTTCATATCTCATCGATAAAGTCACAACTCTATTAAATAGTCACAATATTTCGGAAAAGGCACTGTCCATCAATGTGAAAATGTGTATGCTTTTAATATAATATAGCGTAAATAAATATAATATTAAATATATAACATATATACCAAACTTAGTGTTTTAAGTTGGAGGTATTTTAGTAATTTAACATTCAAGCTAGAGAGTTTCATGCTTTTTAAGGTTAGTAAGTGTGTGTGTGTATATATCTATAGTTTATATCTGTCACCCGAATAATGAAAGAGGATTTGTGATGAGAATACAATTCAATGATAAAAATGATGGAGCAGTTTGAGAGAACAAGAGGAAAATGGAAATCTTATTTTCAACTAACTAAAGAGTTTACATTGCTCACTTCTATATATACAACACTAACACTAACAAACTGTGGTCCCCACTTTCTAACTAACTACAATTAATCAACTGCTCAGCTACTTTAATTAATAACTAAATCGTTAAGCAATTCAAATAATTTAGAAATTTTATTGATGATTTTTTCATTGATATATGTATGTGTATTTATATCGAGTGTGTATGTAAATTGTTGTATATAAATGGGAGTTGGCCAGTCAAGAACTTTCATGTCCAGAAGATGCATGTTGCATAGATGCGGATATTGAGATGGATGTGTGGTCATACTCGATAAAATAAAGATGAGAAAGAAGGATATACGGGATAAGGTGGGAGCAGCCTCCGTGATAGATAAAATGAGGGAAGTATAGAAATATCTCAATTCAAGTGAGAAAGCTAGTTTTTTTTACCAATGTTAGAACTTATGGAAATAATGCACCTAAGGGATTGATTCTTAATTAGAATCAGTCATTGGATAGTGTTTCATTTAAAAGAAAGGATACTATTAGTCCTTCAAAACTTTCTATTTCCTAAACGAGAAACTTTTGATACTAATAAAAGTGAATTTTATAAAGAGTTACCTTATCCTGAATCTTGTTTCTAGTTTAACAGTTCAAAAATGTAATATTTATTATTTAATGTGATTTAGTTGTATCAATCAATGAACTAGCCCTCACTCTGTCCATTTACTATTATGTTTACATGATTTTCCTTAACAAGGGATAAGGTACTACACTACTAGTGAAGTAAGAAAGTATGAAAAAAAACAGGTATGAATAAGGAAAATAAGGAGTAAGATGTGCATGTCATGCACTCAATGTTCTAGTCAAAGTTTCGAGCCTATGTTATTGACTAACTTAATCCTTTATTGTTATATTTAATTTATATCACATGGCGGATATAAAATTCACATGCAGACTTTTCATGTAAAAACTTTTAAGAAATAAATATATTGGACAGAATCAATAACCAACAAGAAATGTAAAGCAATATAAAGAAAGTACAACAAAAATGAGAAACAACATCAATATTATAATACAAAATCAAGAATACATGATTCAATCTCACGACCTGGTAGACAAAAGTACAAAGCTACTAAAAGAGTGCAAGTCCCAAAAATGGACAAAAAAGTACATAGACTTGTCTCGAATACAAAAGACATGTCAAAACTATATACATATGGAGATACGTAGAACTAGGACGCCACAGCTCACCCTTCATCTCAGAAGATCCCCGCAATACTTAGGCTCGGATCCTCGTTGTCGGCTAGTGCTCACAACTACGTCAAAAAAATAAATGTACGGGAGTGTAGCATGAATATCAAAACAACAAGTGCCCAGTAGGCATCATAGGTCAACTCAGACTGGAAAGTAAAAACAATATGAAAAATATGAAAGTAAGGGTAATTAGAGGTCAAATGAACAAAGCAATAACGAAAGTCTACCTATATAGCTCACTATTCTGGAAAGAATGAAGTAGTAAAGTAAAACAACTATTTATAACCTAATTGGACCCCTATAAGCCCAGAAGGTATGTATACTTGTGTGCAATTGGAAAGGAAATAACTCGGACGAGTTTGGACCCACATAAGCTTATTGAGTACAGAGAAGTGCTAAGGATAACACTAGCTAGATTAAAAGCTTCAAGAACTAAAATGGTTGACTCCAGACTTTGAACTTTGGCGAAGGCACCCAAGAACCCAAATGATTCACATGTTAGGATTCGAACCGAGGCGAATAGAGATATGATATATACATACACAAACACACACATTTATAGTATAGTAGTTTCTTAACAACAAACCTTAATGATACCACAATAATATATACACATATACTCGTATAATATCATTGACTAATAAGTAATTTCAGAACAAGAAACCTTAATGATACCAATACAGTATATATATATATATATATATATATATATAAATGTACCAATTTAGTATTACTTAAGCAAAAAATATCACCCTTATTGAATGGGGTATGGACTGTAATTATTTATGAGAGAATGTGTATTTCAGGAATTACATTGGATTCGGGTATGAACTTGTAATTATTTTAGATCGGCGAAATGGTCTGATGAACCCTTAAACTTGTATGTGTTTGTATTTTGAATCCTCATACTTAATATTTTGTCAACTAAACCCTTAAACTCGCTAAGCCACTATATTTTAAACTCTTTTCTCATAAGATCTTTGTGTGTATAATCCATCTCTTACACATGTAATTCCATGTCATTTTTCAGTGATATGTCAGAAATTAGATATTAAGAAAATAAAAAAAAATCAAACAATTAACTTTTGTAAATTTTGATTTTTTAAAAATAGCAATGTTCTTCAATCTTCATATATGTTTACAATTTGAACATCAATTCATGTCAAAGAGATGAAATTCTTCATTATTTGGCTTGAAATTTCAACTTCAAGTTCACTAACACAAATCTAACGAGCCCTAATCACGAATTTGAATTAATTTCACAAATTCATAAGACCCATTTGTTGTTCTTCCAGCTTCTCAATGGAGTTTTTAACTTTTTTCAATGCTCTCCATTATCCTTTGCGTTAATGCATATCATACCTCCTCTTTGAATCAAACACAAACAATGGTTTCAACTTCTAAAATAAAAAAGACTAAGAATTTGGAAAAATCGAGGTTGAAAAAGAAAGAATTTGGAAAAATCGAGGTTGAAAAAAGAAATTAATGGCGGATATTTTATTAGCATAATACATAAATATGCCCTTTAACTTGGCTTCAAATCACATTTATGCCCTTTAACTTTGGATGTGCAAAAGTAGACACTTAAACTTATATAAAGTTGAACAAATAGACACACATGTCCTACATGTCATTTTTTGTCCTACGTGGTGTCCTGCATGTATTGTGTCATCTAGGACTCGTGTGTTTACTTGTTCTATTTTATACAAGTTTAAGTGTCTATTTGTGCATATTCAAAGTTGAAGGACATAAACGTAAAATGAAGCTAAGTTAAATGACATATTTATGTATTTTGCCATTTTTATTTGTTGCAAAGAGGAGAGTGGAATGTAGAAGAAAAAGAAAGTGTATGACAGGTGATTTAGAAGAAAAGAAAAGAACAGGTATGATGGGTGATTTTGTTGAAAAAGAAGAGAAGAAAACTTAGGATTAGGGATGGGAAGAGTGTTGGAGAAGAAGAGAAATTGGATTGGGGCGGGTGGGGTGGGAGTGGGTAAATAAAAAAATAATTTTTTTAAATTAAAAAAAAATTTAAATAAAATATAATGTATTTACGCACTTGAAGGCGAGTGTAGTCACACATTTTTCCAACTCAATAATATTTATGTCACATAGATTCACTCAATGGTTAGAGGGGTTTCAAATATAGTGTTTAAATAAGTTAAGGGTCCAATTGACAAAGTATAGAGTAAAATAGTTAAGAATACAAACTCATACAAGTACAATAGTCTATCAGACCATTTCGCCTTTTAGATTTTTATGACCCATTTATGTAGTTTTCCCATGATTTTATAACTAAGAAGACTCAAGCCCAAAACCTCTTTAAGAGGACCTTGGTGAGCCCAAAGTTGATTAAAACCTTAGATAAAAGGAATTAAGAGGATTTGTATAAAATAATTTGACAAAACAAGTTTGAGGAAGTGACAGTCAAATGTTGAGCTATTTCTACAACATCGCTCAATCAATCCAATATCTCTTTTTTCCAATTTTTTTCCTTGTCGTAATTTGCGCCACTTCTTCATCATCAGCTTATAAGGTTAGATTTCTGATTATTATTATTTTTCAATTTGAATATGAATTTGTCCTATTTGGGGATATAGGTTTTGTTGCCATTGTTTCTGTTTATGATAATTCTTTTTATTTCTTTCCATCTTTTGCATCTAAACATTGTTCCATTTTCAAGGGTTTGTCGATTGATATTATAGTTGAAAAAGGGTATTTAAATTACATCCAAAATTTCTCTAGAAAACCACATGACTACTTCTCTACTAGTCTCCTTTTAATTTGGTTGATTATTGATCAGTCCAACTCATTTCATTCCAATTTATTTTTGGTTTTACACTCAAAATCATACATTTCCTTTAATATGGTGCACAAATACTCCTTCAAATTTTAAGTAGTAATGCACTTTTAGTCTCCTCCTAACACATCTTTACTTTTTAACATCCACATATATATTCTAGAATTTTTAGTTGTAGTTCAATGCTAAATTATTAGGACTCTTCACTTTTAGTGTTGGACCACCACATAGGTGTGGGTGTTGGATATCTGTTCGATTTGGTCAATCTATTTTAGGTACTTAGACCAAAATTGACTGGACATTTTCATGAATTATGTAATTAATAAGAAAAAAAGGTGAAATTGAAGAAAATTTAATACTATTATCTATAATGTATATATTGGTTGGCAACACTGAAAGATGCTAAGAATGATCAAAATAGGGGTGGATCCAATTTAATTAAGAGCAAAATCATTATCATTAATGCATATATACATCTATGTTGGTCAGACTATAAAAAATATTGCATGATACGTCTGAGATCCTCCAAAAGTAATAATTCATTTTTGGAGGATCTGACATGAGTGCGGCAACATTTTCCGGAGATTCCGAATATATTGTACAACTCTAACCTGCAAACCCTAATTTAATAGTAAAATCCTACATCACTAATTGTACAAATTCAAAACAAAAGAAAAATAGAGGAGTCTTTAGAAAGAAAATGAAAGCTAACCTTATAATGTTGATGAAGAAGAGTCGCTTAGATTGTGAGAAGGAAAGGACTAGGAAAAGCGCGAAAATGAGATGATATCGTCTTCCTTCTATGTTAATTTGTACAAATCGTATAATCCCATTTTTGCGCTTTTCCTTCTCACAATCGCACCGGCTCTTCTTCATCAACCTTATAAGGTTAGCTTTCAGTTTCTTTCTAAATACCCCTCTATTTTTCTTTTGTTTTGAATTTGTACTATTAGTGATGTAGGATTTTACTCTTAAATTAGGTTTAGCGGGTTAGAGTTGTACAATATATTCGAAATCTCCTAAAGATGTTGACGCACTCATGTTAGATCCTCTAAAAATCCATTATTATTTTTAGAGGATCTGAAATGTACCCTGCAATATTTTTGAATAGTCCGACCAACACAGATGTATTTATGCATTAATGGTTATGATTTTTCTCTTGATTAAATTTGATTCACCCATATTTTTACCATTCTTAGTGTAACATCTCGCAACTAGAAATGACTATAAAAGAGTTCAAAATCTAAAAATACTTATTTTTGGAAAGAATAAGAAAATCTGGAAAATTTGTCTAAGTTAAAAAGTGAGTTTTTGATCAACTTCAAACGACCGTAACTCCTAGATCAGGATGATTTAGGGGAGTTCCAAGTATGGTTGGAAATCCCTTAAAATAATCTTTCCAAGCCGCCGAGTTTGCACGATTTAGATACTACATGAGTGAGTTATGCCTTTCGGAAGTTGGATTGTTGGATTAAGAGAAGTCCAATCCGGATTTGGGAAGCGCAAAGTTTCCTTTGCCTTACATAATTAAATTACTTCATTTTTGGGAATTAATGGGGTAAAACCAGACCTTTGTTTAGTTTACAAAAATAGAATTCACACTAGGGCTTGGAGAAGAGAGAAAAGAGGAGAGAAATCAAGAATCACCAAGAACACTCAAGCTTTGCGCGTGGAATTCGTCGGAGTGATCCCTAAAAAGGTATGTGAGATCACATAGTGTTGGTTTATTTCACCCACACGCCAATTTGGTTTAAATTCAGCTAATCTAAGTATTTGAATGTTAAGAAAATGAGTTCTTGAAGAACATTGTTGAAGTTTTCGTCGAATTCTTGATGGTTGTGTTGTTGAAGTTTTGATTCATGTTACCGGGTGTAATTTCAGATTGAATATATTGTATATTGATAGTACTAATGATCCTAAGTGTTTGGGGAAAGAACCATGGAAGTTTAGAGGGTTTAGAGATGAAAAACGATGGAGAAAAGTCGAGAACACCTGTGTACAAAAATTGGGGCACCGCGCCTCCCATTGCCCCAAAGGACAATATCTGTCCGTAGAATATTGGGACGCCGCTCCAGCCAGAGTTCCCCAACTTGGCCTCTGAAGTTTGGGGCCTGGCGCCCCACACCTCTCAGAACCCCAAGGACGCCAGTTCACCCTATTCTTTCCCCACTTTTTCGTACTAGTTCCTAAGTGACGTACCCATGTTTCTTAGTTGATTCAAACATTCTAAGGTACATCTAAACATCATGAAATCATCCATAAACTTGAGATTATGAACCTTGAATTCATAATCCAATTCAAGGAATGTTAAGATCAAAGTCAAAGAAGTTAAGAGTCGAGTCTAGAAGTTAAAACGCAAGTCAAAGAAAAGTTCTTAAAAGTTTTCAAGAGTCTTTAGCAACGTTTTAACTTTGTTTTTAAGCCTCAGTTTCAAGTTAAGTATCAAGTAAAGAGTTGATTTCATTTCTCATAAGTTATAAGGGAACTAAGTATTCCCTAAGAGTTGTTTTAAGACTCAAGTTTCAAGCTAAGTAAAGAGTAAAGAGTTGAGTTCATTTCTCAAAAGTTATAAGGAAACTAAGTATTCCATAAGAGTTTATAAATGTTTTCACATTTAAGATAAGAGGAAACTAAGATTTCCCAAAAGAGTTTTGAGCAAGAAAAGGGAACATTGATTCCAAGAGAGCTTATAAAGCTAAGTGTTGAGCAATTATCTCAATCCAAAGAAAGAAGTTGTTTTAAAAACACATGAGCTAAGTATATTTTGGGGAGTAGTATTGAGCACTGATATGGGTGTGCAAGTTCATAAGAACTTAAGTCTCCATAAACCATATAGCCATCATTTGTATTAATAGGTCATACTTTTAAGATGATCACATAAGTTAAGCTAGTGGATCCACTAAGTTAAGTAAGGTCCTTGTCACGCCCCGAGCCTACACCCTGGACGTGGTTGGCACTCAATGACCATTGTTGATCTTGAGCGAACCCTTGTCCTAACTTACTTAACTGAGCGGAAGACTCAAATATAAGATATAATCTCAAAAAGTAACTTAAATGAAAATAACTATCCAAAGTGACAACCCAAGTCTTAGTCAATTACAAATGAAAGAAAAGACTAAGAAAACTAATATCATCTGTCTATGAAGACTCTAATATAAATATGGATGTTGGGACAGGACCCCTAATCATCCTAACAACTGAATACTAAACAAATAGCTAAAACTAAAGATGTCCTCCAGAATGAAAGGAGGCTCACCAACTGACTCTGAGTTGCTCACTGGATCAACGGTGCGTCGAATGCTAATCCTAGTTACCTGCTTCTGCATCATAATATGATGCAGGGCAACTGGCATCAGTACACTGAATGTACGAGTATGCGAGTTGGAAAGCTAAAACAAACTTAAGCTAGAAAGGAGTGAACACTTACCTTGGCTCTGTTCAACTCATGATAACTACTCATTTCAATATAATGCAACTTAAAAGTAAACACAATATAAAGAAAAGATGACTGAAAACATGTTGTAAACTTTGTATGTATGTATATATATGGATACAATAAATCTCTGAGATGTATGATACAAATAACTGATGTATATGAAAAATACAATAACTTTTGTGGGAGCTTCTCTAACTGACAACCATCACTTAAGAGATATAGTGATAATACAACGTTACTCGGCCCACGCAGCCTGGACATCCTAACCTTGCCAGTGTATAGGACCTGAACTGCCTAATGGATCCACTAGTATACTGTGAAAAGGGTCCTTCTAAAAAATATGAACTTCTTCTATCCATGATTGATACATGGTTTTCATGGAGACTTGAGTTAATATGAACACACATCCCCACATCGGTGCACAATACTACTGCCAAAAGTATACTGGCTCTCATATTTTTGAAACATACTGATTCTGTGGTTTGAGATTAGTGCTCAAAAAATCATAGTTTCCTTGCTTTCTTCATTTCATAAAGCTATTACTTCTATTTGAAAACTAGCCCGAAGGTTCTTTACTTGTTTAAATGTGAAAGCATTTGTAACTCTTAAGGATTACTTAGTCCCCTTATAACTCTTGAGAATGAACTCAACTCTTTATTGTTGCTTAAATTGTGACTTGATTCTTAAAACAAAGTTCATAAGGTTTGTTGAAACTTTAAGAACTCACTTTGACTTGACTCTTAACTTTTAGACTTGACTCTTAACTTCTTTGAGTTTGATTTTAATCTTCTAGAATTGGAGTATGGATTCAAGAATCATGATCTCATATTTATGGATGATTTCATGATTTTAGATGTACTTTAGAGTATTGGAATCAACTAGGAATTGTAGGTACATCGCTTAGGAACTAGTACAAAAAGATAGGGGGAAAATGGTATCTCCAGGTGACCCTGACACTTTGAGAGGTGCGGGGCGCCAGAGCCTGACGGATAGAATCTGGTCTGTGGCGCTATTGCTGGCACGGCGCGCCAAAGCCTGTCAGACAGAGGTTGTCCTGAAGGGCTCTGGTAGGCGCGGTGCCCTAAGGCCTATCCGACGGGATTTTTAATTTTTCTTCTCCGATTTTCATCTCTAAACCTTCTAAACTCCCATGGATCTTCCCTCAAACACTTAGGATCACTAAAATTCTCAATACCCAATAGTTTAGACTCGTAAAACAATCTGGAAGTACGAATCAAACAACCAAAGGTATACTACAACTCAACCAACAAGATTTCAAGGGTCTTTCATGAAGAAATTTAATGTTCATCATTCAATCTACTCTATTTACACTGAATTAAACATATTCTTGTGTGGTTAGAAGAACACATAACAAAAAGATCTCACATACCTCGATAGGGATCACCCTCGACGAATTCCACTCGCAAAACCTTAGCGTTCTTGAAGGATTCTTGATCTTTCTCTTCTCTTCTCTTTTCTCCCATGCCCTAAGCGTATTCAACTTTCTTAAACTGAATCGAGGCTTAGTTTTACCCCTAATAAACCCTTAAAATGAATTAGGAAATAGTAGGGTGAAAAGACCACTTTACTCTTACTAAAATCCGGATTGGACTTCCCTCAGTCCAACAACCCAAATTCCGAAAGATATATCTCCCTTATACGATATCAGAAATACCCAAACTTGGTGTGGTTGTAAAGATCTTTCAAAGGGCTTACCAACCATATAAAGAATGGACCCTAACGCATCCTGAGCTAGAAGTTATGATTGTTTGAAAATGACCAAAAACTCACTTTTGCACTTTGGAAAATTTCCAGATTTCTCCTATTCTTTCCAAAAATAACTATTCTTAGTTTCTTTGTTTAATCATAGATATTTCGGCTTACAAAATGTTACAGTCCTATACCGATGTCAAGGTATAGGATGGTCCTCGTCAGTGTGAGGTAAAACGTTGTACCATCACTTAGACTCATAGTGATGGTTGTCGGTTAGAGAATCTCCCACAGAATTTATATTACTTTAAATGAGTAAAGTTGTTATTGCTTTATCTTTAATGAGTTGAGTATTCATGAGTTGAGAAGATGCAAGGCAAGGTAAGTGTTTCTTTCACAATCTCTTTCGAGCCTATGTTTGTTAGCATTTCAACTCGCATACTCATACATTCAATTTATTGATGTCAGTTGGCCTGCATTGTATTATGATGCAGATGCAGGTAACCAGGATCAGCATCCAGCGCCTCGTTGATCCAGCTTGAGCACTCAGAGTATGTTGGTGAGCCTCCTTGCCTTCGGGGGGACCCTTTTATTTGCTTTCTAGTCTAGTTCATAAGGATGTTGTGGGGATTGTCCCAACATCCATCTCAGTTATTTAGAGGCTTCATAAACAGTTAGTAGTTCATTTGTCTTTACATTATTATTCTATGTTAAGGACTTGGGTTGCCATTTTTGGTCAAGTTGAATGTTATTTATTTTAACATTCTAAGTTATATTATTTAGTTATGTGAGTAAGTCCATTTTATCACTGTAATAATGTTAGAATTTTTCGCTGAGTTAAGTAACCCAGGCCAAGGTTACGCTCGCGGCCATCAATGGTCTTCGAGTGTCAGTCTCGCCCAGGGTGACACTTAGCATCTTTCAATAGTTAGAAATATTTGCAGGCAGTGCTAAGTTAAGCTTGTTCTATTTCCAAGTGTTTTTAATTGAAAAGGGTGTGTTATTTATTGTTTCATATTTCTTAAATTACCTGCAAACTGGTTGTATATGCTAAATTGAGATGGAGGTTGAAAAAGGAAAATCATTGACTGGAAATGAAAACAATAGAAAACTAAATAACTAGTTCTTTATCAAGAATTCCCATAGTTCTATTTTCCTACGAAAATAACATAAATAGTTGTCCATCCAAAAAAAAAAAAACTAGTCGCCAAATGCGTATTGTACATGTGATATATGTGTATTTGCTGATGAAAATAATCCCACATTGGACTAAGACTAGATTGTTGGACTCATCATAAGGCTTGGGCAGTCCTCCTCCCTATTAGCTAGTTTTTGGTGTGATTCCAAGTTTGACAGTATTGGCTAGTGGATGTTACACATTTTTGGTTGAGCGGCCAAATGTGTAATTTACTCTTTTTTGCTAAGTTTGATAACATAGTAAAACTGCTACTTGATTTCTTTCTTACACTTGTTCTATTAATGCATGTAGTCTAGATCTGTTCTCATCAATATGTTTGTAAGTTGTGTCATTCTGTTTATTCCAATAGAGAGATCTGCTTACATTTCCAGGTAAAAGATTGGGGAGCAAACAACCACCGGTATAAATGGTCATTGTCCTTTAGCCAGAGATATTATGGTTGATATTCTATCAAAATTGCCAGTGGAATCACTCTTGCATTTCAAATGTGTGTGCAAGCACTGGTTTTATCTCATCAAAAGTTTGAGTTTCAAAGAGAAGCATTTTTATCACAAGAATAATTGTGCCTGTCTCCTCGTTTGCAATTTTAAAGTAGCAATGGCACAACACTTCTTCATAAAGTTTGTTGACTTCTCCTTGCTTGATCCCTAAACAAAAAGTTCTCCTTTACCTTCCAAGGGTCACTAATTTCAGTTGTCTTGATGGTTTATTCTTACTGCAGGAAAAAATTTATTATTACGGTGTGTGCATAGGTTTGTGGAATCCTGCTACCAGAGTTGATACTCTTTTGAGGTTTCCAGTGGAATAACTTTTTCGTTTCAAATGTGTGTGCAAGAATTGGTAATCTCTCATCAAAAGTGCGACTTTCATACAAGAACATTTTCATCACAAGAACAATTGCGCCCCTCTACTGTATTCTCCTTGCTCCATGAAGAAATTGTTCCAGGTCTAACCCCTGAACAAATGACTCTCCTTCAGCTTCCGAGGGACTCTGATTTCAAGTATGTCGCTGGCCCAGTTGATGGCTTATTCTTAGTGTAAAAGAAGTTTTATGGAGACAAAGTCCGCTTGGATTTGTGGAATCCTACCACCAAAGAGTTCAGGCATTTGCCTCATGTGCCTTTTCCAATTGACTATGATCATCAATTCGGATTGCGGTTTGACCTGTTGACTCAGGATTATAAGATTGTATTGGTTCGAGTATTCTGGGATGAACCGTACAGGGAGTTTACCCTCATGTCTATTCCTCAAGCAACAATTCATGGAAGAACCTAACTCCTGGATTCTCTTCTAGGTCTCCCTTATCTGTACCTCTTCCACTAATTTCGCGGCTAGGGTAAGAAAACCTTCACAGATTTCTTCATTGTTCTATCAAGATAAAGAGCAACTTTAGTGCTCATAAACAATTGTATACAATTTCCTATCGGTTCTTTGCACTTGTCCTGACATATAGTATCAACCCAAAATTTGTGAAGAATTTCTTACCCTAGCCGCGAAAATAGGGGAAAGGGGTGGGTGAAATCGTTTAAAATGAAAATGGAGAAATGAGGGGGAAACTTAGGGATTAGGATTTTTATTATTAGTCTATGTGGAAATGGATGAAATCGCGTCGCTTATGTGGCATCCATGTGGCGTCCACATAGTACTTAACACACTTTTATTAATAAGAAGGGTACTTTTGATCCAACAATATGAAAGGAAGGGTAGTTTTGAACTGGAATATAGTTTAAGGATAATTGTGAGCTATTTCGGATAGTTTAGGGATATTGTTGAGCCTTTTCCGTTTATTTAATAATTATTTTTTTGAGATAAATATTTTCATTAATGCAGATATATATTTATATTTGGGTAAGTATTTGTAATTAAATTAAAGTACTATTATATGTCACAAATGTATTATCTAATTACCAAGATCTTCTTACTTCAAAATATATTATTTAAAAATGTTTCGAGTTTTTTTTAAAAAACAAATCTCACAACAAATGTGAAAATATGTGAATAAATAAAATTTAGTTGTTCTCCTCACATGTTCATATGACATCTAAACAATTTAACGTGCAATACACATGCAAAACACATATGGTTACAAGAAAAATACAAAGCAAATGTTGTCATACTAATAACATGATTGAACATCATCAAATTGAAATAAATATATACATTATTGCATCTAACTAACAAATTTTTCATTGACCATCTTCATAGGTTTGTGTGAACAAGAGATATATATGACGATCCACATTGAACATTTACAAAAGAATCTGCAATATTATTTTTTGCTAAGCTTATTATTCAAATCTACACTTCGATAAGCAATATTATTTACTATGACATATATCTTGTCATATATATAGTCAAAGCATTCAAGGTATAGTGCAGCGGAAAAGATTTGAGTGTTCCGACCTACATAAATGTCTAAATTCAGGCCAATGAATCTAAGGCCACGATGGGGATAAATATAGAATGAGATAAATACATGATATAGAATTATATTTAAAAATGTTGATATTGGAAATGTGATAAATCAAAATTTGAGATCACAAATTGATAATAGTGTTGCTTTTTTTATTTTCAAGTTGCACTTTGTAGTGTGTCAATGCATCTTTTCTCGATGTTGCCTCAATTTGTTTCTTATATACTGCAGATTTGCTTATATGTCCAGGAGATAAACTGGGAAGCAAGCATCCACCATTATGGTTGGACGTAGACGTCATATAACAAAAGATGTATTAGTGGATGTTCTATTGAGGTTGCCAGTGGAATCGCTTTTGCGTTTCAAACTTGTGTGCAAGCATTGGTATACTCTGATCACAAGTCCAAGTTTCATAGTAGAGCATTTTCGTCACGAGCACAATCATGCCTTTCTCCTCATTGATAATTGTTAAAGTTTCGTTGTTTTGATGTATGACAAAGTAAAGGAGTTGTAGTAGTAACATGGCAAAAGAAGAAAGATGTGTGCCTTATTTGCTGAGTTCGAGATGTATAATTGTCATCATCAAAAAGGGAGAATTTGTTAGAATGAGAAAGATTTTGATAATTGACAAATACAGGAACAGATGAATGAAACAGGTTGTGCGACGTGTTCCTTACAGAACGAATCCGACTTGGATAAGGAACGTCAACCACGTGAATTAGAAGTTATAAAGCTGTGGAATTATTGTTTTTTCGACAAGCAACCAGTACAAAAAGTTTCGTTTTATAAAGGAGTTCAAAGGCAAGTGAAAGAAGGAAAACTAATTCCTATTTAAGGAAATCTATTTAAGGAAATTGTGTTTTCTTATTTATTTAAGGAAATTGTGCTTTCTTATTTATTTAAGGAAATTTTGTAGAAAAGGAGTCCAAGTAGAAGTCAACAAGGATTTGTAGAAGGCAAATACAAGTTGAATTATACAAGGAGTTGTTGAAGTTCTGATCTATAAATAGGGAGCTATTTGCATCACAAAAAATTGCGCACTTACATAGAGAGAAAATCAAAACACAATCAAGAGGTTTGAAAGTGTTTTGAGATTTATTGGAAGTGTTGCAATTTGTGAGGAAAAATTGTAAGATTGTATTCAAGAGTCTTGTTTACAATCTGAGTTTGGTGAGTAGGAGTTGTTCGACAAGTTGTAGAACTTGAAGAACATTAGAAGATATAAAATCGGGGGTTTTGTGTCTTTGGGTAGCTAGAAATTAGAGTTTATAATTTCTTAGAAAGAATTAGAGTTTATATTCCTCTAGGAATTAGAGTTTATAATTCCTTAGGTTACATAGATTTGTAATCTTTTGTTGAGACTTGAAGTTTAATAAAGTGGAGTTAAATCCTACAGAGGTGTAGGTCGTGGTTTTTACCCTTAAGAGTTGGGGTTTTCTGCGATAAAATATTGTGTTATTATTTTATTTGCTTCACAAAACGTAACTGCTATAATCTGCAAAGGAACATATAGAATAAACCTGTTCCTTAGGTGAATTCGGGGGTCAGAATTTCAACAGTAATTCAACAATATCATATGCTTCACATTCTGTTGCTTTCTCCTTGTTTCCCAACAAAATAGTTCCAGGTGTTTCCCCTGAACAAAAAATCATCCAGCAGCTTCATAGGGTTACTGACTTTAAGTCCATTCTTGGACCAGTTGATGGCCTATTCTTGGTGGAAAAATTGGCGTGTTCTGATGAAGACAATGTTCAATTGGCTTTGTGGAATCCTGCCACCAGAGGGTTCTGGCCTATGCCCCCTCTGTCATTAAAGCGTTGGACAGTATTCATATGTCATGAAAATCAGTTGGCATTGGGGTTTGACCTGCTGACTCTAGATTATAAGGTTCTGTGTATTAAAAAAATTAGGATGATTAGATGCAGCGGGACGTTCCCCCTCGCTGCTTTTTTAGTACTTATTCCTTGCGCAACAACTCGTGGAAGACTGTAGGACTTAACTTGCCTTACTTTTCAAGGTTACGCAATTCCATTGGGAAACATATCTCAATGGGTTATATTATTGGCTTGCTGGACGCCTCAACGATAACTTCTCCATATGCTCATTTGACATGGGCAGCGAACAATTTGGTGGATGCAAGGACCAGATATTAATCCAAAGGTAGTGGGGAAGTCTCGTGTTGCATGGTGACTCGCTTGTTGATCGATAACGTCATCAAAGACACAACTTCCAATGCAAGTGTTGACAATCGTACTGTAGTATAGTAACCCAACCAAGGGTTGGGATCATTTCCACAAGGAGTGGTGGTGTGAATTAATAGGAAAACGAAACTAAGTTCTAACTAGTTGTAGCTAAAAATATTATCGAATAAAAACATTTTAAATAAAAGATGGGGTGACGCAAGCGTCAATTATCGATGGGTTTCTCACAAGAAAGTAAAAATAGCAAAATTAACAAAGAGAACTAAATCAAGGGAAGGGGATTCTTGGGATGTGATCGGAATACGGGATAGACTAAATAATTGGATACATGCTTCTGATAGAAAAGTCATAAATTAATTATGATTAGGCTAGACTTTAAGAGGGATAAGCTCTCTCGAGCAAGTTACCCCATTTCAAATGGGTTCCTCTCGGACACCCACTTGTCGCATGAAGAACAACCTCCGTCTCAAACAACTCTCTCTCTCTCTCTCGAGATCTGAGTGTGTAGGAATGAGACTAGGGCTCACTCTCTCGAACTGAGCCTCATGTTCACTCACTCCTACCGACAATCATTTTAGTAGTCTTAGTTTAGCGACTTTTCTCTCGAGCAAGCTGAAAACACATATATGAACTTGTAATTCCAAATACAAATTCATTAGATTCATCCACAACTACTAAACGAAATCATAATTAAACTACAATTTAACTATCAGCTAGCAAGACCCGACAAATAATCCAATCCATATTCACAAAATCACACCCCAAGAATTGGGGTTTTAGTAGACATAAACAAGAGATAAAAATTTATACCAAAATGAGCTTGCATTCAAGTGGTATGAAGATTTAAGTCTCGGTACAACCCAAGGATGAAGAACTTGCTCTTCGGGCTAAGATGCTGACTTTGCGAACCTTTTTCATCACTAAATATCATATATATGATACTAAGGCCCCGCTTGCCCCTCCGCCATTAGCTCAATCACCCCCGGCTACCGGGTTGGCGCGGGTGAGCATTGGTTAAAGACCGTTTTCGGAAAGAGAATCGATCGCTTACCTTGTTTGGCATGCCAGAAGCATTTCGCTGTGGTTCCGTGATGTGCCTTGAGATGGCCGTCTCCTTTCCCCCTTCCAGTGGGGAACCCGCTCCCCGGTCGTCGCTCTGCTGCGTCTGGCCAAGTTCTAAAAATACGAGAAATCTCAATAGGTGGAAATTTCAATGGTTGGCTCTTGAACCGATTCCAAACTGGAATTCGATCTTGGAAATAGGAGAAAAAAGCTCATCATAACCGTGAAAGTCACTCTAAAAAGGCCATCCGATTCTAAAGTCCTTTATTATTCTTAAACCACTTCCCGTTCAGTTGCTAAAAAAATTTAGCGATCAATGATTGGACCATGCAAACTAAATGCTTTTTCTTGGCTAAAGAAAGAGAGTTCCCTGTAGGTTTATAGCACGCTAGGCTAGCTAAGAAAGGTATTCTATCTTTCTCTTTTTGTTGTTCGGCTCGATAGAATGAGAAGCTTCCCTTGGGATTGTTTTCCTAGGCAATTTTCTTTTTTTGCGCTTATACGCTTTTCTCACTAACTTGGACTAATACCTTAGCAGGCAAGAAATTCCTACTAACCAGACAGAAAGTAAGTTTCCACTCACTACCAAAGCGCTGTCGCACCTCTACTATTTTTGGCATAATGAGAAATGCCGATTCCAGTGTCTCCTAGGAGGCGCCGTACGTCGAGTATACACCCGGTACCCAGCTTCCCATAAATGGAAACTTTGAATTGGACATAGATAGCCTTTTCCTGCTCCGATTGCGCCTTTTGTATCTGTAACTGTAAGTGCATATGTATACACTAATTTATACGTGGGTACCGCTTCGGGGAAGACGAGTTGTGCGCAAAATAACCTATTCCCCTTTACGACGACTCGGTGATGGCTCATAGGCCTCCTCATCCCGAAAGTGAAAGAGACGATCTGGGGGTTCATTCATTATGAACTAAAAGTTCCTGCTCCAGCATGAAAGTTCCATTTCAGGGAACAAAGTGTGCAATGCGTGGAGTGAGATCACTACCATACCATTTTCAATTTATCTAGTGAACATAGGCTTCGAGTGCGTACCAGGCGAGACTATGAAGCCTACTGCTCCGTACAGAGTCAGGATTCAGGGATTTCAAACACTCTAATGGACTATAACAGCTGACAAAATCTCCGAAGGGGGTGCAGGGGGTAATATTTTGAAAGATGTAGCCACAAAGAGCTTTTTGTTAGGCATTGAACCCCACCCCACGGAGCGGTGCTGAGTGGTGTCCTCCCCTCCCTAATACCTAAACAGAGTTCCGTCTATGGAGCCTAAAGCTTAAACTCCACAACCTTCTCCGTGGGCTTTAGGAATCGAAACCGTACCAAGCTCGCACACAAGCCTGCTACCAAGCAGGAGCAAAAAAAGGCTCGCTCCGGGCAGGTTCGGATCACTTACAATACACGGGCTCTACGAAGGAAGGGGTTGGGTTAGGAGCGTTTTCAATATGATTCTTCTCAGGTCGAATTGTTCTCTGCAACTCGGGAACATGAAGTTGGAATCGCTAGTAATCGCGGTTCAGCATGCCGCGGTGAATATGTACCCGGGAAATCGAAATACCCAAGTCCAAATATTTGGAGTTGAAATCCTCTGGATCTTCAAGTTCTTCTCCAAAAACTCTCTCAAAATTGGAGCTCAAAAACTAAGATAAAAACTGGAAAAATATAATTATGTTTTATTCTTTCAATAATAATTCGATTACTAAGCTAAAAAACTCAACAAGTATTTATAGTTTTCACAGATTAGTGTTGCAGAGGGACGCTCGGCGTAGTTAGTCGGAATCACCGAATAAATCGCCGATTCGCCCTTTGGTCACTTCATCGTCGTCTTGTACTTGGTTCAAGCATCTTCATGTTTTGGATCGTTGGGCGATAAGGTACTGCTTCGCAGAACTTCTCGTCGATGTGCTGACTACCTATTTTCACCGTCGATTTGATTATTTACTTTGGGGCTCAGCACTCTGGAACAAAGTGCGATCTTCACACCTATCGGCGAGTCGCCAAGTTGACTCGGCGATCCTGAGGCCTTTATTTTTTTGTTTTTTTCATCCTTTTTGTTCCTTTTTGTCAAGTAGTGTCCATGCTTTGCCTCAAACTCAAAATACCTGAACCTCAAGGTTATTCATTAGTAATTGAGACAAAACAAGCATTTAAGGACACTATTTCTATTTAAAAGCCCTAAATAAGTCCAATCTGTGGACTCATCAACACCCCCAACTTAAACTTTTTTTTGTCCTGTTCAAAAAGGATGTCTCAAATAGTGCAACACAAGATGCAATCATGAATGTACACAACAAATACTCAATTTACTTATGCAAGGATCAATTGTATACCTAAAGGTTCAAGTTGTGACACACCATTATGAAAGATTCACAAGGTCGCAATATTTGCTTCAAATGCAAGTTCAAGCTCGACAAAAGCATTTGAATGTCCTCACACAAATGATGATTCCATTTTCACACATAGGAAAACACAATACATGTTTTCACCCATAGGTTTGCCCGTATTTTCCTATCATCATTTGTTTCAGCTTTCTCAAGATCAAAATTGTCTTTTTAAGGCTTGTTATGGGGCTGAGTGCAATGTTATGGTCATTTAGGCTCAGTGACTATGATCCTCATAAGATGTGTTGCACACAACACTTCCTGTCCTTTCTTTTATCAAGTTAATCAGTGCTTACAAGTCATCCCTTTATTCACTTTTCCATTGTGTGTTAGAAACTCCCTTTTTCTTTTCGTAATCTTCAAATTAATTTCACAATTTTTTTTCATTCTTTTTCTTTTTCTCTTCTCTCCTAGCTCTCTTTTTTTTTATATGGAGGGTGTTCCATTTTCCTCAACTCAATGGGTAGATGGGATCTTTCTTGCACTTTCTTGACTTACTTTCTCTTTCCACCACACCCCCAACTTAGGCTTTTGGTCTAAGTTGGTTATGATATTAAGCACAAATCTAATGGATTACGGGTAAAGGGTTAAGAGAGGTCATGTTGTTGTCAAGTTTCTTCCAAAGAAAAGTAAGTCTCAAGGGTTGTTCAAGAGAGGTTCACACACTCACAAGGTAGGTCACAAAAGAGGTTTATGTCAAATTGCCTCACTCTATAAAGTTGCCTAATTATATCAAGAGAAAGTTGTACTTATCTAACAGGACTAACGGGGCAAATTCTAGGTGTTGCCATGCATGGTTCAAAGTAAGCTTATCACACAAGGCATCGACACAAAAGTCAAACAAGACTTCACACTTTTGCTAGTGTGCAACGGTCATTACAAGAGAATCAATTTGACAGTTGACTAATCACAAACAGATGCAAAGAGTTCACATATTATCTATGCAACTTTATTTGACCTTGTTGTAGTCGTACATTCATGTACGTTCGATTCTGGATACTATTCAAGTCATTGGTATTGATCAAAACTGAGACTTAAATTTGCCTAAGAAAAACCACGTTTCAAGTACATACACGAGGTGGTGGAAATTTACGAAAAATTAAGAAAATTTGGAATGGTCAAAATCATTTTGCAATTATAACCAAAAGGGAGCCATAGTCTCAAACATCCACAAAAAACAGATAAACCCGAATATTAACAAAACAGAAATGTCAATAGAACACAAAAGTGGGCCTCACCCCACCAAAATTAGAAGTTATTTGTCCTCAAATACATATAAAAGTATCCAAAGGAAGTAATAGAGAAAAATAGTAAGAAGGTATAGAGGGATCCTGTCTACTCAACAACTTCATCTGTCTGGGCTTTGTTGCCCGATACATCAGTGCTCAGATTGACCTCAGAAGGACTAGCTCCACTGGATCCAGCAGTCGGTGCTTTTGCTAAGGAAGCCTACACAACAGCGTATATCACGATTTCTTCAGTATCGATCCATTCCTCGTTGGCAGCTTCCATAGTTCCCTCAAGCATCTCATTGTCAGTTTCTGCCTCTAGTTATTAAGGATCAACCACCTTCTCCGTACTACACTCTTTTCCAGTGATAGTCTGATGCATCTCAGGCATATCTGGAATTTCCACTATTCCAAATATCATGGACATATCGGTAGACTTCAAGTAGTCCACATCTTTCCTCGGCTCTGCGAAGGTTGCTTTTAAAGACATCACCTCATCTGTGGCCCATTGATCACACTCACACCTTGCTATCCTGGTTGTTAGGGCATCAATGGTAGTGCTCAATGGTGTCACAGCACCATTGAAAGCAGTCTGGATCATGCTAGGAATGGAGGTTTCAAGATTGGCCGCCTGACAGTTGGCAGACTAGGCCAGCAGTCCCATTTGGATTAGAGATTCCTGAGTGATTTGATCTCGGGAGGCAACAACAGCAATAGGTGAACCTGGAGTGGCAGTAAGAGTAATAGTGATACTAAATGTACCTGAAGGCCTAGGGGCTAGAGTAGGCGAAGATGCCTCTACAAGTATGGTATATGTGGTCACCGGAGTATTCTTTTTCTTTCTCTTTGCTTGATCCTTTAGGTACTCAGCTTCGATTCTTCTGATATCAGTGGAAGATGTTGGAGTTACTTCCACATCCTTCTTGGAATCTCTAGGTACCCTATCTCTTTCACCCAGCATAGTGATCAACAGCGGGAATAGGAGAGAGGTCAGGCTCTGCTTTGCACACATATGGATCTCTAAAGAAATGATCGTCCCCAGATTTATCCTAGTTTTCTTGATAATGCACCCCAGACAAGCTGCCTTAGCAAGGCGAAAAATTGATTCATTTTGGGAAGGCATAATTGTGTTGCTGATGAACCCAAACCAGTATCTTGCAGCCACATTTAGATCTTTCTTTTCAATTGAAACTTGCTCTACTAACCACTTCGGAGCATCATCATCTAAGATTAGTGAAGCTAACCACTTTTTCATCTAATCCAGTTTCTCTTTTCTGATCAAGTACTGGCATTGATCCCCAATCTTGTTCGACATTGTCACGCCTCGAGCTACCCCCAAGACGCGGACATGAAACCTAGGACCACAAGTGATCCCAAGCTAACTGTGCTGGCATGATCATGAGCATACTAAAGATAATAAACTGAATGCGAAAGCTAAATCATAATTTAAACTAAAAAGATGGGGAATACCCATATTCTATAACTGAGATATTTGAAAACAGTGAGTTTAAAAAAAAGGAAATATTAACTCAATACTAAGTTGAAACTAACTATGTCTGAAATAAGTCTCTAACTAACTAGAAATACTGGGACAAGCCCCAGCTAAGTCTAGCAAAAACTGAAACTAAATGACTAAAAGACTGAAAAGAAACTCATGACTATTGTCGTCGAAGAATGAGGACTCACCACTGAATCTGCTGAACTAAAGATCATAAATTGATCTAAGCGCGATCTGGATGCTGAGAACCTAAACCTACATCACGAGAAGATGTAGCGCACGTATGCGTCAGTACTTGAAGGTACTGAGCAAGTAGGATAGAGTAACGCTAAAATAAAACATAACTGAATAAGCACAAGAGCAAATATAATAATCTGAACATGATATACTGAATTCTGAGCTAACTGGATGCAATGACCAAATTTATAACATACTGAGACTAAATAATAACTGATCTGTAAATATGGTCAATGCAATAGAGTCTGACTGAACTGTGGGAGCTACTAATAACCGATAATAAAATCACATGAGTTAAATGTGGAGTCCGATGTATACGCCCCATCGAGAGGACCCAATATACCCTGCCAAAGGAATAAACTATAAAGGTATGCTGGCGTGATCACTAAACTGATGCCCACAGAGGGGACTTACAACCTACTTGGCTAGTAGTTCTGGGACTAAGTGGGTACGCTGAACCCTAGTCTAACTCGGTATTATGTTACTCCCGATGAATAAAGTGATTAAGACATTATGACAGAATTTCTGTAAATATTGGATAGCTCAAAACTGAACATGAAAACAGAGAATGCAACAATTAATCTGATAATGATGCATTAATAAATGAGGCATGTATATCTGAAGTAACTGAAATATCTCACCTAGCCTCTGTAATTCAAGAACTAAAGAAATACATAGCTAGGGTTCTGAAATTCATGCAAGAAACTGAATAATAACTTTACAATCTGATTTGGAACATATATTTAACGAATTTATGATGATCTGTTGTAATTCTAAAAAACCTAGGCTTAATCATGATAAGAGAATCAAGAACTGACTGAAAGCTAGGGACCCAATGGGTGAAAGGAACCCACTAGTGAAATCCCACATACCTGGTGATGAAATTCACAGATAAATATTTAGATTTCGGGGTTGGAACCTTGTTGCGTTCTTGTACTAGAGTTCTTGACCTTTTTCTCCTCTCTTGCTTCTAATTTTCTAAGTTTTTGATTAATGATTTGACTTAGGTAAGTTTTAGGTATGTTTCAAGGCTTAAACTGACTAAAATATGATGATTTAGGGTCAAAACGACGTATCTTAGGGTTTAAATAAAGTGAGAAAAGACCAAAAGACCCCTGAGTTAATTGTTGCAGACCAAATGATGACCTGGACTGATGGGCCATTGTTCAATCGACGGTCCATCATTTGGGTCCGTAGGTTGGGTATGTTCGACAGGCATTTACTAAAATGGGCATAACATTTTACTCGGAGATATTATTTTAGCAAACTCGGTGGATATGGAAAGCTAATTCAATTATTTATCATTTCATAAGTAATGGGACACCTAATTAATTTTGTGTTAAGAGTTATTATCATTTGAAGTTGACCCAACAACATTTTTCCCCTAACTGTCTGCAAATTTTCACCTGCGGTCCGTAGGTTCATCTACGTACCGTACTGGTCAATCATGGTTCTTGTCAAAGAGTGGGTAAATGGGGTCTTGATTGACGGACACAGACTACGGACCGTAGTCTGACTTACGGAGTGTAGGTTTGTTCATGGATTGACACTTTGTCAATTTTTCTGGGCTGCGTCATGGGAGAGTTTTAGTCACAAACGACAGATGTGTAGTATGGGCTGTAGATCAGACTATGGTCCATCGATGGTAACCGTCGGTTGCACTTGCAGATGTTTGAAAAGCTGATATCTGGTCTGTTTTAGATATGGGGTGTTACATTATCTCCCCCCTTGGAAATATTCGTCCTCGAATGAAGATTAACTAGCTGAAATAGAGGGAGAGAGCTTCAATCCCTACTACTAAACACTGACGACTGAGTTTTTGACTTGATTAAGTTCCAAGAACATGCAAATACACTGAAAATGCAAGTACAAACTGAGGGAACATGATTCTAAGGCTGAATTCACGCATGAATGACTGAAAAACTAAAGAGAAACTATTACCTCAAGCTGGAGCGGAATCAAAAGGAAAGAGGTGAGAATACTTGGCTTTCACGTCTGCTTCTGCTTCTCGAGTAGCTCCCTCTACGGACTGACTCCTCCACAAAACCTTGACTGAAACAACTTCTTTGTTTCTCAACCTTCTAAAATGATGGTCAAGAATCTCAACTGGTACATCCTTATAAGAAAGATTATCTTTCACCGCCACACTCTCTAATGGCTCTACAGAGGCTGGGTCACCCACACACTTTTGTAAGAGCGAGATATGGAAGACTGGATGTACTGCTGCTAGTTCTGCTGGCAAATCTAACTTATATGCCACCTTGCCAACCCTTTTCAAGATCTTGTAAGGGCCTACATATCTAGGACTGAGTTTCTCTTTCTTGCAAAGTCTCATCACTCCTTTCATAGGTGACACTTTCAAGAAAAACCAATCATCAACTTGGAACTCTAGTTCCCTTCTTCTTATATCTGCGTAAGATTTCTGACGACTCTGGGCTGTCTTAAGTCTCTCTCTAATGAGTTGCACTTTCTCCATAGCATAAAGGACTGAATTTGTCCCTATCAAAGCTGCTTCACCTACTTCAAACCAACCAACAGGATATCTACATCTACGCCCATACAGTGCCTCATAAGGGGCCATCTGAATGCTGGAATGGTAGCTATTGTTGTAGGTGAACTCAATAAGAGGTAGGTGATCATCCCAACTACCCTTGAAATCGATCACACAAGATCTCAACATATCCTCTAGGGTCTGAATGGTACGCTCTGCCTGTCCATCCGTCTGTGGATGAAATGTTGTGCTATGGTTAACTTGAGTACCAAGACCCTTCTGAAATGACTTCCAGAAATAAGAGGTAAACTGAGGACCTCTATCTGAGATGATAGACAAAGTAACCCCATGTAACCTCACAATTTCATTAATGTAAAGCTTATTATAGTGCTCTGCTGGATCTGTAGTCTTGACCGCTAAAAAGTGAGAAGACTTAGTCATCCTATCAACTATCACCAAATGGAGTCATGATGTCTGCGAGTACGAGGTAACCCTGTGATGAAATCCATATTGATCACATCCCACTTCCAAGTAGGAATATCGATCTGTTGAGTCATACCTCCTGGTTTCTGATGTTCTACCATGACTTGCTGGCAATTGGGGCACTTACTCACAAAGTCTGCTATATCCCTCTTCATGCCACTCCACCAATAGACTTCCCGCAGATCGCGGTACATCTTAATGGCACCTGGATGAATAGAATACCTGGAGTTATGAGCTTCTGCAAGAGTGTGTTGTCTCAACTCGCCCACATCAGGAACACACAATCTACCCTGGTAGCGAAGTACACCATCTCCCCCTTGGGAGAAAACCTCCACTATTTGATTGTGGATTGCACCCTTAAGTTCAAGCAAGATTGGATCACTATCTTGCTTTTCCTTAACCTCCACTACCAAAGAAGATTCTTCCCCATTCTGAACTGTTACACCACTTTCTGATATGCTCATAAGGCGAACTCCCAAGCGAGCAAGCCTGTGAACATCCTTCACTAGATCCTTTCTTTTTTTCTCAACATAGGCTACACTACCCATAGATAATATGCTAAGAGCATCTGCTACTACATTCGCCTTACCAGGATGATAATGCACACTCATATCATAATCCTTAAGGAACTCAAGACATCTCCGCGAAGATTCAAATCTTTCTGGGTGAACACATACTGAAGGCTCTTATGATCTGTGAACACATCTACATGAACACCATACAAGTAGTGTCTTCAGATCTTGAGTGCAAACACCACTACTGCAAGCTCGAGGTCATAAGTTGGATAGTTCTTCTCATGTACCTTAAGTTGTCTAGAAGCATAAGCTATAACCTTATCTCATTGAATCAACACACAACCTAGGCCAACTCTGGATGTATCACAATATATCACATAACCATCTGAACCCTCTGGTAGAGTCAAGACACGAGTTGTAGTCAATCTAGTTTTTAATTTTGCAAAGCTTTTCTCACAATCATCTTACCATTGTAACTTGATCATCTTCTGAGTTAACCTAGTCAATGGTGAGGCTATGGATGAGAATCCTTCCAAACCTTCTGTAATAACCTGCTAGACCTAAGAAACTTCTGCTATTTGTAGCAGAGGAAGGTCTGGGCCATTGTTTCACTGCTTCTATCTTCTTCTATCTTCTGTGAATCCACTCGGATCCTTTTGCTAGATACAATGTGACCAAGAAAAGAAACAGATTACAACCAGAACTCACATTTGCTAAACTTAGAGAATAACTGGTGATCTTTAAGAGTCTGCAGAACAACTCTCATATGACTCACATGTTCTTCCTCATTCCTAGATTAAATGAGGATATCATCAATAAAGACGATAATAAACAAGTCCAAGTACTGTTTGAACACTCTGTTCATCAAATCCATGAAAGTTGCAGGAATATTGGTTAGTCCAAACGACATAACTACAAATTCATAATGACCATACCGAGTTCTGAAGGCTGTTTTCAGAATGTCACTATCTCTGGCTCTAAGTTGATAATAACCCGATCTGAGGTCTATCTTTGAGAAATGGCTAGCACCTTGAAGTTGGTCAAACAAGTCATCAATCCTGGGGATGGGATACTTATTCTTGATTAAGACCTTGTTCAACTGTCTATAGTCAATACACATTCTGAGAGAACCGTCTTTCTTCTTTACGAACAACACTGGTGCATCCCATAGTGAAATACTAGGTCTGATAAAGCCCTTATCTATAAGATCTTTCAACTGCTCTATCAATTCCTTAAGCTCTGTTGGAGCCATTCTGTAAGGAGGAATAGAAATAGGTTGGGTATTTGGAAGGAGATCAATTCCAAAGTCAATTTCCCTTTCGGGAGGGACTCCGGGAAGATCTTCTGGAGATACTTCTCAAAACTCACAGACTACTGGAACTGACTCAATAGTTGGGGTTTCAGAGCTAGAATCCTTAACCCAAACTGATGATAGAGATAACCCTTTGAGATCATCTTTCTGGTCTTTAGGTAAGAAATGAATCGACCCATAGGCGCTAAGCAACTACCCTTCCATTCTAAGATTGGTTCGTCTGAAAACTAAAAATGAACAATACTAGTTCTACAATCACTGAGGCATAACAGGAATATAACCAATCCATGCCTAGAATGATATCAAAGTCTACCATTTCTAACTCTACAAGATCTATTGAGGTGACTTTCTGAGATACTGTGACAGGGCAATTTCTGTATATCCGTCTAGCTATAACTGGGTCACCGACTAGAGTAGAGACTGAGAAAGCTTCTGATAGAGTTTCTGGACTAA
Source organism: Solanum sitiens (assembly GCA_016801875.1). Lineage (NCBI taxonomy): Eukaryota > Viridiplantae > Streptophyta > Magnoliopsida > Solanales > Solanaceae > Solanum > Solanum sitiens. The sequence goes on from JABWTJ010000009.1 coordinate 4,784,319, forward strand.
CGCTAATTAGACTGCTATGTAAGGAGTTACAAAAGAAAGAGTAACCCCTGGATCTAACAATGCATAAACATCAAGGTCAAAGACTCATAACGTACAGGTAACTACATCAGGAGAACCTTCCTAATCCTGGCGAGCCTGAAGAGCATACAACTTGGTCTGGCGCTGATCGCAACCTGTACCAGATGAGTTACCCTGCTAAGTCGGGCGACTTGCTGGTGCTGATGAAGTTGTAGACTGAGCTCTACCATTACCACCTCCTTGACCTTGTCTAGAAGGACAATCCCTCAACCTGTGACCATACTGACCGCACCCAAAACATCCTTCTTTTCCTGCGAGACACTCGCTCAGATGGTTCTTACCACACTTAGGGCAAGTGGGGTAAGTCTTGGTTCCTGAAACACTTTCCTGAGAGTTAGAGCCAGGTGATCTAACCTTCTGGTCATACTTGTTCTTGGAGGATGGAACACTAACTGACGAAGGGGATGGAGCTGAAAACTTCTGCTGACTCTGCGAGCGATTTCCACCACCCAATTTCTACTGAGAATAGTCATAGTTCCCAGTCTTAGCCTTCTTATTCTCCTTGGTCTGTTCCCTAAGCTTATCACCCTCAACCTGCTGAGCATGATTCATAAGCCTATATATGTTCATATCTCACGGTAACATAGCATTTATGCACTCAGTTTTCACCAAATTTGACACTCCATACAAGAATTTATTCATCTGACCCCTGGAGTCAACAACCATGTAAGGAGCATACCTGGAGAGTTGGTTGAACTTGAGTCCATACTCTTGTATTGTCATGTTTCCCTGCCTCAAGTTCATGAATCTGAGCCTTTGCTTCTTTCAACTCTATTGGGAAAAACCTATTCACAAAGGTCTCACTAAAGCAATCCCAAGTAATAGGAGCTGCATCTGTACCCCTATTTTCCTTCCACTGAGTGTACCAGATATGAGCAACATCCTTCAACTGGTATGATTCCAACTCAACCCGATCATTCCCAGTGACTTACATTACCTCAAAGATCTTCTTGATCTCATCCAAGAAATTCTGAGGATCCTCATTAGTTTGTGATCCTAAGAAATCAGGCGGATTCATCCTAACAAAGTCACGGACCATTGCTGCTGTTGATCCACCATTTGCATTCACAGGAGCATGAACCCGATTGTTATGGTTGGTTATCTTTGAGACAACATCTATATGGCATTCCTGAACTCAACATTGGAGACTTCTTGATCTGGGATTGGAGGAGCTGCGTTTGCATTCCTAGCGTTCGCATTCCTGGCGTTAGCTCTAAGAGGAGGCATGATCTGAAACGTAGAACTTTGAGTTAGAATGGAATTAGATCATACCATACCCACGATAAGAGTAACAAGAAAGTGAAGTTTTCCTAAAACACTTTGTAGCCTCCCTCTTATTAGATGTGGTGCACTTCACACCCATGAAAAGGACTCTACTTAGTGCGGCTTATCAGACATCCTAGGACTCTTGAACCTAGTGCTCTGATACCAAGTTTATCACTCCTCGAGCTACACCAGAGACGCGGACATTGAATCTAGAACCACAAGTGATCCCAAGTTAACTCGCTGGCATGATCATGAGCATACTAAAGATAATAAACTGAATGCGAAAGCTAAATCAGAATTTAAACTGAAAAGATGGGGAATACCCATATTCTATAACTGAGATATTTGAAAACAGTGAGTTTAATAAAAAGGAAATATTAACTTAATATTAAGCTGAAACTAACTATGTCTGAAATAAGTCTCTAACTGACAAAAAATGTTGGGACAAGCCCCAGCTAAGTCTAGCAAAAACTGAAACTAAATGACTAAAAGACTGAAAAGAAACTCATGACTATTGTCCTCGGAGAATGAGGACTCACCACTGAATCTGCTGAACTGGAGATCGGAAATTGATCTAAGCTCGATCTGGATGCTGAGAACCTAAACCTACATCACGAGAAGATATAGCACACGTATGCGTCAGTATTTGAAGGTACTGAGCAAGTAGGATAGAGTAAAGCTAAAATAAAACATAATTGAACAAGCACAAGAGCAAATATAATAATCTGAACATGATATACTGAATTCTGAGCTAACTAGATGCAATGACAAAATTTATAACATGCTGAGACTAAATGATAACTGATCTGTAAATATGGTCAATGCAATAGAGTCTGACTGAACTGTGGGAGCTACTAATAACCGATAATAAAATCACATGAGCTAAATGTGGAGTCCGATGTTACGCCCCATCGAGAGGACCCAATATATCCTGCCAAAGGTATAAACTATAAAGGCATGCTGGCGTAATCACTAAACTGATGCCCAGAGAGGGGACTTACAACCTACTTGGCTAGTAGTTCTGGGACTAATTGGGTACGCTAAACCCTAGTCTAACTCAGTATTATGTTACTCCCGATGAATAAAGTGATTAAGACATTATGACTGAATTTCTGTAAATATTGGATAGCTCAAAACTGAACATGAAAACAGAGAATGCAACAATTAATCTGATAATGATGCATTAATAAATGAGGCATGTATATCTGAAGTAACTGAAATATCTTACCTAGCATGTGTAATTCAATAACTAAAGAAATACATAGCTAGGGTTCTGAAATTCATGCAATAAACTGAATAATAACTTTAAAATCTGATTTGGAACATATATTTAACTAATTTATGATGATCTATTGTAATTCTAAAAAACCTAGGCTTAATCATGATAAGAGAATCAAGAACTGACTGAAAACTAGGGACCCAATGGGTGAAAGGAACCCACTAGTGAAATCCCACATACCTGGTGATGAAATTCACAGAGAAATATTTAGATTTTGGGGTTGGAACCTTGTTGCGTTCTTGAACTAGGGTTCTTGACCTTTTTCTCCTCTCTTGCTTCTAATTTTCTAAGTTTTTGATTAATGATTTGACTTAGGTAAGTTTTAGGTATATTTCAAGGCTTAAACTAACTAAAATATGATGATTTAGGGTCAAAACGACGTATCTTAGGGTTTAAATAAAGTGGGAAAAGACCAAAAGACCCCTGAGTTAATTGTTGCGGACCAAATGATGACCTGGACTGATGGACCATCATTCAATCGACGGTCCGTCATTTGGGTCCGTAGGTTGGGTATGTTCGGCAGGCCTTTACTAAAACGGTCATAACATTTTACTCGGAGGTATTATTTTAGCAAACTCGGTGGATATGGAAAGCTAATTCAATTATATATCATTTCATAAGTCATGGGACACCTAATTAATTTTGTGTTAAGAGTTATGATCATTTGAAGTTGACCCAATGACATTTTACCCCTAACTGTCTGCAAATTTTCACCTGCGGTCCGTAGGTTCATCTACGTACCGTACTGGTCAATCGTGGTTCTTGTCAAAGAGTGGGTAAATAGGGTCTTGATCGACGGACACAGACTACGGACCGTAGTCTGACTTACGGAGCGTAGGTCTGTCCATGGATCGACACTTTGTCAATTTTTCTGGGCTGCAACATGGGAGAGTTTCAGTCACAAACGACGGATGTGCAGTACGGGCCGTAGATCAGACTACGGTCCGTCGATGGTAACCGTTGATTGCACCTGCAGATTCTGAAAAGCTGATTTCTGGTCTATTTTATATACGGGGTGTTATAGACATGCCCAAAACTTTGTTGATAGCCTTGTTGTCGCAAGCTACCTTCCTTCCTATGACAACTACGTAGTCAACTTCTTTGAACGATGTTATTAGCCTCTTCCTTTGAGGTACTAATGCATTGTATACATTGTAAAACTCTCTGACCCAATTTGGTATATATGACCCATGGGCCTGGTGAAGATTTGGAAATTGTGATATTTCAGGCACTCTCTTATCTTCGGATGTCTATCGATGACCCCATCTATGGACAACCGTTTTTCCTCAATGATTGTTCTCAGTCCCTCGTACTTTAATCTATTCATAGACTTAGGTAGGGGCCCTATACTGGAGGTGCCAATACTATTGCCTTCTCTAGATATGGATGAGTCGAAGTGGTAGACTGAGAATGCCTGATCCAATATGGATCACTTATCTTTTTAGATCGTAACTCAAATCTCTATGCCTCCATCTGGTCATCTTCATCAGAACCCATATTCTAACTGTTATATGTTGTCACATCCCGAGCCTACACCCTGGACTTGCCGATACCTAATGACCATTGCTAGCCTTCAGCGAACCCTTAGCCTGGGTTACTTAACTCAGCGGAAGACTTAACTCAATAATAAGAAAATATTAATCTCACAAAGATAACTTAACATAAAAATGTGTTGGCCAAACTGGCACTTTAGTCTCAAAATAGAACATCTAAAATGCAAAATAAAGAGAGACTCAAAACTGACTATCTGACTGACTATCTATCTATGAAGCCTGTATAATACTAAGATGAATGTGGGGACAAACTCCAATTCATTCTATAAACGAAAAGACTACAAAGCAATAAAAGAGTCCTCCGAAATGCAAGGAGGCTCACCACTGACTCTGAGTTCTCAAAATGGATCAACGAGGTGCTGGATGCTGATCCTAGGTACCTGCATCTGTATCATAAGACGATGTAGGCCAACTGGCATCAGTACATTGAATGTACGAGTATGAGAGTTGGAATGCTAAACAACATAGGCTAGAAAGAGTCTTGAAAGAAACTGAAAAACTTACTTGGGTCAACTCAACTCAACATGACTGACTCATTTCAATATAAAGCAATTTAAACACAAGTGCAATATAAAGAAAGTTGTTTGAAAACATACTGAAAACTTTGAATGTATACAAGGATACAAATAACTCTGAGATGTATGTAAAATAGAATTAAACTGCTGTGTGTGTGTATATATATATATATATATATATATATATATATATATATATATATATATATATATATATATATATATATATATATTTTCCTTTTGTGGGAGTTTCTCTAACCGAAAACCATCACTTAAGAGCTAGAGTGATAATACAAAAATTTTCCTCACGCTGCCAGGGTCGTCCTATACCTTGCCATTGATATAGAACCTGAACTGCCTAATGGATCCACTAGTCTATGCTAAAAAGCACTAAAGGAATCATCTAAAAAGTATGACCCTTTTCTTTCCATGGTGGCTACATGGTTTATGGGGGTTGGGAGTTTTCTGAACTCTCCCCCATGTCGATGCTCAATACTACTCCCAAAATATCATTATATTAGCTCTTATGTTTTTAAAACATACTGACTTCTGCGATTTGAGATTAGTGCTCAAAACTTGGCTATCTTGGAAATTTGTGTTTCCTCTCTTGCTTTATTTAGAAAGTGATTTCTCTTTTCTCTAAACTAGCCCAAAAGCTCTTTGGAAATCTCAGTTTCCATTTTAACTTAAATGTGAAAACATTTATAAACTTTCAGGGAATACTTAGTTCCCTTATAACTTTTGAGAATTGAACTCAACTCTTTACTATTTGCTTAACTTGAAACTCTTGACTTTAACTCGACTCTTAGGGAATACTTAGTTCCCTTATATCTCTTGAAGGAAAGACTTTAACTTTTACTCTTTACTCTGGCTTGAAACTTGAGCCTTAAAAACGAAGTTAAAACGTTTAATAAAGACTCTTGAAAAGTTTAAGAAACTTTACTTTGACTTGGTTCTTAACTTCTAGACTTAACTCTTAACTCCTTTGATTTTGATCTTAACTTTCCTTGAATTTGGATTATGGATTCAAGGTTATGATTTATGTTCTTTAGTGATTTTAGGTGTTATAGAAATCATTTGAAGTAATTAGGATCATCGGAAGGTGTTAATGTACCTTAGAAGGACTTATAAGGGTTAAACTACAAAAAATGAGGGAAAAACACCGATCCGGGCGCACTGGTGGCACGCCGCGCCAGCCTCAGTTGACTAAATCCTCTTTTTGGCGCGATGCGCCTGGCTTTGCCCAGGTGCGTCTGATGAATTTTTCAACTCGTTTTCTAGTTCCAAATCGCCTAAAACTCCATGGTTTTATGCCCCGAACCCCCAGGATCATCAATACCTTCAATACCCATCAGATCTAAACCTAAAACAACATCAGAAACTACTTATCAACATCAATGGGCATGCAATCAACTCAACCAAAAAAGGATTCGACGAGATTATCAAGAATTCACTTCTAATCATATAATCAATTCTAAAACTTCTCAACTAAAAAATATTGGTGTGCGGATGAATTAACCTAACACGAAAGAGCTCACACACCTTGATAGGGATCACCCCTTACGAATTCCACTCGAAATCTCTTGGCGTTCTTGGCAAAAGCTTGATATTTCTCCCTTCTCCTTCTTCTCTTCTCTTTTCTCCCAAACCCTAAGCGTGGAAGAAATTTTCTAATATGAACTAAAACTTATTTTTACCCCTATTAAACCCTTAAAATGAATTAGAAAATAAATGGATAAAAAGACTAGTTTTCACTTTCTTAAATCCGGATTGGACTTTCCTTACTTCAATAGCCTAACTTCCAAAAGGCATTTTTCAATCCCTCATACGATACAGAAATCAAGAAAATTTTGCGCCAATGGAAGGTCTTTCCAACCATATAAATAATTAACTCTGACTCATCCTGAGATAGAAGTTATGGTCATTTGAAAATGACCAAAAACTCCCTTTCTTAACTTAGAAAAATTTCCAAATTTTCCCCTTTCTTTCCAAAAGTGATTATTCTTAGTTTATTTGATTAATCTAGGATACTATGAGTTACGAGATGTTACATATGTAGTGGGGTCATTGGTATAAAAACCAGTGTTGTCGGAGCTTGCGTCTGATAACTCTAGGGCTTCTTCCTTGACTTTATCTTTCCCACTAGTTGTGGAAAGTTTAGTGATCATGCCCCTGGACGCAGTTGCATTCTCATTGATTGTAATCCATTTTTCTTTCCCTTGGGGAGGTTGTCTGGCCATGTCTACAAAATATCATAGGACAGTTAGTAAAACATTTAAGCATTGAGGATTAACTATAGCCAGTCTTGCCGAACATTTCGGTGAGGCGCCGAATCGTTTTGGCGAACAAAAATTTGCTCGCCGAATAGATTAGTTCAACTACTATGATAGGTTGGTGATAGGGTATCTCTTTCGGCGATTCACCAGTAACTTTCGGTGATCCAGGACCAGTCCATCAAAAGCTCCAGTGTATCATGAAAGTAGGGGTACAGACAAAGGGCAAGACAAGAGTATTTTTGGCGAGATGTCAGGTGTTGTTGGCGATTAGAAGGATCTTACCGAAAGTTACAAACTCAATCATCAAGTTTGACAAGAAATTAAGATCAAGATGGAGATATTTAGGTGACCCGCCGAGTGTTTCGGCGAGCTCGACATAGCTCGCCGAACAGTTCGACATGCTCATGTTCACCATCTTCTCAAACTTAACCACCGCAACCCTCGAAGATACAATTAAACTATGTATTAGTACAATTAAACTCATACCCACACCAATAAACCTATTCAAACACCACAAACGCACAACCCCACAAGATTTAGCTTATTTTAATGTACAACAAAAAAAGGAGTTTAGAAATCAAGATAAAATGGATAAGGTTTACAAATTGGACACAAGAATTTAAACATTTTAATATTATTAGCAGAGCCCAACACATATAAATACGATGCGAACATTGTATACGAGTACAAAATTTGCAAAAGTGAACTTGGGATTCGGAAATCAACCTTATATGTCGATTACAATATGATTGAAATGCTAGGCGGCAAAGAACTCCTTATTATGAGCACTAATCAACAACCAAAATACTTTTTGAAAGCAAAAATATTGAAAATGCTAACTTGATGCAAGTTTGTGGAGTTTAAAAGTGAGGGAAAGTGAAGAGCTTGAACTTCTGGAGCTTTTGGCCATATATGTTCATCTAGTTTGCGTTTATTCGGTGACGTTAATAAAGTTCACCGAACTATTCAGTGGAACTCCAAATGGTCTCTTACCTCGCTGAGTTTTACAGGACCTTCAATCAATGTGAGGATGCCTTTAGTGTTCTTAGTCGAGCACGCAGAATAGGTTGGTGACTCACCGACTAACCATTTTCCTCGCCAATTTGTACTATCCAAATTTTCCCTCCCTTTAAACGTGCATCACTGACACACCATTATTCTAACATATTAATTGAAAGTGATAACACCTTAGGTTGCCTCCCAAGAAGCACCTTATATATAGTCGTGGAACCACTTTCCCTTTTAATCTTGATCAGTTGGGTATAGATGAGACATCACGTGGCCCATTTGTATATCTAGTAATTGTATTAATATGAATTGGGAAGCAGTTATCTCGTTTAGCCTTAATACACCTTCTTTTATCTCATTGCAACTTGTCATGACTCTTTCTTTTTTGAAGAATGAGTGAGAGAATCTTTGTTTTTTGTCTACCCTTTCCCATTTTAGCTTTCACATGCTTGCGATGGGAGGTACCTCGGTCATTAACATTGTTAGATGTTCCTAATTTTACAATTTTCCTAGTCATTAAATCCAATTGGGTCAATAGCATTTTCAAAATATGCTTCTTTTTAGTCTCATCATTGGGTCTATCCAGATTATCTAGGAGGTGGGTTGCAATCACGTAGGGAAGTTGCGAGAGACCTCCTGGAAATATCTGGTCAGCCATTCTTTTGTTTTTCGGACCAAGACCTTTATTGAAGTAGTCCAATAGCATGTTTCCTGAGATTACATGAGTTGGGTGCTGAAGGTAAATTTCCTTAAATTTTACACACAACTCATGAATTGACTCATTCTCCAATTTTCTGAAACTCAGGGTGTCATCCCTAAGAGACATCATCCTTTGAAGGGAAAAGTCCATTTGAGATCCGTTGCTACTAGATATGCCCCTCGTTCCTACTCAGAAAAGCAAAATAAACTAAAAGAAAACGTTAAAGTTAGTAAAACTACAACTAATAAGAACAAAAATTCTACTTAACTACATATTCTCACATAACACCACTCCCCAGCAGCGGCGCCATTTTGATCTAACGTCATCAAAGACACAACTTCCAATGCAAGTGTCGACGATCGTACCATAGTATAGTAATCCAATCAAGGGTTGAGATCACTTCCACAGGGAGTGGTGGTGATAATTAATAAGAAAGAAAAACTAAGTTCTAACTAGTCGTAGCTAAACATATTATCAAATAAAAATATTTTAAATCAAAGATCGGGGTGACGCAAGCATCAATTATCGATGGGGTTTGTCACAGGTAAGTAAAAATAGCAAAATTAACAAAGAGAACTAAATCTAGGAAAGGGGATTACTAGGATGTAATCAGAACTAAATCATTGGGTACATGCTTCTTATAGAAAATTCATAGATTAATTATGACTAGGCTAGACTTTAAGGGGGATAAGCTCTCTCTTGAGCAGCTTACCCCATTTCAAATGGGTTCCTCTCAGACACCCACTTGTCGCATGAAGAACAATATCCACCTTAACCCACTAACTCTCTCGAGCCTAGTGTGTGGAAATGAGTCTAGGAATCACTCTCTCGAGTTGAGCCTCATGTTGACCCACTCCCACCGGCCATCAATTTAGTAGTCTTAGTTTCGCGACTTCTCTCTCGAGCAAGCCAAAAACATATCTATGAACTTGTATTTGCAACTACAAATTCACTAGATTTATCCACAACTACTTAACGAAATCATAATTAAACTACAATTTAACTATCAGCAAGCAAGCCACAACAAATAATCTAACCCATATTCAAAAACTCACACCCCAAGAATTGGGCTTTTAGCTAGACATAATTAAGAGATAGAATTTTATACCAAAATGAGCTTTCATTCAAGTGGTATGAAGATTTAAGTCTCATTACAGACCAAGGATGAATAAATCGAAAGACCCAAGTCCAAATCCTTGAGTTGAAACCCTTTGGGTCTTCAATTTCTTCTCCCAAAACCCTCTCAAACTTGAAGCTCAAAAACTAAGATAAAAACTGGAAGAATATAATAATGTTCTATTATTTCAATAATAATTCGATTACTAAGCTAAAACACTTAACAACTATTTATAGTTTTCAAAGATTAGTGCTGCAGCGGGCTCAGCGTAGATAATCAGAATCGCCAAATAAATTGGCGATTCTCCCTTTGATCATTTCATCGCCGTCTTGCGCTTGATCCAATCATCTTAGTGTTTTGGATCACTAGGAGATAAGGTACTGCTTTGCAGAACTTCTCGGCGGTGCGCTGACTGATTTGATCCTTTCCTTCAGGGCTCGGCACATTGGAACAAAGGATGATCTTCAGACCTGTCGCGAGTCTCCAAGTTGACTCGACGATCCTCAGGACTTCATTTCTTCGTTCTTTTCATCCTTTTTGTTCCTTATTGACAAGTAGTATCCATGCTTTGCCTCAAACTCAAAATACCTGAAATTTAAGGTTATTGATTAGTAATTTAGACAAAACAAGCATTTAAGGATACTATTTATATCAAAATATAGCGTTAAATGAGTCCAATATGTGGACTCATCACTTGCTATGTTAGTTAGTGATGACCCTGGTAAACCAATAACGTGCATTTATGATGTGTGGGCAATGAACCAATTAGAGCATATTTGGAGCAAAGTTATTACCATTCAACCTTTCATACCTGCTCATTTGCCTAAAGGCGTCTGGGAGGATGATAATATGATTTACGGAATCCCAGAAACTTCACATCTAGTGCTATATGACTCTACAATAAGATAAGTTGTAGATCTTGGATTTCAGCTGGACGTATTCATGAGTTGCTGTTGGGTTTTCAATTACAAGGATATTCTAGTTCCAGTAAAGAATGGAAATGACAGCCAGGGCAATGATAATGCAGTCCGACAAATCGACCACTTCTTCAATGTATTACAATGAACAACTGTCCTATTGGTTGTTACTTCAATAGCTAATGAAAATCATCTCAGATAGTGGTAGCAACAGTGATGGTGGTGGGCTGTTTATGAATAATAGCAGTTGTCCTAAGAGATTGTATGTCCTCCTTTCTGATATACTTAACAACAAGCAAACAATTTGTTTTTGTTGTTACTTAGTGAGGCTTGAATTAGATTATAGTTGTTACCCGAATAATGAAAGAGGATTTGGAAATTTTGTTGATGATTTATCCATTGATATATGCATGTGTATTTATATGGAGTGTGTATGTAAATTATTGTATGTAAATGGGAGTTGGTCAGTCAAGAACTTCCATGTCCAGAAGATGCATGTTGCAGAGATGCGGATATTGAGGTGGATGTGTGGTCATACTCGAAGCGATAATGATGAGAAAGAAGGATATACGGGATAAGGTGGGAGCGGCCTCCTTGATAGATAAAACGAGGGAAGTATAGAAATATGTCAATTCAAGCGAGAAAGCTAGATTTTGTTACCAATGTTAGAACCTAGGGAATTAATGCACCTAAGGGATTGATTCATAAATAGAATCATTAGATAGTGTTTCATTTAAAAGAAAGGATAATATTAGTCCTTCAAAACTTTTTATTTCCTAAACGAGAAACTTTTGATACTAATAAAAGTGAAGTTAATAAAGAGTTACGTTATCCTAAATCCTATTTCTAGTTTAACATTTCAAAAATGTAATATTTATTATTTAATGTGATTTAGTTGTATCAATCAATGAAGTAGCCCTCACTCTAGCCATTTACTATTCTATTTAATTAATTTTCCTTAAGAAGGGATAATGTACTAGTGAAGTAAGAAAGTATGAAAAAGAAAACAGGTACGAATAAGGAAAATAAGGAGTAAGATGTGCCTGTCATGCACTCAATGTTCTAGTCATAGTTTCGAGTCTATGTTATTGACTAACTTAATCATTTATTGTTATATTTAAATTTTTTTCACATGATGAATATAAAATTCACATGCAGGTTTTTCACGTAAAAACTTTTAAGAAATAGATATATTGGCAGAATCAACAACCAACAAGAAATGTAAAGCAATATAAAGAAAGTACAACAAAAACGAGAAGCATCAATATTATATACAATAGCAAGAGTACATGATTCAATCTCACGACCTGGTAGACAAAAGTACAAAGTTACTACAAGAGTGCAAGTCCCAAAAATGGACCAAAAAGTACAGACTTGTCTCGAATACAAAAAACATATCAAAACTATATACATATAGAGTTAAGTCAAACTAGGACGCCATCAGCTCACCCTTCATCTCAAAAGATCCCCGCAGTACTTAGGCTCAGATCATCGTTGTCGACTAGTGATCACAACTACATCAAAAAAATAAATGTACTAGAGTGTAGCATGAATATCAAAACAACAGGTGCCCAGTAGGCATCATAGGTCAAATGATACTATAAGAGTATATATATACTCTTATAGTATCATTGACTAATAAGTAATTTCTTAACAACAAACCTTATTGATATCAATACAGTATATAAATATTGATTTAGTATCAGTTAAGTAAAATTATCATCCATAATGATACCAATACTGTATATGATACCAATTTTGGTATCACTTAAGCAAAAAATATCACCCTTATTGAATGGTGTATGGACTGTAATTATTTATGAGAGAATGTGTATTTCAGGAAATACTTTGGATTTTGTATGAACTTGCCATTATTTTAGATTGGCGAAATGGTCTGATAAACCCTTATACTTGTATGTGTTTGTATTATGAACCACCCTACTTAACTTCTGTAAATTTTGATTTTTTTACAAATAGCAATGTTCTTCAATCTTCATATGTTTTTACAATTTGAGCATCAATTCATGTCAAATAGATGAAATTCTATATTATTTGACTTGAAATTTCAACTTCAAGTTCACTAACACAAATCCAACGAGCCCCATTCACGAATTTAAATTAATTTCACAAATTTATAAGACCCATTTGTTGTTCTTTAAGCTTCTCAGTGGAGTTTTCAACTTTTTTCAATACCCACCATTACCCTTTATGTTAATGTATATCATACCTCCTCTTTCAATCAAACTAACACAAACAACGGTTTCAACTTTTAAAATAAAAAAGACTAAGAATTTTGAAAAATCGAGGTTGAAAAAAGAAATTAATGGCGTGATTTTGATTTGTTGAAAAGAGGAGAGTGGATTGTAGAAAAAAAAAGTTTATCATGGGTGATTTTTAAGAAAAGAAAAGAATAGGTATGGTGGGTAATTTTGTTGAAGAAGAAAACAAGAAAACTTAGGATTAGGGATGGAAGAGTGTTGGAGAAGAAGAGAAATTAGAGTGGGTGGGTGGGCGTGGGGTGGGAGTGGGTAAATAAAAAATAATATTTTAAATAAAATATGTTGTATTTACACGCTTGAAAGCGAGTGTAGTCACACATTTTTTCAACTCAATAATATTTATGTCACATAGATTCAGTCAATGGTTAGAGGGGTTTCAAATATAGTGTTTTAATAAGTTTAAGGGTCTAGTTGACAATATATAGAGTAAAATGATTCAGAATACAAACTCATATAAGTACAATGGTCTATCAGACTATTTCGCCTTTTAGATATTTATGGCCCATTTATGTGGTTTTCCCATGATTTTATAACTAAGAGACTCAAGCCCAAAACCTCATAAGAGGTCCTTGGTGAGCCCAAAGTTAATTAAAACCCTAGATAAAAGGAATTAAGAGGAGTTGTATAAAATAAAATGACAAAAGAGATGTGAGGAAGTAGTCAATTGTTGAGGTATATCTACAACACCACTCAATCAATCCAATATCTCTTTTTCCATTTTTTCCTTATCGTAATTTGCACCACTTCTTCTTCATCGGCTTATAAGGTTAGATTTCTGATTATTATTATTGTTATTATTTATAATTTGAATCTGAATTTGTCCTATTTGGGGATATAGGGTTTTGCTGCCATTGTTTCTGTTTATGCTAATTCTTTTTATTTCTTTCCATCTTTTGCATTTAAAAATTGTTCTATTTCCAAGGGTTTGTCGATTGATATTATAGTTGAAAAGGGTATTTAAATTACATGCAAAATTTCTCTAGGAAACCACGTGACTACTTCTTTACTAATATCCTCTTAATTTAGCTAATTATTGATCATCCAACTCATTTAGTCCAATTTATTTTTGGTTTTAAACTCAAAATCATCAATTTCCTTTTATATGGTGAATGAATACTCCTTCAAATTTTAAATAGTAATGTGTAACACCCCAGAAATTTTTTGAACTAAGACTCGAATCATCCTTCGTATAAGTTTTTTCCAAGGAATTTAAACTTTCTTTAGTATTAAGGTCAGGTCAGTAGATGCAGCATGTTGAGTTCTAAAAGAACTAAATTGGAAATAACAAAAATATGAAATTTGGAGAGTTAAGCTAAGTATGAGTTTTGGGTCAACTTCAAACAACCATAACTCCTAGCACAGGGTGAGTTAGGTGTGCTACAAGATACCTTAGGAGCGATCTTTCAATTATCTTTCCAACGCCACCGAGTTTGCTAAGTTTCGAGTTCGAATGAGTGAGATATGGACTTTTGACGTTACGTTGTCCAGTTAAGGAAAGTTAGCCGAAAATAATGAGGGGTATTTTGGTATTTTCCTTACACAATCATATTTAATTTGTTTTTAGTAATATTTTAAGGGTGTAATCCTAATAAGTTCAGTTTTATAATCCTAATATATGCCTAGGATTTTAGTTGAGTGTTCAAGAAAAGAAAAGAAGAGAAAAAAAAAGAAAAGAGGAGAAAGGAGGAAATGATCAAAGCGTCAAGAATCTAGTTTTTTGAGGTATGTAAGATTCCATAGTGTTGGGTTCGTTCACCCACACGCCAATCATAATTTATTCAATGTAATTTCGTTCTTGAAATTTAAGGATTTAAGTTCTTGATGAGTTCTTGATAAGTGTTCTTAAATATTCATTAAGTTTGATGTAAGATTCTAATTGGGTCAACTTTAAATGACCATATCTCTTAGAATATTAAGAGTTACGTGAATCATAACCTACCCAATTAGATAAACTGAATCTACTTTCCAATGCCACCAATTTCGCATCAATCCAATTTCTGAGTAAAAAGTTATGGTTATTTTAGTAACCTATATAGTGATGTTACAAATTAGCCGACTGGAAAATATTTAAAATATTTATTTTTGTCTTTTTACCTCCAAGAAAATCATAGATAAATTTTTTGACTAATAAAAGGCTCAAAACAATCAGATTTTCATGTTCACTAATAAAAATCATAATTCTTGGTCACAGAGATTTCAAGAAACTAATTGAAGAATCTCAAAAAATGTTTTCTTGATTGTTTACTTCAAAATAGGGTTTCAAGGCTTCTAATCAAGTTTTTCTTCACGATTCTTAAATATTCTTCAAGAATCTTGTTCTTCTAGGTATTTAAGTGTTGGACTAGTTTGTCCTCACACCCTACATCTACTTTCAAATCAGTAAAAGAATTATGTATGATTCTACCCCTAGATTTTAGTATTGTTGAGATAAGTTTATTTTGAGTTCTTGAGTTCATGTTTCTTTTAAAAGTTTTATTCCTAATTATCGAATTTCTATATTTTTATTGAGATCCTTCATATCATGAATCATAACTCTTGAATTCATAATTCACATTCAAGTGAGAGTTAAGAGTAGAGTTCGAGAAGGTATTTGTGTTCAATTGTGAATCCTTGTGATCAACTATAATTTGAACTAAGTTTTGAGGAAGTATGTAAGGGAATGAGAAGATTTGTATACATGAGTTCCATGTAGTATGTAGACATTCGAGTCGAGTCGAGTCGTCCATAAATTCCGCATGGACTCCACAAATTGAGTATCTTTGAGAGGAGTAGCCTCAGCAAGTTCTAAGTCTTGAGTAATAAGTCTCTAACGCATTTAAGTTTATATTTATAATCATGGGACTATAACATGTTACCCATGGAGTCCTTGAGTTGAATTATTCATGCCCATAATTCCATATAAACCCTATAAGTCGAACAGTCTTGAGATGAGAAGTAAGACGAGAAGTGTCTTTGAGTCCTTGAGTTGAGTAGTTCATGCTCATATTTTGCATGAACCCTCCAAGTTGAACATCATGAAATTATCCATAAACATGATATCACAAGCCTTGAATCCATAATACAATTCAAGGAAAGTTAAGATCAAAGTCAAGAGAAGTTAAGAGTCAAGTCTAGAAGTTAAGAGCAAGTCAAAGTAAAGTTTATAAATTTTCAGAAGTCTTTCACAAAGGTTTTCACTTTGTTTTAAAGACTTAAAGTTCAAGTTGAGTAAAGAGTAAATATTGAAGTCATTTCTTCAAATAAGTATATGGGGAATATGTATTCCCAAAGAGTTTTAAAATGTTTTCACATTTGCGAAAGAAAGGGAACATTGATTCCAAAAGAGAGCTTCTAAGCTAAGTTTTGAGTAATTATCTCAAACCAAAGAAAGATGTTGTTTTAAAAACATATGAGCTAAGTATATTTTTTGGAGTAGTATTGAGCACCGATATGGGAATACGAGTTCATATTAACTCAAGTCTCCATAAACCATGTAGCCATCATGGGTATCATAGGGTCATACTTTTTAGATGATCACTTAAGTTAAGCTAGTGGATCCACTAAGTTAAGCGTTCTATATGACGGCAAAGTATAGGACAGTTTTGGCAGCGCGGGTAAGACGTTGTATCACCACTTAGGCTCGTAGTTGTGGTTGTCGATTAGAGAAACTCCCACAGTAGTAATTGCATGGTTCCTCAAGGGGTCATGCTTAGTATGAATGGGGGTATGGGACTTCATTCATGCATTGCACAAGTAGAATTTGAGAGGGAGCATGTTATGTATTTTATGATATTATGATTATGAGTTGACATTGTGTTTTTAAACAGCTCTTTATAATGCACTTATTTTAAGCTGCTTTATATCGAAATGAGTTCATTTAAGTATCAAGAGTTGAGTATTTCAAGTTGAGTACCTTAAGTTGAGTATCTTGAGTTGATTTGTGCTTCATTGAGTCGAGTATCATATCTTTGAAGTTGAGTATCTAATCTTTGAGTTGAGTATCTAATCTCTGAGTTGAGTATCTTATCCTTTAGTATTTATTGAGCTTAATAAGTTTGAAAAGAGGTAAGTATGTTCCCATTTTTATCAAGTTCAAGCTTATGTTATGCTTTAGAATTCCCCTTACATGCTCGTACATTCCACGTACTGAGTCATTTGGCCTGCATCTTCTCATGATGCAGACACAGGTATTCAGGATCATCAACAAGAGCTTCGTTGGTACATCCGAGAGTTTGAGTTAGCAATGGTGAGCCTCCTTGCTTCCGGAAGATTTTATTTACTTTTCAAGTTCAACTACGATGACATGGGTCTTGTCCCGACTTCCATCATTATCAGTTAGAGGCTTCATACATAGTCAGTGTTGTTGAGAAGTGTGTATCATTTATTTTATTAAATATTTTAAAGACTTAAGTTGCCTATTTGATGGCGAGTTGAATATAATTATTTTTATTCAAAGTTTTTTCATTTGATTTAAAGATTTGTAAAGTTGAGTTTTTTGAATTTTTATTTTTGTTTTAAGCTTTTGCATGCTTAAGTTAGTCTCCCGCATGTAGTCAGCCAGGATGAGGGTTTGCTTAGGGCCAGCAATGGTTCTGGACTGCCGGCCACATCCAAGGTGTAGACTCGGGTCGTGACATAATGCACTTTTAGTCTCCTCCTAAAGTATCTTTACCTTTTAACATCCACATATATTCTAGAATTTTTAGTTATAGTTCAACGCTAAATTGTTTGGACTCTTCACTTTTAGTGTTGGACCACGACATGGGTGTGGGTGTTGTATCTCTGTTTGATTTGGTCAATCTATTTTGGATACTTTGACCAAAATCGTCTGGACAGTTTTAATGAATTATGTAATTGATAAAAAAAAAACTAAGGTGAAATTGAAGAAAATGTAATACTTTTATATAAAAATGTATATATTGGTCGGCAACATTGAAAGATGCTAAGAATGGTCAATAGAGGGATGAACCTAATTTAATCAAGAACAAAATCATAACCATTAATGCATAAATACATCTATGTTGGTCGGACTATTCAAAATTGCAGTGTACATTTCAGATCCTCCAAAAGCAATAATACATTTTTGGAGGATCTGAGATGAGTGCGGCAACATTTTTCGGAGATTACGAATATATTGTGCAACTCTAACCTGCACAACCCTAATTTAAGAGTAAAATCTTACATCACTAATAGTAAAAATTCAAAACAAAAGAAAAAAAAGAGTACTTAGAAAGAAAATGAAAGCTAATAAGGTTAGCTTTCATTATCTTTCTAAATACTCCTCTATTTTTCTTTTGTTTTAAATTTTTACTATTCATGATGTAGGATTTTACTTTTAAATTAGAGTTTTGAAGGTTAAAGTTGTACAATATATTCGGAATTTCCGAAAAATATTGTCGCACTCATGTCAGATCCTCCAAAAATGCATTATTATTTTTGGAGGATCTGAAATGTACCCTGTAATATTTTTGAATAGTCCGACCAACAAAGATGTATTTATGCTTTAATGATTTTGATTTTGCTCTTGATTAAATTTGATCCACCCTTGTTTTGACCATATTTAGCATCTTTCAATTCAATAGTTAGAAATATTTGCAGGCAGTGCTAAGTTAAGCTTGTTCTTTTTCCAAGTGTGTTGTGGATTTATGTTAATTGAAAAGGGCGTGTTATTTATTGTTTCATGCTTCTTAAATTACCTGCAAACTGGTTGTATATGCTAAGTTGAGATGGAGGATAAAAAAACAAAAAGAAATTCATGGATTGGTAATGAAAACTAAATAACTAGTTCTTTATTAAGAATTCCCATCGTTCTATTTTCCTACGGAAATAACAAAAATAGCTGCCCATCCCCCCAAAAAAAACTAGTCAGCCGATGTATACTGTACATGTGATAGATGTGTATTTGCTGATGAAAATGACCCCACATTGGACCGAGACTAGATTGTTGGACTCCTTATAAGGCTTGGGCAATTCTCCTCCATATTAGTTAATTTTTGGGTGTCAATTTTAATTTGACAGTATTGGCTAGTGGATGTTACACATTTTTGGTTGAGCAGCCAAATGTGTAATTTACCCTTTTTTGCTAAGTTTGATAAAGTGGTAAAACTGCTGCTTGATTTCTTTCTTACACTTTTGTTCTAATGATGCATGTATTCTAGATCTGTTCTAATCAATATGTTTGTAAGTTGTATCATTATGTTTATTCCAGTCGAGAGACCTGTATATATTTCCAGGTAAAAGATTGGGGAGCAAACGGCCACCGGTATAGATGGTCATTGTATGTGTGTGCTAGCACTGATTTTCTCTCATCAAAAGTGAGAGTTTCGAAGAGAAGCATTTTCATCAGAAGAACAATTGTCCGTCTCCTCGTTTGCGACTTTAAAGTAGCAATGGCAGAACACTCTTTCGTTAAGTCTGTTGAATTCTCCTTGCTCCCTAGTTCTCCTTCACCTTCCGAGGGCCGCTAGTTTCAGTTGTGTTGCTGGCCCAGTTGATGGCTTATTCTTACTGCAGGAAAAAAAATTATGACGGTGTGCGCTTGGGTTTGTGGAATCCTTCCACCAGAGTGTTCCGTCCTCTGCCTCATGCGCCTTTTGAGGTTGAGCACTTTTTCTCAGACCATCATCATCAATTTGGGTTGGGGTTTGATATGTTGACTCAAGATCATAAGGTTTTATGTATTCGAGAATATAAGGGACAGGACGATGACCCTCATGTCTCTGTCTGTGTCTATTCCTCATGCGACAACTCATGGAAGGACCTGGAATTCCCTTCCAGTTATACGTCAAGTTTGTCCTTTGACGCCACTTATCTCAATGTGGTTTATTATTGGCGTTCATTGCCTGTACATGAGATGTACAGGATTCACTCATTTGACATGGGCAGCGAACAGTTTGGGGAGATGCAACTCCCAGTTATTCCCAATGAACACTGGAGGAAGCTTACATTGCGTGGCGACTCACTTGCAATGTTAGCCAGTGGCGACTCACTTGCAATGTTAGCCAGTGATAAGTCTATGACATCCATATATGAAATGAAACAAAAGGGAAGTTAGTTGAATGTTCTTACAGTTCAACCTCTATAGATCCTCTTTGGCCTTGTGACATCTAAGAGAACGATAAGATTACATTCAAAATCAGACTAACTTCTCAGCTGGTGCTATATGACCCTACAACAAGTGAAGTTGCAGATCTTGGAATTGATTTGGACCGTATTGGCTGTTGTGTTTTCAATTACAAGGAGAGCCTAGCTCTAATAAAGAGTGGAGATGAAACTCAGGACGAGGATAATATTGTCGACCAAATTGAACACTTTTTCGATATCATACCAACTGATCGCAAGTCTCTGTTTACTGTTAGAGGTCCTCCTACCGGACGGTGAACTTAAATAATTGGGTTCTTGGTTTTTTCTACCAACTTTTGTTGTAATAGGAACCATAAAGGTCGTTGAATGACTAGTTTTTACGCTCTCATATACAAATGGTAGTGCTTTTGATCTCACCCCCTAAAAATTCCTTCAAAAACATCATCTCATGCCTTTTCAATCATACTTTTCATATACTAGTTTCTGAAAATGTGTCTTGCACATTTGTCCCTTATTATTATTAAATTTTTATATACTAAAAAGTTGAGTAATAAAAAAAATGCTGAAATTAACAATAGTAGTTTTACCATTTATCTTTTATTCACTAAATAATAACAAATATAATATTAAGAAGAACATTAAATAGATGATATATCTAGTTATTTGTTAGTTATCCTTGTGCAATTTCCTTCCTATGATAATATCAATCTTAGTAAATTGATTCTTAAAAAGCATATTAAAAATTTAATTCTCATAGTCTTTTTACATAAATAGTGGAGAATGACTATTCACATTGAACTTTTAATTTTAAAAAATTATGTGTATGAGAAATAATTAACATCCAATAATTAGGCAGAAGAATATCACATTATCATTAATAAAATAATATCTCTAAGGCAAAAGTAGACATTCTAGTTTGGACAATAATTACTACTTAACTATTTATGGGTCGAGCTCTAGTCAATAATCTATAGATGGGAGTTTGACAATTTTTCAGCTATAGTTAAAATTTTACATCAACTATAAATAGCTTATTATCACAGTAGATAGATGTTTGATGCATAAAATTTATAAATTCTAAAAGATTTCGTCAATGTGGTACATATGCAAATTTATGATATAAACACTTGGTATATTACGAAACACACTTAAAACCATCACCATAATTAATATGTCAATTATTTTTATCGTTATATCACATATACGTCTTCTTTTTAACCTTAGAGAAGTATTGTACACATGATTTATGAAGAGAAAAGAATAATGCTCCTTTTTACATAAAATTTCTCTTTGAATAATTAATATAAATTGAGCAATATAAACTTTTCAAAATGACTTATTCTAGATATATGATCAATTTGAGGAATGAATGTTCCAACACACAAATAATAGACTTATAAGATCAATAAATTATACATATAAACGAAAAGTTTAAAGAAAAATACAACCTCAAAATCACATATATACTATATAGAGTATGATCCATTCTTTATCTCCAATTAGGTGGGCCATTTTATTTTAGGATATGGATTCTTTTTTTATATACATATAAAAAAAATCATATTTGATTTCTCATTTAGTCATTCATCTCTCTACTCATAAATAATAATTTCAAAAATATATTTATACTAAAGTAGAACACTCTATCAGAGCCAAATAAGCATGTCAAATGAACTGATTAATCTTTCATTAATATGAATTTCATCAGTTATAAAGAAACATAGTAGAACATGAATTGTATATGACTAATTTCTCCATGTAGGACACAAAATATTCTAATAAAAAACAAAATCATAAGAAAGTGCATCAAAATATTTAAAAAGAAAATATATAATACTTAGGACGGACAAAAAAGAGCGGATAAAAAAAAATTACTGCACATACAAAATGATTTGCAATGTTCATTTTTGCATGATAATCTCTCATCCTACTCTTGTCATTTACATGAAGATCGTGCTAGGCAATTTATAGCAGTAGCAAGGATGACCTTTGAGTAGATAATTAATTTGCATTAAATTAGTTCAATGATTTTAGTCCATATCAAATTTGTTTAATGGAAAAACTCTTCAAATATTCCTGAGTTTTTCCGTAATAGAGTAATTATTAATGTGAATTTGATTTATGCACCAATCTAAATGAGTTATTTATTAAATATTTAATTATATTTTATAATATTTGTTTTAATTATTTTAATATAAGGGTAAATTGGTAATTCAACTTTGAGCTATGAATCTTCCCACTTATAATATAATATGATATGATTTAACATTGGCAAGAAAATTGTCATATGATTTCCTCAACTCTTTACATTCCTTTATTTACTTTCAAAGTTATTTTTTATAGATTTATTTCATTTGGTCTGTGCTTGAATATAATTAATATGGAAAGATATTTAAAACATTAAAAATATCTTATAAGCTAAAAGTCATAAGTTGAGAATACCAACTTTTGACTTTTAGCTTATTTTGTATTTTTATGGCGTACAAATAAGTACTTACGAACATATTTGGATTGACTTATTTTAAGTGTTTAAAGAAACATAAAAATTGCTTATAAACATGTAATATTAAGCCAATAACCATAAGTTAGAATTTCTAATTTATTTCACTTTTAATTTATCAGTCAAAATCCAAAAGTCAATCCAAAGTGCTTGTTAAAACCTTGGCTAATTTAGTATGCAATTCAAATTTAGTCGGGACTCGGGCTCAGAAAAAACAAAACACTTTTATCCTGCCCAATTTTGATCTAATTAACCTAATCCAAACACCGTGGAGTCGCAGACAAGTATAGTAACAAAGAAAGAAGGAGATACCATCCATCTTGTTTATGCATTCTTCATAACCTTTGTTAGGTTAGATTTCAATTTCTTTCTTTTTTGAATTTGGTGATATAGGGTTTTGCTGCTAAATTATATCCTGCCCAATTTTGATCATTCTTGTGTCGTTTATATTTCAACTTTTAGAAATAGTTGCAGGAAGTGCCAACTAAAACTTGCTAAGTGTTGTCGATTGATCTTAATAAAAAGAGTCAACACATTAATTAGTCATGCCGAGTTTGGTTATTCCATCTTCTGCCTTGCATAAATAATACATATGTTTTGTTCTCAACATATACATTAAAACCAGTAGTCAAATACAGTACTTGATGTGCTGATTTTAATACATAAACAACTCACCAACTAACCGTACAGCCGTTTACTGCTTTATGGTCTGTAGATTACCTGCAAAATTGTTGTATTTGCTAAGATGAGATGTAGAGGAAAGCAAAAAGGAAATCATTGATTGGCTAATGAAAAGTCTAGATAAGCATTACCAGTTCTTTACTAGTCTTGTATGAATTTCTATCTCTATGCTTTTCTATGGGAATTGACATTAACAGAAGGACTGCCATCCCTAAAACCGGACTTTGCGCCTTCTGAGATTTATTCGAGTATTCTGAGATGAACCAGTATACGGAGTTTACCCTTATGCCTATATGTCTGCAAAATGGTTGCATATGTTAAGTTGTTGAGCTGTAGAACAAAAACAAAACCATTTATGGGCTAATGAAAATACTAGAAAACCAAATGACTAGTTATTTACTATGAATTCCCATGTTTTCATTTTCCTATGGAAATTAACATAAATAGCTGCTCATAAAAATAGTCGAGAAATGTATACCATATATGTGTGTGTTAATTGATGAGAATAATCCTACATTGGATCAGGACGAGATCCTGCTTAAGCAACCTTCCTCCATATGAGCTAGATTTTGGGTGTGAGTCCTAATTTGATAGTATTTGCTAAGTTTGATCACTCGTAACATAATGCTTGATATCTTTGAGTTATACGCCAAAAGTTGTAAACTAAACTAGAGCCAAGAGATAGAGTCCTTGAGTGTGATATTAAGAAATTAAATCATAGTTGCGACCTTATGTGCTTAGAATGGGGAGTTTATGGTTGAACATCAAGATATGTAGTTAACCTAGCAACCTAGATGACCTTAGGGAGTTTGGTTGAGCATGGGAAGGGCAAGTACCAAGGCAAAAGGGCAAGCCTTAGCCAAAGGGCCAAGGCTGCCCCATTTGTCAAGACACCGCCCAAGGGGTTCACGACCAGTGGTGTGGACCACGGTATGTGAAGGGGTCCGTGAACATGCCTTAGAGGCTTGGGAGGCCAGGCCAAGTTGCCAAGACACTGTCCCAAGTCCACGAGGAACTTGATAACCCATCGGCTTGACCACTGCCCGTAAAAGTGCCTTAGTGTTTGAGGGAATTTTAGGGTCATGGAGAGTTGGGGAAGCTACTGGAAATTGTACCACATGAACCACCACGGACCGTGGTGCCCTTCACGAGCCTTCCAAGTGGTCGTGGTGTCTGGGAAAAGGCTGCCTAGTCGAGGGCTTTTGGGTAAATTCATAAAAGCCTAATTATGGGGTCGTTTTAAAAGGGTTTTATACATACATACATACATATATATATATATATATATATATATATATATATATATATATATATATATATATATATATATATATATTTCTAAATCAGAAACCACCTGATGCTTTGGTATCGTGATCAACGACACTAGCCTACAGTTCGAGTGTCTACGAATCGAAGCGAGTATAGTAATCCAACCAAGGGTTTGGGTCGTGTCCCAAGGAAGTGGTAGTGAAAATAGTAGTTACACTAGAATTTTGTTCTAGTTAGTGATAGTTTAAGACTTTATCGAAGAAAAACAAAATAAATTCAATTTGTGACACTCACGTGTCAAATATCAAAAAGGGTTTTGTCACAAGTTGAAGAAAACAATTAAAATAAAAGGAGAATCAAGTGTAAGATAAAGTTATTGGGGTGTGATGTTGACGTAAACTAATGGGTACATGCTTTTGATAGGAAAATTTGCAAAATAATGGTAACTAGACTAAGCTTTAGGTGAAAAAGAATTCCCTCTTGCTCTCGGACACTCACTCGTCTAATAAAGACCAGCCTACGCCTCATATACACCGCTCTTTCGATGAAATGTTCTTGGATATGAAGCTAGGGCTCACTTTCTCGGGCTGAGCTTTTGCCACCTCACTCCTTAGGACATCAATCTAGCGGTCTTGGTTTCGCGATCTCTCTCTTGAGCAAGCTGAAAACACATAGGTGGTTTTGTATTTGCAACTACAAACCCATTAACTTAAACTACAACCACTAGTTGAAATCACCATTAAAATACATCTAATCCTATCAACAAACAAGACCCACCAATAATATAAACACATATTTGCTAAATGCACCCCAAGAATGGGAGTTTTTAGCCACACATCAAGCAATAATTAAATACACCTAAAATTATAAAGAAATCAAACGGGTATAAGAAATTAAATCTTAATATGAGAAAAGGAAGAAGAATGGAGAATACCCACTTCCAATTTGAGGAAGAAGAACCTCTTTATTAAACTCACCCACAAAACCCTCTCCAAACTTGAGAGAAAATATGAAAACTAGAGTTCTAAAAAGTGAAAAATTATAATAATGTTCAGACTCTTTACAAATAATAAAGAGTTTACTATTATAGACTTCAAATTAAGTGCTGATGAATCCGTTCAGCGAATTTAGTCGTGGATCGCCGATTGATTTGACGATTCGTCCTTCTAGTTCGTCATCGTTTGTGCTTTGACTTCATTGTCTATGCATGCTGTAACATTGGGCTGAATAACTCTACTTCACGAAATTATTCCGTGAAGCGCCGACTTCTCTTTTTCATTGCCTTCTTAATCCACTTCCTTCCGGGCTTCGCGTGTTGGAACAAGGGCGAAATACAGCTCTTCAGCGGATCTCCAAGTATATTTGGCGAATCTCAGACTTCAACTTCAGCTCTTTTTCATCCTTTTTGTGTTGTTTTGCGCCTAAGTGTCCATGCTTACGCTAAAACTCCAAATACCTGAAACTCAAGAGTTTTCATCATATATTGAGATAAAATGAGCAATTGAGGACACTATTTACAATAAAATAAAGCCCTAAAATTTGAGGACTCATAACCACTCCTAACTTAAAACTTTTGTTTGTTCTCAAGTAAAACTCAATTTCAGCAGTTCAAAATAGGATGTCTCAAATAGTGCTACACAAGAATCAATCATGAACGTACACAACAAGACTCAAATCACTCATGCATAGATCAATTGTATACTCAAAGATTCAAGTAGTGACACACCATTACAAAAGATTCTCATGCTTGAAATACTTGCTACTTATGCAAGTCCAAGCTCAACATAAATATCTAAATGCCCGCACACAAAGAATGATTCAATTTTCACACACAAAGATCAATCAATTTACGATCAGGAATCAGATGTAACATTCACACTCACAAAGAGAAACACAATGCATGTTTTCACTCATAGGTTTGTCCTTATTTTCCAATTGATCTTTGGTTCGGGTTACTCAATATCACAAAGGTCTTTCTAAGGCTTGTAATGGGGTTGAGTTCAAAGGTATGGTCATTTAGGCTCAATGATTTTTTCCTCAATGAGATGTGATTTCCTCAAGCTATCCCCTATGTTCCTTCCTCAATCCTTAGTCAAGTGCTTCTAAGCCATCTCTTTATTCCTCTTCATGGATTGCTCGGAAACCCGATTTCTTTTTGTACTTTTATTCCACAACTTTTCTTTTTCGTTCTTTTCTTTCCTTTTTCTTTTCCTTTTTTTTTTATATGGAGGGTTTTCATTTTTATATAATACCATGGGTTTGCGAGACTTTTATTGCACTTCTTGACTTCTCCTTTCCCTTGTTACCACACCCCCAACTTAGGATTTTGGCCTAAGTTGGCTAATCACTTAAATCACATAACAAGAGGATTATAGGTGATGGATAACGTAAGGTCTAGGTTTCATAAAGGTTCTTCCAAAGAAAATGTAAGGCTCAAGGGTGTTCAAAAGAGATTCACACGCTCACGGGTAGGCCACAAAAGAGGTATATATAAAAATTGGTTCACACTCTTTAAAATTACCTAAGATTATATCAAGAGGACACCTTTCTAAATCAATAAGACTTACTGGGCAAATTCTAGGTTTATTTCTACAATGTTCAAGGTAAGCTCATCACACAAGGCATTGACACTTAAATCAAACAAGATTACACACTTTTGCTAGTGTGCAATGGTCATTACAAAAGAATCAATTCGATAAATGGCTAATCAGAGCGAGATGCAGAGAGTTCACATATTATCTATGCAACTTCATATGTTCTCGTCGTAGCCACACATTCATGTTTGTTCGATTGAGAGTATTATTCAAGTCATCGGTATTGGTCGAAACTAAGACTTGAATTTTGTACAAGAACAACCACTTTCAACACAAGAGGTGGAAAAATTTATCAAAAATGAAAATTATTTGGAAGGTCAAGGGTCAAAATTATTTTGAAATTAGGACCCCAAAAGAGAGCCATAAGCTCAAACAATCGTGAAAGCAGTTTTAAAACACTATTAAAAAAATACGCAACCCAATTGTATACAAAAACACAAGTATTCTAGCAAGGAAACAAAAGGTGGGCCTCACCCCACCACAAAAGAAATATTTGTGCTCAAATATATAACAGTTATATCTAGAATTGACTAACGGTAAGACAAAGAGATGGGTGAAGAAAGGTCTTGTATATGCAGCCTCACCTCCTATCGGGGAATCAGTTTCTAATGCAGGGTTATCATCTTGTTCTTCATCCTTTTATTTGTCTTAGCTTCTGCAGTGATATTAGTTGCATTCATTTTGTCTATCTCATGAGCTTCCCCCAAGGCATGTATAGTATTAATGAAACCTCGAGCCCATAAAGGCACATTAGGGTTGATAGGAATTCGTATTTTAGCCCTGGCTACCTTGGTGTATATCCTCTTTCTGGCTAGCTCCGCTCTCTTTTCCTCACCTTTAAACTCTCGTGCTCTTATGTGCCTGGCTGGATCATTTCTCCCTGCGACTTTTGGTCTAGCCATTTCTGCAAAAACTTCGATGAAAGGTTAGGGAGTAATTAAGAAAGGGGCAAGAGAAATTCTAACTTTAGAGTCACTTCACCAAGCTAGTTTGTAACGTGTTGATTCTGTTAGAGTCTTCATAAAAAAGATGTAAAATTTATATGAGGGTGCAGACAAAGGGCGAACAAGGACTCTTTTGGCGAGTCGCTGAGAGCAATTTGTAACTCAATTTGACCGCCGAAAGTTACAGATTATCCAATACATAAAGCATTCAATTAAAGGCGAAATTGTGACGTTAAGGCGAACCGTCGAGCAATTCGGCGAGATACACTCAGCTCGCCAAACATCCCAACGTGCATATTCTCACTCCAATCGTTCAAATTCAACCCCACAACCCCTGATAATGCAATTCAAACCTTTTCAACATCAATTTTAACGAAGACCCATAGCATTTCCATAATCCCAACACATAATAATTCATATCAAAGCGCAGTCGCGTGGGATTTTACCAACTATGCATGAAATATCGAGTAATGATCTACAATATGCGCTATCCCAACAACTCAGAGACTTAGCAAAGGTTTGGCACTATCAATCATTAAATTAGTACAAATTTTGATAAAATAACTGAGGGGTTCGATTACTAACCTTTGGTATTGAATAAGATTGTAATGAAGTGCTAGGCAGCAATGTGATCCAAATCCGAGCACAATCCGACACTTAAAATACTTTAAAATGTAAGAAATATAACTACTAGAGTGTGAGTGTGAGTTTGTAAAAGGGACAAAGTGAAAGGAAAGGTTAGAAATAGGTGTTTGTGACCGTCCATCTTCGGCTCATTCGGCGATATAACTTATATCGCTTAATGACTCGGTGAAGCTCTGAGTATCTATTTTATTGCCAAATATAATAGGATTTCCAGTCTCTTGCGGAAGTTGCATCAGTGGTATTTGTCGAGATCACCACTAGGTTGGCGAGTCGCCGACAAAAATTTTCACTCCGCCGAGTTTTACGGACTCAACCTTTGAGGTGCATTGATTCAAACAGTGGGAACGATTAGTTAAGCCGAACCTGTCGGCGTTCCACCAAAAGGACCTATTCCCTGTCACTTTGCATCTTTTCAAGAACTATTCCTTCATGAACCTGTGCAAACAGCACAAACTTATTTTTATCAAGATATCAAAAAGAAAGCAAGTAAATGGTTTTGGGTTGCCTCCCAAACACCGCCTTAGATAATGTCGGGGCACTACGTAAGTTGACCTTCAGACCTCACTCTTGGGGTTAGCCATAGTGTCACTAGGCAGAACCCCTTGCTATCTCGGATTGAGATGAGACGAGATATGACCCATTTGGGTCTCTAACTGCTTGATTGAAACTGAATGAGAGATAACGGTCTGGCTAAGGGTGGATACATCTTCTTTCATGCCTTTCAGCATATCCTTAGACCTACCACCTTCAGAATCTTTGGGCTTTTGTTGCTCATGGGGAGGTATATATCTATTCTTCTCTCCATCTTTCCAATTAGGATTTTGGTCCATCCATTCACGATCTTGATCTTTCCATCCTTCTTCTCTAGCCCAACCTTGGTTACCACCCTGCCTTGGGTAGTTTGAACGATAACCACCGCCTTGGTTTGCTAGAAAGTTTACTTACTCATTATACAGAGCTACAAACTTCATCTCATCAGGACTCGTATTCCCAACTCCCACGGCATTGACATTGCGGGTCCCTACCCCCATAACATTCTTAGAAAGAATATCAATCTGTTTCATAATCTTAGCCATATTTTGGTCCCTCTCATTGTCCATTTCGATTTGCTCCTTAGATAGTTGAAAGGAGATCGGGGAAACTTGGTCCTCATGAGTGTACCATTCTCTGTTGATAGTTTTCATTCCATCTAAAAGTTGGACTGCCACTGTGTATGGCTGCTACATGAGACCTCCGGGTGAGATTTGGTCAGCAACACCTTTGTTGACTGAGTCTAAACTCCTGTAAAGTATTGAAGGAGCACGTTATCAGGAAGACTATGTGCTAGGCATTGTAGCACCAGCTTTTTAAATCGGAGCCAGGTTTCATGCAGAGGCTCTCCATTTAATTAAAGCTTTGGATGTTGTCCCGAATGGTCATCATCTTTGAAGAAGGGAAGAAACGCACAATGAAAACGATATCCAATTCCTCCCATGAGGTGATTGAGTTTCGTTGAAACTCCTTCTGCTACTTTTATGCCTCACCCATTAATGAGAAAGGAAAAATCCTCAATCTGACTGATTCCTGAGAGATGTTTTTGAACGAGAATGGTCTGCACACTTCTACAAAATCTCGAAGGTGCTCATGTGGGCCCTCATGATCTAATCCACTGAAAAGTCCCTTTAATTGTAAGAGTTGCAACATGGTTCTTGTAATGTGGAATACTTTATTTCCCTCTGTTGGGGTAAGCAGATGGCCCCAACACCTCCCATGAGATACAAATTATTGATGTTGGGCTCTTCGACATCGTTAAGGTTTTCGATATAGTCCTGATGGCCCACCTGGCTCCCATTACTACCATTAACACTCATGCCTTCTGAAATGTTTACACGATTAACAAAAAAACTAAAAATTAAGTAAGTAATCACTACACTAAAAAGAACTAACAACTCTAAGTAAAATACATTTCCACGTGACACCACTCCAAGGCAGCGGCGCCAGTTTGATGCTTTGCAATCGTGATCAACGACACTAGCCTACAGTCTGAGTGTCTACGAATTGAAGTATGTATAGTAACCCAACCAAGGGTGGTGTCGTATCCCAAGGGAGTGGTAGTGAAAATACTAGTTACACTAGAATTTTGTTCTAGTTAGTGATAGTTTAAGACATTATCGAAGAAAAACAAAAATAAATTCAATTTGTGACACCAAAGTGTCAAATATCAAAATGGGTTTTATCACAAGTTGTAGAAAACGATTAAAGTGTCAAATATCAAAATGGGTTTTATCACAAGTTGTAGAAAACGATTAAAATAAAGAGACGATCAAGTATGGGGAAAGTTCTTGGGGTGTGACCGCAATATATGTTGACGTAAACTAATGGGTACATACTTTTGATAGGAAAATTTTCAAAATACTGGTAACTAGGCTAAGCTTTAGATGAAAGTAAATTTCCTCTCGGGCAACTTACCCCATATCAAATGGGTTCCTCTCGGACACCTACTCGTCTAATGAAGACCAGTCTACGCCTTATCCACACCCGCTCTTTCGATGAAAGGTGCTTGGATATGAAGCTAGGGTTCATCCTTTCGGGCTGAGCCTCTCTCTACCTCACTCCTTAGGACATCAATCTAGCGGTCTTGGTTTCGCGACCTCTTTCTTGAGCAAGCCGAAAACATATATGTGGTTTTGTATTTGCAAATACAAACCCATTTAACTTAATTCACAACCACTAGGTTAAATCACCATTAAAATACATCTAATCCTATCAACAAACAAGACCCAACAATAATACAACACATATTTGCTAAATCACGCCCCAAGAATGGGAATTTTTAGCCACACATCATGCAATAATCAAATACACCTAAAATAATAAAGAAACCAAATGAGTATAAGAAATTTAACCTGAATATGAGCAAAGAAAGAATAATGGAGAAGAGCCACTTCCGACTTAAGGAAGAAGAACCTCTTTATTCAAGTATTCCACAAAATCCTCTCCAAACTTGAGAGAAAATATGAAAACTAGAGTTCTAAAAAGTGAAAAATTATAATAATGTTCGTACTCTCTAAATATAATATAGAATTTAGTATTTAGAAACTTTAGATTAAGTGTTGACGAATTCGTTCGGTGAATTTAGTCGTGAATCACAGAGTGATTCGGCGATTCGCCTTTCTTCTAGTTCGTTATCGTTTGTGCTTTGCCTTCATTTTCTATGAATGTTGTAACATTGGACGGAATAACTCTGCTTTGCAAAAATATTTGGTGAAGCGTCGACTGCTCCTTTTCATAGCCTTTTTAATCCACTTCCTTCAGGGCTTCGCGTATTAGAACAAGGGCGAGATGAATCTCTTCAGCGGATCGCCAAGTATTCTTGGTGAAGCTTAGGCTTCAACTTCAGCTCTTTTTCATCCTTTTTGTTCCATTTTGCGCCTAAGTGTACATGCTTACGCTAAAACTCCAAATACCTGAAACCCAAGAGCTTTCATCAGATATTGAGATAAAATGGGCAATTGAGGACATTATTTATATTCAAATAAAGCCCTAAATGAGTACAATTTGAGGACTCATCGACACCCTAATTAAGTCATTCTAAATATAAAATCCCAAATCACTCTCTTTATCAAATAATTCTCTCTCTAGAAAGAACCCAAAGCAAGAAAAAGAAGAAGAGAAGGGAAGGGGCAGCATCTTAGGTCGAATTTCCCCCATTGATTCAAGGTATTTTAAGGTATGTGAAGCTTGTTCATCCATGGGTTCTTCCACCCATGGAGGCCTCATAGTTTTCCCCAATTGTGAATCCAAAATACCCAATCTAGCTAGAGTTGTGATTACATTGTGGATAGGGCTTTATTGTGACTCCAATCTAGTGGGTAGCATTCAATTATATTTATATTATGATTCTTGTGAATTCCTTGATTAAACCTAATCTAAGTTTATAAAGGTGATTGTGGTAGGTTAAGCCATTAATTGTGAAATTGACGGTTGATGAGAAATATTCCTAAATCAAGATCTTGAGTAGTAATTGATCAAAGTTAGGGTCATATAAATATGAATTGAACTAGACCTTGTTGAGTAGGATTGATTGTGACTTTTAAAGGTTGAATTGAACCTTAAAGATGAATTATGGCTAGATTCACCTAGTAATGCAGAATGTTATGACAATTGCTTAAGAAGAAACCTATTACTTGAATGTCTTGTAATCTACATATGAATGAGGATAGAATGAAGTAAAGCTTGTGATCTTAGGTTGTTGTGTTGACTGTAGATTTAGGATTTTGAATAAATGAAAGTGATGTAATCAGTTGAGCATGGATGGATTGCCAAGGACATCCTTCCATGAGAGAAAAGTGTTAAGCAAGGCTTAACAAGTAAACTTTGGGGTGTATGCTTGGATCTAAGTGGATATAACAATGAGAAGGAGTGTCACACAAGATAGGGTCCAGACTCCAAGAAGAGAAGAGAGACACACTTAGTTGATGTGAGGACTATCCAAGTTTAAGGGGGGAACTCTTACATAGTAGAGTGTGGGATTTTCTAAAGTTAGGTCTCATGAGATGGATCCTTCACATAGTTTAAGGTTTCCTAATAGAGATCTCCATATCATATGGACTAAGACATGCTTGAGAAGCATCTCATAGGGTCCAAATCATAATGAACTAAGACTTACTAAATAAAGTAACTCATAGGGTTCATGAGTATAGAGGGACTTAGACATGCGTAAGGTAGCATCTCATAGGGTTCGTGTGAGTAGGGAACTTAGATATACTTAAAGAAGTATCTCTTAGGGTTTAACTGAATAATGAAATAAGACGTGCTTGGGATAGAGTACCTCATAGGGTTCTAAAGTTGAAGAGAGGAATTAGGTTCCAAAGCAAGAGTAATAGTAAAGACCCAAAAGTAATACTTAGCATGATTTGTATTATGGGATGCTATGAGTGCATTGCACCAAGTATGACTTAGGGTCACTAAAGAGAAGCCTTGAGATAGGATTGGACTAGAGTTGTCTTTCCTAGTTATAGTTGACTAAAGGTGAGAGATTCCTTAGTTAAGAAAGCGAAGTTAATAACGAGGCCAAAGTAGGGTGGATATGACTAGGATGACTTCAAGGCTATGCTTAGTATGAGAAGTAGTATGGGATGTCTTTCATGCATTGCACAAGTGTTTCTTGGGGTTACTTAGAAGTATGGTACCCTTATGGCATAGAGAAGCTTTAGAGTTGACCATGTAAGTAGACCATGATTAAGATAACTAAAAAGGTATACTTGGCTAGGGTAGTATTATGGGATGCTATTCTTGTATTTCACTTGTATGCTTTTGAGGTTACTTGAGAATGGTGCTATTAAGGTGGATGACCAAGGATCAATTATGTTGATATGATTATGTCTTATCTCTTATGCTCATTTACTATGTCTTAGGTTGACTTGTATTATATGATGCTTATAGTGGAGATTTATGCTTATGATATGTTATTGTCTCTTATGCTTATGTCTTATGTTGACTAACCATTTGAGATGCTCTTGTGATGTTATGTTAGCTTTCATACTTAGTACTCTTTCTTACTAACGCGTAGTACCTACATTCTAACCAATGTAGGGTTGGAACTTTGAGTTGCTAGTGAAGGCTAGAGTTTCAAGGATTTAGAAGATTAATGATTTTGGTGAGTCCTCATAGCTTCGAGGACAATATCCATTTACCTTTACGTCATTTACTTTTATGTTTGAAACTTTGTATGGGCTGTATTCCAAAGTTTGATGTTCATATCAAGTTAGATTGTTTGAGACAAAACAGTTAGAAAAGAATTATGTGTTCGATTTATGAAAATGACTTCAATTGTATATCTTAAAGTCTTAAATTCCTCCTCATTTTCTATAGTCTTATGTTATGAATATGCTAAGGTCTTGTATGATACCCCTTCGGGGTCAAGTACGACATGTTGCAACTAGGGGGTGTTCTCGGGTCGAGACAAACTTGGTATCATAGCATAATGTTTTGGGGAAACAAATTAGGATGTCTCAAACCACATCTAAGTAGAGTCTTGTTCATGGGTGTGAGTCATGACATTTCATGTATAGGAAGCTATTGGATGCTTAGGAACGATCTCACTTCTTCATTCTCTTAGGCATGCCATAAAGGTTTAGCTCTAGTAGGTCTTTCTTCTAATGGTTGCCTATGGTTTTTCAGGTTATAGAAAATAGTAGTGTTAATGCTAGGAGAGTTGATAAAGGTGAAGGGGAGCAAGAGATTCCTCCCCAAGTTCCAAACTAAGATCCTCCTCAAAATCAACATCAAGTGCCTCTTCAAGCTCCTAAAAACCCTCCAGCTGGGAATGCTACTCTTGGTGATCTTAGGGCTTCTATGCAACTATTGTCTCAAGCCTTGACGGCGCAAGCTAATAGAGAGGTGGTGGCTCCGGCAAACCCTATAGGAGGATTGGGTGCTTTTAGGGTATGAGAGTTCTTGAGAATGAACCCACCGGAGTTCTATGGCTCCAAGGTTGAGGAAGATCCAAATGGGTTCATAGATGATGTTTATAAGGTGCTTGCAATCATGGGAGTGTCTTCCTTTGAGAAGGCGAAGCTACACGCCTATCAATTGAAAGATATTGCCCAAATTTGGTATGAGCAATGGAAAGATGGTACGCTGATAAGAGCGGGTCGAATAGAGTGGGATGTTTTTTAGTCAGAATTTCTAGAGAGGTTTTTCCCCCGAGAGTTGAGGGAAGAAAAATTGGGATAATTCATCAACCTCAAACAATGTAATATGAGTGTTAAGGAGTACTCTTTGAAATTCATCCTTTTGTCTAAATATGCTCTAAGCTTGGTAGCTAGCCCTAGAGATTTGATGAAAAGGTTTATGACGGGGGTGTCAGATTTGGTAGAAGAATAATGTTGTATGGCAATGCTTGTTGATGAGATGGATATCTCACGTCTCATGGTGTTTGACCAACAAATAGAGAAGTCAAAACTCAAGAAAGAGAGGGCTAGAGAGAAGAAGAGGTCTAGGTTTCAAGGTGATAAGTCATTTCATGTTACACCTCCCTTAAGAAGTATAAGAAATCGTTATCAAGTAAATAACCCAACTTGTAGGTTGGGGTCAATCCCACGAGGAAAATAGTTCATACTTAAACTTAACTAACAATTATATTCGTTTAGCCAACATATTTTTGGAAAAAAGTAATTAAGGGGGGGGGGGGGATTTGTGTAACAAATTCAGAAACTTTTGTAAGTAACTACTGAGCAAGATTCAAACTTTAGTTGTTATCAAGGTGAGAGAAAAACTAGGGCATAACTGTTCCCCACAAGCTCATAACGCGGTAATCCTAGTAATACCAACCCTCTCCTAGTGTATTACATGCAAAGTGATAAGTTAGGTATCTCTAAATCCTTGATCCGGCATCTAGAGAATTTCACCACGCACCTTGGTCCAACTACGTGTGTATAATTTAATAACCCTTATCTTTACCTCATATTAGACATCACATTAATGTATGGCTTAGTTTTCACCCTCGCACCAATCGACATTAGACTATTAGATGGTATCACACTAAATCTATATTCATAATTCTTTTCTTATTAACTACCTACTTGGTCCAAAAATTAGCAATAAGGCGAGTTCTAACGTTGGTCACCGTTAAAATAACTTCTAAATGAAAGAATTATCAATACATGCAATAACACTATTCAAGAATTGCTTTTATACGTCGTTAATCATTCACGGTTCCCACAACCCTAGTTGTGGATTTAGTTACCCATATTAGCAGGAATACAATTCATATTAATTGATGAAAGAATCATGAACTTACGTAAGAATAAGAATAAACCCAGAATGTAACTTGAATTTCAAAGCTAAAATCTTCAATAACGTACTTTCGGAATCAACAATTGCTAAGAGTTTCCAAGTTAATATCCAAAAGCATAAACTAAACAAGAATGATGGTGTCTAACCCCCAAAAACGAGGTTTACATACCCTATTTATAGAAAACAAATCCTAAACTTAAAGGAAAACAAAATAAAGAAATTATGCTCAGGCACGCGTCTTTATTCCACGAGACTAACTTACGGACCGTCAAAGGACCTACGGTCCGTAAGTCCCTTTCGTCAGCCAGGACTTAGAAAATATTTCAACCTCCAAAACTCAGCTTCTCTGAAGCAAACGACAGAACGCCAGTACAGACCGTAACTTAATCAACAGTCCGTCGCTCCTCTACGTAGCTCCATACTTAGAATTTTCCAAGAATTAGGTACTGTAACCCTCACAGTCACATTATACAGTTCAGCAGTACGGTCCATAGTTCAAACTACAAACCGTCAATGGTCATCGTGGTCCCACACTTATTCAAGTTTCCCTGATCTTCCTCTCCTGCCTTGCCTGATGATCTACGAGCATCATCTACGGAGCGTCAATGGACCTACCGTCTGTAGATCACTTTCATAGCTGTCCTTTTCTGCATTTTTCTCAGCTGTCTCTTTATTCTGGTGCCTCAACATCTTTCCTACAAAACATGATAAAACCATAAAAACCAATACAAAAGGCTCTAGACACACACAACTCTTAAGTGAATTGTATCAAAAGTATCGTAAACTCATGGTACATCAGCAAGATAGGCAGAACTAAACCAAGATATTACGGCAAAGATTCTTCCAACACCTATAAGTTTGATAAAGAGAAGGTTAGTGGGTCTCCATTTCCCAAGTCTACTTGCTCCAAGTGTGGGAGGAGTCATTATGGTAAGTGCCTAGATAGCACGGATGGTTGTTATATGTGTGGGAAGGATGGGCACAAGATGAGAGATTGTCCGGTTCTTAAGGCTAAGGGAAGAGAGAATAAGGAATTTGCTCCTAGTGATCCGGAAGAGGGTACTCAAAAGAAGAATAGGTTCTATGCTCTCCAATCTAGAGAAGATCAAGAGTGATCTCCTCATGTCCCTTTCCGGTATGTATTTCATGCTTTAGTCAACTTCTAGATTTTCTTGTCTTGTTGTGACTTTCCATGATGGGCTTGAAGTTTTCCTTAAAAGGTATGATGTTTCATGGTTGCCTTATCTTATGAGTTTTGTGTTGAACTTGTGTAGGCTTACCCCCAAGGGGGGGATAGTGTGCCCATCTATAAAGGTTAATGAGTAATTATATGTTGTCATGATTTTATATTGTGCATGATCATGGAAATGCTTAGGTCTTGCTGGAAACTACTTACATGCATTGTTTTGCCTCTTGTTGAGTTGGATTGCATATGAGTTCTATGAGAGTATGTGATCATGGTTAGTTAGAGAAGGTAGTTCCTCCTATAAATGAGATGAGTTGTGGGAATGTAATGCATAAATGGGATGTTAAAGGTAGTCCTTAATTCCTTTAGTTGCATTGAGCATGCTTAGATGAGATTGAAGTTTTTCGTCTCTTATTGTGTGCATTTAAATATAGTGCATGCACATTGGGCTGCTAGTCTAGAGAGGTTTCCTATAAGTATTGTTTAGAAGTATCGATGACGAATGTTTCCAAGAAGGGGATATTGTTATACCCCAAAAGTTGTAAACTAAACTAGAGCCAAGAGATAAGGTCTTTGAGTGTGATATTGAGAAATTGAATCGTAGTTGCGACCTTATGTGCTTAGAATGGGGAGTTTAGTGATTGAACATCAAGACATGTATTTAACCTAGATTACCTTGGGGAGTTTGGTTGAGCATGGGAAGGGCAAGTACCAAGGCAAAAAGGGCAAGCCTTAGCCAAAGGGCCAAGGTTGCCCCACCTTGGCAAGACACTGCCCAAGGGGTTCACAACCACCTTTATGACCAGTGGTGTGGACCACGGTCCGTGAAGGGGTCAATGAACATGCCTTAGAGTCTTGGGAGGCGAGGCCAAGTGGCCAAGACACTGCCCAAGTCCACGAGGCACTTGACGAGCCATTGGCTTGACCACTGCCTGTCAAAGTGCCCGTTAAAGGGGTATTATATTATAATATATATATATATATATATATATATATATATATATATATATATATATATATATATAATAAAAAAATTCTAAATCATAAACCACCTTAATTAAGTCATACCACCCTAATTAAGTCATTCTAAATCTAAAACCCCAAATCACTCTCAAATAATTCTCTCTAGGAAGGGGGGGAGGAGAAGGAGGAAGGAGGAGGAGGAGGGGGAGGGGGAGGAAGAGGGGGAGAGGAGGAGGGAGGAAGAAGGGGAGGAGGAGGAGGAAATATTTTTTAAAAACATACTTAAATTATTTTATTTTATTTTGGGGTTGGATCGGGGATCGGGATGAAAAAATAAAATTTTGAAATGGAAAATATTTTTAAAAAAAAACTTAATTTTTTTTTGGTGGGGGGTTGAAGGGGAGTTAGGGGTGGATGAGATAAAAATTTTAAATTGAAAATATTTTTAAAAAAAACAAATTTAATTTCTCTTTTTGGAGAGGCGTGGGGGGATGATCGGGGGAGGGGGAGGGTGGGGTGTAAATATAATAAATTGACATTAAAATATTTTTAAAAAATTGATGTTTTTCAAAAAAATGTAATTTAAAGTTGGATGAGAGTTTTGGAAAATGTTTTCCTTAATTTTTCAAGGGAAGTTATTTTCCTTAATTTTGAGGAAAATGAGTTGATTTGAAAAACAATTTCCAAAACTTTTGTCCCAACCAAACATGAGAAAATTGAAAAATATTTTTCAGAAAATATTTTCCTACACACCCTTATTCAAGTTATTAATGGCTTATGGAAAATAGAAGAGAAAGTTAAAGAATTACTAAATCTTGATGCAGTGCCAAAAAATAAAACAAGTACAAATGAAGACTCATCTGCAATTGCTAAGATAAATCTAAGAATTAATTTGTTTTGTACCAGAACGTATACAGCGGACACCATAAATGGATGTGTAAAGTAAAGGATCAAAACGTTAAATGAGTAAATGGATGTTAATCAAGAGACTAAAAGTGCACTAACACTTGAAACTTAAAGGACTATTAGTGCACCATATAAAAGAAAGGGAAAGGATGACTTTGAGTCAAAACTCAAACATAAGGAACTATTTTGGATCTTTTCTCCCAAATTGGTCTACAATAAATTTTGTCCAAATATTTTTAAATACATGTATACTCATAATATATGTGTATTGGCTTGCGGATGTAAATATTTGTGGCTGAGTGGTCAAATGTGTAACTTCCCCTTTTTTGCTTCACATGGTAATGCTACTACTTGATCTTTTTTGTGGTAATGCTACTACTTGATCTTTTTTGTTGCACTGTTAATGCATGTTTTCTAGATCTGTTCTCTTTCAATATGTTTGTAAGTTGCCTCATTCTACTTATATTTCAAGCAGTATGGATGGTCGTCGTCCTTTACCAGAAGATCTAGTAATTGATATTCTATTGAGATTGCCAGTGGAATCACTCTTGCATTTCAAATGTGTGTGCAAGCACTGGAATGCTCTCATCAAAAGTCTGAGTTTCATAGCAAAACATTTTCATCACAAGAATAATTGTGCTCGTCTCCCTGTTTGCAACTTGAAAGTAGCACGTGAAGTACAGGTCATCGTAAAGTCTAAAGTTTGTTGTATTCTCCTTGCTCCCGGAAGAAATTGTTCTAGGTGTGACCCCTGAATAAAAAACATTCCTTCAGCTTCTGAGGGTCGCTGATTTCACGTGTGTTGATGGTCCAGTTGATGGCTTATTCTTAGTGCAGAAGAAGTTTTATGGAGACGATGTGTGGGTTTGTGGAGTCTTGCCACCAGAGAGTTCAGGCCTCTGCCTCCTGCACCTTTGGAGATTGAGTACTTTTTATCGGACTATGATCATCAATTCGAATTGGAATTTGACCTGTTGACTCAAGATTATAAGGTTGTATGGATTCGAGTATTCTGGGATGAACCGGGATAAGGCGTTTATCCTCGTTTTCTTTGCATATGTCTATTCCTCATGCAACAACTCATGGAAACACCTAACTTCTGAATTCCCTTCCAGTTCTACCTTATCCGCACCCCTTGACGCCACTTATCTCAACGGGGTTTATTATTGGCTTTCTAGGGGCCTTGATGAGATCTACACGATTCGCTATTTTGACATGGGCAACGAACAGTTTGGTGAGATGCAAGTTCCAGATATTCCAAGTGAACATTGGGGGACACTTACATTGCGTCGCAACTCTAGTGCTTTATAAAAAAAATCGGAATTTGCTAATTTAATATGCAAGAAGAAAATATTGAACATTGGATTAAAAATTGATCGATATTTATCCATCTCTATTTTCGATCACTCTGATTGAACAAACACTACTACGCATTAAATTTATTAAAGATGATATTAAAAAATTCAATATACTTTTAATTTTTCTTCGTCGTGAATTTCAAAATAATTTATTAATGTCCATTTATTTTCACAAAAATCTCAAAATGAACAGAGAATAACAAATGATAGGAGAATGAATTTGAGTTGGGGGTGTTTATTTTTTGTTATGTTCGTTATCAATGAAGAAATTGATGACAGCTGGTAGAGTTCACATGTAGAAGGAAGAAGAAAGGTCAAAGGGTTAGGTGGGAGTGGGGGGAGATTTTCTTTGTTACTTTTTTGTGATTATTAATTAAAGGTTGGAAAGTATTTTTTATTTTTCAAAATTGAAAAATTATATTTTATTGCTAGACTGGGTCCATGTGCCATGTGTCATGATTTTATTTGTGATTGTTTTAAGACAATGAGTGTGAATTACACACACAACAGTTTTAAAAAAACTTCTCATTTTTTGTTCAATAGATACATATTCCTTAATAAAATGTTTAGTTGAGGTGTCTAAATGGATGACAACTTTAAGGGGGTCGTTGATGACTTAAGTCAAATAAAAAAATAATACATAAGTCAGGTCTTATATTGACATTTTAAATAAATAGTGAAACTATGCTAAGGGGTCCCATCAGAAGCTAAAATATTGTTGTTTTGAAATTTCTAAATTAGCAAAGTAATAATACCTAAATGATTAGTTAAAATAATTACACTTTAAAATACTTATTTACAATGTCAACATATCAATATTTTAGAAAATAATTTGTATCCAAATATTGTTATTTATCTTTAATTTTATTTCTCAAAACAGTCCTACATTGGACCAAATTCTAAATCACCAACCAATAAAAAAGAAAAACAAACACATGACTATCCATTAATCTTCTTTACTCATCTTTCACGTTTTTATAATATGATTTACTTACTCAATGGACAACTGAGGAAGTTGTGGGCACATTTGAGTGGTGTCTGGAAAATCACAAGAAGTATGTGGCCCGGTTCAACAATAGCATCTCAATCACTGTGGATAATGGTTTAAAAACTGGTTTTGGAATGAGGTGTGGATTGGAGAAGATAGTCTTAGAAACTCTTTTCCACACTTATATACCTTGAGTCTTCAGAAGAATGCCAAGGTATCCCAAGTTTGGAGCCAACAAGGTTGGGACCTCTTATTTAGAAGAGCATTTAATGATTGAAAAATTGAAGAAGTTGCCAATCTATTGAAAGTTCTAAACTCACATCCAAATATATTTGTGAGACATGACAAACATGGATGGAAGTTACACACCAAGAGGGTGTTCACAGTGAAATCATGTTATTGAAATCTTAACACACTAGAGACAGAGCTAGACAGATGGTCTGTAAGACCAAATTCCCTTCAAATGTGGCTTGTTTTACTTGTAGAAAGGCATGCCTAACTCATGCGGCTTTACAGAAAAGGGGCTGGTAGATTTGCTCAAGATGTGTCGTGTGTGAGCAGGAAGAATAAATCAATGATCATTTATTCCTTCACTGTAACGCAACTTTGAGCGTATGGAACATGTTTTTTTGTTTGTAGGAGTTAAGTAGGTGATGCGTAACACGACAATGGAACTCCTAAGCAGTTTGAAAGGTATTGGCAACAGAGGAAGAAAAGAATTCTGGTAGAAAACTATCTTAGCATGCATATGGTGGACTCTTAGGAAAGGAAGGAACTCAGGGTGCTTTAATGGACAAAAAACTCACTTATAGAAAATTAGAATGAATAGTATAAGCTTTTTATTTTTTTTGGTGTAAACAAAATCTGATAGGGGAGATGGAAGAATTTGTTGATTTTATAGGAAACTTGTAAAGAATACCTTATGTGGGATGTAAGTTTTCAATTCATCATTTTTTAGATGATGAATCTTTTGGTGTGAATACAAGGTCACCTTTTTTTAAAAAAGAAAAAAAAAAACTCCTGTTACAATTCTTGTCATCTAAGGAATAATTGACCTATGTCTTGACAAAACCACTTGTCATGTAGGATTAATAAGGTGTACCTTACCTTCTTGCTTATTTTATAGGAAACTTGTAAAGAATACCTTATGTGGGATGTAAGTTTTCAATTCATCATTTTTTAGATGATGAATCTTTTGGTGTGAATACAAGGTAACCTTTTTTTCAAAAAAAAAAAAAAAAAGGATCTCCTGTTACAATTCTTGTCATCTAAGGATCAATTGGCCTATGTCTTGACAAAATCACTTGTCATCTAGGATTAATAAGGTGTACCTTACCTTCTTGCTTGTACTTCTTTCTGAGTTTGAGTTTCATTTTCAGAAAAAATAAACTATAAACTAGGGAAAAAAAATATGGTTGAAGGCCAACCAACAATAGTTCGGTGTGAGACTCCACTCAATTTTTGACACTTGGATTTGTGGCCTCATTTTAACACCACACATTCTTTCACCTTATTTTTTTTTCAAATGTCCTCCTTTTCCCTCCAAAATATTTTAGCTCCTTGTTCAATCTTTCTCTCTTTTTCACATTTTTTTTAATTCTTTGTGCTCTTTATTAATTACTAATTACTAACTTGATTAGCTCTTTCTTTCCCATTAATCATTTGTCCCTCAACTAAATCAATTTAAAAAATTGCCACCACTCAACCAATTTAACTAAAATTTAATTATTCCTCGTAGGGTAAGAAAATAATCTTTTAAATTTTTTATTTTACATCTCCAAAAATTGAATCAAATCCCTAAGATATCTTTAAAAGATAAATTTTGAATGAGAAATTCACAGACACTTTATATTTGTATTAAGAAGTATTTACTGAATATCGAAAATCGAACTAAATAAAAATTTAGTCAAATTGAATATTTCTTTTACTTCAATTTATATTCTTTTTATTTTTTAAAAAATTGACATAAAAATATATATATGTTGTTGTGTAAAATTAAAGACTTGCTCTTTTTATTTGTAATCTAGGTGTTACCTTTATATAAAGTTAATTCTATTTTCACTTTCTAGTTTGATTTGTAATTTTATTATGATGATTTTAAAAATTGATTATATGTTCAAAATCTCTTGTATTTAGTCCTTTAATTATTCATTATTAGTTAATTCAATTGTCATCAATCAGAACTAATTTTTTAAAAAAAAATTATAACCAAAAAAACTCACCAATGAGTAAGTGAGAGCATACCTATAAGTATTCTAAAATCACTCGTTCTTCATTTATTTTTTTAAAAAAAAAAACATTTTGTACTTGCTGGTGTTGCACTTATTATTGACATTTAAGTTAAAAGTCTAAAACAATCAACCAAAAAAATATATAAATCAAGAAAAGAAAACTATAATTACAATGGAATTCGATTTTTTATTCATATTATCAATCACGGAAAAAAAAAAGGCTAAAACT
Source organism: Solanum sitiens (assembly GCA_016801875.1). Taxonomy (NCBI): domain Eukaryota; kingdom Viridiplantae; phylum Streptophyta; class Magnoliopsida; order Solanales; family Solanaceae; genus Solanum; species Solanum sitiens. The sequence continues at coordinate 4,828,642 of JABWTJ010000009.1, forward strand.
TGAATTGATATTAATTTACGTATTTCTATTTGACTTTTGGAAAATAAAAATTTAAGACTATTAAAAAAAAAAGAGGTAAAATAAAGATATTTCCAACCCTACACTCTATTTTACTCTCCAAATATAGAGTTTTCTATTTTTTGACAATCAACTCCAATCTAATTATCTGTTTCACTCTCTAAAAAGGAATCTTCTTCTCTTCATCAATATTATATTCTATATTTCTAAAGAACAACTACAAATAATTGAAAAAAGAAATCAACAATCACAATCGTAATCACAATCACATCTTTTTTAAATCATACACTAATTTCTTTTTCGAATATCATTAAATTTAGAAACGACTTATCGGATTACTAAATCATTGTTGTGATTTATAAAATTATTATGTTATGCATTGTATTGTACTGTTATATTGTATTTATATTATTATGTTATGTAATATTTTTGAATTAGATTTTTTATCTTATCATTTGAATTTTGTGCATTCTTCATAGTGAAAATTAATAATAGCATCAAATTGTATCACAAAGTGACGAAAATTAAAAAAATATTTAAAATATTATTATTCGAGATGAAAGTAGTATGTATAAAACAAAATATTTTTTAAAAAATGTTATATTACATTTAAAAAGAATTGCAAATATTAGAGATAATTATAGCCTTATATGAAAAATAATATGTTAATTACAAAAAGTAGATATAATAATATAATATTTAAAAAGTGAAATAGAGAGTGAATAGTAGTTCTCGAAATTTGAAGAACTATTATTCAACTCTCTATAATTCGAGAGTAGAGAGTAAAATAGGAGTGATTGGAGAGGACATTCTCTATCTTACTCTCCAAACATATAGAGTGGAGAGTAAAATAGAATAGGATTGAAGATGGTCTTTGAGGAAAAAAAAGGGAGGAATTTGGAAAAATGAAGGTGAGAGAGAGTGTGGTGTTAAAGTGGAACTCACAAATTCAAGTATCAAAAATTGAGTGAACCCTCACCCAACTATCGTAGGTTGGGCCTCAACCAAATTAAAAAATTTCATAAACTAGGCATTCTGCCTTGTGAATCTATTTAAAGAGAAAAAAAAAACAATTTATGTTCTGACATATCCAAACTAGTTCGACTGTAATTTCAAACATCGAAAGCCTTGAAAAAATTAGGGATTCTTTTCAAAAGATACAAAAATGTGATATTCTTCCATTTGTTAAGGATTTAAAAAAATGAGTAATATAAATTGGGACATAAAAGTAATATTTATCCTCTTAACTTGGAATTTGGGGTTTCCAAAAAGAAGCGAATATTTTCTCCTTTACAAAATATAAATTGGTCATTGATAATTGAAATTTGATTTTGTGTACAAAATCCAACCAACTCATACAATTTACATACCAAATTGCACAGAAAATTGTGGTAGAAACCTCCAAAGGATAATCCCCAATCGTTCATTCCAAATAAACAACAATTTGCAAAACTCATTTTTTAAATGTAAAGCTTCAAAGTATTTACATAAATTTTATGTTCAACAATTCATGTGATCTTGTTTAAATTTGCCACAAATAAGATGTGAGTTCTCTTATTTTAATTTCGCTGTCGAAAATCCATGTGATCCAGAATAGAAATACGCTCCAAAATCAGAGCAGAAATTTGGTTTTAATTTCATAATGAAGTCTCATATTCACTAATTGCATTTTCATATTAGAGGATAGGGCTAGAGAAAATGAGAAAAATTAGAGTCTAAAATGAAAAGGATTTGAAGTCTAATATCAAAAAGTTTGATAAATATATTATGTTATATTACTAGATGAAAACCTGCCTAGTAGTGTGCTGAACTTTGTTGAATTGAATATGGTAGGCAACAAGTGAATCCAAAACAAAAGGATGATTCCTACGTTCGGTTACTGAGGTGTTAGAAGGATGTACCCAATAGGCCAATACTATACAACAACATACCACTATGGAATACCACAAAGTGAGGTCTATGGAATATGTAGATCTTACCACACTACCTCATGGAAGTACAGAGTTCGTTTCCGAAAAAACCAAGCTCAAGTGTATCAAACCCAACATTACCCAATTCTATACCAAAATTTTAGTATTATGTACCACATACTGGGTGTACATTTATATTCTTTACTCCCAGAATTAACCTTATTCCACACCAAACAAAATATTTATAATCTACTAATGATGAAATTCCTAACAGACAACACCAGCAATAACCTCAACTTTGGACCAAAAACAAAGTATGACTCAGTCAATTATAGCCACGCCAGGCTTTCTAATTTTTATCAATCAGGTAAACAAGCACTGAATCTCAGGGATTTATGTATAATTATGAAGTAATGATGCATTGAATGCAAGATATGCCACAATACACACTTCAGGGTACTGAAAGGGCAAAACTTGACATACTGAGAAAGACAAAATTCCGAAAAGGCAAAACATCCACAAAATCTGATTCAACAATACCCTAAATCTATTTAGATCCAAACTGAAACAACAAGTTTGAGCTAACTCATGTATTCATAAGATTGAATGAACTCATCTCTCTTAACAAGCAACAGCAATTCTTCCGGCAACTTGGTCAAGATCCCGCTGGCCACTGGATGTGATCCTCCTTCCGCTAGATAAAGAGAGAGTTTTAAATTAGACAGACAAATAACAAGATATTCGTCGATTTTCATTCTCAATGCAGCTAATAAAGTTGAGTTGTGAGCATTTGCTAGCAATAAGGATGTCTCTCCATACAAAACAAGGTGAAATACTTCATCTAGATTCATTTAAGCCATGTTATTTTCAATTGAAAAGTCAGCAACCTCTTATAGTTTCCCTGTTTAATCAATCACTCACAAATATCAAATTCTTACGAGCAGTCACTCTTTACAATTGTCTTTGACCTCTTTCCTGAATAAAGAGAGTTTTATTAAATGATTTAAGCACAAATATTACCACTTAAATGACTCTTTCTCTAAGCAATACTAGCCAGACTCCTCGTGATTTTCTTTTCTGAAGAATGCATAAATTTTGCTGGCTCCATAAAATGATTAACGCATATATTCATATCACATGAATAACAAGCTCAGAAAAAGCAGGAGAAAAACCCATCAGTTATGTCAACAAACAGGTTTCTGACTGATCAATGGATTTCATTCATATAACCACTACAGAATAAGGAGACACGTCAAATTCAGCAGCAATTACACGGCAAAAGGTTACTTACCCCTTAGGCTCAAAGTCAATGATGTTCATGTTCTGCAATTGTTGAAGAATGTGGCGGGCAACTGAACCACTGCTCTTGCAAAAATGACGTGGACGGCTTCCATTCCTCTGGTTTCCACCATAGATTCTTCGGAACCCACCAACACCAATACCTCCTCTCAAATAGATCTTCCTTGCCATGGAAGCTGCCATACATCAAAATAATAACAAAATGTTAGAAACAACGGATAAGTTCCTTCTTCTGATGATGATGGAGATGAGACATACCAGCTCTGATGTAGTACCAATCAGCATCATATGGGGCAAGCTCCTTTAGCTTACCAGTCTTGACTATATCAGTCCATTCAGGAAGCTCCATCTGCAAGGTGATAAGCCCAAAATAAACACAATTATAACTCAAAAAGTTGCATGAAATTGCAGTGGATGGAATTAACAAGAAAACAAAGTACCCTATGCTAGATAATAAGGCAGATCTGAGCAAATAACTTCCGGTAGGAAAATTCAAAAGGAAAAAAGGGGCAAAGGTACATTCAATCCAACAAGAAGAAGAACAAATATCATTTCAACATTTTAGCAGGAACAAGTGTGTATACAAAATTGAAATTTGAATATCTTTCAATCCATCAAATAGCTACAAAAAACGCTAACATAATTCAGCGTTGTTTCTATTGCTATATTCAATGATGTAAGAGGTATAGTAGTTGAGAGAATCGAAGCAAAATGAATGAAAAACGAAATTGAATTTGAATAGACCTTTCCGGAGCGCTTGAGATGAGCGGCATAAGCCTTGACAAAGTCGTGGGGGGAAACATCTTTCACACTTCTTGCTGCCTCCATCTTCGCTGCAGATCTTTCTCCACTCTCCACTCTCCACTCTCCAGCAAGGGTTCCTCAGAGAATGGATGCTAGGGTTTATAGTGTTGCAGCGGGCCTACCTTCATAATAAGCCCAAACTATTTGGGCTTCCATTTCAACAAAACTCCAGTCTCTCAACACCACTTTCACACGGATCGCCGATAATATATTGTAATCGTAAGAAAAATTATTATATTATAAATTTATAATAATAATAATAATATAAATTATTAACTTATTATTTGAGCACGTTGAATTAATATTATTAGTACACAATTTATTTTCTCATATTAAAATATCATATTTATAATCGTATCAGCTACTGCTTTAATTAGTTTTATAATATAACAGGTCGAATTCTTTGTAAAGATACTATTAATTTTATGATCATCTTATCTTTGATCAAATATTAAATACTTCAAATATTTTTATTTATTTATACTTTATTCATTTCATATCGTTTCAATAAAAAATTATGTTAGTAATTTATTAATTCCAACATTTCATAAGAAATATTTGATAGCATAAGATTAGATGATATGTTGATACATTTTTTTTTATATATTTTATTCCAAATCAACAAATTTTACAAAATATTTTTTCGTATTAAAATTGTGCTACAATATGAAAGAAAATTGATTTAAGGTAAAAATAATCTTAATAAATACAAACCCATGTATATAAAGTGAAAGAAAAAAATGTTTTTTTAAAGAAGTAACCGGTTATAGAGGCAAAACTAACATATTGTTGAGATTGTCAATTTTTACAATATTTTAATTTTAAATAAATTAAAAAGTGAAAATAGTTGAGGTAATTTTAAAAAATAGTTTTTTCTTTTAGGTATTTTTAAATAATCCAAATGGATGATTATTATTTTTAATGTTTTAAATATTTTATTTTATTTTTATTTTTATTTTTTATTATATTTGTCATTATTTTTATTAACTAACAAGTAAAATGATAACAACATTAATATCTATATTTGAATTGATATTATTTCAAATTATGTGTGCAACTATCTTAGACAAATTTGATGTAGATATTGTTATTATAACTATAAATTATTTAAATTATTTTATTTTTAAAATTAGGATTTTAATTGTTAGTTTTTTATTTTTTATAAAAAAGTGCTCAAATTTCACAGTTAATAGGATTTCATAATTCATGGCTAGTTGGTGAAAGTCTTTATGTCGTACTTTATATTAATTGAAAATAATTTCAAAATTATCTCCTAGCCCAATTTGATGAAAGTGTGGTTGTAACTACTTGGAACAACTCCTCGTTTTAATAAACACAATCTTACTTCCAATTCTAATAAGTACTCTTCTCTATCTCTATCTCACGATGTGGAAGATCAATCGTCTCCCCATCCAAGCTTTTCCCAAGAGGAATCGGCTCTAGAGCAATCAACTTTGCACGTTGTGTCTGCTTCGATTCGAACGAAAGAACCCCCTAGTAAAAAAAGGACACTTGTCTCCAACGTGGCTCCATACTCCTGCTTGGCCCACAGTTTTCTAGCTGGCAGAAATATCCATAGTAACCCTAATCAATTAGCTATCACCAATAGTTTCTTGGATGACACTCAACTTCTCTCTCCTAGTAATAATACACAACTGGCGTTTGAAATTTGCCAAGTGTCGTTGAAAAACGGCCAAGTGGACAAGCGTATGGAAGAAGTCGATATTTCTCCCAATCTTTTTCCTTGTAGCTCCCTTACTAACCTAGCCAATAAAAGGCAATATAAATCGCCCCTGAGAGATCCACAATCATCACACATAAATTCTCACTCCTTCCAAGCTAATAATTTCTTTAATATTAAGAAGAATGTTAAGGCCATTAATTCCCTTAAACAAAAGAAATTACCCTCAACATCGCTCTCAACAAATCCTCTCTCCACAACTGACAATGAACAACTACTCTCACATCCCTCAGCAAGTTGCCCAACACCCCCAAGTGGTTGCAACGCAATCTTTGCATCCACTCCACCAAGCACAATCTCGGATAGAACTTGGACTGAAGGACCAAGCAGTCTTCTTTACAATGGACATAAATGGGGTGAATACGATGATAATTCTCCAAAATCGTAACTTCCTAGCTCAGCTTGTAACGGAAGGTATGAAGATGGCAATGGACAACTATGTAAATCACCTCTGGACGGAAAATGTGTTGAGTCCTCTAACTCCAGCTGTGGCACCAACACTCTTTCACAACATGCAACCACTCTGGAACCTTCCACGTCACTTCAATCCATCGATAAGTGCGACTTCTCTAGCTCATCTTCCATTCTTGACTCGCCAAGAGATCATAGATGGCAACCCACTGTTCTTCCCATGGGTCTCAACACATCACCAGGGACATGCTACTTAATACCCATCCACAATGCCGATGGATGCTCATCAACCGCCCCTAGGGCAGACTGGGGAAGACATGCAAAAGGAGGCTCCGAAGAGCTCCTTCTCCGAGATCTCAACTCTCAGGCAAGCTGCGCTAATGATCTTTCCGGAGATGGAGGACAAGAAATACATACATATGTGCCCAGCCTCGCTCATGAAGTGCTCCTTTGACCTCCGCCCAGCAATGAACCCAGCCCTAGCCAAATATGATGTGGTAATGTCACCAATGTTGTGTCTCAGTCCATTCCAAGTCAAGGGTGATCCGCTGTTAGTGAACCCTCCAATATTCTATACTCCTCAATCCCACTAGTTTTGTTGTTTGGAACATTAGAGGGGGGAATAATCCTTCATTCAGAAGGAATTTAGAGACCTTATGCGCACTCACAAGCCTTGCATGGTAGCTCTCTTGGAAACTAAGATGACCAACCACGTTAGAATTAAGGATGAGTTTGGCTTCGATGATTTCTTTGAGGTTCCAGCGGCAATAAAGATCTGGGGTTTTGGTCCTGTTGTGGACACTACTTGGGTTACAATGACACATCTTAGGCAGTCAGAACAGTAGTTGCATGCTATGATTCAGGTAAACACCGATCACAAGCCTTGGTGTTTAAGTATTATTTATGCTAGTATCCATTACTCTTAGAGACAATAGTTGTGGGATAACCTAGAGTCCATTTTTCAATCTCTTTCCTCTCACAACTTAATTGATTTATGGTGTGTAGTATGTGAGTTTAACGAGGTCCTTAGGCAATAAAAGAAATGGGTAGGTAATACTATTAACCGTTCTAGGAGCTCTCGTTTTTGGTCACGTGTGAATCATTGCAACCTAATCGATCTAGGGTTTAAGGAAAGCCGGTATACCTGGTCTAATCATAGGAATCACAACAAGGGTCTTATCCTATAGCAATTAGATAGATGTTTTGTGAATGAGAAATGGCTAGCTTGTTATCCCAATGCATTAGTCACCCACCTCCCTAAAACCCATTCGGACCACCACCTTCTCCTGGTCTCGCTTAGTCCCCGTGCAAATTTTTGCACTTCTAGATCTTTTAGACTAGAAAGTTACTTGTTATGGCACCCCAAATTTAGGAATATTGTGCACAATAGTTGGTTGAATAGGGACCTTGGTACTGCTACTATTCATTTTAAGGACTTAGTTACCCACTAGAGCAGCAATACCTTTGGGGATATAATCAGGAAGAAAAAGAGGTTGCTAGCTAGATTAAGAGGTATCCAAATTCTCCGTCCTACCCCCACAACCTCTTCATCCAACATTCAGAGCAGGATCTCATATATGATTATAACAGTATCCTCCAAGTTGAAGAGGATTACTGGAAAGTTCGTTCTCGAATTAACTGGCTTAACGAGGGTGACGCTAATACTAAATTCTTTCGCTTGTCTATTATTAATAGGAGGAGAAGAAATAGAATCTACTTTTTCAAGGATGAGCTAGGTAATTGGATTAACGATCACAAGCATATCATTCAGCATACCTTTAGTTACTTTCGACATATCTACACAACTGAGCATTACATGTTCAACTGTAAAGCCATTAGTGAAGCCCCCAAGAGCTTTCATCAGATAAACATGTCCCCTCTAGACAGACCTCTCCATAAATAGGAAATTGTCCAAGCGATTTTTCTTTTAAGCCTTATAAGGCCCCTGGTCCTGATGGGATCCATCCGTTTTTTTACCAAAAGTATTGGGATATTGTTGGAGGTTCAGTCCTGAATTTCTGCCAGGATATCTTTGACTCACAAATCACTTCCACTCCTCTTAACGACACTTTGTTATGCCTCATTCCTAAATTCAAAAATGCCAACCAATTAAAGAACTTTAAGCCTATAGGTCTTTGTAATACTATCTATAAAATTATTACGAAGGTTATTGCTAATCAGATAAAACCTTTCCTACATAAACTCATTGGGCATTAGCAAAAGAGTTTCCTAAAAGGACGACGAGTGTGTGATAATGCTATCCTTATTCAAGAAATTGTTCGTCACCTGCATAAGAGTAAGAGCTCTAAAGGAAGCCTCATTCTTAAAATAGACCTTGAAAAGGCTTTTGATCGCACTGAATGGTCATTTGTTTATCGTTTTATTCTTTTCTTTAAATTTCCTCCAAAAATCACTACTCTTATTATGAATTGCATTACTACTAGTAGGATCTCTGTTATAGTGAATGGTACAAAAACAGACTACTTCTCTCCCTCTCGTGGTATCCGTCAAGGCGATCTGATGTATCCCTATATCTTTATACTTTGTATGGAATTATTATCAGTATATATTAAGCACCAAGTGGACATTCTCAACTGGGACCCCATTAAGATATCCTCAAATGGGCCTGCTTTCTCTCATTTATTTTTTGCGGATGATTTAACGTTGATTGCCAAAGCAAACCAAAAACCCATCTAGATGATTCACCGAGTAATTTCGTCCTTTTGTACTCTTTCAGGTGAAAAGATCAATTCTAATAAGTCGAAAGCGATCTATTCTAAATCATGCTCCAAAGATACTCGTAGGTTAGTCCACCAGCTGCTAAATATAAGTCATGCCGAAGGATTCGGAAAATACTTGGGCTTCCCTATCATCGAAAAAAATCCTAAGGCCTCTAACTTTCTTTATCTCCTTGATAACTTAAAAGCTTAACTTTCTAACTGGAAATTGAACTTCCTCAGTCAATCGGGTCGCCTGACTCTAATTAAGTCAACCCTTGATGCAGTACCAGCCCACACAATGCAATATTTTATTCTTCCCAATAATACATGTAAAGCTATTGCCAAAATCCAAAGAGACTTCTTATTGGGGTCTACTTCGCAGAAAAGAAAGCTTCATTAAGTTAGTTGGGGTACTGTTACTCTTTCTAAATGCAAAGGTGGCCTTGGACTTTCAAAGGCGCAAGATAAAAACCTTTCTCTTATCGCTAGTCTCTCTTGGCGTCTCCTAACTAATCATAACTCCTTATGGGCTCGGACGCTTATCCAAAAATATGGTGCCTTAGCTTCTACATCTTCTTCTTCCTTTATTCGGCGTAATATCCGAACAAGGGCGAAGTTGTGTGGCCAAGGTTTAGCTTGGTCTGTAGGTACAGGTAAAATCATTGATCTATGTACTCATAAATGGATTGCGCATACTTCTTCTCTTAGATCTCTCATTCAAGGGCCCATGAATAGTAATGAATACTCTCTTATATTAAGTACTTTTTTGAGTCAATAAGGGTTGAATGGGGACAGCCTCTCCTTATTCATCCCCGAAGACATTCGGAATAAGGCTAACACTGTGCGATTTCACGAGAATCGCAATGATATTCCCTACTGGTTCCTTCAATCCAATGGCATATTTTCCACAAAAACTTCTCGACGCCTCCTTGAGCCTCTTGATATTCCCAAATTTAAATGACATTGGGTATGGACTCTCATTGTTGTACCTAAAATTAAGTTTTTCTTATGGTTATGATCTCACAATAGACTTCTGACTAACTCATATCTCCATCGCTTGGGTGTAATCTCAGACCTCTCCTGCCCACTCTGCCAAAGTGTGATAGAAACTATTGAGGATACCCTTCTGGAATGTTACATGGTTAGGCATTTCTTGTTCGAATTGGGTCTGAATATGCATCATATTGTCTATACCCCAACTCACTGGCTTTAAAATATATATGATCTTAATGTTCCCTTTCGTGAGTCTCATTTGCATTGGATAGATATATTCTCATTTGTACTCTGGCATATTTGGCTTCGACAAAATCATTATGTCTTTCGGAATAATGACAAGCCCCACATTACCTTATCCCTCCCCTTAATTCTTATACAAGTCGCTGAATTTACATAATTCACTAAATCCCCCCTTAACTCCTCCGACTCTTTAAAATTTTAAAATTCGATGGTACCCCTATCTGTAACGTCTTTAAGCTGAATGTTGATGGAGCATTCAACAAAGAGACCCAGGCAGGCGACATTGGTGGTGCGATAAAAAATTCCCAAGGTGATTGGATAATTGGTTTCAAGAGAAAGATTTATGCTTTCACTCATGTTATGGTAGAACTTAAAGCCCTCGAAGCTGGATTAGAACTTGCGCTTGACAGGCTTATGATGCCCATTGAAGTAGAAACGAATTCCACAAAGGTAATTGAATCAATGCACCATGCACCCCCTATTTATCAATCTGTTGTGGATTCTTGCAGGTTTCTGTTGAGGAGGTTGGGGAATCCAGTACTTCGCCATAACTTCTGACAAGGGAATAAGGTAGTTGATTTTTTGGCAAAGGGAGGATGCAGGCTAGTTACTACTACTAAAATTGCTATCCTGGAATCTACTCCAGCAGATGTCATTTCTGTTTTGCAACTACTAGACAGCTATCACTATCTACCTCTACTAAATTAGCTATGTTTGGGAACCTCAACGTTCTTAGTAGTAATCTAATCCGTACTGATGCTATAACTACTAGTACTGAAACTACTGCAGAAAATGGAGATGCTAATGTACCTACTACTAACTTTGTAATGCTCTAATATATATAATATATCCTTTTCCACCAAAAAAAAAAGATATCATCAACATCGTCGTCATTATCATTGTAGTCCTTGTTGAAATTGTTGTCATATTAACGTTTTTAACATCATCGGATAAACAAACAAATTGCAAGCAGATATATGTTAACTTTCAATTATATTAACATAGAGTGATATATGTAAATTAAATATAGTTAAATATATTTGTTAACATTTGAAAAGATAAATTTGTAAAATAGTAAGAATTTTTATTTAGAATTCTATAAACATGAGTTTTTAATTAAGTTAATAATTTCTTTTCTTTTGAAAATATAATATCTTCAAATTCAAATACTTCTGATCTTGCAATTCAAAATCTTCATCATGGTTTCATCATTATCTGCATATTAAAAAATTATAAATATGAAATATGCAGTAAACATAGAATCATAAATTATATGTAATACATCAACACAATTTGATTTTGAAACAAAACATAAAATGAAAAAAAATTAAAATATTACATGCTTGGCATAGTTATCGAATATAGTCTTAAAAGTGTTTTCCTTATTCAACTACATATATTCATCACATAAATTATTTAATTCTAACTTTATCAACTGACATCTTCAACATCTAGAACTTCCAAAATAAAGTATAATTATTGATATGTAAACTACATAAAACATAAGAAAAAGCAAGAAATATAAAAAAAAAAAAAAAACTTTCCATGAATGGTATATTATTGCTTTGAATTTCTTGAGATGCATTTTTTTCCTAGAAAAACTAAAAAAAACACTATTGCATTTAAAATTAGTTAATTAATATTGTTGAGTTTTTTTGGGGAAGCAAGTTATGTAAGTGGATGAGGAATTTTAGGGATTGTTGTTTGCAGTTGAAGTTTCTTTTTATTTTATTTTATTTTATTTTATTTTTAAAAAAAGAATAGATAATTAGATAGGTTTAGATTTCTTTACAATTTTGTATTAGCTTAAATATAAGGCCTCATTTGTTTTCATTAAGATTAAGAGGTCTGAATCTGAATACACATCTGAATATTAAGATTTGCATTAAGATTCAGATGTTTTGATCTGAATACACATCTGAATATTAAGATGTGGTCTCTAAATCTAAATACTAAATAATTAATGCTATTTGTTTTCAGTATCTGAATGTGCATGTGAAATTAACATTAAATGAATAAAATATCATAAAACTTTCATTTCAACAAAATATATCACTTTTGATAAAAAAAAGTTTTAAAAGTTTTAATAATCATGATTTGGAAGTACAATTTTTTTCATTCAAAAACCTTGATAAGCGCCAATACGCCAACAGTGTTCTTGACACAGTCAATACAAGAAAATTATTAATATAAAAAAAACTTGAAAGGATTTATGAAAACGAAAGTTTTTAGTTATTAGATAAAAAGGCACGCTTAAAGTAGAGAACCGATGGTTTATTATTTGATAACTTATTAAATGAGTCTTGTTGTTAAGAGTCTCCTACAGATCTGATTCATTCAGACCTCTTCAGACTCATTAAGAGGTTTTTTAAAAATTAAAACAAATGAACTTAATGGGCTGAATCTGAATGATTCAGATTCAGACCTAAAAACCAAACGTGCTTAATAGGCTGAATCTGAATGATTAAGATTCAGACCTCCATTAAGTGCAAACAAATGAGGCCTTAGTGTTATTTAAACGCTAAGTTGTAAAATGTACATTTTTTTTAAAAGAAAAATTGTTTTATATATTTTTAAAGTTGAATTTAAAAATTATTTTGCAAAATAGGTTTTTTAAAAAAGAGGTTTTATATTGTTATTTGTTTAAATTTGAATTTAAATGTTAAGTTTCAAAACTTTTTTTAAAAAAAAAACTTTTATAGTCTTCTTTGTTTTTAAAGTTGAATTTATTATTTAAATTAACTAAAAATATCAGTTTTAAAACTAAACTTTAAGAATAATTGTGGTAATGACATGTGACGTTTTTTTCTCTCCTATTATATATAGATAGATTATTATTATTATTATTATTATTATTATTATTATTATTATATTGTTATTATAATTATTATAATAATAATAATTATTATTATTATTAAATTGTACTTCAATTTTAAAATTGTATTTCAAAAAGGGGAAATTTTAAAATTCAAATTTGTTGACCGTTTTCGTGGAAACTGATTCCAACAGTACCTTTATTTCTTTTTGGTTAATTTAAGATAGACAATTAAAATATTTTTAATTAATTTTTGAATTTTAAAATTGTTAATATTTTGTTATATTGATATGTGTCATTCTAATTCTAATTATTGACAGCAATATATAGTATTAAAAGTGAATTATGCATGCAATATATATGTATTATAATTATTTTTTAAATATATTATATCTGTTTGATAAGAAATTGACACATTGAATTATAAGTGTATTAAAATGTGCGAAAAATATATTATCCATCAATAAAACTTGGATTATATGTAAATAATAAATTGCTTTTTGTAATATGTATTAAATAGTATTATAAGTGTATTAAAAGTGATCGAGTGAAAAAAATGTCATTGTTATAAATGGTAAATTTTTTCTTAATATAGTATATTTACATAAATTTCCCTAATTGTAAATAAATTAAGAGTATTCATTTCTCCCGTTTATTAGTATATTAATATTCGTACACGCGCAATGCACGAATAATATTATGTAAGTAAAAAATGTTTAAATCTTATAATTTGACTTATTTAAACAAATAAGATTATAGAGATTTAGTAAAATCTCAATTGTTATTTTATTATTATATTAACAATTTACATAGTCACATGTTAAGCATCATTATTACTATATTAATATTTCACTTAATAATTTGATGTCTTTCACCCACTACTGTGACAAATCAATATATATATATAAATCTGAATCCAAAACCGCTGATATGACATGCCTCTAAAAGTTAGAAAAATATTCATCTTTTTATTTTTTTTAACCATTTTTTAAATTTTAAAATATAAAAAAAGTCTCTTAAATATTGAAGATAATCACAATTAAAGTCATTGAATTATAATTACTCCAATAAATGTTATTTATCTTTTCATATTCATATGTTACTAATTATTTTACTAACTATAAATACTAAAGCAAATGTTTAATACTACATAACATTTTGTCTTTTTCATTCATAATTTCCTTTCAATTCTTTCTTCTTTTCTTTTCATTTGAAACTCTTTTTCCAAGAAGTCTCTTTCTTTTTTTTTTCTTTTTTTAATTGTTTTTTATTTTAGCATTGTCAGTGTTATCCACAATTTATTATCTTAGTATGTAATTTTCATGCCTGATTTTTTATTTTATCTTATTTTCATCTTAATATATTGAATAAATTAAATATATGCCCTCTATTAATCATTTTCGTTTAAACTCTTCCATTAATTTCTTTATTATTTTGTATATGTACGTTACAATATACCCAACTGGGCAACGATACGTGAAACTCATTTTATTGGTTGCAAATATTTAATTTTGTCCCTAAATTTCATCTATTAATTTAGTTATTATTATAATTTACATGTATGAATGTCATATTTAATCTATCCATATTTAGGATATTCTTTACCATTATTATTAATCTCTTCCCCTAATTTTTTTTTACTTTTTTTGTATTACTTATGTTTCTATAAGGCAATGTAGAAATGATCAATGCAGTAGTTATGGAATTTAAAAGGTAAGTTTCATTGTAATTTAATAAATACAAAAATGTGAAAAGTCATTGTATTTAATGACATTTACCATATGAGTTATTATGTATTGTAGTTATATCATATTTGCACGTATAAATATAAGAAGCATTGCAAATGATTAAGAAGCTCAGTCAATGTTGTGTGCTGGTAATATTTTACTATTTATTTTAAAGGTGAGATTATCTATTTTCTTTTATATAAATTGATGATAAGAATATTTATCTTTTTCTATTTATGCATTTTTCAAAAGGAATTTATTAAAAGACATGAGTGTTTATGAATTGTTAACCTTGAATTATGATATTATATTTTGAAGGAGGACTGTTGCTTGGAGGCTTAAATTTATTTTCTTTTATATGAATTGATGGTAAGAATATATATCTTCTCTTATTTATGCAATTTTCAAAAGGAATTTATTAAAAAATATGAGTTTTTATGAAATGTGAACCCTGAATTATGATTTTATAATTTGCAGGAGAAAGTGTTATTTGGAGTATCAACCTAAAAAGGTTGTTAAAAAATTCACACATATCAAAGAAGTGAGAATATCTATTTTCTTTTCTATATACATTTTTCAAAAGTAATATATTAAAATGTGAACTATAAACTATAATTTATATTTTGTAGGAAGAAGTGTTATTTGGAGTTTCAATAACAAAAAAAGGTTGCTTATAGTTCACACATACCAAAAGAAGTCAAAATATTTAATTTCTTTTCTATATACATTTTTCAAAAATAGCATATTAAAGGACATGATCATCTATAAAATGTGAATTGTAAGTATAATATTATATTTTTGTAGGAACAAATTTAAATTCAAGTTCAACAAATTGTTTTAGAAGCCAATAAACAACAAAGATGTTGCTAAAAAATTCATATAGAAAAAGAGATTGTGTTATAAAATAAAGTATTAAAATTTAATAAGAAAGAAATAGAGAGAAAGAGTAGTAAAAATTTTCTTTCAATCTTTCAATATTTTTGGTGCATTTGTATCTACATATAAGATGACTATATATAGAAAGCAAGTATATTCCTAATCTTTCCAAGTCATGAAAGAGATCTTTAAAGTCCTAATAAATCTCCTAAAGTCATACTTAAAATCTTTTAAAGTCATGAAGTGTGGATTTGATACATGACATCCACACCACATTATTTACAACACTCCCCCTTGGATGTCCATGTAGAAAATAAAATCTAGAAGAATAAAAGAGAGTTTACATAGTTATTCTTAATACGCATTGTTTGCTGCCTCGTTAAAAACCTTATCAAGAAAAAACCCAGTGGGATAAAAATCTTGATTAAGGGAAAAAGAGTGCAGCGCGTATTTACTCCCCCTGATGAAAACATCATTTAATATCTCGAAGACGATGCATTCCAATTTTGTATCTCAATTTCTCAAAGGTGAAGTTGGCAATGCCTTAGTAAACATATCTGCTAAATTATCACTTGAGCGAACTTGTTGAACATCTATTTCACCATTCTTTTGAAGATCATGAGTGAAAAAGAATTTTGGTGAAATGTGTTTTGTTCTATCTCCTTTAATGTATCCCCCTTTCAGTTGAGCTATACATGCAGCATTATCTTCATACAATATTGTTGGAACATCTCTTTCTAAAAAAAAGATCACATGTTTCTTGAATGTGTTGAGTTATTGATCTCAACCAAACGCACTCTTGACTTGATTCATGGAAGACTTTCATTTCTGCATGGTTTGAAGAAGTGATCACCTACATTGACTTCATTGATAGCCAAAATATTATTGTGCCTCCACATGCAAACAAATAGTGTGCTGGAGATAGAGTTTTATGCGGATCACATAAATATTCTGCATCTGCGTAACCAATCAATTTTGTCTTGGATTACTCGGAATAGAATAAACCCGTAACTATGGTCCTTCGAGAATATTCAATCATGTGCTCAACACTATTTCAATGTCCTTTTATCGGGGAAGAACTAAATCTTGCCAGTAAATTTACTGCAAAACAAATATCTGATCAAATATTATTAGCAAGATGCACTAGTGCCCTAATTGCACTAAGATATGGAGTTTCATCACCAAGAATCTCTTCATTCTTCTCTTGAGATCAAAATGAATCATCATTCATTTCAAGCGATCTCATAATCATTGGGGTACTCAATAAATGTGATTTATCCATAAAAATTGCATCAAAACTTTTTCGTGTATGTTGATTGATTGACAAATATTTCATTCATCAAATTCTCAATCTTAGGTCAAGACAAAATTTTGTCTTTCCAGAATCTTTTCATTTTAGATTCACTTCTCAAATACTCAATAGCTTTTAAAAGCTCCTTAAGAGTGTTAGTAATTTCAATTCATCAACATACAAAATTTATAACAAATTCAGATCCTGACCTTTTCATAAAGTTCAAGGACAAATAGGGTCATTCTTTTTGTACCCTTTTCTGCCTTGATTATTTCAATCCATATAAGGATTCTTGAAGCTTTATTGAAAAAGTTTCCTTCAAACTTTTATATGCTTCAGACACCTCGATTGCTTCAAGGATTTTCATATAATCTTCATTGTCTAGCTAGACATTACAATTATTCATTACATGCATTCAAGTTTTTCATATGATGACAGATCAAAACAAACATCATTGCATCCATCATAGGAGAAAACATCTCCAATAATGTCAGGTTTTTTGCGACAAATCTTTATGCCCCAAGGCACAGATCGTATTTGATATCTTAAGGTTATACTATCGCATAATAATTTATTTGTACCCCACTGACATTATACCTTGATTTATGGACTATCAGTCCAAAACGTCACTTTTCTAAGTGAAACAAAATATAATTGAATTATGCATTTTACTTGGCCAATCATTTATCTGTCCCACTTTATGACAAATTTGAATTCAAGATCCTCGTTACAATTTATATCATTGAGCGCTACCTCATATCAAAGATACCGTCGACGGTTATTTGATATCGATTTCAATAAGGCATAACTTATCGAGATCTCTTCATTTTTTATTATTTTCCAGGTACCTGAACCTTTTCCGAGGTTTTATGAAGTGTTATGTCAATGTGCTCTTTTATAGCACTTGCCTCATTATCATGACCATATTGATGATTTGCTCCTCTCCTTCTTCAAGAAATTTTATATTTGGAACCGATTGGTCTATTACGCTTCCGGCGTATCATAGACTTTACATTGGAGCATTTGCAGCTGAATTATATCATAGGGTCAGTACATTCATCTCGCAATTGATTTGCAACATTATGCAAATGAATTATCCCTTGAACTTTAAGTTCACATATTTATTTAGCGAGGATCTAGATAATTCATAATTAACCTCACACATAATTTTCAGCTGTCAAAATCATCTCTCCCCCTAATGTTAGAAAACTCAACATTCATCCCAACCTTATTTGGGAATTCATCTTTGTGCGTGGTGGAGCAATTAAAATCATAACCGCACATTCAAACATTTTAGATGAAAATTATTTGGTTCCTGACCCTGAACCAATTTTTAATGGGGAAACCTTGTTGGCTTGATGTGTACATGTGTTGCTACATGTTAAATAAAATTTTCTCATACCAAAGCTTATTTGGGATTTTTGTTCCCATAACCATGATTTAGCTATAATTGGAGGCATACAATTTCTGCTAAACCAATCAGCATTATCAATATAATTTCATAGTTTGGAACTGTGCTCTTAATTTAACAATTCGAGCAAACAACCTTACAAACACTAATTTGTAAGTTGACAATAAAGCACATGTGATCATCGCATAGATACATCTATCATATAGTTGCAAATGATCCACATGACAGGTGAATGAGCCATATTCATCTTTTTATATGTTCCAAAAACTTCAGGGGATTACAATCCCAACCTTAGCTGGTACAATGATTATTTTATAAAGAGAGCAAGCAACATAAGAGAATTCTTGAAGAACCTTTTATTTCTTCATTATATAAGCCACCTGAATTCTCAATTACATTTGCATCACATTTAAATCAGAATGGTCAACCGATCATGCCAACTGATCTTTATTTCAGTACACTTATAGTTTACTTTTGCATGTGATCCATCAGCATGCCAATGTTTGTGTGCAACAAACAAGAGGAAAAAATGGGTAATATTTATAACCCGCTTTGGTTGTAGTAATTTAAAGAAATTAAATCTTTTCATAATTTATAATCTCAATATTTCTTTTCAATTCATCCGAAACTTAAAAAGTTTCTTTTGAGACTTACTACAACCCACTACAACTCATTTATTATTCCTCTGGTAATAACACAACTCGTTAAAGCTTGCTATTAATTTTGTGTACTATCACATATTGCATGACACCATCCCTATGATGAGCATCTCCTTCAAGGAGAAAATTACATTATTATTGTCATGGTCAAAACATTACGAGCAAGACATGTTTCTTGCTTTACTTTTGTTGTACCAAAGGTACACAACCAATGACAAATTTGTATTGCCACACAATATACTTGATCATGGCCACAACCTTTATAGGCAAGAATTATTTCTTTCTTTTTGCCCTTTTGGTAATTCATAACAAGCATATCATAATATTCATGACGTATAAACGCACACGACCATTAACCGTTCATGTCTAATAAAATTTATTTATTTCTCTCAAACCTCCCGTAGAGATGAGATGTGGCATATATCATTTTTTTTTCTCAAACCTTCCATAGAGTTGAGTTATTGCATATATCCAACCCATAATGATTTTATCACATCTTGACTCATTCTCTTATAGAATGGTCGAGCATTCACGATACTCATCACAAGTCACATTCTTTTCAAGAAATGGACTAATCATTTATATGTACTTCATAAATTTGCATTATAAGCACATTGTCATGGCTTTAAAATTCATTATATTTCCATGACACACCTCCACATCACTTTGAAAGATAAAGTGCACCACCACTTTATATTCTTTTATTTTGATAGAGGATTTATAAAACTTATCAAATATTGGGTCGACAAGATCGCAAGCCCAATAACCTTTCATACCATATTGATAAGAAAAATTACCTTCACATTTTGAAGGACTTTTTGGAGAACCCATAGTGTTCTTCATTTAGCCATATTGATGACTATTATAAGTTCTCTTTCTCATGCCCATATTCATTGTACAATCACAATAATTATTGTCATCTTTCAGACTTATCATGTATTGCTACCACATTCAGATAAGAGAATGGAGCAAATTAAATGGGCAAAATTCATGATTTTTAGTCAAAATAATTATTTTGCGTTGGTCATCATTATATCATATCTATGGTGCATTAGGACTTATATCAAATGTCTTATTCATGAAAGGAAATATGGATCGTAAATTAATAAGACTTGAACCCAATTTTTTTTTAATTAATAATATCATGAAGCATCAAGACACTATCTTATGTCTTACCCTTTTGATTTTGATGAAATTTGAATCCATCATTCACACTAATGCAATGACATTATATATGTCAAATGACATTTAATTTTTGATATTTTAATATGCTAAAACAACGCCCTCTGTCAATCATAATCATGATTTATTTATTTTTCAATACAACATAAATACAAATAATATTAATAATTTACTATTTCTTGTACTACTATAGGTTTCATATAAGATTTAATAGGGAGTGATTTACCCTTTACTCCAATTCTTCCGTCAACTCCCCTCTTGTATTAAGAAACTAAGACAACAATTATACGGATAAAACTATGACAAAAGAAGTAATATTTAATTGTTAGAATGTAATTCAAATATATGTTAGATGTGCATACCTGCATACCTTATTCATAAAGAAGTCTTTTCAATAGTTGGGCAAACAGAGACATTAATCATATAAACATAACCTTAGCTCTTGCCGATATCAACAACTTACCTTGTTCCAATAAACCAAATAAATACAACCCAAGGAAATGAATTTTGGTTAGAACCTCGTGCTGATAACGTGTTATAAAATAAAATATTAAAATTTAATAAGAAAGAAATAGAGAGAAAGAGTAGTAAAATTTTTCTTCCAATCTTTCAAAATTTTTGGTGCATTTGTATCTACATATAAGATGACTATATATAGAAAGCAAGTATATTCCTAATCTTTCCAAGTCATGAAAGAGATCTTTAAAGTCCTAATAAATCTCCTAAAGTCATACTTAAAATCTTTTAAAATCATGAAGTGTGGATTTGATACATGACATCCACACCACATTATTTACAACAGATTGTTCGTTATTTATATTATGAATTGTTAATTCTTTATCCTTGTAGTTGCAAGAAAAGATAAAGTAAAACGAGAACAAGACACCAAAGAAAGTTTGCTTCAGTATATTTTTTAGATAAATCTCTTAAGACACAATAAGTATGACCATAAACCAGAAAACTTAAGGCAATTGTCCACTTTCATCGTACAATTTTAAAAAAATAATTGTTACATTAAAAAATGAAAAATAATTTATTAAAATTGGGATTGTGTAATGCAAATTACTTTTGACTTTTTGTCAATGATTTGGATTGAAAACACTTTTTTATTATTTCTCAAAATTTTAAAAATTATGAGTTAAATTTTGAACTTTCATGGTCAAAATGAGTTTTCCATAGTTGAAATCCAAAATAAATAAATAAAAATAATGATTAAATACCTCCTTTAGTTACTTATGATTGGATGGACATGACATACATGAATTTGTAAAGGAATGAAAAAATATAGAATGTTTAATTTTTTAAATTATTTCTACCATACGATATACATTCATTATTTTTCTAACGAAAATTTAATTTCTTATTATTCATTGTTTCTCTATTTTTTTTTTTAAATTTTAAGTCGTGAAAATTTAAAATGGTAGAATCATAAAAATGAAGGTCAAATGAAAAATTTGATTTTCACAATTCAAAACTATTTCTTTCTTATGTTTCTACGTTTTTAATTTTTTAATTTTCAAGTTTAAATAACTAATTTAAATAGGTTGTTGCATTTATATTGAAATGTGTTTCATCAATGCTTTCATATAAATGAATGGAAAACTTATGTATAGATAAACATGTATATAAACTTATTGAATCAAATTTTCTTTTACTTACAAAAATAAGGAGCATAAGTTTAGCGATATAAAACATATTATTAGAAGATAAAGACTCTTACTTAAGATTATAAAAGATATAAAACTTAAATACTAATAATAAATTTAATTATAACTTGAAATCTGATTTAATCGTTAGGATGTCACTATAAAAAATATATAGAATATTTTAAGTACTCAACTATTCTAAAAAGTTAATTAATGAATTTAACGAGTTATTATGACCGCCCGAAGCGCGGCTGAATTCACTAATATACATATATACAAATATATTGATAATTTGTATACACATACATCCATATTCAATGCTGTAAAGTTTATCATATATTCCAGCACAGTAATTTTAATTGCACATATAAAATCATTTAAATATATGCGAAGATATGACCAAAATTAAATAATAAAATTATGTTAATATCTAGGTTTGTATTAAAATTACCAAAAATAATAATGAATTAAGAAATATTATATTAACTTCAATAAAGTTTAAAAAAAAAGGTAATATACAATTCTAAAAAACATTAATTGCAGTAAAAAATCATCAAATAGTACAATTGTAATCCAAAAAATCATAAAAACTCATTTGATCTTAAAAAAAATTAAGTAGACATGCCTAATTTTTTTTTTATCTTTCTATGATCACAATCACTATAAAGGACTTTTTTTTTAATTAATTCAACCATTATATAGAATATAAAAGTTATTCCTATTTAAAAGTACTAATACTAAAAATAAATTAATTCAAATAAAATATATATAAAAAATTCTATATATGAAAAGGAAGCTATCTATAAGGGGTGAAATTACTCATAATGGTATGAGTCCTTTCGGATAAAATCATATGAATTTGTTTCAACCAAAAGTAACTGCATGTGGTAACACTGTGGCTACATTTGCAATGGCTGTAAGGTTTTTAACTGGCCCATCATTTTTATTGATTGTTACACATGTGAGTGTTAAGTAGATAATCTTGTTTTTTAATAGAAGAATACAACTCAAATACTTATTTTATATGAGTCTTAAAAATAACTGATATGCAAAAACACACACAATGTGAATATTATAGATTAAATAATTCGGGACTTTTTCAAAAAAGTGACAATAAGGTTTCAAAATAAATGGGCAGTGACATAAGTCTTAAGTATTGGGTGTAGGTGACAATTATGTGATTAATGATTAAGGATTGTGGAGTTGCCCTCAAGTTTATAAGTTGACAGTTTGGTCCATTGAATTAAATGAAGGGTAAAAGGGTAAATTGACTAAAACCAAATTTAACCAATTTTGGTGAAAATTAAAATTGGGGGAAGCCACCAGCAAGCTATACCAAAAGGGGAAATAAAATATTTTCCTCCACCTCTCGTCATATTTTTTTTCTTCCTCTTCTTCTTCTTCGTCGTTTTTGCTTGCTTGCTTGTCTTTCTTTCTGTTCTCTTTATCTTTTTCTTCTTCTTTTCGTACATTATTGATCTTGGCTGCTAGTCCTTGAGCTTTCTTCTTTCTTCTTCTTGAATCAGATTTAACTAATTTAATCAGTGGATTAAATTTTGTTTGCTCTCAATTGAAATTACTTCATAAATGATTAGGGTCACACACCATTGTTTTGATATGTAAAATTAATAGTTCTTTGAAATCATTCATCATTATTTGGGCACCTGCAATTTTTTCAATAATTTGCATTCGCGTTTCTAACAGATTGCTATATGTTGCAACAATTGATTATTGGAATAAATTATAGTCATATGTAGCAACATAAAGGTTATTTCAATAGCAACAGAATTGACAGATGTTGCAACATATAACTTACACAAGCTGCAACATATAAGCTAGACATGTAGCAACATATGACTTACATGTCGCAATCGACATGATAGTTATATAATACCCTTGTAAATCATTGTTTCAAGTGTTATATCATATTTTTATTGCTTAATTATGGTTTAAAGTACTAAAATTTTATCCAATTTGACATTTTTTCATTCCTAAATCGCTCAATTTATCGATTAAGTCATCCTTGAAGTGACATATGTGGCAACATATGCACGTTTCGTTGGGAAAATTGCAACAGAAATGTCATATGTGGCAACATATGTATATCATAAAATGATCTTTTGGGGGTTAATTCAATTAAATTGTCACCTAATTCAACATGTAACACTAATATATAGTCATACAACATGTCTAAGTACAAAATTATGGTCTAATACAACAACCTTCATCAATTCTATCAAATATTTTTACAAAGACTATCATTTACCGGTAGTTCATCATACAATAACCAAGTAACTACATATGATAGTTATATAACACCCTTATAAATCGTTGTTTCAAGTGTTATAACATATTTTTATTGCATAATTATGATTCAAATTACTAAAATTTGGTCTAATTCGATATTTTTTTATTCTAAATTGCTCAATTTATTGATTAAGTCATCATTGAAATGACATATGTAACAATATATGCACGTTCTGTTGGAAAAATTGCAACAGAAATGTCATATGTGGCAACATAGGTATGTCAAAAATGATCTTTGAGGGGTTAATTCAATTAAATTGTCACATAATTCAATATGTAACACTAGTATATAGTCCTACAACATGTTTAAGTACAAAATTATAGTCTAATATAACAACCTTCCTCAATTCTATCAATTATTTTTACAAAGATTATCATATCACTAGTTCATCATACTATGATCAAGTAACTTCATATGATAGTTTTATAACATCGTTCTAAATCGTTGTTCCAAGTGTTATAGCATATTTTTATTGCTTAATTATGATCCAAAGAACTAAAATTTGGTCCAATTTGACATTTTCCCATTCCTAAATCGTTCAATTTATCGTAACCCATTCTTGAAGTGACATATGTGGCAACATATGCACGTCCTGTTGGAAAAATTGCAACAGACATGTCATATGTGGCAACATATGTATATCATAAAATGGTCTTTTGGGGATTAATTCAATTAAATTGTCACATAATTCAACATGTAACACTAATATATAGTCATACAACATGTCTTAGCATAAAAATATGGTCTAATACAACAACTTTCATCAATTTATCAATTATTTTTACAAAGACTATCATATCACTAGTTCATCATACAATGACCAAGTAACTTCATATGATGGTTATATAACACCCATGTAAATTGTTGTTCCAAGTGTTAGAACATATTTTTATTGTTTAATTATGGTCTAAAGTATTAAATTTGATCCAATTTTACATTTTTCCATTCCTAAATCGCTCAATTATCGATTAAGTCAAACTTGAAGTGACATATGTGATAACATATGCACGTTTTGTTAGAAAAATTGTAACAGACATATCATATGTGGCAACAAGTACATCTTAAAATGTATTTTTTTTTCCAGATAATATTTCAAAAGGAATAACATCCCAACCATCCTACAAACAAATAAGTGATAAAAACCACTAAAAAAGTCCTGATTTAATACCAATAACTATTATATTTTATCTAAGAAGATATCAACGATAAACTAGAAATGATGAGGGCAACGAAGCTTTGTTGTAGAAGAAAATCGCAACATATTGCCACTGATGTTGTAGAAAACATAGCAACAATTTGAATTGTAAAGAAATAATGGAACGAGAGAAAGGAAAGAGAGAAAAGAAAACGAAAATTAGTAAAAATAAATTAAATTTGAAATATGAAACGAAACGACCTTTTATAGAGGAGAGGAGAGAGGAAAAATGAACGGACGATTGTTTTAGACATTTTTATTTTATTTTTTTAATTTTTTTTGATAATTCATAGTGTGACATCTGTTGTCACATATATCATTTCTGTTGGGGTACATGCAGATAATTTTATAGTTTTTTTCACAAGAAAGGTTATATATGTTGCCACAGACTCCACATTGGTAACAATGAAATGTTGACACATATCTCTTTTATGTGACATATGTTACCACATATCTCCTTTTTGTGACATATGTTGCCATATATCTTCTTTATGTGACATATGTTGCCACATATCTTCTTTCTGTGACATATGTTACCACATATCTTCTTTCTATGACATATGTTGCCACATATATCCTTTATGTTGGGGCACATGAAGATAATTTTGTGGTGTTTTTTACAACATAGGTTATATATGTTGCCACATACACCACATTTCTTCTTTCCCATCATAATTGACATTTGTTTCAACAAAAAAATCATTAATATTATCAGCAAAAATAAACTTCAATTATTTTATACAACTTATCAACAAAAGAAGTAATTCACAATGGTATACATAACCATCAATCTAATCAATGGTGGACATTGTTGCTTAACATCACAATTGACGACTTCGACTTTTTTCTCTTTCTCTTTTGCTTTCTTTTTCAATTTCTCCTTTTCATCTCTAGGTTCTTCTCCTTCTCCTTCTTGTTCTCCTTGCCTGTTGGGTTTGAGTGTGATACAGAGCAGTAGTCATTGTTTTTTTCTTTCACTAATTATAGATAGTGATTGAAATATAGATTTTTTCAATCTCCTACACTTCAAATATTTGTGGTTACTGAACAAAACTATATTTCTTAAATCATATGAACAAAATGGTCACAAAAAGAACAACAAAAACAACAAAAAATGAATTTTCACTGAATGTTAACATTACATATACATTTTCTCAAATTATGGCTTTTTGAGTTTGTTAATTTTCTTTCTAAAACAATAAATAATATGTATTATTACACTATTATTCATTTTTCACATCTATAGAACGATTTATTCTTCATTAACTCAAGAAAAAAGCTTAGTATTGTTCCAAAATTGTATAATCTCTAAAAAAAAAATGACTTACCCATTTTAAGTCCAACACAATCTTCAGTTCAGAAAGAGGAGAGAGTCACGACCGGAGATGAGAAGGAAGATAAGATAATGGGGGAGAATATTTGTTTTGATAGTCGGATTTTCAGATTTTCTAAAGAAGAAAAAGAAGAGAAGAGAGAACATTGAGAGAAAAAGAAGAGAAATACCTATTTTTATTTACTTTTTTTAAAAAAAGAATGGTTTGGATAGAATTATAAAAGTTGAAAAAATGAAGTGCTTTTTAGTATTTTATAAAAGATTAGAAAGTTTTGAAGATGTTAATTTGGTCCTAAATTTACTTAATTACATTTTAAAGATGATTTGACCAACGTTTGGTCAGTCTGTCACCAAAAATCAAACCAAGACTTATTTGACACCTTTTATTTAATTTTCTCAAATAACTTAGGCCTTAAAAGACTTAAATATTGACATTTTAAATAAATAGTGAAATTATGGCTGATGGTCCCATTAGAAGATAAAATATTGTTATTTTGAAAATTTTAAATTAGCAAACTAGTCATAATACCTAACATAATTAGTCAAAACAACTACACTTTAAAAAATGTCAACATATCAATATTTTAGAAAATAATTTGTATCCAAATATTATTATTTATCTTTCCTTTTATTTCTCAAAATAATCCAATATTTGACCAAATTCTAAACCACTAACCAATAAAAAAGATAAAACAAACACATGACTGACTACCCATTAATCTTCTTTCCTCATCTTTCACGTTTTCTTTTCCCACCATTCACGTTTTCAATTTTCTCTTTCTTTAAATTTCTTTGCAGATCAAGAAAAACAAATTATTCAAGGTTCTCATAATTTGCTCAACAATTCTCTAAATTAATTCAAGAAATCTCTCAATTGATAAAGATAATTTTGATTATTTAGTGAGTTTTTGATTTTGTATTCAATCACCAATTATGTTGTATTTCTGATTTTATATATTACGAATTTTTCATTAATTTTTTCGATTTTTGTGTGAGTTTGTTGAGATATTCATCAAATATGTCGAATTCAACTCGAAGAAGATTGGATAGTTTCTGTGGAATGATTTGGCAGACAAAATACAGTTTTTAAGAAAATTAAATTTTTAAGAATAGAGGAAAAAAACGCTCGAAAGAATAATGACGACATATGCTCTTTCAATATTTAATTTATGTTAACTTTAATTTTTGTAAATAAATTAAAATATTTTGTCCCATGATTTTCTCTATTCTGTTGTTTAATATATGTATTCTTTCAATTAATCAAAATAATAAAAAATATATCACTCAAGCCTTAACAAACTTAAAGATTGACATTTTAAATAAATATTAAAATTATGGCTAAGGGTTCGCATTAGAAGCTAAAATATTGTTGTTTTGAAAATTTTAATAAACTAGTCATAATATCTAACATAATTAGTCAAAACAACTACACTTTACAATATTTATTTATAATTTCAAAATGTCAATATTTTAGAAAATAATTTGTATCCAAAATATTATTATTATTTATCTTTCCCTTTATTTCTCAAAACAGTCTAACATTGGACCAAATTCTAAACAACTATCGATAAAAAAAGAAAAAACAAACACACGACTACCCATTAATCTTCTTTCCCCGTCTTTCATGTTTTCTTTCCCCACGATTCACGTTTTCTATTTTTCTCTTTCTTCAAGTTTCTTTGCAGATCAAGAAAAACAAATTATTCAAGGTTCTCATAATTTGTTCAACAATTCTCTAAATTAATTCAAAAAATCTCTCAATTGATAAAGGTAATTTCAATTATTTAGTGTGATTTCTTTTGTTTTTGTTTTGAAAATCACCGATTATGTTGTATTTCTGATTGTATATATTATGAATTTATTGTTACTTTTTTCGATTTTTATGTGAGTTTGTTTAGATATTCAGCATGTCGAATTCAACTCGAAGATGATTGAATGGTTTCTGTTAATGATTCGGAAGACAAATTACTGTTTTCAAATCTTTTTTGGAATTTTTAAGAATAGATAAAAGAAACGCTCGAAAGAATAATGACGACATATGCTTTTTCAGTATGTAACTTATGTTAACTTTAATTTTTGTAAAAAAATTGTTCCATGATTTTATCTATTCTGTTGTTTAGTATATGTATTCTTTCCAATTAGTCAAAACAAAAAAAATACATAACTTAGTCCTTAACAAATTTAAATATTAACATTTTAAATAAATAGTGAAACTATGATTAAGACGTCTCACTAGAAGCTAAAATATTGTTGTTTTGAAAATTTTAAATTAGCAAAGTAGTCATAATACCTAACATAATTAGTCAAAACAACCACACTTTAAAATATTTATTCAAAATGTCAAAATATGAAAAAGTCAATATTTTAAAAAAAATATGTATCAAAATAGTATTATTTATCTTTTCTTTTATTTCTCAAAACAGTACAACTGTGTACTAATTTCTAAACCACTAATCGATAAAAAAAAGAAAAATAAACAAACACACAACTACCCATTAATCTTCTTTCCCCGTCTTTCACGGTTTCTTTCCCCACCACTCAGGTTTTCTATTTTTCTCTTTCTTCAAATTTCTTTGCAGATCAAGAAAAATAAATTATTTAAGGTTCTCATAATTTGCTCAACAATTCTCTAAATTAATTCAAGAAATCTCTTAATTGATAAAGATAATTTCAATTATTTAGTGTGATTTCTTTTGATTTTGTTTCCAAAATCACCG
Organism: Solanum sitiens; assembly: GCA_016801875.1. Classification (NCBI taxonomy): domain Eukaryota; kingdom Viridiplantae; phylum Streptophyta; class Magnoliopsida; order Solanales; family Solanaceae; genus Solanum; species Solanum sitiens. The sequence goes on from JABWTJ010000009.1 coordinate 4,857,941, forward strand.
ATTATGTTGTATTTCTGATATGTCGAATTCAACTACAAGAAGATTGGATGGTTTATGTTAATGATTCAGAAGACAAACTACTGTTTTTTTTTAAAAAGTTTTTGGAATTTTGAAGATAAGAGGAAAAAAACGCTTGAAAGAATTATGGTGACATATGCTCTTTCAATACGTAACTTATGTTAATTTTAATTTTTTAATTATTTTTTTTTGAAATATTCTGTCCCATGATTCTCTCTATTCTGTTGTTTAATATTTATATTTTTTCAACTTAATCAAAATAATTTTTTTTTACATAATTCAGTCCTTAACAAACCTAAATATTGATTTTTTAAATAAATAGTTAAAACATAGCTAAGGGGTCCCATTAGAAGCTAAAATATTGTTATTTTGAAAAATTTTCCTTTTATTTTTGCTATAAAGAATGAGAAGGTATGAAAAGTTATTTTTATTTTTTGTTATTTAAAATGCATACATTCCTTGCAAAAAGTGTCCTAAACTGCTCAAACTTTCCACAAAACAAATTCCTACGTCCTTAAATAATTTGGATTATTTTTTTTTTGCTATAAATAATAGTGTGGAAATTTAGTTTAAATATTTAATTTAAAAAAATGATAGTTTTTCACAAAAACAAAGTCCTTAAAAATGTGCTAATTAAAATCTATTTTTATATTTTAAAAATTAGTGTCAACAATATGCAGTTTTCTTTGCTATAAAGAAGTAATCATTTTGATTAATAATAGTAATTATGTATTAATAATAACACTAAGTCACTAACAGAAGACAAAAGATTCAGCATAATCATCCAATATAAATTAGAATGTCTTTGACAATTCAATTAGTTTCTTAGCATGCAATTAAGAGGAACAACAACACTATTGTGAATAAATAACAAAACATGTCAATGAGATGCATTTTTTTATTCAGAAAATGGTCAAATAGGAACACAATAAGAAAGAATAAGAGAAAGCCCAATAAACATGAAATTCAATGTCTTTGATTCATTTATGCTAAAATTTGGACAAACCATAAATGAAATCATTAACCACATAATTCTTCTCAATCATTTCTCTGACTTTTTGGTGCATGGAGACTATTGTACGTGCTCAATCCTCACATGGATCCTCTTTCTTGAGATCTTGTTACAAACCTGCTTGTTGACTTCAACACAAACGACGTTTTGGGTAACATTTCAAACACGACCAATACGTTAATGGTCTTGCTTGTCGATTATAGGTAAATCTCCCACAATAATGAACTAAGGTTACTTCAAGAAGTATCTCACAAAGGTTTTAAAGATGTTAGCTCGCATTAACCATGTTTTATAAGTCATATTTCTAACTCTTGCATTTCATGTTCTAGCGTGGTCATTACATTTCATGAAAATGTCATTTTAAACACGTTTTCAAATGTTTTATGCATTGCTATCATACTTGGTATATTTTGTACTGACATATACTCTTGTCTATATTTCTCCAGTTGTAGGTCCGACCTTACAGACTCACACTTTCGTGGCTAGGGACCTCATTGTAAAAGCTTGAGATTGGGAGTCCTCATGTTCTAAGGACCGAACTTTGATTTCCTTTGTCTTTATTTTCAATTTTGAACTTGATGTAAGGGATACATCCTGATCTCTTCCTATGTATCAGATAGCTTTGAGACAATGTTTAGACTTCTGCTTTATTTTATAAATTCGTATACGTTGAAACTGTCATTTATCTCTTAAGTTTTCTATTATATCTCATGATGAATGCTAAGTGGCTTGTATGGGGCCTCTCGGGGTCTTATACGTCGTGTTACACCTAGGGGCTACTTTGGATCGTGACATTTTAGGATGATTTTTTATAATATATGGTTTATATATTATGTTTTTCAAATATTTGTCTTGTTAATTTGTTTATTTCTTATGTTCCTTGAATAGTTTTTTTTGTGTGTTCTACAAATGAAAGTGACTTATGTTGTCACATTGAATGGTTCAACCATTCTTATTGTTTCCTTGTTCCTATTTCAGACATGGCTGAACAAGAACAAACTCGTATTACTCTAAGTTGGAGTTCTCAAAGTCGAGCAAAAGGATAATGTAGAAGAGTATGTCATTGTATGACATGTATCCGAGGGCATGGAATCATAGATTGGTGTCCCGAGGAGACACAAAATTTGTTAAGGAATCAAAGGTCCATCCGAAGGCATATGATGGATTATTATTCTATTGCGCATTATCATATGGTGTTTGATTATTAGACATGTAAATCTTTGTGATTATGGTCTAAAATATGTCGATTTACACATTAAGAAATTACTTTTAAATTTTAGTTAAAGTTCGTAAATGATGATTGAATACTTATGTGTCTTTTCGATTTTACATTAAATATGAAACCTTTATGAGAATTGATTTGTTTGAATGTGTATGCCTCCTACAAAATTCATTTAATATTTTTTTTTACTTATTGCCTCTTAAACACAGTCATGGCATCAAAAGGTATCATTGTTGACTCAAATAAAGGTGAAAATCGAACGATGATAATTACAATATTTGAAATCGTAAAATATGGTATGTACCGGAAGAGAAATTGCGCTTGAATATATAAATGATGTTTTAAATCAACGAGAAACGGAAATCATTACACATCACAAAAGAGACCTTGAAACTTATAAAGCTTAGAAAAGGCTAATTTTACTGCACCTAAAATAATAATAATTCTGCGGTTGATGACCTCATATATGAATTTGAGGAATTTCCTATATGTAACTCCCTTCCAACAGTTGGCTATCAATTTTGACACATATAAGAAGCGTCATGACAAAAATGTCAAATAATACTTTAGGGTGATGTCGAACATGATAGTTCAACTCAAGAGCGTTGGCCATGTTCTTTCAGATGAGCAACAAGTTCATACAATGATTCGTTCTCTTTCCCAATAATTGGGAACATTTAAAGGTTAACTTGACCCACAATGATAATATCAAAACCTTTTATGATGTTGCTCTCCATGTTGATCTTGAGGATGAGCGATTTTGTGCTGCTAAAGTTGTTTCAAATGCCTTTGTGGCAGAGTCAAGTGACACAAAGTCTTCACGCTTCAATGGCAAGAGGAATTGGAAAAAGAATGAAAAAGACCTAGATACCGGAGACAGACCCTCTAAGAAAAAAGGGAACCCTAATTCCATGAAAAGAAAACGATTCTTCAAGAAGAGAGACAAGAGCAAAATGAAGTGTTATAATTGCCAAGTCTTGGGACACTTTGCTCGTGAATGTACGGAGCCGAAAGAGGTAGCATTTCCAAACACATTCTCTAAGTGTTACATATGTTTCTAACACTTCCTTATCAACTGAATCTTATCCTATGTGGATTGTAGACTCGAGATCCACCGACCACGTGAGTAGAGATCGAGAAGTATTTGTAACATTTCGTCGAGTTTCATCCAAATCAAAGTGGATCTACGTGGAAAATAATGTGAAATTGAAAGTCAAAGGAATAGACACTTACAAAGTGGACTTGCGTGGTGACCGTTATTTGATGTTGCATGACATGCTATATGCTCTGGAGATTCAATGAAACTTAGTATCCATGTATATTCTTTTAGACGTTGGTTTTGATATGTTATTTAGTTGTATTGGTATTAGAATAACTTTAGATAATATTTTACATGGTTTTGGACTATGTTGCGATTGTTTTATCATTTTAAATTGTAATTCTTCAACTTATGACTATTATGTTGATCATTATGTAAGGACATGTATAAAGTAACAATGATATTGATTTTATTACAATATTAGGTCACATTGGCAAGATCGAATGAATAGATTGGAAAAAGAAGAACATTTAGCTTCTTTAAGTAAATTGATATGCCAACTTGTAAAGAATTTCTTTCTAAAGCCATTTGGGAAAGCTTAGAGAGCTGAGTTCCCACTTCAATTAATTCATTATGATATTTGTGGTCCAATAAATGTGAGGGAAACGTCTGGTGTCATGTACTTTATTACATTTACTGATGATTTCACGCATTTTAGTTATGTTATTTGATTTCTCATAAATCTGAACCACTTGAGTGCTTATGAAAATATATGATGAAGTTGAGAATCAATTAGACAAAAACATAAAGGCTTTAAGAACCGACAGAGGGAGCGGCGGGATCATGATGAGTATAAATTAATAAAGACCAAAAAAGAAGAAATGGCAAGATAAATTAGATATCTATGGAAAAAATAACGATGTAGAGGACGACTGAAAAGGAGGCTCGACCCATAAATATTTGTCTAAACAATTTGAAGAATGATATACTGAAAAAAGTATTATCAACCTACTCTTTATACACCTCAAATAATGGTGTAGCTGAAAGAAGGAATAGAACATTATTGTTCATTATTGACACACAATTTTGACCGATCTTTAATCCTTTTTGGGAATGTTATTCGATTAAATACGTATTTTTAAAGCATATCTCGAGTTTCAATTTCTAATCAATTTTGTCTAAAATTATATATTATTAAGTTATTTTATTATTATTAAATCATTATAGTTAAACTCAAAATAATTATTTTACTCAAATGTTTTAAAATTTAACTAAATTTTATTATATAAAAAATATTTTAACATTGTAATATTTTAACTGAATAACATTTCTATAAATTTCCTCTAAATCATTTAAATTGTAGTCTATTTTATTCTAATCCATTTCAATTCCAGCCTATTCAATTCCAATTGTATTTCAAATATAGCCATCCAATCATCTCAATTCTAACTAATTTTATTGCAATTTTGACCATTTCAAATTCATTCCAACTCTCATCCCATCCATCCATCCTTAAATTAAGTCCTAATCGAATCCTAGCACTTCATCTCTTATTAAATCAATGGACAAGATTGATTCTTCTAACTCTTTCCTATTTTAATCTAAAAAGAACTCAACCCAATTTTTCACTCTCATTCTTTATCCTCTCTCCAAAAGTGCCACAACCCTCTCCTTTCCATTCTATCTTGTTCCGGCGAGAAGCAGTAGGTGAAGGACCACTAGTTGATGCCCCTCCCCTCTTCTCTCCTATCTTCTCTGCTCCTTCTCTCCCTCTTTATTCTCTCTTCTGCATCCAGCGAAGCCAACATCTAGGCGAGAAAGCAACGTCTAGCTACCATCGAAACAACAAGCAGCTTCGATGACGCAAGCCACCGGCAAAAGCGCGAAACCAGTAGCAGCTGCGATCAACGAAGAGCTCCGAAAAAGTAGCAACACTCCGGCAAGCAGTCGCTAGCCACCAACAATAATAGCTGGGACCAATCACCAGTAAAACTCCATGCGAACGACAGCTTCAGCCAACGACGCAGTAACAACAACGAGGTTGCTCCGGCTTAAATTCCGGTCATGAAGCGTATGTCGATGGAGCTCGTTTAGAATTTTGAGTTTTGTTAAAAGATGATCTTCAAATGATCCATCCAGGTATTCGATTGATAAAATCCGTATTTTCAATTCTTTGGTGGCTTTCATTTAAGATGAGTATGTTGAAGTTGAATTTCATATATCCTCTTGTTTTGTTGATTGTTTCAATGAATATATACCGATTTTTTATTTTTTTTTAGGAAGTATATTCAGGTTACGATTCTCTATTCAAACTTTTGGTCATCTCTTCTATCATGATTTGCTAGGCTTTAATTTGTGAAGTTTGTTTTAGTGTACTGTCAGCAATGAGTCTCTAACAGATGGGTTGAACATTATCGTTATTTATATAATAAAGTCTAATTTATGATTTCTTTTGTTTAATTTCACCATAGTAAAAGTTATTATTTAAGTCTTAACTGATTGAGAATTGTATTTTTTCTTTCTTCTAAAATAATTGTTGATTTTGTTTTCCTAAAATAATTATTGATTTTTCCTTGATATTTTACATTGTTGATTTATCGCCTATGTGTGTGAATTTGTACTGGTCAACTCCTTCCTCATATTTGGCTATGTTAGAAGTTTTAAATGATTTCATGATTTGTTAAATCTAGTTAATCATGCATTCAATATCCTTTAGTTAAGTCGAGATATTGGACTATCGATTTAACGCGCTTGATTTACTCTGCATATGGTAAGATTTTAATTTAATAAATTATTTCTGTCCCCGTAAAACTCTTTTCATATTATTAATTGGCAGATTGCTTTAATTGATTTAACTTTCCTTAAATTTTTGTCTTGACAGATTCTTACTTATTTATTTATGGTAATCTAACAATAAGTGATTATTTGCCTTGGGTGATTATTACTTTCCTTATGCATGTTGGCCGCTTCTAACTTTATTATTGCAAATCTTGATTATTTTCTTGTCTTATTTAGTTTAAAAATATATTAATAAATTTGACTTGGATTTTTTAAAATAAGGAAAATATTAATTGATTCCCTTCAAAAAAATTTTCTTAATTGGCTAGTCTTTTAGAGACTATAAAAAGAGCCTCCCTTCATTATTTATGCATTTGTATATTTGCTCACATACTCGAAATACTAAAAGAAAACATATTACTCTCTGCTTGAATAGAATTTTTGATAAACTTTTAAGAAGTATTTTGTTATGTTCGGGTCGAATAGTGTGGAATCAACTTGTCTTCACCACTGATTATTCTTTAACTGCTTAACTGAATAGTGTCTTTCATACATGTATTTAATTTTTGCATCATTATTTACTAATTGTTATGCATAAATCCAAAAATGGATTTTGATAAATAAAAGAAACATGCGGGTCAGTTTTCTTCTTCTTTTCTATATGTGTGATTCTATATGTGTGACTGTATTTGTGTAATCTGTTGCCCAAAATAAATATATGCATCTCTTATCATGTCTAAGTGTAAATGGATGTTATTATGTATTGTTTGGTATTACTCGTAGTGTATTGCTTCTTTCAATTAGTAGGGATTGAGAAATTTTGAATTATATTTGAAGAGTCATTGGGGGATGGATTTCCAGAGCGGGATCAGTTGTTTTAAGTTCATATTTCAATTTTGTATTCATCTTTCTTTCTATTTGATTTTGTAATAATCTTGTAGTAAACTCTAAAACTCTATATGAAATAACTTAGAGATCGTCTAAAGGGGGAAGGGATATACGTGGTAACTGTTTATTTATTTATTTTATTTATGTGTGGTTGTTACAACTTGCCTATCACTTGAGTCGTAGAATTGTGCAAACATGTTAGAATCGTTTAAATAAGTGGCTTGAAATCAACCTTTGTTGATGATTTTATCTGATTAATCAACTTAGCATAAATATGTGTCATAATTTGTTATAATCTTGACTTTTAGAATCTCGCCTCGCATGCTAATACTATTAAAATTGAGAAATTGACTAATAATAATTAGACACCATGCCTATAGTTTTTTTCTGAATCTTATTATGATTTTCAGCATGTTCTACTTAGAAATCTTGATCATAAGGGTTATATTACTTTACATGTTACTTGGGGTTTTGAAAACCATGCCTATAGGAGTTATGTAATATGTTTGACCTTTCAGTCACCTAGAAATCATGTGCTTAGGTATTATTAAATAATTTCCAGCATGTTAAAAATTAAGATAAATCTCTGTGTATTTGCTGCCCACTAGTAAATATTTCTGCATTAGAATTGTTTGTGGTCACTTAAAATAAATCAAATAACGAAAAAGGGCCTAAAATACCCTCAGAGTATTGAAAATGTCACACAAATAACCTATCCACTTATTGACCCCCAATACCCTTCCCATCCACCATTGGGTCCAATTTTACCCCCTTCATTAACGGAACACCAAATAAAATAATTAAATAATACTTTTAATTACGTGACACTCAACCATTGCTGTAATTCAATTATTCAATATAATTTTAAATCCAGCCGTTTTAACTTAACTCGCCCCAATAGTTATTAAACCCGCCCTCCCGACCCGACTCAATACAAAAGAACCCAACTCATCTAATTAAAACAACCCTAAAACCTTGTTCTCAAATAAACACTTCATTTCCCCCAATTTATTGCACGATCTACAGTAGGTTTAGTAGCTTCTATTGTGATAACTACACTCATCCGTGAAGATCTCAGATTGCAAGGGTATTTTCATTCACAATCTCGACTTCAACTCAAGTAAGAACTTTCACTTCGAATTTGAGTTAGGGTTTAGGCTTTTATCGATGTTATTTTACGAATCGATGTTTATTTTTGTTAATGTTCTATGTTTTCTATGCTTTTTTGACAATTATTTATGGTGATACAACCGTTTGTTTCGTGTTGTCTATTTATGTTAGTGTCCTGTGTTACCATATTGATTCCGAGTTAGGATTTTTATATTGTTGTCTGAAGCTTGCTTTTTTCTGCCTTTATTCTTGTCTATCTCTTTATTTTATGATTCTTTTTTATTTGTGTATTTGTTAGTCAGATCTGTCTTTACTGTGTTAGGTATGAAATATTTTATTGAATGGTCCATTTTTTAAAGATTAGGTATTGTATTATATGTTTTTGCATATGTAAATATTTACTTTGAAGAATGTGGTCCCTGTTCCTTTACTCTTGGTAGATTTCTTTGTTTTTTTTAATATTTTGTTGTTGTCTAATATGACCTTTTTCTCTTTATTTTTTGTCTATAATATCCCATTCATGAAGAATGGTCGACAAGGTAGACCTATTATTCTATTATGGGGGTAAGTAGGTACTGACACCTAGAATTATTTACATTAAACAATTGACTCGTGTTTGGAAGGAGTATGATCCAGATTTATTGTCATATATAAACATATGTGAATTTCATGAAAAGTTAGATTTTAGTAAGGTCCAAAATCTTCTACTCAAAGGACCTTCTGGGAGGTATTATTTGATTGAAGGGGATTCTGGCATAAGAACAATTCAAAAAGCATTATTTGTTAAGTTCGGTGTACTTGAAATGTTTTCTGTAGATGAGAGGATGATGTTGTTCTAGCTATTGACATTAGCCACAATAATGAACCTTACCTAGTCATGGTAGATGCTGCAACTGAAGGTTAATCAAGTGTGGAAGAAAATGATGAAAATGAACCTTACTTAGTTATTGTAGATGCTGCAACTGAAGGTGAATCAAACGAGGAAAAAAATGATGAAAATGAATCTTATCCTAATAAATACAATAGAGAAGAATTGGAATTCTTTAGGTTGGAAAAGAAAAGAGAAGTTAATGATCAACTTGGCAACTTTAAAGAGTTGGAAAAAGGTATAACCTTTAAGAACCTTGATGAAGCTAAAAGGTTGTAAGCTACTACTCAATTGTTAGGAAGGTTGCCCTTAAGGTTGATAAAAGTGACTTTGTTAGAGTTAGATATAAGTGTATTGTTGGTTGTCCTTTTGTGTGTCTGATTTCTGAAGTTAAGAAAGGGCAAGGATTTAAAATTAATACCTTGCAAACAAAACATACATGTCCAGACACATTCAAAAATAGAAGAGTTACTCAACAGGCTCTAGCACAGTACTTGAAGAAGAGGGTCCAATATGATCCTACGTGTAAGGTGACTGAAATGAGAAAGATTGTGGATGATAACTTTGGGCTTAATATCAACATTCAAAAATGAAGAGGATTAAAAGACTTGTGCTAGAGAAATTCGATGGTATCTATGTTGATGATTTCAATAAACTGGAGGGTTATGCTAAGGAGTTAAGGGACAACAACCCGGTATTAATGTGATTATAAGTATATCCAAAGAGGCCTTGTTGGAACACGGACAAAGAAAGTTTTTGAGAATGTATATTTGTATTCAGTCTTTGAAAAGTGGCTGGAGAGCTGGTCTGAGGCCATTTATAGGGTTAGATGGCATCTTTTTAAAGAAAGTTTAAGGGAATTTTATTGGTTGCATTTGGACAAGATTCAATGAAGCATTTTTATACCTTCACATATACAATTAAGATTCAAAAAAAATATTTTCTTTTGCTTTTCAATTAGTTTTACTCTATGTTTGAGATTAATTATTAATGTCAAAATTTGCAGTAAATAGCAGTAATAATTCAATAATTACCACTCAAAGCAACAAGCAATAAATTGCGGCCAATTTGGTCCTCTGTTAACAAAATGCATTAACACTGCATATTTAAAATGCAAGCAAATGCAGCTTATCAAGCTGCATAATTCTTGATTAGTAGACAAAACAACAACCTACATCATCTTGACAAATTTTAAAAACAATATGCAAATTATCAAGCTACAAAATTTCGTCATTACAATAACAAAAAATCACAAAACTAACGTAATCTAATTATAGTAACTTAACACAAACAACAACACACACTCAGAGGCGAATCTAGCATTTAGAGTCACTGGGTGCCAAGCAGAGGCGGACTCACATGATTTGATAGGGATGCACGTGCATTCGTTAAATTAAAAAAAATCACGTATATATATATATATATATATATATATATATATATATATATATATATATATTGTGAGAAACTGACATAAAGTAGGATATAATCAACAGTGCACCCATAAGAAGCGTAGGGGTGCCCTTGTTTAGTTGGTACAAGCCAGAAAAACCACTCGTGAGAATATGATTCAATTTTATTTCGTTATTTTTTTTTTAAGTTTAGCTTATAAATTATATTTGAGCCATTAATTACCAATCAAATACTATATTATTCATTAATTGTAGTAAAAGTTTTGTTATATATATATATATATATATATATATATATATATATATATATATATATATATCGTGAGAAACTGACATAAAGTAGGATATAATCAACAGTGCACCCATAAGAAGCGTAGGGGTGCCCTTGTTTGGTTGGTACAAGCCAGAAAAACCACTCGCGAGAATATGATTCAATTTTATTTTGTTATTTTTATTTTAAGTTTAGCTTATAAATTATATTTGAGCCATTAATTACCAATCAAATACTACATTATTCATTAATTGTAGTAAAAGTTTTGTTATATACATATACATATATATATATATATATATATATCGTGAGAAACTGACATAAACTAGGATATAATCAACAGTGCACCCATAAGAAGCGTAGGGGTGCCCTTGTTTAGTTGGTACAAGCTAGAAAAACCACTCGCGAGAATATGATTCAATTTTTATTTCGTTATTTTTATTTTAAGTTTAGCTTATAAATTATATTTGAGCCATTAATTACCAATCAAATACTATATTATTCATCAATTGTAGTAAAAGTTTTGTTAACTACCTAAATTAAGATAGTATTGATGCATCAAAATCTTCAAATTTTGGATTCATCTCTAATGCTCAGTAGACTCATCGATTAAATGAATTATTCGTCTTGTGGCTAGATGAGAGAGCAGGATTGGGCGATGGACAAAAGGCTGAAGTTTTAATTAATGGCAATTTTTTATTGTTCAAAAGTTTAAAGGAAGAGTTAGGATTTCAACAGTGAAAAGAATTTTTTTTATATATTTTATCATATAAAAGAAAAATCAAAGAATTAAATTAAATTAGTTAAAAACAATAATTGATTAACACTTAATAATAAGTTAAACTAAGTAAAAAAAAATCAAAAAAAAATGTGCCTTGTAGTTTTCAAATAGAAACGCTGCCTGCAGTTAAAAAAGAAAAATTAAAAGAAATAAAGGTTGTCTGCTGCTAGCTAGAATCGATCCTGCGAACTAGGAGTTATTAAGTAGAGTCTACCACTGCACCAAAGAATAATTTTGTTCACTGGGTGACACGTTTATTATTTATACATAAGTTGTGTATAAAGAATCTCGTAGGTGGCGTGGCACCCCATGGGTCTTAATAGATCCGCCCCTGACCACACTACATCATCTTGGTAGCTACAAAACTAATAATTATAGCCCAAGAAACTTCAAGCGAACTTATCAATTGATGAAATTTCAACTTTTACTTCGAAACATTATCATCTAAGCTAGATACTTTCTTCGGATTTGAACTCTCGATTTTATCCGTCAACTCCAAATTTGATATTTTCCCATCAAGGCAGAAACTTTCGTTAAATCAGAAATTTCATTTCTATTAATATCATTCAACTCAGACATTCCATCATCAGTCATATACTTCAAATAAGAATCTTCAATGCCACCTATATCCTCCATAATCTTCTTCAAATGATTTTCTTTCCAAATTGAATTCAATTCAATTTTTTAATTATGAATCATGGTTGACACATGATGGAACCATGAAATATTAAGGATCTCAAAAATATGAACAGATGAATATATAAAAAGTCAAAGGAATTTAATATCTACAATACAATAAAACCTTAGTAAATTAATATAGGTGGAACCATGAAATATTATTAGTTTGTAGATGTATTATTTAATCAATAAGTTAATATTTATTGATTTAAAATGTCTTTTGAGATTCAATAAAGGTCAATTTTGATTATATCAAAATCATGATATCTTACTATTTATGTACCATATTTATTGAAATTTACATTAAGAAAAATAAATATATTATACATAAATTACAATGAATACATCAAAATGTGTATCTTACAAAATTATGTATCATATATATTAAACTCATACAATTTTTTTACTATGCATAAAGTACAATGTATGTGTATGATTCATTGTAATATATTTTTTTACCTTTGAAACCAGTTACATGTAAGGAACACTCGTCGCATCTAGAACTCACAGTTTATGGTGCAGTTTGAAAAGACAACACCGAAACTTTTGGATTCAATAAGAAAAGTTAGAGATGATCTTCAATTAGATTTAAATTTTTTAAAAAAACAGAACACAATAGAATCATATTTCACTAAATTGTCTTAGATATATTTGTACATTTAAAGAATTATTAATTTATAATACTAATAGGACCATGTATTTATAAAGGGTCTTTTGAAAATATATTATTTTATTACTTTATTGAAATGAGAGTTTTTTCATTGTCCCAAGTCAGGCTCAGAGAAAAATATTATTTTAAAATAATTATTAATTTATCATATATGAGTGTATAATAAATAATGCTCAATAGAGTTTATTAGTAATATTTGCATTAATTTTTCATAGATCATTGTATGCATTATTTGGTTTGATGTATTGAAAATAATATGCATTTTATAACAATATTAACTTACAAAAATATCCTCCATAATTATGATAAAAAAAATGTAAAAATGCTTGTTGTCGAGTCTTTAACCATGTTAATGTATTTATTAAGTCTCTTTGCATTACTAATACCTAAAAGTCTATGGTATTAATAATATATTCCTCAATACATAGATAACTAATACAAACATTTAGGGTCTGTTTGGAAAGCCACTTGGTAATTGGAATTGGTGTAATTATTAGGGTAGTAATAACCAGCCTAGTAATTACACTGATTTGTTTGGTTGCCATAGTGTAATTACATTGTAATTACACACGGCCTGTTTGGATGCGGCAATATAATTACACATGTTTTCTTTGATGCACAATTGCAATCATAAATTATAATAAATTTTAAAAATAAAAATTAATTATTTAAAATTTATACTAGACAAATAAGAAATTTTATAAATGACATTAAATTAAATATTTAAGATATATATTCTCTTTTAAAAATATATTAATTAATAAACATATTTTCTATAACTAATATTATGAAAAAATAATTGATTTATATTTTCTCAAGTTAAAATATTTCAATTGAATTGAGTGTAACAACTAAAAGTACGATGCTTCTACGAACATCTTGAAATGCATGTTTGATAAAAAGAATAATATATAAACAAAATGTCATAAATTTTTAAATATTTGACAAAAATATAATCTATCAAGTCTAATTAAAAAATGATGTGCAATGTAAATTCAATATTACTAAAACAAATGAACTGATAATATACAATAAGTTATAAATTCAAAATAAAAAATTTAACACAATACTCTTATAACAAATTTCAACATAGCAATAAATAAGATTTATTTATATTTTTTCTCAATAAAAAAAACGTAAGTCTATAACCTTACTTAACAATAAATTTTATTTTAATTTAAAAATTAAAATACTAATAAAATTATGCTAATGAGAATATAAGCATGGCATAAATAAATAGATAATACGAGAAAATTACATAGAATCATGTAAAGTAAAGTTGAGAACAAGAAGAAAATGAAATATAATAATATAAAATAAAAATAAACTTATACAATTTTTGGAATAATAATAATAAAAAAGAACTTAAAATAAATGAAAAAAAAATTAAAAAGTAATCAGGTGGTAATTACATGGTGTAATTACCAGCAATTCACAGCCTCTGGCTGTGAATTGTAGAGTGTAATTACACGAGTTACTTGCTGACCAAGTAAATACATATCCTTAAGACACTATAATTATATCAAATCCAATCATCAGGGTGTCCTTCCAAACAACCTAATTATACATAACATAAAAAAATATGTACCAAACAAGAGACTACTAATATTAGGGGTGTGCCTCGGTCGGTTCGGTTCGATTTATTGGTTTTCGGTTTATCGATTTTTAGTCGTTATCGGTTCGATTTTTGATTTACCCAATAAAAAAATATCCGTAAAATATTATATGACTTTTCACTTCTCTAAATGATTTGATTTAGTGAAATAAGAAAGCTAATGAGAAATTGCATCAATAAGAGAAAATATAGTTCAAAAGTTATAATTACATGTCATGATCGCCAAAACATAAAATGGAATTTCTTATGTTAATCAAATTGCAGACCTTTACAAACTTGCAAAAGCCATAACTTACAATTACAAACTAAAACTAAAATCAAATAGACAAGACTAAAACTAAAACTAAAATCAAATAGCTACAATTGCGAACCTAGTGTGAAGTGGGTAGAATACTAATAATTTGATATATTAATAATGTTTAGTTATATATTAAATTATTAATATCTAATATTTAGAAAGGATAAAGTTGTAAATTATTATTGTTTTATTAGGTTATCGAGTAAAAATCGATATCAAATCAATAACCCAATAACTTTATTTTATAAATCCATTAAAGACCTAATAACCTAATAACATTTTTTCTGTTCGATTTATTAGTCGATTCAATTTTGTACCCCTAACTAATATAACTAATGCATTCGGTATTTTTATGGATTCACTCTACCAAATAACCACTTATTACAAAATATGCATAAAGAAATAAAAAGCAAATCCAAGCATATAAAGCAAAGTCAAGACAAAAAAGTAAAGTTAACCATTAAATATACCTTAATTGTTGTTTATACTTATATTTATATGTTTTAATCCTCTATTTGCTGAAAGCGGCATAGAACAGTGCAGATTAGCTTTTTTTTGCTTTGCTTCACTTCACTTTGCTTTGATGCTTCACCAGCTAGGGTTTTGCAACGACAAGTCTGAGATAAAAGACATAACTCGATCTCTTCTTATTTTGTTCATTTGGTGAAGCCGCTACGATTGACATGTTGTTGGTATGACATTTTCTCTTGCGATTTGTGATCACATATATATACTTCTTGGTTTAACACGGTGATGTATTTCTCAATTTTCACTGTTTATTTTTCTGTATATCCTTTTCTGGCTTTGGTTGGGAATTTTTTTCAGTGTTGAGATTCAAGTAATTTCGACAAACTCTGGTTCTAAGGAAACTGATATAATGGATATACAGGATTCGTACTTGTCTGTCACTGAGGGTTGGTTGATTGATACATTTTTAGGTGGTACTATTATCTTTCCGCTTGATCAATCTGTATATGCTTTTTTGAAGTTATATTTTTTCGTTATGACTTGATTTGATTAGAGAAGCAAGTATAGCACTTAGTATTATGAATGAGAAATACTGAAGATCATAAATTTTTGGCCTTCACTTATTCCCGTTGGTGGTGATGATGTTTGGGGTTTGCAATATGTTTCAACTGTAACACACTATGCAGTGCCATGGATGTATCTGTTGGTTAGTGACACACACACACATAATCATGGATCTATATCGTACTTACTGTTTCAGGAAGAAAACTAATAAGTATTTGTTTCTCTATGATTTATTCAAACATGTTCTGAATACTTTATATTATGATAAAGTTGTGATTTTGTAGAAATTTGTAACTATGTAAAAGTTCATTTAAAATATATTGTGAAAATCAATGTCCAAAGTGAAGCCAAAAGTAGATTCTTTTAGCTCATACTCTGAAATCCATCTTTCTTTTTGGAAGGGAGGCAGTAACAAAATACTCCTTCCGTTGCAATTTGTTTGTCCACTTTTCTTTTAATCCCTTTCAAAAAGAATATCTCTTTCCATTTTTAGCGCTCTTTAATTCTAACATGTTCAAGATTACAAGATTAAAGGACACTTCGATACTGGTACATTCTGGTATCTTATGTTCAAGACTATAAGATCAAGAAGTCTTCTCTACTTTCTTAAACTCCATGCCAAGTCAAAACCAGGCAAACAAATTGAAACAAAGTTTATCCGGTTGTAATTCAAAGGGAGGGGATGTTGCAAGAACTTGGGGTGATTATTTATCAATTTTTTTGAAAAGACGTGTTTAATTTTTGCTTCAAGTTATTTTACTTTAGTTTCAAAATTTGACTAACATATTTGTGTATTTTGTCTTCTTAATTAGTTATTCCCTATAGTTCTAAATCCGAACTAGACCCATAGTTGTTGACCTCGAAAGGTGATTAACATCTTCTTTTTTCGGTAATTTGAACCCTTACCCGATCTTTGGTGATGTAGACTAATTAAACAGAGTTAATTGCAATTATTGATAATGTTGCCCTAACACACCTTAATTCGTTAGGTGGTGGCTATTCTCTTTTAAAACTTTAAAAGAGTTGTCACATGTCCTGACCCGTCTTCCACAAGGAAATGAGACATGCCAGTTGGTATGAGTGGCATAATAATGTATCAAAAAGAAGTTAATCTACAAATACAACTATGCATAAAGGGAAGTAGAAGTTGTGAAGATCAAGAGACTTACCTTGTTTGTGAAGCGTCAAATTAATAAAAACTACTAGAAATAATTCCAACTGCCAAGGTGATGAACAATAATGATAGTCCCGGAGTGACAAGCCCCCAACATCGTGTACAAGAAAATTCATCCTTCGGTTATTTTCTATTCCACACAACATGTTCTAGACGATCCCCATGAATTATAGCATCTCACAAAATAAAAGAAATTGTTTGTAAAATGTATACCAACATAATTTTGGTGGCGAATTGAATGTGAGGCAGTAAAAATAAATGATAATCAACAACACAGAGTTAAATTAAAGCAAAGTGTACGAGCGTATGAGATCAAGGTATGGTGAGGCTGAAAACAAAGTTAATTGCGATTAGTAGTAGTAAATGGTGCCATAACGCACCTTAACATGTTAGGGGGTGACTCTTCTCTGTTAAACCTCTAAAAGAGTTGTGACATTTCTTAGCCTCTCCTTTCACAAGGAAAATGAGGCATGACAACATGGAAAAACCACTGGAAGTACTACAAGTTATTCCTTGTGTCTTTTCATATGAGTTATTTCCCTTTATATAACATAAGGAAAAATATTAGTTGTTACTTCCTTAGTTTGATTTCCTTCTTATGTCCCTTCTCTTATCCCTTTGTTTGTTGCCATATTAAAACTATATCTTTTTCTAGTTTAATTTCTTTCCTTATTACCCTTATTTATTTCCTAGTGAGGCTTGGTGCTCAAGTTATCCCCAAGAGAGAAATATTTGAGTATATGAGGTCTTTGATCCAAGGGAATGGGGAGATCAAGCATGAATGAAGTGGAGACTTGCATCCAACAATTTGTGTGACAAGAAGGTACCATCAAAGTTTAAAGGTTAGTTTTATAGAGTAGTGGCTAGACTGACTTTTGTTGTATGGGGCAGGGTGTTGGCCAATCATGAATTTCCATGTTTAGAAGATGCAAGTGGCGAAAATGAAGATGTTGAGATGGATGTGTGGGCATACTAGGAGTAGTAGAATTAGGAATGAGGATTTCCATGAAAGTGGAAATGACCTCTGTGGTGGACAAGATGAGGGAAGGGAGACTCAGATGGTTTGGGTATATGAAGAGGAGATGTGCAGATGCCCCAAAGCAGGTGCGGGAGCCTTGATATTGTGGGTGCAAGGAGAGATAGATGTAGGCCAAAGAAGTATTGAGGATTCGTGATTAGGCAGGATATGACGAATTTGCAGCTTATCGAGGACATGACCTTAGATAGGAGGGTATGGAGGTTACAAATAAGAGTAGAAGATTAGTAGGTAGTTGAGAGGTGTTCTTATTACTAGCCTATTCCGGTCTCTGGATGAGTGGAGCTATGTGTCGATCGTAGTTTTAGCATATTCATGTAGTCTTTGGTTTTGGTTTGATTAGCATATGTAGTTTGCTGTGTTTAGGT
Organism: Solanum sitiens; assembly: GCA_016801875.1. Lineage (NCBI taxonomy): Eukaryota > Viridiplantae > Streptophyta > Magnoliopsida > Solanales > Solanaceae > Solanum > Solanum sitiens. Next base: position 4,876,211 of record JABWTJ010000009.1, read on the forward strand.
GATTGCACCTTGCTGTTGATATCATGGTTCCTTGCATATATGCTTCACACTACTTTGCTATTAGTCATGTTTATCTTTTAATTACTGCTTTAATTTGCTTGAGCTGAGAGTCTTTCAGGAACAACCTCACTACCTCAGAGAGGTCGTGGTAAGGTGTACACTCTACCCTCCCCTGACCCCACAAAGTGGAATTTACTGGGTTTATTGTTGTTGTTGTAATCCTTTTCCTTATTGCAGGGTACTTTTTTGTCTTTGCTACCCTCGTCAAAAAGTTTACAGCCCTTTGAGAGGGCAAACAAAATGAGCAGAATTGCAAGTTTGGAGTGTACAACCACCATCACCTGAGTACTTCACTGGAACATATGTGATTATTGGGGAAACAAGGTAACCGACCTCAGGGGACTCATAACCAGCTTCTGGGGCTTTAAATGGTTTCTTCAGTAGAAGTTGCACGATGCAGTTAATATGTTAGTTTAATGCCCTTTCTGGCTGTTGATTTGTTACTTTAGGATATGTTCTGCAGATGTTTGTGAACATTATGGGAATATAATTAGGAAATGGAAGACTATCGAGAATTAGAGTTTCCGCTTCCTAGCTGGATCAGGAAAAATTCCTCTGAGATGGCTCAATCATGGTTCTTAATTCTCTCCTTTTTCATTGCTGGTTTAGTTGGAATTCTCACTATCTTTTATACAGCTTTCCAATGGAGAAGGAACGTAAACATTAGTTGGATGAAAGCCATAGCTAGGTCAAAGAAAAACCCGAAAGCCAAGTATAAGGTCCCTGTAGCTCCTCATACTTGGACTCTGGAATCCATATCTCGAGGAAAAAGTTTAAATTGCTGTGTCTGCTTACAGTCTATGTCTCCATCTCAAACTCTTGGACCGATGGTGGCATCAGAGAGTTTTTTTAATTGCTGCAACACTTGTGGTGCAGCAGCTCATCTTAGTTGCTCATTGAATGCTCTTAAGGATTGCAAATGTGTATCAATGTTTGGATATAAGCACGTGGTACATCAGTGGGCAGTTCGGTGGACAGAGGTAGCAGATCAACCAGATGAATCCTGTTTCTGCAGCTACTGTGAAGAGCCGTGCAGCAGTTCATTTCTTGGGGGTTCCCCTGTATGGTGCTGCTTATGGTGTCAGCGCTTGGTTCACGTTGATTGCCATGCTAATATGTTCAATGAAACAGGTGATATTTGTGACTTGGGCCCTTTTAGAAGGCTTATTTTATCGCCTCTTCATATTAAAGAGTTAACTAGGACATCCTCTGGTGGACTGCTTAGTTCCATCACACAAGGAGCCAATGAGATTGCATCTTCAGTACGTGCTAGTATTAGAAGTCAAAGCAAGAAATACAAACACAAACACAATAACAAAAAAAATGGAAATGTGGTTTCTGCGGACACAGGCAATGGTGACACTATTGGTAACACATCCACTGAAAGCACCGCAGATACTTATCAACTAAATGATACTTACAGAGAAGAGGAAAATTATAATGGTGGTATACAGAGAGAGAATGTAGATCAGCATCAAGGAAGTGTTCTGAAAAAGCTTGTATCTATACCAAGCTTCAAGAGGAGTTCTTCTATCAATCAGAAGGATGAGTCTCAGTTAATACGAACAAAACAGAAATATGAATTGACTGATTTGCCTCCAGATGCTAGGCCTCTGCTAGTTTTCCTAAACAAGAAAAGTGGAGCTCAGCGAGGAGATTCACTTAGGCAGCGATTGAACATTTTGTTAAATCCTGTGCAGGTCAGGTCATTTAGAGCAACATCTCTTAGCTAGTTACTTCTCTTTTGGCACGACTACATTAAAATTTGTTTGCGATCTACGTATGTAGGAAGATTTGTGAATCAGTAGAACATTTACTTACAGATTAAGAAATGTTACTACCATGGGATACAACTTAGCTACAAAGCTAGGGTTTACCATATCAATAAAGAAAAGCTTATAAACCGCGGGCCATTGGGCGTCGGTCATATCAGATATACATTATTAGGATAGCTGTTTGAACACATTTCAATTGATAATTTTACGTTTCACCTACAGACAAATAGGCTGATGTTTTACCCGACTGGTATAATATCAGGCATTTGTCACAGGAGAATCGTCAATCTTCATTTTCAGTTGAATTGACATGAAGATTGTAAAATTTGACTTACACAGGCATCTATCAAGTCAAAGGGAGAGAATTAAAATAGAAAGAAGTTTAGTTTTTCCGTTTTAAAGAGTTCTAATGTAAAATAGCTAATTCCTGAGCTCTACTAATTATGCCAGATTGACTATAGCTCCAATTGTAATGAGTATCATGGAAGGTAATTTATTATTTTATCTATTAGCTTTCATAGTGTTGTTAACCTTTTAGTAGATGCAACAATTTGATGTCCATGAGTGTCATTATCTGATGTTGCATGCATATGCTAATTAGGTCTTTGAGTTGAGCTCAACAGAAGGACCCGAAATAGGTCTTTATCTATTCAGAAGTGTCCATCACTTCCGGATTCTCGTTTGTGGAGGAGATGGAACTGTTGGTTGGATTTTGAATGCTATAGATAAACAGAACTTTGTTTCACCTCCACCAGTAGCAATACTTCCTGCTGGGACGGGAAATGATTTGGCTCGAGTTCTTTCATGGGGTGGTGGCTTGGGTTCAGTTGAGAGGCAAGGAGGTCTTTGCACACTTTTGCATGATATCGAACACGCCGCGGTAACCATTCTTGATCGTTGGAAAGTTTCAGTCTTAAATCAACAGGGAGAGCTGCTTCAACCTCCAAAGTTCTTGAACAATTACCTTGGTATGTTAACTTGTCTTTTCATGTCATATATATTAGTGATATCTAAATCATCTCCGACATAAAAGAATGTTGAATGTTTTGCCTGGAAATATTGAGTGAGTTTCTCACTTTCTTTGATATAGAATTTGATGAATGTTTTTCAAGTGATATTCAGGTGTTGGTTGCGATGCAAAGGTTGCATTAGAAATCCATAATATGAGGGAGGAGAACCCCGAAAAGTTTTACAATCAGGTAATGCAGATATCTTTTCATTTTAAGTGGAGAATATGAAGCATGACAATTTGGTTGGTAGGTTTGATATGGTAACTATGCCTTTATTCCAATTAAGTTGGGGTCAGCTACATGAATCTTCATGTCTATGTTTCTACATTTAAGTTAAACTCGTGTCATCATCATAACAACAACAACAATATACCCAGTGTAACCCCACAAATTGGGCCTGGAAAGGGTAGTATGTAGCAGACCGTACCCCTGTCTTGGAACGTATAGAGAATGTATTACTAATACATGGAAATCTTGGTATTAGTAATGCAATGGGATTCAATGCATGGATTAGCATGCTTAAAGACCCTCAAAACTTTTTTACACCTTTTTCACCATATTTCTGGAGGGTATTTTTGTGAACAAGTATTTTAAAAATAAATTGTGCAATGGCCCCCGCCTAGCTCGAGTGGCAAAAGGTGGAGGATTTGTGTCTTAGGTCGCAAGTTTAAGCCCCACACCGTGCAAAGCGAAGCCCAAAATTTAAGTGGAGAAGGGTAGAGGGGCGGGCCCATTATCCACCGAGTTTAGAAGGCTGTGATTGGTCCAAAGGGCGATGGATTTCTCGGTTATAAAAAATAAAATTATGCAACTCATGCCATATTTAATACACCAAACGAAACAATGCATAATAATAATCTTTGCATAATTAATGCAAGTATTACTAATACATTCTATTTAACATTAATACACCCTACCAAACTACCCCTTATAGGTTATGCGAGTATGTGTGCATTATTTTATGTGGATAGAATGTGGAATATGAATGTGGTTATTACATAACACATGGATTAAAATGCTAAAATGACCAAACTAACCCTCATCGTAGTAAAAAAGTTTTATGTTGTTTAAAAGTAAACAAATAGTCTAAATTATATATTATATACTAATGTGTAATACATCAAACTAAATATTCAGCAAGATATAACTCATCCTTGCATAACTTGTCTTTTTACCAAACGATAGCTTAGAGGTTGAGGTTCATGATTGTTTGATTCACATAGGGATAATGTATATTGATTACTTAAGTCATTTATGTATCTATTTGTATTTCTGTCCATGCTGAAAATATTTGGGTAAACTTTTGCAGTTCATGAACAAAGTTCTTTATGCCAGAGAAGGCGCCAAGAGTATAATGGATAGGACGTTTGCAGATTTTCCATGGCAAGTTCGTGTGGAGGTTGATGGTGTTGAGATTGAGGTTCCTGAGGTATCTGTCTAATGCAAAGCTGCAAAATTCTTGTGAAAAGTTCATATGTTTTTTTTGTTTACATTTAAGTCATTTTACATGCTCACTTCTTGTTATATATATCCAGAGTCAGATTCCTTGTCTGGAGATTACTCAAAATACAACTACTAGTTAATTGATCAGATGTGAATTGATCACACTCCTTCTGTTTCTAGGATGCAGAAGGTGTTCTTGTAGCTAATATTGGGAGCTACATGGGCGGAGTAGACTTATGGCAGAATGAAGATGAGAGCTATGATAATCTTGATCCTCAATCCATGCACGATAAAATGCTGGAGGTTGTTAGCATTTCTGGTACTTGGCATCTGGGGAAGCTGCAGGTATATTTTAGGCTATTCCAGAGATGATGTTAGTGTAGTGAATAATCATCATTTTAAAGCTTTGTTTCCTGGAGATGTTTCAATACTGTTTTTAGTGATGTTAATCACTTAGCTGTTGTTATTTTGTGTTCATATCCCAATGTGGTATCTGATCATAATATCTTGTAGTCTAGTAGTTCAGTGGCAAGAGTTGTTGCAGATATAGTTAAGGCGTAAGAACAGTGAAGGAGCAACAGATGGATCATTGTTTCTTGATGGGTTATTTTGAATTGTGATCAACTGCTATTGTTTTAATCTGATTAGACAATTCAATTGTTTCTGGGACATTTTCATTATGTTTTTTTTTGGTCTTTCAGTTGCTTTTAAATGCTTAACTTCTGTGATAAGAGCATCGTTGTTGCAATCAGGTCGGGCTTTCAAAAGCTCGGAGGCTTGCACAAGGACAAGTGATAAAAATTCAACTTTTTGCTGCATTTCCTGTTCAAGTAGATGGAGAACCATGGAATCAGCAACCCTGTACATTGACGATTACACATCATGGACAGGTCTTCCTCTTAAAATTCAACATTGCTTAAATTTTTGTTCCCTGAAGCATGGATCTGAGTAGTGTGTTCAAACCGAACCAAAACTGATAACCCAACCAAAAAATTGTTATTGCATTATTGGTATTGGGATATCAGATTAACGGTTTGGAGGTGGTTTAGAATATTAAAAACGGGTTATCGCTTCGGATGGATTGTCTAATTTTTATATCGGATAACTCATTAATTCAAACAAATTTACAATATTACCCGTGATTATATAAATCATCTCAGCTAAATAAACACCATATAACTGTTTGTTGATGGCCCATTTAACATTCTCTATATCGAGCATTTCTTTTTTTAATTAGAATTTCAGTTGCTTCCCATAGAACAACTTAAGTATCCATTTTAACAACTTTTGTAATATGCACTATTATTGAGAATTTATTTCTCCCATATCAGATTTTTGTTCTGTTTCATTTTTATTATGTTTGGGTGTGTATTTTAAATTCTGTGGGACACGGCTATGATTAGCATTTTTTTAAGTTTTTGCATGACTCCATTTGTGTGTAGTGGAGATGCTCATTAAAAAAAGATCTTAGCAGCAAGCTCACATATGATGGCCATGACAGGCAATTTTAATTTTTGCATCTGTCTCTCCATTTGTAGGATCATATTTTTAGTGGAAGTGCTAAAGTGAGTTACTTGACCGATTAACCGATAACCCAATCGATAATCATTAAGCCGGATCAAATAAATGAATATCTTATTGTTTGGTAACAGATTAACACATATAAAACCGATAAGCCAAACCGTTAAGTGTGAACACTCAACACTGAACTGAACCACTTGATAAGCACCCCTAGATCTGAGACCGTTGTATTTGGCATATCTGTGTTACTCACTAATAAGTACCATTATATCATGGGTGTAAAGAGCTCTCGCGATTTGGAAGTGGTTGGAATGGGAAATATTAATTCTATCATTCATTTCTTCTGCCGGGAACCGAATAAATATTTGGAGGAAGTGATTAGACAAGACAGGACACATCTTGAGCTTATCGAGGTGACATTAGATAAGAGAGTTTGGAGGTTGCGGATTAGGGTAGAAGTTTAGTTGGTAGTTGAGAGTTCTCTCACTTTTTTGTGGTTCTGGATCGGTGGTAGTACTTGGACCTTCTTTTTTGCAGTGGTATTAGCACGAGTCTCTTAGTTTCTTGTTCTTCGATTTCGATTATCACCTGTTTTTTTTTTTTGTTCTTTGGTTATCACATTATTCTTTTGGCATTATTGTTCTTTCCTCTGTATGTTGTGTGCATCTCCCATTTTACATTATTTCATTGTGTTACTGTTCTCATTTATGTATATTCTTTTTTAAACTGCTTGAAAAAACTTTATTTCAAGTCAAGGGTCTATCGGGAAATACCTATCTATGTCTCCGAGGTAGGGGTAAGGTCTGGGTGCACTCTACCCTCCCCAAACCCCACTTGTGGGATTACATAGGTCTGGGTACACTCTACCCTCCCCAAACCTCACTTGTGGGATTACACAGGTCTGGGTACACTCTACCCTCCCCAAACCCGACTTGTGGGATTACACTGGGTATGTTGTATTTCTTCTACTTTGTGTCCTTACTGTATCGAAGCTATTAGTTTTTTTAAAGGTCAGTATTATCATATATGTGTGTGTGTGCGCATGCGCGCTTGAAATAATTACAAAAGGAATCCAGCCTTCACATCGATCTTAACAGCATGGATTCTAGTGGATCTAGAAGCGATTTGTTCTTTGATAAACGGTCACAGGAAGTATTCTGCATCACCAACCAATTCCTCTTTTCACAAAAAAAGAAACCAGTTGTTATTTAGCTTCTGTGTTGAACTGGTTTGTTCTTCTAAGCATCTTTCATTTCTCTCTTTCCAAGTTGTCCACCAAATGGCCAAATAATGGCTGGGAAGTTCACCATTTCTATTGCTCCTTTGACATACCCCCTTCCACACCAGCTTCTCAACATATCCATTTTTATCTCAGCATATTTGAAAATAGGTCCTGCAGCTGTGAGACAACACAGGGCAATACAAAAACAAATGATGGTTTCTGGATAAATTCCATAAAGGTAGAATATCCTGTGTCAAGTTGAGTTTTTGTCGCTAGCCACACATGATATGCAACTTCCACTGGTGCTTTAGATCTCCATATGCTTTTCCATGGCAACGAGTTATCATTCTGTGAGTCGGCAACTAAAAGTTTATTATATGAGTTAGTAGTATTGGATCTCCGTATGTTTGTCCACACATTATGGTGTATCTCTTGATTCTGTCATCCCCCCACTTTAATTTTTTTTTAAAGATGATGTTCGGCCAAAGTCCTGTCATAATGTCCAATTCTCTTGGTTCCTTGTGTTTCTCCTTTTTGGTTTGGTGGTGACACTTGAGATAACAAAACAAGTAATGCTGTTGGTATCCACCACATGTATGGCACTTGTCTTTTGGAGTTTGGACTATGACTTGATTTAAATGGAGTTACATGGATTCATACAGTCAATTCCAGCTTAGATTGGGATTGAGGCGTTATCGTTACATCTAACACTAGTGTTTTATAGGCCTTTATGCTGAAGAGAGCAGCAGAAGAACCTCTGGGCCATGCAGCAGCCATAATTGCCGATGTGCTTGAAAATGCAGAATCCAATAAAGTAATTAATACATTACAAAAGCGGGCACTGCTTCAAGAAATGGCAATCAGACTGTCTTAGCTGCCATTCTTACAAGATTGGGCGCTGCTGCTCTTTTAGTTTGCTACAGTCTCTGGGTAAGCATATGTGTACTAAAACAATTATTTGATTCATCGCATGGTTTTGTCTACTTCATATGTAAAATATCTAAAATCTTGGAATGCTTCTAGCTGAAGCTTGTTCCTACAGTGAACTCTACAGTGTACGTAAAGACTTCAAAATGAGGTAAATTTTGCAGCGGCGTGTTTGATTGTATATCATGTTTGAGGTTATCAAAACTTGTATTCTTCGTAGAGGCGGACCCTCGTGGAGGGTGTGGGGGACACAGTTTGTTTTTTTGTATATAGATGTGTATATCTTGAAAGACGTGTGTGTGTGTGTATATATATATATATATATATAAGATGGCTGTTGGTCACTGGTCTAGTTACTGAACAACTTTTGCTCTTGCAGAGAAAGCAATGCGAGCTGGATTCTGAGCTCCAACAGCCATCTTATTTTATTCTGAAAAGGTTCTAAAATGCCCTTTTAACATATTAAAATATACTTCAGAGATGCCCTTCTACCTATTGGATTTAATTTTCTCTTTATTCAATCTATTGGGTAAAAAATGCTCTTGACGCAATAGAAATGGTTCAGAAATGCCTCCTTTCACTGATTAGAATGGTTCAGATTTGCCGTTTCTTCTACCTGTTAGATTAAAAAAAAAATTAAAAAAATCCCTTTGATATATTAGAAATGACTCAAAAATATTTTCTATTTCTAATTATATATGTCAAGTTAATTTTTTTACTGCATTTTGATAATTATTTAGTTTTCTTTTGACTTGTATATTTTCTTTTTGGAAAATTCTAGCTTGTTTGTCTTACCTAATAGAAATATTTGCTTAAAATAAAATATATGAACTATTATGTGAATTAATTCGAATATATGTTGTATTAAAAAAACATGAGTTAATATCTTAAAAGATCAATCAACTTTAGTTATTAATCTAGCAAAGTCATTAAAGTTTGTTTTGTATCAAAAAAATCACTCAACTTAGATTTTTATATCAATAAAATAACTCAACTTTAGGAATTGATCTAGCAAAGTTATTAAAGTTTGTTTTGTATTAAAAAAAATAAACTCACTCAAATTAGACATTTGTGTTAGTTAAATCACTAAATAAAATTTATCATTAATTTTTTTTGTTTCATATAAAATAGATCCTACAAATCAATAAAATTAAGAAAACTGGTTTAATTTTTTTATGGAAAACTTTTTTAGTGAAACAAATACTCTTTATCTTAATATACTAATTAGTAAATAAAAAGAAATAATTAGGAGTTCTATTTATTAATCCACTAGTGTATTTGTTTTTTAGGATTAACACAAATAAATTATCAATGAAATTTGTATTTACAAATCTAATTAGGACTCATTAGAGAATAAGAGTACTAAAATAATAGTTAAAATTGTGACCTTAATTAACTTTCTAAATATATTATAATTGATTATTTTTTTTAACAATGCAAATATTAAACAACAGTGCTCTAATAAAATTTGTCTTTTTTGTTTTGTAACTTTTTTTCAAAAAAAATAAAATAAAAAAATAATGTTATATATTATTGTACTTCTTCATTGAAGCTTAAAATTATTTTGGCTCTAATATCTTGATCTTTTTTTATAACGTTAATTTTTCAACTTAATTTTTTGCTTTAACTAGTCAATTTTGTGTAAATATTTTTAAAATAATAATAATAATAATAATAATAATGTCATAATGCTTACATACTTTAATATTATAAAAGTATGTATTTCATTAATTAAGTTTGTTCGTAAAAGTTTATTAACAATTTAATTTTTACTCATATATAGGGTTCATATTTATATGACACAAAAAATAATTTTTTTTACTATATCAAATGTTTTTGTAGTGATAAATTTAGTTAAATGATTTTATTGATATAAAAGTTTAAGTTGAGTGATTTTATTGATACAAAATAAAATTTAATGACTTTGCTAGATAAATTTTCAAAGTTGAATGACCTTTTGAGATATTAGCTCAAAAAACATTATCGTACTCCTGAAGAAAGAAGAATTTCGTTATGTATGCGCATAAAAGATATTTTTTTTATTGAATTTTTTCTGAGTGTAAATATAGTATCACCTAACATAGTATATACAAAAATCCCTGTAGTTTTGAAAGACAAATTATTAGATAATGAAAGAAATATAATTTAGATGCTAATAGAAGTAAAAATGAATTAAATATTCAAATTTGAAGGCTAAAAAGAATTTTTAAAAATATTTTGACACTATAAAAACATTATATATACAAATAAAATCTGTGATATAAGGCATATTTTTTTTCCATAATGATGACATAAGTAGTATTTACCGTTGATAAATATATTTTTAGGTGGAAGAAGTGTAAATTTGAACCATTTTTAATAGGTTAATGCCATTTTTGATCTAATAGGCAGAAGGAGGATAACTTTGGACTATTACTATACATTAAGAACATTTTTTACCGAATAGGTAGAAGGAGACTATTTTTAAATAATTTTTTAATACGTTAAAGACATTTTAAAACCTTTTCTACATTTTATTATTTATTTTAAAAAAAAGAGTCAAATATACCATTCATCTTTGATTCGTTGGTTGACATTTAGCCCATTTCCCTTACCTATTTTCTCAAAAGATATCTTGACTTGGTTGAGAGCTGTACATACGCGGAGTTCCCTTGGGGTAAGTAATATTTTTAAAGCACTGATAAAATCATATATGTGAACTATGAATATAAAAAAGCTTTTATATATATCGATTGTCACACCCCTATTTTTTCTCAAAATTGTGATTTTAAAAAATAAAGTTTTTCCAATTAAAGTGACATTTCAAAAAGAGATTAATTTATTTCAGAGTCGACACTTGAAATGGAGTTTTGGTGTTGCAGTCACCTTATTTACATCCCTAATCAAAAGGAAGTTGACTCGTTATTTTATGGTCTGCGAAATCAAAAATCGGATAAGGAATTTTGTTGATCGAAGGGAAGGTATTAGGCACCCCTCGATCCCGTGGTTCTAGCACGGTCGCTTTATTGACTTTTATATGACTTGACTTAATTTTGAATATATTATGTTTATTAGCCTAACAATTTACTTTTGTCCCGCTTTCATTGATTTATTTTAAATTACTTTGTAAAGTTATCTTATTTTTATTAGTGTGTGGTTTATTGGTAGCAGCTCTTTTCAACTTCACCACAAATTGTTTATTTGTTTGTATTTAAAGACTAAAAGTAGTTTAATATTTTTTGGATCTTAATATTTTATTATTATTATCATAAGCCTAAATTGTATATTATCTTAGTTTTATTTTTCTAAAAGAAAATGAACAATATATTAATAAGAACATAAGATAAAAATAAATTAAAATAATACACCTTTTCATATAAATTTTTTACTTTTTCTTATTTTAGTCATTAAAATGAAAAGAACCTACTAATTAAAATTAAATTATTTATTTATTTATTTTGCACATTTTGGGTTACTTTAATATTATTTTTCTGTTTTTTTTTTTAATTTTGTTTCTCTTTCTTCTTATACTTTACCTTATTTTCTCTTATATTTTCTTCTTATTATTTTTTTTTACTTTTTATGTTTTATAAACTTTTTACGTCTTTTCCTTTTATATAAATTTTTATTTTTTATTCTTTCAACATGAATCAATTAATTGTTTTTTTTTAAGTTTCGCATTAAAAGAAATGTAAAGATAGTGTAGGTTTGATTTATTTTATTTTTATTTTTATTCTTCTCTTTTTAAAAAAATAAATAAATACAGTTTTATTAAATATACAAAGTGAAAAAGTAACTTAACAAATAAGAACTAAATTTCATCTAATTATTACTAACTGCATACCGTAGAATATTAAGCTTCGAATTTTAATAAAGAACAAGATAAAAGGAAACTTTAAAGCATGCAAGAATAAATACATGTTATATAAATTTTACTCTAAATTTAATAATATAAAATCTCAATCTATTTCATATCATAATGTAAAAATTAAATATGCATAAATTGTAAGCACTTCATATCATTGGAATCATATCTTGCATGATTCTGAAACCAAATAATGTAATAAGATCAAGTGTTACCTTTTTTGAAAATTAATTCACAAAGAAAATACCTCGATAAGGACCACGAACTTGAAGCCTCGAATTCCACTATTTTTGAGTTTTTTTTTTTTGTGCATGTGTTTCTTAGGAAAAAAAAAAAGGTGAAAAGTTTTCTTTTTTTTTTTGTTTTTTTCCCCTCTCTTTTGCTGATTTTTTTCTCTTCTTTGATTCCTCCCTTTTGCTGATCTTTTCCCCTTTTTTGATTCCTCCCTTTTGCTGATCTTTTTTCTCTTTTTCCTTTCTCTATTTTTTTCTTCTCTTTTGTGTTATGTAGTCGTGTAGTGTTAGAGTGAAAATTGGGTTAGTGGGGAGTAGTGTAGGTGAGTTGGGGTAATGGGTAAATGGGTTAGTTTTTTTTTGTTACTAAATAAAAATAATAATAATATTAATTAAGAAAAATTAAATAGCTAGATAAAAAAAAAATATAAAAATTAAAATCACTAATTTATTATTAAAACTTTGAATGAATAAATAAAAGTGTACCTTAAAGTGTGATTCTATTTTTTGTAGTTTTCATATCTTTTAAAAATAAACTTAATAAAATAAGATAAAAGTCAAAATATTAATAAAAAACATTTAAGTTCTATAAAGGGTAGAAAACTTAAATTTCGATAAAAAATCACGTGTCTACAGTTTGTCCCTCTTTGACTGGAAATCGAAGAGTTTTCAGACAAAGAAGTAGACAAAGTGACAAGTTTTGACCGAACTCTTATTTGAAAGGCCAAAATTTTGCGACCGAGTCCTTATTTTGGACATCCTACATATCCCGGGTGATAAGGGAATCATGTCACATGTAGTTCAAGGAGATGAAGTGATGAGTTGGAAGTTAGGTGAGGTTCCATCGAGGCTCCAGATCGCGGCTCTTATCCTTACATAAGAAATTGAAAGTTAATAGTCAAAAGAAAAATAAATGTACAAGCTCCTATCTATGCAGCTTTCTTGAGTCTTCACTTGAATCTTGACTTTAAGATATCACCTTGATTTTTGGGTGAATATCTTAACCTTGAATTGGATTGGAGGCTGAACTTGTCACTTAGACTGAGCTTTTGACATTCTTCAAAATGACAATTTGAAAATGCTATTGAATGGCTGCATGTTTTCTTGATCGGAAGCTGACTAGTAAAAGATGGAAGTTAGACTGCTAAATGTATTGAAGAAGCTAATTCTAACCATCATGGGATTGATCATTCTTAAAAATAGTTAAAACTTTATTCTTGAATTTTAAATCCATGTTTTGCTTGAAGAAATCTGAAAACCATCACAAACAAAAAATAAACAAAATTTTTGCCCCAGTTTTCACTGGAAAATTTTTGTGAGTTATTAGCAAATGTAAATATAAAACATAAACTCAGACTAGGAAGTGTTTATCCTAGGAGAAAATAAAATTAACAGTCTAGATTAGGAAGTGCTTATCCTAGGAGAAAGTAACCAAATCCCATTATCCAGGAGGGTCCTGCTAGTCCCATTATCCAGGAGGGTCCTACTAATCCCATTATCCAAGAGTGTCCTGCTGATCCCATTATGAGGAGGGTCCTTCTAGTCCCTTTATCCAGGAGGGTCCTGCTAGTCCCATTATCCAGGAGGATCTTCCTGATCGCATTATCCAGGAGGGTCCTGCTAGTCCCATTATCCAGGAGGGTCCTGCTAGTTCCATTATCCAGGAGGGTCCTGCTAGTTCCATTATCCAGGAGGGTCCTGATAACCTCATTATCCAGGAGGGTCCTGCTAGTCCCATTATCTTGGAGGGTCCTGCTAATCCATTATCCAGGAGGGTCCTGCTAGTCCCATTATTCAGGAGGGTCCTGCTAGTCCCATTATCCAGGAGGGTCCTGCTAATCCCATTATCCAGGAGGGTCCTACTAGTCCCATTATCTAGGAGGGTCCTGCTAATTCTAATTCTTATATTGAATAATATTCTATTAAACAGAATCATCATTTAGAATCACCACAACATTTTTTATTTTTAGTCCAGTTTGCACTAAAAAATATTTTTTATGAATTATTAGTAGCACGAATTAGAAATATATGTTCCCAAAAGAAATGCAAGACAATATGCAATTAGGGAGTTTGTTCCCTAGAAATGAATGATGATAGAGTGTTTGTTTTCTAGAAACAGTAGTGTATTTTTATTTTAACAAATAAAACTATGCTCAGTTTTTAAATTGATGAATTTTGAAAGTCTTTTTAATTTATCATTTTCTATTTTTTATTTTTTTAAAAAAGATGATTCATTTCTTATCATTTGAGGATATACGTTTTTATTTCGTGAGACCGAGTCCATTGCGAGACTGCCTACGTATCTTGTATAGCAAGAATCAGGTCAAACGTAGTTCATAAAATCTAAAATTATTTTTATTTTGTCTTGATTTTTCCTACAAAAGACATCATTTGAGAAATGAATCAATTCATGGTTGACAATGTTTTGACTTTAGTTGGTACCAACAATTAGCATGATGCATATGAGTCATCTTCAACTACTTTCAGACAAATTTGAGATCAACTTTGAGTAATCACTATAATTTCAAATCATATCTCTAACATACTTAAGTATTTACCTGAGTTCATCTTGCCTAATTTAAGGGATAAAATTATTCATATCTTCATGTTTCAAGTGCCCTCGCAACAAATGAAGTCCTACTTCCCACAATAGAAGTGTTTCAATCTTAGGACGTTTTATATCAAAGACAGTCACACTTGAAAAGATATTCAATGTATGAGAATGAGATATCATATGCTTGGCCCTTATGTAAGTATCCATTGATGTGAGAACACACAAAATGGGATCAAATAGGACTTGTTATTGGCTTGTAATGTAGGTTTGGATAAAGGTAGGATATTCATATGGGGTAAAGTGATTATTTCCTCCTTAAAATTTGCACAACTTTCAATATTTTCGCATTTTCGCATTTGATCTTTGTTTTCTTGAAATCTTTTCCCATTCATTTTTTTTTCATTTTCTCTTCTTTCTTTTTTTTTATTCTAGTTTTTTTTGTCATTTTGCTTGAACTTGCACATGCTTGATTTTTTCACTTTGATATCTAACTTAGGTCTCGGCGCTGTGTATCTAATTGATAGTACACACATGGAGGTAAAATCCAGAAAATAGTACATTTATGCACTAAAAATGATATGTGTGAAGTTGTGGTTATTCAAATAAAAATGTCTCAGGCTCGAAATGAGAGTCCTATGGATAACATGTCATTTGGTAGGCTTGAAAGGCACAATCGGATCAAAGAAAGCCTACAATCATTTCACAAGTTAAATGTTGCTCACTATTTCACTTTAACCAACATTTAGGCCAAGTTCTAGATCAAAAGTCATTCCATTGAGTTTTATATCTAAAGCTCACCATACAATGCACAGGAAACAATGAGGTCGAATTTGTTTTAACCTTAACTTTAAGCAAAATAGTTTCTTAAGTATAACATAAATATATCAAGAGATACCAAAAGAAGTCTACAGGTCACCACAAAGTTAGTCCGTCTTGTCTGATAGTTTAACATTTTATTATTTTTCTTATGCACACTTCTAAGAGTGTTGGTACCAACCAAGTCAATATTTTTCTAAATAAAAAAAATCTTTTTTTTTCTTTTTGCCCCAGTTTTTGTGATGAGGACTTTTTAATTTTTTTTTTTAGGTTGGACCGAACCTCAAAATAAGTCTGTCTACGTATCTTGTCAAAGCAAGAATCAGGTCTGCGTAGTTCAGAAATATTGTAAACACAACATTATTTTTTATAGGAAATATTTCTATTTTTAATTTTTTTTAAAAAAGATCACCGAACCCGAGGAGGGTTGCCTACGTATCTCATCGTGTTGAGAATCAGGTGTGCGTAGTTCGTTCATTGGTTTTTATGTATTATACTTTTAAAAACTATTTTTCATTTGGTCATGTTGATGTAAAAATGCAAAATTTAAATTTGTTTGAGATTTACAAATAATTGTTATATTTATTAAATTTTGAGGAAATTTTTTTTCAGTTTACAAATTTATTCAAACGTTGATCGATATTAAAATAGTATATTTGTGACATATAGCACATAGACTTGAACCCAATATTGATACGCATTAATTTAAAAATGCATATGATGGAAATGAAGTGAATCCTATCAAGGAAAAGGATATGTTTTACTAAGTTTAGCAACCTAATGGAATAGGTAACTAGACTGGCTATAAACGAGTGGACAACTCGAGTCGAGAAGGGACAGTTTATCGGTAGCAGGGCTTTTCGACTTCACTGTTTGTCCTTCCCATCCTAAGACATGTGTTACTATAGAATCCTTCCCAGGAGCATTGTCGCATCTCTGGTATCTCATGGTTCGGGAGCGTAATCGCATCTCCGAATAAAGTATCTCAGAAGACTCAGATTGGTGTGAGACATAAGATATAGTATATTACAGTTTACAAAATATCAAAGCAGTAAATAAGCGAACAAACAACACATTAGGCCAACAAAAACGATAAAAAAAAAATTAAATGTTAAAGCCACATACAAGTCAATATTTACAAGCTCGAATTCTGGTTGTTCCCAGCAGAGTCGCCATCTGTCACACCCCTATTTTTCCTCAAAATTGTGATTTTAAAAAATAGAGTTTTTCCAATTAAAGTGACATTTCAAAAAGGGATTAATTTATTTCAGAGTCGACACTTGAAATTGAGTTTTGGTGTTGCAGTCACCTTATTTACATCCCTAATCAAAAGAAATTTGACTCGTTATTTTATGGTCTGCGAAATCAAAAATCGGGTAAGGAATTTTGTTGACCGAAGGGAAGGTATTAGGCACCCCTCGATCCCGTGGTTCTAGCACGGTCGCTTTATTGACTTTTATATGACTTGACTTAATTTTGAATATATTATGTTTAGCCTAACAATTTACTTATGTCACACTTTCTTTGATTTATTTTAAATTACTTTGTAAAGTTATCTTATCTTTATTAGTGTGTGGTTTATTGGTAGCAGCTCTTTCCAACTTCACCACAAATTGTTTATTTGTTTGTATTTAAAGACTAAAAGTAGTTTAATATTTTTTGGATCTTAATATTTTATTATCATCATAAGCCTAAATTATATATTATCTTAGTTTTATTTTTCTAAAAGAAAATGAACAATATATTAATAAGAATATAGGATAAAATAAATTAAAATAATACACCTTTTCATATAAATTTTTTACTTTTCTTATTTTAGTCATTAAAATGAAAAGAACCTACTAATTAAAATCAATTTATTTATTTATTTATTTTGCACGTTTTGGGTCACTTTATTATTGTTTTTCTATTTTTTTTTTAAATTTTGTTTCTCTTTCTTCTTATACTTTACTTTATTTTTCTCTTATATTTTCTTCTTCTTATTTTGTTTACTTTTGATGTTTTATAAACTTTTTACGTCTTTTCCTTTTATATAAATTTTTATTTTTTATTTTTTCATCATTAATCAATTAATTGATTTTTTTTTAAGTTTCGCATTAAAAGAAATGTAAAGATAGTGTAGGTTTGATTTATTTTATTTTTATTTTTATTCTTCTCTTTTTAAAAAAATAAATAAATACAGTTTTATTAAATATACAAAGTGAAAAAGTAACTTAACAAATAAGAACTAAATTTCATCTAATTATTACTAACTGCATACCGTAGAATATTAAGCTTCGAATTTTAATAAAGAACAAGATAAAAGGAAACTTTAAAGCATGCAAGAATAAATACATGTTATATAAATTTTACTCTAAATTTAATAATATAAAATCTCAATCTATTTCATATCATAATTTAAAAATTAAATATGCATAAATTGTAAGCACTTCATATCATTGGAATCATATCTTGCATGATTCTGAAACCAAATAATGTAATAAAGATCAAGTGTTACCTTTTTTGAAAATTAATTCACAAAGAAAATACCTCGATAAGGACCATGAACTTGAAGCCTCGAATTCCACTATTTTTGAGTTGTTTTTTTTTTTTGTGCATGTGTTCCTTAGGAAAAAAAAAGGTGAAAAGTTTTTTTTTTTTTCCCCTCTCTTTTGCTGATTTTTTTCTCTTTCTTTGATTCCTCCCTTTTGCTGATCTTTTTCTCTTTTTTGATTCCTCCCTTTTGCTGATCTTTTTTCTCTTTTTCCTTTCTACAATTTTTTCTTCTCTTTTGTGTTATGTAATCGTGTAGTGTGAGAGTGAAAATGGGGTTAGTGGGGAGTAGTGTAGGTGAGTTGGGGTAATGGGTAAATGAGTTAGTTTTTTTTTACTAAATAAAAATAATAATAATATTAATTAAGAAAAATTAAATAGCTAGATAAAAAAAAAATATAAAAATTAAAATCACTAATTTATTATTAAAACTTTGAATGAATAAATAAAAGTGTACCTTAAAGTGTGATTCTATTTTTTATAGTTTTCATATCTTTTAAAAATAAACTTAATAAAATAAGATAAAAGTCAAAATATTAATAAAAAATATTTAAGTTCTATAAAGGGTAGAAAACTTAAATTTCGGTCAAAAATCACGTGTCTACATCGATTACTTGGTATACAACAAACACTTCAATTATAATTTATTGGGTCTTAGAGGGAAACCCATGGGAATGAGTCGTTTAAAAAAATCGAGTTAAATTTGAATTCATATGGGGATTTCCGTCCAGAGGGGCACAAATGATAATGATAAATATAGTAACGATAGAGGTAAAAATAAATTCATTCTAACGATAGAGGTAAAATAATCAATAAATTAAAATTGAAAGATATTTTTGACCCTTTTCCTTTTATTTAATTATAAAGAGCGGTAAACCTTTTTGGAGATGTTTTTTTGTCCTTGTTTGATAAATGAAAATAATTTCTCTACATAATAAAATAAAAGAATTAATCCATAATAGATTAAGTTGAACAACCTGTACACTGTTGTTCGCTCTCACTGTTGCCACAACTATGCAAGTCTTGAGTGTTACACCCTCCATCCACAATTGTTTGTCATGATAAGGTTATGCACACTCCTCAAGGAAAATTTAATACAAGGTGTAATTTGACTAATATAATCCTACTACTATATCAAGAATATTAAAAGTCTTCGTAACTTTTCAATTGAACTGCACTATCATTAAGGGCAAATTTGAAAAAAATTGACTAATTATTTCTTGATTATTTAAAGTGACAAATAATCTTAGATATCTAGTTTTAATATATCTGCCAAACAATTGTGGACGGAGGGAGTATTTTTCGTAATCTTCTTACAAATACAGAATTCTATGAGCCCGTTTGGATGGGCTTAAAAAAAGTAGCTTTTAAAAAGTACTTTTGAAAGCGCTGAAACTTATTTTTAAAATAAGTAGTTATGTGTTTGGATAAAAGTGTTGAAGTTAAAAAAAAAAGTTAATGATGTGTTTGGCAAATAAGTGCCGGTAAACACTTTTTTTAATCAAAATGTTTGAAATACCCTTAAAAGCTGGTATCATGATAAAAGTTGATTAATTTAATAATAATAATAATAATAATAATAATAATAATAACAATAATATATAATATATAATATATAATATATAATAATAAATAATAATAATAATAATAATAATAAAAAAATAATATGAAAAGAATCATAATATATAATATATAATATATAATATATAATAATCATAATATATAATATATAATATATAATAATAATAATATATAATATAATAAATAATAATAAAATAAATAATAATATATAATATATAATAATAATAGTATATAATAATAATAATAAAGAAAAATAAAATAAATAATAATATTAATAGAAAATAAAATATTAATAATAATAATAATAATAATAATAATAATATAAAATAGTAATAATAAAAAATAATAAAATAATAATAATAAAAATTAAAATAATAATATAACAATATGAAAATAATAATAATAATAATAAATAATAAAATAAATAATAATAATAATAATATATAAAATATTAATAATAATAATAATAATATATAATAATAATAAATAATAATAATAATAATAAAATTATATGAAAATAATAATAATAATAATATTTAATAATATATAATATATAATAATAATAATAATAAATAATAATAAAATAAATAATAATAATAATGAAAATAATAAAATATTAATAATAATAATAATAATATATAATAATAATAATAATAATAATAATAATAATATATAATAATAATACTAAAGAGTAATAAAATAAATAATAATAATAATAATAAAAAAATATAATATTAATAATACTAATAATTATTATTATAATAATAATAATAATAATAATAATAATAAATAAATAATAATAATAATAATAATAAAAATAAAAATTAAAAAAATAAGGGCAAAAATGTAAAATATTTGGTCAACTTAAAAGAGCTTTTAAGCTAAAAACAAAAGCACCCATTCCCCAGCTTTTAACTTTTGGCTTAAAATAAGTTTTTATTAACTTAAAATAAGTCATTTTGAGAATTGACAAACACTTAAATAAATCAAAAATCAGCTTTTAAGTCAGTTTGACCAGCTTTTAAGCTAATCCAAACAGACTCTATATCAATCAAATCCACTATTTTTTATTGTATTTCTCATACTGTGTATTGGTTCTTTTACTAGAAAATATTCTTATTTTGTATGATGATTTATCTGCTAGTTAAACCTGTAAATTTGAAAAAAAACTTACTTATTCATTGAGTTTTAAGAAGTCGCACAATAATTCATTGGCATTTATAATTTTCCTGTAATATTTTGCATTTTTTAACGCAGGTTGAAAAAAATGGATGTTAATAATTTACTTACTGTTGTAAAATGGATGTCAGGCCCTACTTTAGTTTGATTAAAAAATGTCTCTATTGTTATTTTATGTGTCAAAATTTTCTGTTCGTAATAACTGTATTTTTATTTTCTTTTTGAACATATTTTATTTCTAATAAAAATATTTAAAGAATCTAATTCTTGTTTATTTTCTTTTAAAAACACTTTAACTATATATAAGTAGAAAATAACAACTTTTACTTTTTAATCTCATTTATCAATTAAAATAGAATAACAACATGTACATTTTAGGTATTAATATAGATTAGTAATCCCATTACTAATTTCATCTCGATAACAACAAAAAAGATTCTAATAAAATAAAAAATATTTGTGCTTAATCTTTTTCGAGTAGATATAGGATAAACATGTTCCAATAAAAACATTTATTAGGAAAAAGTTTATAAAAAATAAAGGAAAAAGGGTCTGATATACCCATCAACTTTTGTAATGACCCGATTGGCCATTTTTGAAATGTTTCGTGAATTTATCATTTTGCTCCTCCCGTTATCGACCCCAAGTATTTTGTGTTTGAGTTTTGAAAAGTTGGTTTCAAACTTTGAGTTTAAAGTTGAGAATTTGGTAAGATTTTAGTTTAAAAGGCTATGTTGTTAAAAAAAGGCTTCCAGTGTCTTGTCTTTTGGAATTGGGAAAAAGGAAAAATTGTAACACTCTGGAAAACTTGAGCTAAGACTTGAACCATCCTTCGTCGTAAGTAAATTTTTGCCAACGAATTTAAAATTTCTTTATTATTAAGGTCAAGTCACCAGATGTAGCACCTTGAGTTCTAAAAGAGCTAAATTGAAAATTACAAAAATCTGAAATTTGGAGTGTTAAGCTAAGTATGAGTTTTGGGTCAACTTCAAACAATCATAACTCCTAGCACAAGATGATTTAGGTGTTCCAAATATACCTTAGGAAAGATCTTTGAATTATCTTTCTAACGCCACCAAGTTTGCTAAGTTTCGATTTCGGATGAGTGAGATATGACCTTTTGAAGTTAGATGTCCAGTTAAGAAAAGTTAGCCGAAAATAGTGAGGGGTATTTTGGTCTTTTCCTTACCCAATTAGATTTAATTCATTTTTAGTAATATTTTAGGGGTATAATCCTATTAGGTTCAGTTTTAAAATCCTAATACACGCCTAGGATTTTAGTTGAGAGTTCAAGAAGAGAAAAGAGGAGAGGATTAAACATTCGTCGAGATTCTTGCATCTTGTTGCGGAATTTCACCATGGGTCAACTTTAAACGACCATATCTATTAGAATATTAAGTGTTATGTGAGCCATAAGCTACCCAATTAAAGGAAATTGAATCTACTTTCCAACGCCACCAATTTCGCGTCAATCCAATTTTTGAGTAAAACGTTATGACTATTTTATTAACCTATACAGTGCTGTTACGAATTAGCCGACGGGAAAATATTAAAAATAGTTGTTTTTGTCTTTTTACCTCCAAGAAAACCATAAATTTTTCTTGACTAATAAAAGGCTCAAAACAATCATATTTTCATGTTCACTAATGAAAATCATAATTCTTGGCTATAGATATTTCAAGAAAGTAATTCAAGAATCTCAAGAAAGGTTTTCTTGATTGTTTACCTTCAAACTAGGGTTTAATGCTTCTAATCAAGTTCTTCTTCAAGATTCTTCAAGAATTTTAATGATTCTTCAAGATTCTTGAAGAATCTTGTTCTTCTAGATATGTAAGGCTATCATAATGTTGGACTAGTTTGTCCTCACGCCCTACATCTACTTTCAGATCAGCAAAAGAGTAAGCTAGTATACTTTCCCTAGATTTGAGTATTCTTGAGATAAGTTGATTTTGAGTTCTTGCATTCATGTTTCTTTTAAAAGTTTTATTCCTAATTATCAAATTGTTATTTTATTATTTATGTCTTCATATCATGAATCATATCTCTTGAATTCATAATTCACATTCAAGAGAAAGTTAAGAGTAGAGTTCAGGAAAGTCTTTGAGTTCAATTGTGAATCCTTTGAGATCCATCATCGGTTTGAGTTAGGTTTTGAGTAATCAAGTATGATAATGAGAAGAGTTGTATACATGAGTTCCATATTATGATGTAGACCCTTGAGTCGAGTCGTTCATGCCCATAACTTTCGCTGAACTCCATCAGTTGAGAACCTTTGAGCGGAGTAGTATCATTGAAGTTCTTGAGTTCCAAGTATTGAATTCTATATATGGTTATTGAAAACCTTGCATTGAGTCTTTCACGTGCATAATTCGGCATGAACCATATTTTAAGAAGTCTTTTACAAATGTTTTAACTTTTTTTTAAGACCAATCATTGGGAAGAGAAAGAATAGAGCTGAGTTCATTTTAAAAAAAATATATGGGAACTAAGTATATCCAAGAGTTTAATATGTTCTTACATTTAAAATGAGAGAAAACTGAGATTTTCAAAAGAGTTTTGAGCTGTCTGAGTACTATCTCTTTTAAGAAAAAGATGAGTTATGAGAAAGAGTTTCTAAAACATGATTAGTATGACAATCGAGTATGTCATCAATGTTTAAGCAGAATGGTATATGCCATCAATGTTTATGCAGTATGACTTCCCGAGTCATCAATGATCATATTAAAATATGATTTAGATGTGTTTTTGAGAAAGAGTTTTGAAGAGAAGTTACCTCTTTTAAGAGCGTAGATTGAGAATTATCTCAAACCAAAGAAAGAATTTTGTTTTTACAGACTTATGAGCTAAGTATATTTTAGGAGTAGTATTGAGCACCGATATGGGAATGCAAGTTCATATTAACTCAAGTATCCATAAATCATGTAGTCATCATGGGTAGAAAATGGTCATACATTTTAGATGATTCCTTAGTGCTTTTTATCATAGACTAGTGGATCCACTTAGTGAGTTAGGTTCTATACCCCAACAAGGTATAGAACGGTCCTTGGCAGCTTGAGGTAGCACGTTTTATCATCACTTAGGCTTATAGTGGTGATTGTCAGTTAGAGAATCTCCCACATAAATTATATTACTTTATTATATGAGTAAAGTTGAGTTTGTTATTGCGTTTTCTTTAACGAAGTAAGTTGTTTTCCACTATTTTAAAAGCTTTCATTATATTGCATGTGTATTGTTGCTTTACATTGAGTTGAGTATTCAGAGTTGAGTACCCAGAGTCGAGTATCATATCTTTGAGTTAAGTATCTTATTCTTGAGTTGAGTTGAGTTAAGTGAGTTGAGAAGTGGTAAATATGTTTCATTTTTACTAGTTCAAGATTATGTTATGAATTAGAATTCCCCTTACATGCTCGTACATTTCACGTACTGAGCCATTTGACCTGCATCTTTTGATGATGCAGACACATGTATTCAGGATCATCAACAGAAGTTTTGTTGATACATCCGAGAGTTCGAGCTATCTATGGTGAGACTCTTTGCTTCTGGAGGATTCCATTTACTTTAGTTTATTCCTCAATGTCATGGGTCTTGTCCTGACTTCCATTTTTGTCATTTAGAGGCTTCATAGATAGTCAGTATAGTTGAGAAGTTTGTATCATTTATTTTATTAAATATTTTAAAGACTCAAGTTGCCTATTTTATGGGGAGTTGAATATAATTATTTTTATTCAGAGTTTTTCATTTTGAGTTAAAGTTTTGTATTTCAGTTTCATGAATTTTATTCTGTTTTAAGCTTTTGTAAGTTAGTCTTCTGCTTGTAGTCAATCAGGATGAGGATTCGCTTGGGTTCCAACAATGGTTCTTTGAGTGCCGGCCACGTCTTGGGTTTAGACTTGGGTCGTGACACAAATATTCCCCGTAAATGATATACAAATATCCTCAGTCATACTTTTGGTTCATTAGTGCCCCTTTCATCTAAAAAGGTACACATTTACCCCTTACTATAAAAGAAAACTTATTCGGTACACATGGAAGCCTATGGCTCAACCCGATTTGACCAAATAATTAACCCAAAATTCAAATACTCGCCCATTACCCCTTTAACCCGCCCAATACATCCATTGCTCATACAAATAACCTATCTAAAATCTTTAAGAAAAATTCCCTTCTCTCAAATATCCGTGGCTTGTAGTTGCATAATCTATCTTAACATTGAGTTTGATTTACTTCCAGATGTACAACCTGGTTTATGTGATTCATGTTAATGCTTATTGTAATATGCCTTAAATCCTTTTCTCTTCATCAATCTTTCTGCCAATATCATCTGTACATGTAGCCATTTTCAATCTCAATTCAGACCTCTTTTCACTCACAATTGTCAGCTATCACTCTTCCCGTTAATTCCTTCCCCTAATTTTCCCCTAATCCCTTCCCTAATTCTCTTTATTTTTCAAGGAAAACAAAAAATCCTTTTTTAATATGCATTTTTTTTGTTGCCCAAACTAGCTCATTCTCGTTTATCACTGATCTTGTATTGTATGGTTAGGGTTATCACTTGTAGAAAAAATTATACATTTTGGATTTTAGTTGAACTCAAATAGTTGGCCTTGTGTTGTTTGGTGATCTCTCTGATTGTCGCGAATCAATCAATAATTGATAAAGAAAAGAAGAACATTGATCAAGAATCGACCGAAATGACGAAGAATCAACGAAAACAATGAAAAATCGATGATGAACTTGGTCTGTCGAGATGAAGGATAAATTGATTTTTTTTTGTTATTTGGTTTGTTTGTGTGAGCTTGTGTGTGAGGAATTGGGGATTTTTTAGGTTTTTGGATGAGTTATACGGGTGGATTAAGTGTATATAGGTGGGTTTTTAAAATTTGAGTTTAATTAATTGGTCAAACCAAGTCCCTCCGTAGGATTACGTCACGTGTATCAAATAAGTCTTCCATTGTAGTAAGGGGTAAATGTGCACTGCTTTTTGGAATGGTTAGAGGTCATTAATGAAATACATCCTGCAACGACATCTAAAAACCATCAAGAAATTCTTGAATGGAAGTATAAATAATTGCACGAGAAAGTTAGAAAATTAGAGTTAACTAGTGGTACGAATCAGTACGAAGGGTATTTGTATACCATTTACATAGTTCAGGTAATATCTATCCTTTTTCCCTTTGGGATTTTAAATGTCAGAATTGAATTCTATCAATTCCATCAATTTTGAAATGTAGAGTATGGTTAGTGAGATTTGTTGATTTCAAATTTGGAGTCTTTTTAGAGGATTTGAGGTATAAGTTATGAAATTGTGGAAATTTACCCTTTGGGTTTACTTTAATCAACATTCCGGGTTCGGGTGCTCGAATTAGAATTTCGAGTGTTTTGATGGATTCGAGGGATGGATGGAGGCCTACTTGAGGTCTTGGTTGATTTTTGAGAGGTCCTGAGCTTTTTATAACCTTTTTAGGCATTGAGTTAGTTTTTGTGGTTTTCACGGATGTTAGGTCAATGAGATCTCAAATTCGTATTTTGACTGTTTACATCCATAATGTTGAGTATAATGATTTGCATATGTAGTTTGTGTATACAGGGTTTTAAATGAATTCCAAGGGTCCTTTTGATGATTTAAGAGCTGGTTGTGTGTTTGTTTTTGTTTGTAGGGCTCGCTTTTGTGAATGCTAGTCGCTTAAGCGACCTTCGCAGAAGCGAGATCATGTTCGCCTTAGTGACCTTCACAAAAGCGAAAAAGACTTCACTTTTGAGAGAGACACCCTTTTTGCAGGGTTCACTTTTGCAAACCCCAAGTTGCTTTTGTGACATTAGAAGGGGTTTTTGAGTATGAATTTTTGGGATTTAAGCCCCATTTTCTATTTTGAGTTTGGAAAACCCTTGGAGGCGATTTGTGAAAGTTTTTTTTTGTGCTAAATCCTTTGGTAAGCTTTTATAACCATAAAACTTCATTTCCCTTTGATTAATTGTGGATTTTAATGATAATGAGGTGAGAGATTCATTGTTTCACTTGATTAAGCTTAATAAATAAAAAAGGGCTAAATGAAATATTATGTGTTGATCATAATGCTTGTGAATTGCCTTGTGATGACCCCTATTTTATTGGTTGATGAATTGCTTGAATGCATGAAAGTGAACTTGAATGCATGAAAGTGAACTTGAATTGCATGAATTGTTACCTTTTTCACTGGTGTGGTATTGCTTGTGTGCATTGATTGTTGAACACCATTATGATACATATGAGGTTTATGATGTTGAGGTCATTTTCATAAAGTGTTGATAATGCCGAGGTCATTTCCAACAAGTGTTATAAATTCGATGGAAAATATAGTTTCAGCTAGTGATTTGATATAAAGTCGATGGGAAATGGTTCCGACTAATGATTTGATGCAAAATCGATGTGTAATGGTTCTGACTAGTGATTTGATATAAAGCTGATACGAAATGTATCGACAAGTGATTTGATATAAAGTTGATCGAAAATGGTTCCAGCTAGTGATATTGTGTCGATTGAAAATGGTTCCTGTGAGAAACTGAATATGATGATCAGATGCATTTTGATGCTTATGTGTGATTGGTTAATTGTGATTGATGCACTGTAACGTGTTTATGATAGTATGATCTACTTGACATTGGGATTGACTTACATCAATGAATTGTGACTATTCCTACTTACTAGAGTAGTTACTACATAACGAACTATAGTATATGAGACAGACTCATCTGTCTCCTTTACTATAAATCCAACGTATGGATCCTTCAAAGCGATTCGAGTTCTTTGGAGATCAAAACGGTGCCTTGTGGCAGGACTGCAGACATGATAAACCCTTTGCCTACTTCTAAGCTTATTGCAGAGGAGAAAACATTAGAAGATGCAACAATACACTTTTTCACCGATAAAATCGATAGACTAATCTAAACTATTACCAATTAACATTGGTGATTCCTTGGATGAAATAAAGAAACAACTTTGCAAACGTTTCTCTACACAAAATAAACCAAATAGGTAGGGTTTGGACCATTGGAGATGACAACGGTAAATTTCAGCAATGTGCTTTCGTTAGTTCTTTGATACGCAAGTACACCTTGCTAGCGATTTCAAAGGCAGACCATTCAATATTTTGTTTATGATTTCCTCTGAAACAAACCATTTGCGTTGCCTACTACTCATTCTAATACTACTTGCAAATTGCAACTGTTATTTCAACAACGAAAATAGTCAATCAAGGATCTAAGGATAGATGATTGTAAAGATTTTGTGTAAAAGGTGGAAATGAAACACCTATATATAACGAAGCTATTAAATGAAAATTACTTTAATATAACAATTTTCTTTTAATTGAGTAAATTAGATCTAATCTCTAATATTTCTACATTCAATAAAGTAACTAAACTACAAAAACTACAAAGTAACTGATAATTACTTGAATTTGATAATTTTCGTATCAATGATTTAATGTGATCCAATCTCTAACATTTCTACATTTAATAAAATATGACTATATATGAGAAATATTTATTAAAATCACTTCGTCTCTACAAATCTCCATTATTATTATAAAGGGTAAAAAAAGCCCTTGAATATGGGAAATTAAACATAAATGTCATAAGTTAATACTTTTGTCTAAAGATGTCTTTGCCGTTAATAATTTGGTCTAATAATCCCCCTGTCGTAATTTGGTTAAAAAACTTCCCTATTGTTACTTTATGTGTTAAAGTTCCCTTTTCATATGTGTATTATTTCTTTTCTTTTTGAATATATTTAATTTCTAATAAAATTTACTTTTAAAGAATCTTATTCTTGATTATTTTTTGTTAAAATATCTTTAACTAAAAAGATAAGTAGAAAATTTCATTTTTTTTACTTTTTAATCTCACTTATCAATTAAAATAGAATAATGAAATGTACATTTTAGCTAATAATATAGATTAGTAACCCCATTACTAATTTCATTTCGATAACAAAAAAATAAAAATTCTAACTAAATAGAAAATATTTGTATTTCTTAATCTTTTTCCAATTGATATTGGATAAACATGTTCCAATTTGACATCTTCCTCCATTCTAAGCTTGATAAAAAACCTGAAAAAAATGTTTTTTGTTTGTTATATAGTCTTCAATGCAAAGCATATTGGTATATAATCTCATAAGTGACAAATTGATTATAAGTAGAAATATTGTGTTTAATGACAAATTGATTACAACTAGGAACTTTAATTCTGGAAATGTGAGATCAAATATTCAATTTTCATCTTATGATGAAGATCTTGCAACAAATCCTACTCCTAGAAACTAGGGGTATTCAAAATCTAATTATAACTGATAAGTAACCATAAAATTGGCTTATTGGTGTTGAGTTATTTAATAAATGATTGGTGAAAGGATTAGAATTTTTTTGATTAATAGCTTATTGGTGTGAGGCGGATTATTTAATTTTTTTATCGAGTAAATTGTTAACCCGTTAAGACTTATCATACATACACATTTAATTTAGGTGTATTAGCCTCATTTAATATTTTGGACTAACAACAAGAATAGACGATTTCACTAATTTCTGTGTAAAAGATGGAAATGAGAAACCTTTATATAGTAATATTCATATATACAAGTATAAATAACTAAAATATTATATATTAACTAAATTACATAGCTACAAATCAAATGAAAATTGCTTCATTATGAAAATTTTCTTATAAATGAGTAAATCAGATATAATCTGTTAATATTTCTGCATTCAATAAAGTAAGACTATATATGATAACTATTTAATAAAATCAATGTCCCTTCAATTCTCCATTCTTAAATTAAGGGTCAAACATGCCTTTCCACTATGCAAAATTGAACAAAAATGTCATATTAATCATACTCTCCTGCCACCCAAGAGAAACAAGAAACAAGAAACACATACTCCCTTCGCTCAGATTTACTTGTCCATTTTAGAATTTACATGTCCCTCAAAAAGTAATGATTGACATGAATATTTAGCCACAATATCCATATTAATTAATGTTCACTATAGCTATTTTTGTGAATCTTCTATACACAAGAAAAGAAATTATTTAGCGAATTTAAAAGGCTTTAAAACCTCAAGGTAGACATTAGTACATGTATCACCCACATTCATCCCCAAGCAGAAGCAAAATTTATTGAATTACTGGCTAACTTATTAAATACCATGTCTGATCAAATTACTCTAAGCAAAATCTATTGAATTACTTGTCCACAAGCAGAACAAATTAAGAAGAAATCTATTAAAACTACAAGCAACAAGCCAGCTATTTAAAACATCCCAAAGATGACAACATTGTTATTCCCTCTGTATGCAGGTTAGCAAAAACAAAAAATACATGAAACAGATAGAAATTAAAATCCGAGTACACATACCCATTGTGTTTTCTTAAGATATTTCATCCCCTTAAGTATCCGAGGTTACATATTAGTTCCTCCCAAGATAAAACAAATTAACTATTAGACAAGTAGCAGCACCTCAAACTTCACTAATTTTAGCAAACGCAAGAACAACAATGAGAGCACACACAAACTCAGTCGATCAATAATTTTTTATATGAGAAAACGTATGCAAAGACGAAAAATTTTCTGTGTTAAAAAATAGAAAAAACATTTCTATTTATAGCCACTTGCAGCAAGGAACGTGTCTACTCAACAATGGTGTGAACGCTTCTGTTCATGTCACGATCCGAGTCTACACCCTGGACGTGGACGACACTCAAGAACCATTGCTAGAGCCCAAGCGAACCCTCATCCTGGTTGACTACAAGCAGAAGACTAACTTAAGCATGCAAAAGCTTAAAACTAAAATAAAAATTCAATAAACTCAACTTTACAAAGCTTTAACTCAAACGAAAAATCTGATTAATAGAATATATTTAACTCGCCATAAATAGAAAACTTCAGTCTTCAAAACATTTAATAAAATAAATGATACAGACTTCTCAACAATACTGACTATCTAGAAAGCGTCTAACTGATAATGATGGAAGTCAGGACAAAACCCACGACATCCTGACTAAACTAAAAACTAAATGAAATCCTCCGGAAATAAGGAGGCTCACCATAGCTAACTCGAACTCTCGGATGTATCAACGAAGCTCCTGTTGATGATACTGAATACCTGTGTCTGCATCAGAAGAATATGCAGTCCAAATGGCACAATACGTGGAATGTACGAGCATGTAAGGGAAATTCTAAAGCATAACATATGCTTGAAACTTGATAAAAAGGAAACATACTTACCTTTTCTGAACTCACTCAACTCAACTCAAGAATAAGATACTCTACTCAAAGATATGAAAGGTACTCAACTCAAGATACTCAAATAAAGATACTCAACTGTGGATACTCAACTTTGGATACAAAACTCAAGATAAAGAAGCAATAAAAGATGAAATATATGGAAAACTTTATAAAACAGTAAAAACAACTCAGTTTGTTAAAGAAAATGCAATAACAAACTCAAAATCATAATATTATAAAAAACATACCATGCTCCCTCTCAAAGTCAACTTGGGTAATGCATGAATGAAGTCCCATACCTCCATTCATGTTAAGAAGAACCCCTTGAGGAACCATACAATTACTGCTATGAGATTTTCTAACTGACAACCACCACTATGAGCCTAAGTAGTGATACAACATTTTTACCATCACGTTTCCAGAATGTACTATACTTTGCCGTCATATAGCACTACTTAACTTAGTGGATCCACTAGCTTAACTTATGTAATCATTTAAAAAATATGACCTATTAATACCCATGATGGCTACATGGT
Organism: Solanum sitiens; assembly: GCA_016801875.1. Classification (NCBI taxonomy): domain Eukaryota; kingdom Viridiplantae; phylum Streptophyta; class Magnoliopsida; order Solanales; family Solanaceae; genus Solanum; species Solanum sitiens. The sequence continues at coordinate 4,907,705 of JABWTJ010000009.1, forward strand.
TTGTGGAGACTTAAGTTAATATTAACTCACATCCCCATATCGCGCTCAATACTACTCCCAAAATACACTTAGCTCATATATTTTTACAAACAACTTCTTTTTTTGATTTGAGATAATTAATCAAAACTTAGCTTAAAAGCTCTCTTTTGGAACCGATGTTCCATTTCTTTCTCAAATGTGAAAACATTTTAAAAATCTTTGGGAATACATCGTCCACATATATTTCTTTGAACAAATGACTTCAATCTTTACTCTTTACTCAACTTGAACTTTAAGTCTTTAGAAAAAAGTTAAAACGTCTGTGAAAGACTTTTGAAATCTTTATAAACTTTACAGTGACTTGTTCTTAACTTCTAGTCTTGACTCTTAACTTCTCTTGACTTTTATCTTAACTTTCCTTGAATTGGATTATGGATTCAAGGTTTGTGATGTCATGTTTATGGATGATTTCATGATGTTTAACTTGGAGGATTCATGCGGAATTATGAGCATGAATTATTCAACTGAAGGACTCAAATACACTTCTTATCTCAAGATTGTTTGACTTATAGGGTTCGTGTAGAATTGTGGGCACGAACTAATCAACTCAAAAACTTAATGGCTAACATGTAATAGTCCCATGACTAGGAATATAAACTCAAATGGGTTGGAAACTTATTACTAAAGACTTAGAACATGAATATACTCCTCCTCTCAAAGGTAATCAATTGATGGAGGTCATACGAAAGTTATGGGCATGGCCGACTCGACTCAAGGGTCAAAATATCAATAAGGAACTCTTGTATACGACTCTTCTCATTCTCTTACTTACTTCCTCAAAACCTAATTCAAATCAATGATGGATCTCAAAGTATTCACAATTGAACTTAAAGGCTTTCTTGGACTTTACTCTTAACTCTCTCTTGAATGTGAATTATAAATTCAAGAATTTTGGTTTATGACATGGAGGATGTCATAATAACATGGTAGAATCATGAGTACATTATTTTCATCCTCATACTCACTTGCTCGAGTCTTGAAACAAGTTACTAAAAGTTGTAGAAGACTCCACAAAAGGATCAAAGGGACTTTCTTAGAATGTTGGAAAGATTTCTCAAAACTTAACTCTTAACTCTACCTTGAATTTGAATTATGGATTCAAGGTTATTATCAGGTTAGGAGTTATTTTAGGTGTTTAGAAGTATCTTAGAGTAGTTCGAATCGAAAGGGATTAAAGGTGCACTTTAAACGAACTCAAACGGAGCAATCAAAGACAAATTGGATGGGACAAGCGACCCTAAGACTATGGGTGGCACGAGGTGCCAGCCCCTAAAGTTCTGAGGTGGGTTTGTGGGCGCTCTAGCTGGTGTGGGGCACTAGGTCCCAACCCAGAAAACGCCGACGACTTTCTTTGCTAGTTTTCTCACCCTATTTCGCCTAGAATTAGACGGTTACTTCTCCAATCACTCGGATTCGATTACTTAACTCAATTACAATCTAATATACTGAAAAAAACAATTAAATTACTCAATTTCATCTCAATAAATCATTGAAACCCCAATACAACAAGATTAGAATGAATTTTAAGAACACCTATCAAGAACTCATCAGAACTCTAACTTTAAACTTCAAGAATGAAATTTCGCTAAAAATAACATGATTGGCATGTGGGTTAACTAACACAACACTATGGAAGCTTACATACCTCTTAGGGATCAAACCCATGGCGAAAATCCGCAACAACACACAAGAATCTCGATGAACGCTTGATCCTCTCCTTTTTTCTCCTCTTTTCTCTTCTTTTCTCTTCTTGAACTCTCAACTAAAACCCTAGGTGTATATTAGGATTATAAAACTGAAACTAATTGGATTGTGACCCTAAAATATTATTTATAACAAATTAAATATTGGGTAAGGAAAAGACCAAAATACCCCTCACTATTTTCGTCTAACTTTTCTTAATTGGACAACCTAATTTCAGAAGGTCATATCTCACTCATCCGAACTCGAAACTTAGCAAAATTGGTGGCACTGGAAAGATAATTCAAAGATATTTCTTAATATATGAACACCTAAATCATCATGTTCTAAGAGTTATGGTCGTTTGAAGTTGACCCAAAACATAAAGGAACTTATGAATGACTTGAATGCTTTTCTCTTTGGTTCTTCTTGGAACTTAAGGTGCTACATCTAGTGACTTTAGCACTTGGGAAAATTTAAATTCCTCGGTAAAATCTTACCCACAACAAAGGACGGTTTGAGTCTTAGTTCAAAAATCTTCTAGGGTGTTACATTATCTCCTCCTTGGGATCATTCGTCCTCGAATGACAACTAGACTTGGTATGGAATGTGTTAATCTTACTAAGATTTGCGTCTAATGGTATGATCTTACTATTTTTAAGATTAACCCAAATCCTTAGGTTCGGGTTCTATACCTCTCTATAAGGAATCTTATCCCATAACTATTACTCTTTCCCACCACATTCAAGCTTAGTACTTTAACAACTTCATGGATTCCTACTAACCGACTCCTTAAGAAATTCTCAAACATTGACTTGATATATCATATTATCATCTCCCCCTTAGGTCTAAAGATGACACTTGAAGGTTTTGGACCTATTCCACATCTCTAAACTAGTCTACATCCTCTTTCGCTCTAACTCTTGGGAGAAGTTTATCTCATGGCTACCGAACTCTCCATAATTAGGTACTAAGACCTCTTTCTAAGATGTTTCTCTTAACCTCTTCTAATTACATACCCTCTTGGTACACTTCTTTATGCTCCTGCTACTCTTGTGACTTACCACATTTCGCTGCCCTTATCTAAAGATTAAGGTCTCTCACTTGCATCAGTCATATGTATTGTAACTAATCACCTCAATTTCTCACCTGCTCTATGACAAGTCTTCTAGATCAAATCTTAAGACTAACATCATCAACCTCATGTTACCATTCTTTGAATCATGACACTCATCTCAAATTCAAGCTTAATGTTCATAACTGAACCCGAATATCAATATGATTGCTCGCCTATATACAAACTCCACTTGGACCTTATGAAAAATAGGCTATCTTCACCTCTTAGGCTTCATACTTACAATTACAATCACCTTTGACTTCGCAACATAAGTATTATTCACTCATTCACTATATATCAATGCCTAATTAATTCTATAACACTTTGAATATTATGAGATATCTCAAAAAAATCATAAGCCTAGCTTAGATCTATCACCTCATGAATACTCTTGCTCTTCTATTCACATCTTACACTTGGTCATTACTAACAAAATGACACATCATCATAAACTCCTTTCTAGCTATAACACACTCTACCTCCTATGATAAAATCTTCACAACTTATCACTTCTTAGTCTACTCCTAAGGGAAAACTCCTCATTACTAACTTACTAGGTACATGACTATAGTAACATATCTTGTCACAACACCATCTCCCTTACTTAGATTACTAAACCTCTACATACTCTTCTCTAACTCTTGGCTTTTTCACTACTACTATTCATGATCACATAACTCATGCTACTCTTTCGAGTGAAAATCATACCTAAGCTCTAAATATACTTCTTAAAAAGGACCTCAGCTGAAACAAGGCTGAAAGAAAAGAGTACAACTCACTTTTAGCTCAAACGCACAATTCAAATGAATATAGGTGCATTCCTCTGAAACTGAACACTTAACTTATTCTTGGACTTCTCCTAAGCCCATTTGGAGTCTCATGACTTCCTCAAACTCTTGCTAACAACAATTCATCGACTAAGGACTAACTTTTCTATTCAATTACCTCTAGTATGGTGGCTAGTCGAATGAATGAATCTGAGAACGCACGAGTTAGAATAAATCTCTATGACATAGCTCTATTGACGAGTAAGAGTATCAAAGATGGGAAACTTATCTTAAATGTCTGTAGTACCTCATTTAAAGAGGTGGCACCCTCACAACCATAAACAAGATCCTACTTAACACGACTTCATAGACACCCTAGGACTCTTGAACTCTATGCTCTGATACCAAGTTTGTCACAACCCGAGTCTACACCTTGGACGTGGCCAACACTTAAGAACCATTGTTGGTTCCCAAGCGAATCCTCATCTTGGCTGACTACAAGCAGAAGACTAACTTAAGCATGCAAAATCTTAACACAAAAATAAAAATTCAATAAACTCAACTTTACAAAGCTTTAACTCAAAAGAAAATTCTGAATAATAGAATATATTTCACTCACCATTAAATTAAAACTTAAGTATTTAAAATACTTGATAAAATAAATGATATAGACTTCTCAACAATACAGACTATCTATGAAGCCTCTAACTAATAATGATGGAAATCGGGACAAGACCCACAACATCCTGACTAAATTGAAAAGTAAATCAAATCCTTCGAAAACTAGGAGCTCACCGTAACTAACTCGAACTCTCGTATGTATCAACTAAGCTCCTGTTGATGATCGTGAATACCTGTGTCTGCATCATGAGAAGATGCAGGCCAAATGGCACTATACGTGGAATGTATGAGCATGTAAGGGGAATTCTAAAGCATAACATAAGCTTGAAACATGATAAAAAGGAATCATACTTACCTTTTCTGAAATCACTCAACTCAACTCAAGAATAAGATACTCAACTCAAGATACTCAAATAAATATACCCAACTGTGGATACTCAACTTTGGATACAAAACTCAAGATAAAGAAACAATAAAAGATTCAATATATGGAAAACTTTATAAAACAATAAAAATAACGGAGTTTGTTAATGAAAACTCAATAACAAACTCATAATCAAAATATCATAAAAACAATCCCTTGCTCCCTCTCAAAGTCTACTTGTTCAATGCATGAATGAAGTCCCATACCCCCATTCATTCTAAGAAGAACCCCTTGAAGAACCATGCAATTATTGCTGTGGGAGTTTCTCCAACCGACAACCACCACTATAAGGCTAAGTTGTGATACAACGTTTTTACCATCACGTTGCCAGACTTTCCTATACTTTGCCATCATATAGCACTACTTAACTTAGTGGATCCACTAACTTAACTTACGTGATCATCTAAAAAGTATGACCTATTAATGCCCATGATGGCTACATGGTTTAAGGAGACTTGAGTTAATATTAAATCGCATCCCCATATCGGTGCTCAATACTAATCCCAAAATTTACTTAGCTCATATATTTTTAAAAACAAATTCTTTCTTTGATTTGAGATAATTACTCAAAACTTAGCTTAAAAGCTCTCTTTTGGAATCGATGTTCCCTTTCTTTCTCAAATGAGAAAACATTTTAAAACTCTTTGGGAATACATAGTCCTCAGATACTTCTTTGAATAAATGATTTCAACCTTTACTCTTTACTCAACTTGAACTTTAAGTCTTTAGAAAAAAGTTAAAACGTCTGTGAAAGACTTTTGAAATCTTTATAAACTTTACTCTGACTTGTTCTTAACTTCTAGACTTGACTCTTAACTTCTCTTGAATTTGATCTTAACTTTCATTGAATTGGATTATGGATTCAAGGTTCGTGATCTCATGTTTATGGATGATTTCATGATGTTCAACTTGGAGGGTTCATGCGGAATTATGAGCATGAACTAGTCAACTGAAGGACTCAAAGACACTTCTTATCTCAAGATTGTTCGACTTATAGGGTTCATGCAGAATTATGGGCACGAACTACTCAAAGACTTCATAGTAACATGTAATAGTACCATGACTATGAAGACAAAATCAAATGGGTTAGAAACTTATTACTCAAGACTTATAACATGAAGATACTACTCCTTTCAAAGGTACTCAATCGATGGAGTTCATACGAAAGTTGTAGGCATGATTGACTCGACTCAAGGGTCAAAGTATCAATAAGGAACTCATGTATACGAATCTTCTCATTCTCTTACTTACTTCCTCAAAACTTAATTCAAATCAATGATTGATCTCAAAGTATTCACAATTGAACTTACAGGTTTTCTTGAATTCTAGTCTTAACTCTCTATTGAATGTGAATTATGAATTCAAGAGTTTTGGTTCATGACATGGAGGATCTCATAATGACACGGTAGAAGCATGAATACATTCTTTTCATCCTCATACTCACTTGCTCGAGTCTTGAAAGAAGTTACTAATTTGTAATAGACTCCACAAAAGGATCCAAAGAGACTTTCTTAGAATGTTGGAAAGAATTTTCAATACTTAACTCTTAACTCTCCCTTGAATTTAAATTATGAATTCAAGTTTATGATAATGTTAGGAGTTACTTAGGTGTTTAAAAGTAGCTTAGAGTAGTTAGAATCGAAAGGGCGTGAAGGTGCACTTTAAATGAAATCAATAGAGCAACCGAAAACAAACTGGACAGGGCAGGCGACCCTGGGGCTATGAGTGGCGTGGGTAGCCAGCCCCTAAAGTTCATAGTTGGGTTTGGGGCGCTCTGGATGGCGTGGGGAGCTAGGCCTTAACCCAGAAAATGCCGACGACTTTCTTTGCTTGTTTTCTCACCCTATTTCGCCAAGAATCGAGTGGTTTCTTTCCCAATCAGTTGGATTCAATTACTTAACTTGATTACACCCTAACCTACTAAAAAAAGACTCAAATTACTCAAAATCATCTCAATAAATAATCAAAACCCCAACACAACAAGATTTATAATGAATTTTAAGAACACCTATCAAGAACTTATCAAAACTCTAACTTTAAACTGCAAAAATGAAATGTTGCTAAAAATAACATGATTGGTGTGTGGGTGAACTAAACCAACACTATGGAAGCTTACATACCTCTTAGGTATCAAACCATGGCAAAAATACGCGACAACACGCAAGAATCTCAACGAACGCTTGATCCTTTCATTTTTTCTCCTTTTTTCTATTTTTTTCTCTTCTTGATCTCTGAACTAACACTAGGTGTATATTAGGATTATAAAACTGAACCTAATAAGATTATACCCCTAAATTATTATTAAAAATAAATAAAATCTTATTGAATAAGGAAAAGACCAAAATACCCCTCACTATTTTCATCTAACTTTCCTTAGTTGGACAACCTAATTCCAAAAGGTCATATCTCACTCATCCGAACTCGAAACTTAGCAAAATCGGTGGCTTTTGAAAGATAATTTAAAGATATTTCCTATGATATCTTGTATCACGCCTAACTCATCATGTTCTAGGATTCATGGTCATTTGAAGTTGATCCAAAACATAAAGAAACTTAGGAATGACTTGAATGCTTTTCTCTTTGGTTCTTCTTGGAACTTAAGGTGCTACATATAGTGACTTTAGAACTTAGGAAAGTTTATATTCCTCGGTAAAATCTTACTCACAATAAAGGGCGTTCGAATCTCAGTTCAAATTTTTTTTGCGGTGTTTAGTTCAAACATTTCGTTATAGAATGTTTAGTCTTTTTGGGAAAATTAATGTCTTTTCGGAAGAAATAGGTACCTTTGAACAACGTTATCGTTACACACAAATTTTAAATAAATACCATTACGTGGAATTAAGTCTGTTAATTAACTAACATCCTGAATTAATTTATAAGCGAAAGGAAATCAATTAATGAGATTGATTAAATAAATTTTGTCCAAAAATGTAATCAATCAATCATTTGTCAAATCCAAATCCGAAGCCGAACCCAAGCGAGCGACGACAATGACGCGAGAGGGCACCTTGTTCTTAATCCTTTAAGAACTAAAAGAAGTGTTTCCTAAAATAAGGACAACAATTTTCCTTTCTTCTACCAATATGGGAGAAATGACTTTTCATTTTAAATTTGCAATGACTTTTCATTTTCCCTCCACAATTGGTTCCCCCACATTTTCCATTTTCTCTTTTTATTTCCCATTCCTTTATAAAACCCAACAATCCCCCACATGAATGGGGAATGACTATTCTTAAAACATATGCAGTAAAAACTTGTGCGTCTCGTTAGTAAGGGTTAATCATATCTGGATAAGTAGGTTAGACTTTAAACTTTCCGTTGTGAATATATAAAGATATACTCGGTCAATCTGTAGATTTGATATTTTTGAACCTTTGAGCTTTGGTGTATACCTGGACAACACAAGTCACACAATCAACCCTTGAACTGGTTTTGGTTCTCATTGTTTTGTTCATTTTAGCCATGAACACATCTCAGTTTATATATGCTTATAGAACTGGCCTTACCGAATTATCCTTGAAGCGACTTACACTTCACACTTACATATGTGGTTTCTAAATGTGTTATCCCGTAGATACACTATTTGATATACCCTATATCAAACTTAGAAACCATTAAAAAGTCTTTATGCCTTTATCCTGGTTACTCATCATTGTCTCATCATGAGAATGGATGATAAAATAAATTTTGACAATGTAGAACCATCATCTATGACTTGTTTGATCTCCTTGAACCCAGATCTTGGGATCTCCAGTCTTTTAGGTAGAGTTATTGCCACGATGACTTGTTCTTGGCCATAGTCCCATTCCCGTCGATGACCTTTCAACTCCCTCTCTAGTTAGGCCTTTTGTAAGTGGATTCGATACATTATCCTTTGACTTTACATAGTCAATTGTGATAATTCCACTAGAGAGTAGTTGTATAACAGAGTTGTATCTCCATCGTATGTGATGAGACATTCCGTTATACATAACATTTCCAACCCTTCCTATTTCATCTTGAATATCGTTGTGTATGCAAATAAAGGCCATTGGTTTTGGTCAAAACAGAATATCTTCTAAGAAATTCCGGAGCCATTTACTTTGTCACCTTCCTTGTCTAAGGAGATGAATTCAGACACTATTGTAGTGCGAGCTATACACGTTTGTTTGGATGATTTTCAAGAAATTGCTCCTACACCAATTGTGAAAACATATCCACTCGTGGATTTCATTTTAGTTGACCTAGTAATCTAATTTGCATCACTATATTCTTCAAGAACTACTGGACATTTATTGTAATGCAAAACATAGTTTAGAGTGTCATCTAAGTACCCCAAAACTCTCTTCATTGCCATCCAATAATTTTGATTTAGATTACTTGTGTATAAACTTAGTTAACTTAGAGCGCAGGCTATGTATGGTCGTGTACAGTTCATGACATACATCAAACTTCCCAATACTCTGACAAAATTCAATTGAGACTTACTTTCACCTTTATTCTTAGCAAGATTAAGGTTCACATTAATTGAGGTCTTTGCCCTTTTGAAATTCAAATACTTGAACTTTTCAAGTACCTTTTGAATATATTGAGATTGAGACCATGCTAGACCGGTAGGAGTTTTATGAATCTTAATTCCTAATATCAAATCAGCAACTCCTCGATCTTTCATATCAAACTTATTGGCGAGCCTACGCTTAGTAGCTTTTACATTAGAAACTCTTAGATCTTAAATCCATTTATCTTCTTTAATTTTTTTGCCAATATCATCTGCATATTGCAATTTGCACGTAGCCATTTTCAACCTCAATTCACACCTGTTTTCACACACAATAGTCAACTCTCACTCTTTCCCTCAATCCCTTCCCCTAATTTTCTCCAAATCCCTTTGCCTGATTCTCTTTATATTTTAAGGAAAACAAAATTCCCCCCCCTTTTTTTTTATTAATATGCATTTTTTATTTGTTGTTGTTGACCAAACAAGCTCATTCTCATTTATCACTGATCTTGTGTTGTATGGTTAAGGTTATCACTTGTAGGAAAAAATATGTATTTTGGGTTTTAGGTTTAGCTTAATTGAAATAGTTGGCCTACTGTTTTTTTGTGATATCTCTTTTTGTCGCAGAATCAATCAAGTATTGACTAAGAAAAGAAGAACATTGATGAAGAATCGATCGAAACGACGAAGAATCAAAGAAAACAATAACAAATCGGTGATGAACTTGGTCTGTTGAGATGAAGGAGAAATTGGAATTTTTTTTGGTTATTTGGTTTGTTTGTGTGAGCTTATGTGTGAGGAATTGGGGATTTTTTAGGTTTTTAGATGGGTTATACGGGTGTCTTAAGTGGATATAGGTGTCACGACCCAGATTCTGGAATCCGGATCGCAACCGGCGTCGTTGACCTCTCAGAGGTCGCAGACAAGCCTCATCTTGCATTCATCACATTCATCCAGTTAAATTTGCGGAAAATTTAAAACTTTTTATATGTATGAAGTATACATAGACTTCATATAATTATTAACTAGATACATCATATACTAAGCTCAACATAAGAAAACAAGCATCTAACATAAAGAATCAATTCGAAACTGAAGATGAATATATCATAAATAGTTTGCCAAACACGGCCTTATTACAAAGCTTCACAATGAAGGTACGAAAGAAATGCTAGGGACAACATCAACTATCTATGTCTAAAACAAAGGCTAGACTAAATCTGTAGCATCCTCGAAATCATGAGGACCTACCAATTGGTTTGGAGAAACGCTGAAGTCCAAACCGCTGCAAGTGTCGTCAATCTGTCCTCAGACCTGCACCTATAAAAATAGTAAATAGTAGGGGGTTAGTACACCACTTGTACTAAGTATGGGTGTATGCACACATACACATAAAGCTATGCATGATCAAGGAAAGCTCTTCCTAAGCAACATGCCATTTCTGGAAAGTCTAGTCATTAGACTTTCCTAATTCGTTAGTTGTGAATTGTGGTATGAATATGATGTATTTTAATGCATTCAAAGCACACAATTCATTTTCAATATGATTACAAGACATTAGTATCATCAGCATAATTTTAGAACAACTCGAACGAAGATTTGAGATTTTGATCCTCTTAGGCCGAGAGCTCCTCTTTGTACACTTAGATTATTTTTCAGTCTTTTTCTTCTTCTTGTTGTGTAGTTCTATAACTCCTTTAGTCCTATGTTTTACTTACAAGTGCAATGATTCATTGTAGTCCCATACCCACAATGAATCAAGTAAGTAATTCAAGAGATTAAGAAATTTGACTTAACTACAATTTGGGGCATGAATATATTTATAAGTCAATACTTATTGACTATACTCATTCTTTAGTTGATTGCATAATGTGCATAGTTCTTGGGGCATATCATTAAAACTTATATTCTTGCTTACTTTGGGCATGAATTCTTTATAAACCAATTTTTATTGGCTAAATACATTAGTTGATCAATTTGGATAAGTATATTTGAATTCATTATTTGCTGTGATCATTTTCATAATAAAAGAAGTCATTATAAGCCAATTTTATTTGGCTAACATCTTTTGTCAATTATATAAAGTCATCATAAGTTAATTTATTTGGCTTTATCATTTTCATAACATGAGGATTCATTATTGGCTATGCCCTTTACTTATTGTAAACTTATTGGACACGATTTGACTATCCTTACAACAAGTTATTCATTACATCAAGTATTCATTACATTTCATAAGCCATTCTCTATTGATTATGCCATTGATTTCATTACTTCCATGTTTTATAATTATATATTTCATATACACGAGACCTTGGAATCGTTGATATAGCATTAAGACATCTCAAGTGAGGGCCCAACATATGGGACCTCAACCCGAGGGCCTTCTTTAGCAAACACAGAGTCTACTTCATTCGTTCATTCGTACTTCACATTATTCATTTCATTCATTCGTATGCTGATGTAAACACCAGCCATACCTAGGATGAAGTTTAAGACTCTCATCAGGATCATGAAGTGCAATGACCAAGAATGACCTAATGCCATTACTTGAATCTGATTTCACCTCCTGATTGTCTTGCACAAGCACCTTCGGTATCGTTCATTTCTTTATCTTTCATACTTTGAGGAACTTCAACTTTAACCGACATAGATCATGTGAGCTCATGAAATCCGGTGTCTTCCCCACACCGAAAAGAGGTGGAGTCACTGGCCAAGGTGAAACCAAAACATGCTAGCGTATATAGGGAATTGAACCCTGCTAGGTCCCTATATTGGCAGTATAGGTTCAAAGACTAGGAGATATAAGGAGACCAAACCCGGCATGCCGGACAGTCTCATCTCATGAGAGTTACGTGAACCTCCGCCCTTCCCGAAGGAAGGCATTACCGCTCATAGCTAGCCTATCGGTGCTCAGTATAAAGTTCCATTACATTCAACTCATACATCATGGAAGCTGGCTTCTAGCATGAGGACATCATAGCTCATTAGAAGATTTCTCATCTCATCATTAGTATTAAGTGTGAACTGTCCTTACACTTACATATAGAGTATGATTGAGACTTATTTACTCTTTTGATGACTTGTCATCCTTACTTTACATTGATGAAATGTGAATTGTCCTTACATATCATCCTTACTTTACATTGATGAATGTGAATTGTCCTTATATATCATCCTTACTTTACATTGATGAATGTGAATTGTCCTTACATATCATCCTTACTTTACATTGATGAATGTGAATTATCCTTACATATCATCCTTAGGTGTTAATGAGACTAGTCTCACACATTCTAACACCTTCATTCGTGAGTATTCTTTTAACAAATTAGCTTTGATGTAAGTAAGACTTGTCTCACTTCCTTTAACACCCCATTCTGGTATTGGCCTCAACCTTTCAGTATTAAACTACATAACCATTTTTGTTGGCATGTGCCAATTTTACGTGTGTTCATATTTAATTTTATATGTATGAACCATTAGCCAATCTTTTAATTATTTAACATAATATTATAGCAATTTACATGCATCACTTTTAGACAATGTATCGTTAGCCATTTTATTGGCATTAACAATTGGGCATAGATTTCATAACCATATTTATTGTCATAAGCCAATTTTCATGTTCAACATGCTTAAGTTTTTCTACATTATACATTAGCCAATATTTTAGCTATTTAATATAATATTATAGCCAATTCCCTACAACTTGTTTGACAATGTAGTGTCAGCCAATTTTTTGGCATAAGATTAGTATTGGCATAAGCAATTCGCTATAGGCTTCATAACTTCTTTGTTGGCATAAGCCAAAGTTATATTCATTCATGCTTACATTATTATACCTTTATTAATTAGCCAATTCAATTATTAATCATAAAATTATAGCCATTTGCATGCATCCCTTTTTGACAATGTATTGTTAGCCATTTTATTGGCATAAGCCAACAATCACTCAAATTGTGATTTCATGGAGATCTTTTTAGCCAACCTTATAACATAACTTTAGGCATAACGTTTTTAAACATCTTGGACAGCATCATATTGTCATTTGATAAATATATCATCTTCATAACGTCATATTAACGGCAAGCGTGCACAACAGACCGTAACATCTTCATACATAACATTTTCGGACATATCGTTAACATAGTATCATTCTTTTAATTCACGTAATAACACTTAGCATCAAACAAGTCCAATTAATAGGTTCATTCAATCATTATTTAATCAAAAACCATACACATTAAGATCATCCAGCACCACATACCAACAACATGATTTCTAACCTATTCAACATTGAAATCGTAACAAGGATACTAGGGAAAGGAGTTCGACGAGAACGGGAACAACCCTAGTTTCAAGATCTTTGAATCGTTCGAAGGAAAATACTCTTGGAGAAAGAATTCCAGGATAGAAACCCATACCTTATGTAGAACTTAATCTACGAAGACCACCTTGAACGAAACCTTGAAGAAACCTTGAAATCGCCCTAGAGAAATCGATAAATTTTCTGTTTTTCTTTCGTTCGTTGCTTGCTGTTTTTGTGTCGCCTTTTATATGAGTTTGAACGTGCTTTTTATGTTTAAGAACTGATCTTGAATTATAAAACTTAGGTTTAATAAGTTAATTTAATAAACTAATTAACCAATTACCAAAACGCCCCTCCTAAGTTGACTAAACATAGGAGAACATAACACCTAGTCAAATCTGGAAATTGGTATTGACTATGGTTTTGGTCAACATTTTGACTTTATATTAATTAATTAAATCCTTAATTTAATTAATTTAGGGACCTAGGGTACGTACTAAAGTACCCCTAAGTCATTGGAACCAAAATTAACCCTTTTGGACCATCCTAGGTTAAGTACTAGGATGTTTCTTGAGTTGTACTAGGTTAGTGTAAGAATTTCGTTTTGATCATTTAAACTAATTAATTAAATTGCTAATTTAGTTAATTAGGTGACCTAAGGTAATTACTAAAGTACCCTTAAGTCGTTAGGACCATAACCAATCCTTTGAACCATCCTAGGTTAGGTACTAGGTTGTCTTTTTCTTGTTTTAACTGAAATCTGGAAATTGCTTTGTGATTTCTGTTTTTCCCCTTTAAATTAATTAATTAAGTTGCTAAATTAATTAATTAAGTAGCCTAGGGTAATTAATAAAGTACCCTTAAGTCGTTAGGATCTTAACTAACTCTTTGGACCATCCTAGGTTAGGTACTAGGTTGTCCCTTTCTTGTCTTAACCGAAATCTGAAAATTTCCTTTTTAGTTTCGGTTTTAGCCCTTTTAAATTAATTAATTAATTTGCCAAAATAATTAATTAGGTAACCTAGGGGAATTAATAAAGTACCCCTAAGTTGTTAGTACCATAACTAACCTTTTGGACCATACTAGGTTAGGTACTAGGTTGTCTCTTTAACTAGTACTAGGTTAGTGTCAACCCGATTTTGGTCCTAGGTTGTCGGGTGCACTAATTAGTTTATTTCGTTTGGTCCTAGGTTAGTTAGCTATTTAGGGCAGTAGGTTAGAGTCTAGAATTAGTTAGGAAGTTAGTCCCCACATGGAGGGGTCCGTTGTGCACGTTTTTCCCCCCTAACTACCCTAACCGAATTCGGTTAGGGTGGTCCCCTCCTTGGCCACTTCTTCACATGTCTTGCACATGTGCTTGCACATGGGTTGGTTGTACTTTTCTAACTAACTATTATTTATGGTTAATTTGGGAATGTTTACTTATTGTCCCAAGGACCCTCACCATGTCTTTGGGCACTGCTTAATTTACATGATCATTTTAAATGGTCATGTGCTATGGTGCTAGGCTTGACACTTGGATACCTAGTACTTCATATGTTTTGTTGAGATGTCATTTAATTTAGCTTAGGGTCTTCATTGCAGGTATATTTTTGAACATCAATCTTGGATTGGGGTATGACAACCCAAAAAATATATTTCTTATTCGTATATAGAAAATTGGCTAATATCCCTTAGCCAAATTTTCTATACTATGCCCAATATTTCTCAATATTGGGCATTGGGGTGCCTATGTACTCCTAATAGGCTATCCTAAGGGCATACTGGGCTCTTCATTAGACATATGATTTTCCAGAACGTTACATTATCCCCCCCTTAGGAACATTCGTCTCCGAATTACATTTACACATAGTTTAAACTAAGAGGGTGATTTTCGAAAGTTACTTTATCATGCTTAAACTTTTCTCTTTTGTGAATATATGATTCACACATATTTGGATGATGCATATCATTCAAGATTATCTGAAGCTTCATATTTAAGATTGAGGAATTTCCTTCTCAATCACACTTAACTTAATGCACATCACAAATCATGCAACACAGAAAACATGCCTATGCTACACAAAAACAGCAACATAAAATTCAGCATAACTTCATTTTAACTCACATATTAGTGACTTATAACACCAAATCAACTAAAGCACTTAAACTTAGAGTTTCTTAAACATAAACCAGACCTAGGAAGAGTATATCTAACCTCAAGAACTGAACAAGTGAGGGTAACAAGATCTCATATTTACTACGGACATAGAGTCTATGGAAGGGACTTCTTATTCTAAGTCTTTGACTCTAACTAAGTGGTATAAACACCCTTAGCTATCAACTTATTGTCTTTTAAATGTGAAACGATTTGGCCTACTGTATTTGAACCACGCCCTTCCCATTCCAGCTCTAACTCATTTGAAAACTGAAGCCTCACTATCATGTTTCGACAATCTATCGTAGCATAACACTTATGGAGCCAATCCATATCTGAGCCACATCCTTGAGCTTATATGCAGCCAACTTAGCCTCATTCTTTTCATTGACACTCGTGGCATGCATTTAGAATCTACCATGTACTCACCTTCATGCGAACGACCACACTTACTACATATCTTTCGATCACGCTGGACATGTCCATCATTGCCCCTTCTTGGGAAGGCCAGATCTTAAGTCTGGCGCCTTAAACCACTTGGACATCCTAATCCTTGTGTGTATTCTTCTACGCGTTCACACAAGAAGGAAGTTAGATACTTATAATGACACAAAGTGTCAAATCTCTAGATAGCACGAAAATGAGTAGAAGAAGGGAAGATTTCCTATCATCGCGTAGTCTCTAAGTCATGATTGTGGCGCGCTTCACAACCATAAGCTAGAAACTACGTAACATGGTTGTGTTGAGATTTAGATCCTAGGTAATTTAACCTCATGCTCTGATACCAAGTTTGTCACGACCCAGATTCTGGAATCCGGATCGCAACCGGCGTCGTTGACCTCTCAGAGGTCGCAGACAAGCCTCATCTTGCATTCATCTAGTTAAATTTGCGAAAAATTTAAAACTTTTTATATGTATGAAGTATACATAGACTTCAGATAATTATTAACTAGATACATCATATACTAAGCTCAACATAAGAAAACAACCACCTAACATAAAGAATCAATTCGAAACTGAAGATGAATATATCATAAATAGTTTGCCAAACACGACCTTATTACAAAGCTTCAAAATGAAGGTACGAAAGAAACGGTAGGGACAACATCAACTATCTATGTCTAAAACTAAGGCTAGACTAAATCTGTAGCATCCTCGAAATCATGAGGACCTACCAATTGGTTTGGAGAAACGCTGAAGTCTAAACCGCTGCAAGTGTCGTCAATCTGTCCTCAGACCTGCACCTATAAAAATAGTAAATAGTAGGGGGTTAGTACACTACTTGTACTAAGTATGGGTGTATGCACACATACACATAAAGCTATGCATGATCAAGGAAAGCTCTTCCTAAGCAACATGCCATTTCTGGAAAGTCTAGTCATTAGACTTTCCTAATTCGTTAGTGTAACGACCTGCTTAGTCGTTTTGAGCAGCAGATTTTATTTCTGGGAAAAACTGTCTGAGATGACGTATCCAACGACGGACCGTCATGTGCACGACGGACCGTCGAGGGTGTCTCGTTCCAAACACTTGGAATTCTTATATTTGAGTGCTGAAATCGACTCTCTGAACTCTATGACGGACCTGCAGGACGGACCGTCACAGACATGACGGACCGTTGTGAGGTTCCGTTTCAAAACACTTCAACTCTTGAGAATTGGGTACTGAGAGCAATTCTCTGTCCGTCGTGACGGAAGTGCAGGACGGACCGTCGTAGGCACGACGGACCGTCACAGGTTGCGTAATCCCAGTCTGGGTCAAATTTCTGGGTAAGTTTTAAAGGGGAGTTTTGGACTATTCTTGTTATAATTATAAATTTCGTGGGTCAATGTTAAAAACTCAATTTCTTGGGGGTGTGAAGGAGATAACCTTGAGTTACTTATTGGGTTATTTCCTCATCTTTTATACCTAATTATATGCTAAATTAGGGAAAAGAGAGAGAGTTTGGAAGAAGAAAAAATAGAGAGAAGAAGGAGAGAAAGAAACGATCTATAGAGAGAGACAACCAAGAGGAAACAAAAAGCTTTGAGAGATTGCTTGCTTGATCAAGAATCCTTGGTGAAGGTAGGTTATGGTTTGATACTATTAATAGTGAATGATATGTATTGGTAGTATTGTAAACCCTTCTATATGCTTAATTGTATGCTTGCATGAATGTGATTAGGTGATTGTGATAAAATAAGCTTAATGAAGCTTTGAATCCAAAATCTTGAAGAAACCCTAATTCACCTTGTTATTGATGATGCCTTGGTATAAAAGAAGGCTTGATGAACTAAAGTAATGAGATTGATGATGCCTTGGTATAAAAGAAGGCTTGATGAATTGATAGAATGATGTTAGTGGATCGGAGTGTCACGTTCCGACATATAGTATTAGGGGACACCTAGTATTAGGGGATC